>CM046854.1:41076036-41737544 GCA_025617745.1 Heliocidaris erythrogramma | reverse complement strand
ACACCTAGTAGAAATCTCAGATCCTCAAATCACAACCTTCAGCTCAGCTACCCAATGACCGAAATTTGTCAGGTGATAGGACTTTCACAGTTACTGCATCTAGGCTATGGAATAATCTCCCCTTGACCATTAGACAGTCAGCATCCATAAAGACCTTCAAAAAAGCTGTGAAATCATATTTATTTTAAATCTGTTATCAAACTTTGTAAAAGGTACATTCATTACACTTTGTCTCCATAAAACCACCTGGTAGTTCCCGCATGGACGATTGAAGAGTTTTCTGATTTGTGTTTATATATAAATTATAATGTGTTCTATAATTTAAATATTTTGTAAACGCTCCGAGCCTTATGGGAAGGGCGTACTATAAATGCTTATTGTATTGTATTGTATTGTATATTTTACTGACATATAACTCTTTACCATTATGGAATCTCATTTTCGCTCTCTCGCAAAATGTAGAACTGGAAAGGTGATATTATTTGGGGCAAGAGGCGTCAGCACCAGCCTCCTTCCCAACAATGTGCCGATACCTCTATGTATTAAAGCCTATAACCTTTTCAGCCTACTCTTTTTATGTTGTGTTTGACAGCCTATAAAACCGTCTGTTCTATACTTTTAGGGGAAGTTCAAGTTTCAAGTTAAAGTTTGTTTATTCATTTGCCTTTCTTCGAACAATAAGTAACAAAACAATAACATTAACACTTTCTTTCTTACAACTATTTCTGAGTACATGTACAGGTCTAATGATAACAAAGGATAACAGTATTTTGAGAAAGGCAAACGAGGAGACCTTTATAATGAAGCATAGCCTGTAAGATAAGGTCCCTCAGGAATAAAAAACAAGTAATATATATATATATTGAACAAATATTTTGTTAAGGAAAATAAACAGTTGGATACATATGGCGAACCACTTGATTGTTTTCAACATCTTTCTTCTTCTTGTTGTTCTTATTATCCAACACGTGGAACTTTTTAATATGGAAAGAATATATATATATTCGTATTGTGTATTCCTTGTTACCATTTTTAACAAGGAATACACAATACGAAAAAAGGATAAACAAGGGGGTGGGAAGGGAAGATAAACATATAACAAAGGGTTACATCAGACGATGTAAGACAGCTGGCTAATACATTAATACGTTTTTTTTAATGAAGGTATATGCATTTGTAATGTATCATACAGGACTTACTACTAACATCAACATAATTTAAAGAAATCGCGAATCAACAGAATAATTCCTCAAAAGATGTAACTTAAGACTTCGTTTAAAAGCTGATTTACTCAAAGCATGTTTAATGCTTGGATCAAGCGAGTTCCAAAACCTGGGTCCAGTATATACTAGCGTATTGAGAGTAAATTGTGTCCTTGCACGGGGTAAATGCAATCCTGAAGCCTGTCTCGTGGCATATCTATGAATTTCACTAGTTTTCTTAAAACGTTTGGCTAGTGCTAATGGGAGGTCACCTGCATTAAAATCATCCATTAGAGACCCTAACTGCATAAAATGGATATCTTCCACTTTTAGAATTTTATTTTGATGAAAGAGAGCATTAGTGCGAGCACGAAAATGTGCGTTACAAATTATTCTTATAACTCTCTTTTGGATCAAAAATAGTTTTTCATTTTGCGATTTTGAAGAATTGCCCCAAGCTAACATACCATAATTAATATATGGAAGAATTAAAGTCGAGTCGAATGCAGGATAAACAATATTTATTTTGGAATAACTGTTTTCAGTTTGCATATAACACCAGTATTTCGTGGTAGGAGCTTACAAAGGTTATCCACATGAATTTTCCAATTCAGTTTATCATCACTATAAAGACCAAGAAATTTTGTGGAATTTACTCTATTTATTGAAACTCCCTCAAACAAAAGATTTACAGGTAACATTTTAGCAGAATTAATAAAAAGCATATAATTGGTTTTCTGAAAATTTAATGATAGTTTGTTTGCATGAATCCAAGTTATAATATTACTTAGCTCAATATTAACTGTTTGTAAAAGGACCCGAGGATTCTTGTGTGATAAAAAAATATTTGAGTCATCTGCAGATAAAATAAATGAAAATACATCAGAGCAATATTGAAAATCATTAATATATATAAGAAATAAAAGTGGACCATTCATTGTACAACAACACAAACTTATCCTAGAAATTATCAAAAGCACTTTCAACATTCCATCAGATAAAACTTGACTCCAATCAGTTTCAATTAAGGCTTCTCTAAGCTTAGCAATATTTCCCAGGCTGCTTTTCCGAACAAGTTTATTACATTCCGGATTAATAAAGTAATGCTTCTTGAGAGGCACTTTTGCATAGACAGGGAAGTGGTCTGACAAATCAGAAATAATTATACCAGCAGCAGGGAAAGGTTGTAAGTTACTAAAAAATATTATCAATAAGAGAAGAGGAATATTCAGTTATCCTAGTGGGTTTAGTTATCAAGGTCATCAGAGAGAAGGCCTCCATCACGTTCAGGAAGTCATTACATTGATTATTCACATCACATTGTAATAAATCTATATTATAATCACCCATCAAGAATAGATCTTTATTATTAAGTAAAGGATTCAGCAAGATATCTTGCAATTCATTCATGACTAGATTTAAATTGCCTTGGGGTGGTCTATAAATAACTCCTAAAACAATATTTCTTCTTCCTGGTATTAATATTTCAACAAACAGGGTTTCTAACAAATTACTCATAGTGTTAAGTCCATGAATAACTTGATAATTAAACTGAGATGGGATATACATGGCAACACCTCCTCGCTTATCATGTCTGCTATTTGAGACTAAGTAATACCCTGGGATAGGATACAAGCTGGCATCACTTTCATTACAAAACCAAGTTTCTGAGATACCCATTGCAGTAGAATCTGAATGTATATTTGCCATAAATGATAGTAGTTATCAAAATTTTTAGACATACTGCGAATGTTAAAATGTAAAAGGGTGAGCTCGGAGAAATTTATACTATCAAAGAAAGTATTTTCTCTGATATAAGGCAAAAAAATTGTTGTATTGGCGTAACGGGTCACTGAAAATAGGGTAGGTAGGTCGGGATTTTTTTTTTTTTTTTACGACAGTATAGTACATAACATACGCAGCTAGTTCTGTCCGCAACACTTCCGGGTTTTTCGATTGCGATCTCGAACGCAAAGGCAGCACAATACGCGATATCGATAGCCCCCCCCCCCCCCAAAAAAAAAAACATAGGGTCGGCGACATTTTAGGGTCGGGCGGGCCCGGCCCCCCCCCCCCCCCCCACTCAGTATTATTTAGGGTACGCATATGCTTGTTCCCTCCCTTTGAAACCACCCCCCCCCCCCCTATCTCAGGGTTGCCAAAATTTCTGAACCCCCTATCGCGGGCTTTGCGCGCTTTTTCTGTAAATTCAGAACACTGCTCAATGTACCCCCCTATCTCAGGTGAGCACTCATTCCAACCCCATATCCCAGGACAGACACCAACCCCCCTCCCAAGTAAGCTGCTATTACAATATCTTGGAAGAGATGTTTTTTATTTTCAAAATGGTATCTCAGAACTCAATGCAGTCATAAGAATCCAAACAAAAAATGAAATAATCCTGGCTGGCTGAATGAGCTATCAAACTAGCAGGAATTTCAGGAATTTGATCCTGGGATTTGATCAATTTTTCAAGATATTTCATAACCCCCCTTTTTTAATTTCTCAGGTGTCGAAGAGAGATAGAGAGAGAGAGAGAAAGAAAAACACCCCCTTTTTTAATGAAATCTCCGGGTGAAAGATAAAAAACACCCCCATTTTTACAATTCACGGGCCGGATTGTGTCGCCCCAAAAATACCCCTTTTACCGGAGATTTTGGGAACACGCATGCGGTCCCTTCGACCTCCGAGTGGGGGGCTTGGCGGGCGGGTTACGCCAATACAACAATTTTTTTTTGGCCTAATTACAATTTATTGAGCCATGCATAGTGTTTTCATTATCATCAAAATCTAAAAAATTTGTGTTGGATTCAAAAAATTACAAACATCTACTTCAGTCTGAGCCATATGTACATGGTGGGGTGCTTTACTGAGTAAACCTGCAAAACCTGAAAAGACTAGAGAACCTGTATCAAAAGCAACACACTAAAATTCCACTTTGTTAAACTCATGAGGGGGTCTTTAAAGATTTACTACACGTTCCGTTAGGGGAAACTTGAAAACATGATCGTGCTAAACTGCTAACAGAGCTTTAGCCGAATTACATGACATTTGTATGTTCAATGATGCACTCAGTACATTTGGCATGAACATGAAAGTACACCTGGAGGCGGCACAGGCTGCTCATGGTCGTCTAGAGAGGGCGCATATAAAGCATATTTCTGTTTATCTCTCACCTGGGCCCTTCATATTTGTAATACGCCATCAGAGAACCTTGCCGATTGCGTGTCCACACGTACTGCGAATACATGTGCAGTTAACTGGGCACTGCGGCTCTTAACAGCTCTGGCGCACGGGATATGAATGATAACCTCGCTTTTTGGCGCAACGAACTTTTCAAGTGCGAGCTCGCGCATCAACAGTTAATGCACGTAAAATTCTACAGTAGCAGACGACATCGCTTTGAGAGGACATATTTCCAGAGGATCAACATCATTTTGTACTCAGCTGTATATGAGGTGGAAACTAAATATCTGCATGTATCGTTTGCACCTGAACCAACTTACTTAATTCAAGAAGGAATCGTCGGCTTTCTCTTTTGGCTTCTGATTAGCTTTTTTGGAGGCACAATATTTTGGGAGGTTTCACGAAAAGGTGTGACCGCTTTGACGTAAGTGCTTTGATTCTTTAAGTTCTTTTGATGGCTAATTTATTTTATAAAGAATGATTGTATGATGTATTGGAGTGTTGATTCATTCGTGATCTTACTCCTAATACACCACTCAAAATAAATTATCTTTATATATTTAAATCTCTTATGATAGTTGTAAATCAAAGGTCGACTATCTTCAAAATAACTTTCATCGGCTCTACCCCCCCCCCCCCTTTAACACTGGTTTATTTGCTGTTTACAATAAATGTCTTTTATAAAAAAATAACTTCAGGCAGACGTTATTGCCATTTGTACATTATCTTAATATGATATTATATTCTTATTGACTTTATGATTTGTGTAATTAGGTCTAATATAGACTGTGGGCGTCATATAGTAGTTTTACCATTTATCCATCGCTGATAACAATAACAGATGACGTCGTCTTTCCATATCCGAAACTAATTTATTCTTAAGAAAAAAAACCTCTCTCTTTTATCTATAGTTAATTACATTGATAATGAATGAAATTACTTGATTAAAACAGAAACTTTAAAAAAGAGAGCTTGAAAGAATGATGGAGTTTAGTAATATAAAGAAATCTATATCAAGAACTTTATATCCTTGTGCTTTAACAACTTAAGTGTCATTTTTAAGCATCAATATTGCGAATGGAATCAGAAAAGCACAACGCAAAAGCTTGTTAAATGCATAAGGTACATGATTTGCATTATTGTCTATCCATATCTATAGTTGGGGGTATTGCCTACATAAAGGCAACAAAGTCTTACTTACATATGCGAAAATATGAATGAAAACCGCCACTGTACCTATAAAACAAAAATAAAACGGCCACATGGAATTGTTTTAGTAAGGGTTTTCCGTTTTATTATGCTCCACTATTCACGGTTTATAGTTTGATTAGTGCTACTAAATTTTGTGAATTTAATTTTAACATTTCTTATTTTTCTTTCTTTCTTTTTTGTGTTTGGAAAGAGAGTTAGAGAAAGAAAGAAAGTGAGAAAGAAAAGAAAAAAAATGTGTGTTCAGGTGTACCAACAGAGGTATACTTGTGTGACTAAATGGACAGTCAAACACAATAGATGCCTTTATTCCGTCAGGCTTGTGTGGCTTTTTTTGCTGCTTGTGTGGCTATTTGAACAATAGAGAGAACAAAGGGAAAGACACACAAGTATACCTGTGTGAGTATGTGTGTGTGCATGCGTGCGTCTGGGGGTAGATGCTATTAAACAGAGATGAATGAATTTTGTGAATTTAATTTTAACATTTCTTATTTTTCTTTCTTTCTTTTTTGTTTTTGGAAAGAGAGTTAGAGAAAGAAAGAAAGTGAGAAAGAAAAGAAAAAAAATGTGTGTTTGGGTGTGTGCATGCGTGCGTGGGGGTAGATGCTATTAAACAGAGATGAATGGATGGATAAAATAAGGGTGCTAGGTTATACATGATTCATGTTTGACCAAGAGGCGATTTGCCATTAAAAGAAAGGAAAATATAACTACATGTTTTTGACGACTAAAACATGGTAATTGTGGTAATTCATTTTATAGGCCTAAAGCTATTTTACAAGAAGGAATTAACTTCTGTAACATTTACATATATTATTTCGATACAAATCAATATTCTGCTCCTTTACATAAATCATTTTCCCAGCATTTAAGATTCTTATATTCTTATTTTGAAATTCTAAATAGACGGAGCATCATTTGCATAAAGACATGGTACTACTCAGACAAAATGAAAAATAAATGGGCAATGAGAATAAAAGGAAAAGACGGGATAAACAAAAAGGAGAGAGAGAGAGAGAAGAGAAGACACAAAAAGGAAAAGAAGAAAAAGAAGAAGTTGAATAAGGAGAAGTGCACATGGTAGTAGATGAAAGGGCAGAAAGATGGAAGGGAATTAGTACTAGTAGTAGAAGAAAAAGAAGTTACGGTAAAAGAAGATGGAGCAGAAGACGAAGAAGAAGACGAAGAAGAAGAAGAAGAAGAAGAAGAAGAAGAAGAAGAAGAAAGTAGCATATATACAATATTTATTACTCAGTTATTCAATATACATGCAATATTCAATCAAACATTATGATATAATACATGATTAAATATTGCATATGGATTATATTACATTATTCGATCTTTATGATGTAAAGAGTTACTAATGGCAGCTTTTTTAAATCTAAATAATACCAGAGCAAGACTGTGTCGATTTTTTCAGTATAGTAGGTTTCTTTCTCTTTTCTTTGTTTCAGATCTTCATCAGACATTGGTCATCTTTTTTTTCTAACACTTGGCGTCTTCCGCTGAACTGTGGAGATGAACGTGTGGGTGTTTGACTGGGTATACCTGTGCCTAAGTCTCATAATATACGAGGCGTTTGGAGGTACGTATATAGACAGAATAAACTCGTCCATTAATGAAAGAAATATACATTATTACAGTCACGAATAACAGCTGCTAGATCGCATGACCAAGACCGATTTTCATAACAGCGGCTTGGCCACAGCCCACGAGACCGACATGACGATCTCACGGGCCTCCTGACAACGCCTTATATTTAATTCAATCATGAATATGATTTCCCAGAATTCATTTCTTATTTCAGTTTCGTTACATTTTTCATGAATTTTTGAATATAGAGAGTCTGACATGGTGGCGTACCAGGTTTAACTTGCCTCGGTACTATGCATATACTTGGGGAGCGTTTCATCAAGTGTCTTGTCAGTGATTTTTACCGACAAATTTGCTCTCAGCCAATCAGATGCAAGAATTTCAGTAGCTTATAACAGTAGTCGGTAAAAATCACTGACAAAAAGCTTGATGAAACGCTCCCCTGAATACGGCCCAGAAACATTATATGGGAACGAGAATATTTTAAAAGCAGGAATATTCGGTTGTGTTAAATAATATATATATATATATATATATATATATATATATATATATATATATATATATATATATATATAATGAATGTTACCTACGACTGCATTCCAGCAGAAAGATGCACGTGTTCTTGTACTCAGTACTTATCATATCATTGATTATTGATTAATGTTATATTCAAACAAATTATTGATGCATATGTCAGTGAATTTCTATAAAATACATACATACATACATATTGATCATGTTATGCTTCCCTGAGGAATATAAATGTTTTTCGTTTCCCCTAGATTTCATTATGATATACAAATGTATGTCCGTTTCCACTTTCTGATCAATTCCAATCAGGAAAAGGTACATTTAACCCGTTGACTACTGGGGAGCGTTTCATGAAATGAAGATGTCGGATATTTTATCCGACAACTGTTAATTAAGCTACTGAAATCCTTGCATCTGATTGGCTGAGAGCAAATTTGTCGGATAAAATATCTGCAAGTGCTATCATGAAACGCTCCCCTGAATTGTTTAACTCTTACAGGCTTAATACAGGAGCCAACCGTTTCCGTAGCCTATGGTTACCGTTAAGTTGTGAATTTAAAAACAGCTTGGGTCTTATCACTGAATTATAAAGCATTCCATAAATTAATAGGTTCATCTCTTTGTACTTTTATCATATGGTTCAGTGGGTAGTAACAAATAACTGTCATTGTGATCACTTCTCAACTGAAGCACTTTGACATTAGTAGAGATTGTTACCATTACAATGTTTTGATGTGACATGCATAACTCCTCCCATGGCATTTTGCGATGTTTCCAAATTGATCCATCCCCTCTGATGATACATCAGGTAGAATGATCATCTCGTTAAGGCCGTCATCACCTCGCATCTTGCACCCATAACATGTATCTCAACTAATGAAATATTCATCAAAATGTGGGGTTACATATATATCTTCATTCCGCCCGCCTCCCTGCGCTTCAACTCCTGCGCATCGTATGGTTCTCGCGGAATTGTAACTTAGCTGGATTTAGTAGGATCATACGTATGGGATCGTATGAACGTATTGTGCTCTGATAAGCTAAAAAGAAAAATAGTTCAGCTCAGGTTTATCATTATACACATGAATATATTCCTGGAAAGGGAGCAACTGACAATGAGACGTGTTATTGCAATATGACAGGAAGGGAACTGAGCTATAATTTAAAAACAAAAAATCGAGTTTTTAATTTATAAGGTTTTATTCTAGACTAGTGAAACATTGGGATAAACAGTCAAACATTTAACTTGAATTTACACTAGGCTGTAATTTGTGGCATTTCTGGAATATTAAAAAAAAACTTCTTTTAAGGAACGTAAATCAAAGTTTCCATTCAGACTGTGATACATCATTCCATTCATGATCGCTATTAAATCCATGTGAAATTAGAATCTGGTGTATTCTTGTGCAAAGTTCCATCGTTTCATAAGATAAAAGAAAAATGCAACGTCAATACGAGTTAAGATCGCATTAAATCGAACTTGTTTATCTTCCTTCGCATATAGGTTTACATGAGTTGTGTAAAGGAAGGTCATTGGTTCAAAACACCTTAATTAATGCCCCTTAATAATGCACTGGGGGTGTTTCATCAAGTGTCTTGGCGGTAATTTTTACTGACAAATTTGCTCTCCGCCAATCAGATGCAAAGCTGCCAGTAGCTTGTAACAGTTATTGCAACTTGTCATTGATACCGAGTTTTATAAAACAGGCCCCGATCTACTATAGTGAGACAAAGGACCCCACTCCGCGGTGACTCTTTATTTTACTCCGGTGAGAATTACTCCAGGGTTTCATGTCGTCAAAGATATTGGGTATAAAGGGCTTGGTGTACAATTGGATATTAGGATAGGTTACGATTAGGCATAGCGTTTGGTTCATCCACGGTTGAATTCAGGAATGCAGGCTATAGAACATGTAGACCACGAAGCATTTTTGCCGGAGCATGTCTTTTATAACTCATTCTGTCACTCTTGAAAAAAAAATCGCTTACGATGATACCTCAGATGTACCTTCTCCCCAATGAAACCTCCGTAATTTCAGTATATATATATATATATATATATATATATATATATATATATGCAGGCCTACATATACATTAAAAATTAATTAAACAACCGTTGGGTTGCACACGCACACACATTCACATACATGTATACGATTATATACACATACACACATATACATCAAATGCATCACATTGTTTCCGTAGGAAGTATTGATATTAATCTCATTCATAATAAAAGACATCAGATGTGAAATCATGTCGGCCTATTCTTTCCATTGTCCTTCACTGGCCCCTATATGTCAGCTATTTTGAGCGGATACATTAAGGCCAACGAGCTCCAATGAATAATCCATGAGGCCTCATGATTAAAACAATTTATTAAATGATCCCCGCGCATAGAATACTGGTATAATTATGTTTTCTACACAATCATACGTCTTTACTCCCTCGCCTTTCTGTATATTTTGATAGTATCGTACTGGTTACTCGAATAAAAAGTAACTCAAACACACAATTCACACGCACTTAGCTGAGAATACGGCTATGGCTCCATAAAGAATCTTTATTCCAAGCAACGGAATGCCGTTTCCTCGATAACAATCCGTAGCTTACTGATCACCTCATCAATAACCCATCATATTTATACAATAGAATCCCTTCCATCACTGGTAAAAGCATCTCAGTAATGGTGTACAAACACGTGCTTCTGGTCTCTGGTGGGTATTATGTATACTGTACGGGTTTGAAACTCTACATGCTTCACGATGTGGGTGGTAGTCATTTGAATAAAACAATGATATTGAAAGCAGCTTTACAATTATTTACCAAACATTAATAGCTATGGAAGTAAACAAAACGCCAAGGTAGATAAATTTCTAATTATGAGTAAATGAAAAAAAAAATAGGTTAACAATTATGGTTATCCAGCCTATAATCATGGTAATCACTAATTTCGATTGCATTATATCGAAAAATGCTATAGTGTGAGATTATTTATAATTCTCATTTCATTTCATTTATTATTCTTCACATTAAAAAACAAAATATACAGAGTCATATACATACGTAATTGCACAATTGAAATTTGGAGTACGTGTACATGTATATAAATATACCATTATAAAAGAATCATAGATAAACAGACATAGAACAATACAGAATAAGCAACTTAATGTGAATGGGGATAGAAAAAGCAAAGCTTATCGAGTCTAGCCCCGGCTAATAAATGTTAGGTATTTTTTATACGGCCTGACAAAGAAAACAAAACAAAACAGAACAGAAAACAATAACAATGGATTGGAACATAATAATAACATATGTATTGAGATAAAACTTTAAAAACCTGATAGTTTACTTGGAGTTAATGAGATATTTTTTGTATTTTAGCTTAAATTGTCGTAATGATTTAGATTGTTTAATGTTGTCCTCTATAACAGACCATGTAAGGTAACCCTGATACTTAACACTACTCTGACCAATAGCGGTCCTGTAATAAATACTATATAATTTCTTGGAGTTTCGAGTGTTATAATAATGAACATCACTGTTACACCTATACCAGTTTTGAAACGAGTTTGGAAGCAGTCCATTCTCCGATTTATACATAAATTCTCCCAGTTGTAACTTACTCAGTTCATATACAGTTAATACCCTATACTGTTTAAATAGATTGTTAGTATGGGCTAAATAATGAGATTTGGCAACTATGCGTATCACGCGTTTTTGCAACAAATACAGTCGTTTTAACAATGGTATATTTGATATTTATTTATAAATATAATACTTCGATAATATTATCACAAACATTCCCCAAACAAAACTTAACTTCATCCAAGTCAATAACAAAATGTATCATTTCATTCATGCACTAGCATTAACTTTTGAAACTGATAACATTTTCAGTGTATTTTAACATTATCATTAGCATTTTCATGTGCAGTAAATTAAAATATTTCATACAACGTTAGCGTACACTTTTAAGGTACACATGGATTCTTGTACATGTTAAACGTGCAAAAGGAGATGAAAATTGGCAATGTGCCAAATATGCTAATTAATTTTCACCCTTTTTGACGAATGCAAATTTAATGGATATTCTAAGGTCGACTATATTTCATGACTAGCTGGCTATTTAAGCAATCTTTGAAAACTCGCTATTTCTCCAGAGGAATAAAATATTACTTGCCTGGGCAGACTGTATGATATCCCTTGACAAAACCTCGTGCGTTCCAAAGAGTAATAATCCAGTGAATGACGTCATGGTTTTATTCACCTTTAGTCCCATATGTACCTTGTTTTTGTATAACCTCTAAAATCTCACACATCTTCGTGCTCATGTTTTTTGGTTCAGAATCTAAAACATTACCGTGAACATGATGGAGATCTCAACCAAGAAAATGTTCTTCATTGAAAGAAGGAAAACATTATTTTCATTCCCGTTTTATTAACAGCATGAACACTCATATGTTTATGAAATCATACATTCCTTTCACACTAGTTATATTTTATGAATTGATTAGCTTCAAAAAGAAAAAAACAACGGGATGATAAACCAACTAATCAAATTAAATTAGCAGCGATCACCAGAGTATCAGATTAAAGAAAATATATTTACTTAATTTTCAGAATGGGTACATGATAATGAAATGGAAGGAACCAGACACAAAAGGTATCCACTGTAATTTCAGCGACAGTTCTTCAAATACATGTGCAGGGTTAAGATGAGGGTTAAGCTATTTAGTGTTTGGTTCTGGGGTTTAGTTAGGAATCTGACTAGTGTAAAAATTGTTTTTAAATGTTAATCGTACCAACGAACAATGTAATCGCACCATGAGAACTCAACTTGAAAGACCGAAAACCCCCAAAGAAGTGGGGAAAGGGAAAGAAAACAAGGTGAAAGCCGAAAAGAAAAAGAAAGAAGAGGAAACATGAAATTAAGTTCGAAGTTTTAGCCAATATAAACTTTAATATCACAGTGTGGAACGAGTATGACCATAGTGTGTTTACACTGTCAACTCTATGAAAATGTTGCAAATTATTCTTTGTTCACAATGGGTACATTCAATGATTGTCTCTGTGACCACAGTCTATATATATATCACACAATGTGAGCACAGTGTTGTATTATAGTCATTGTGATTGTCTCTATGGAGGCAGTATATAGTCACTCAACAATGTGAGTTAATGTGAGCAGAGTATTTTTCATATTCAACAATAAGAAATTTTAATAAATTGTTTCTGTGTTCTCACTGGGTTGGGTGTACACTGTTGTTGCCTCGGACACCACAATGTGTCATTTAGATGTCAAATAACGTTAATTAATGTAACACATTGTTTTTACATGGTCAACATAAAGATGTATATTGTCAGTCCTTTCTGTGTTCTTCCACACACAAAAGACCCCAAAATAAAATCAACTTATCTCGAAAAACACTCCCCTGTGACATAAACCCTTCTGTCGCTCAAGCTGCTCTTCGCTCATTACATCCTTGTGGTAAAGTCTTCGCCCTCCGCGGGTCGTTAACAATTCATACGGTCCTTTTACGTGTTAACCACGGGCGAGCTATTCCTGAGTCGAAACTGTCACGGTAACAGGGGACCCTCTCCTTCATCATTCGCGCGTTTAGGAGGCGATCACTCATCGAGAGGGGGTAGGGGTACCTTGAATAAAAACCCCAAAGTACTTTTCAGATGTAAACATTTTCCTGGATAATAACAGGAATTCGTCAAATGGCAAAGTTCACATATTAATAGTCCATAAGAACGAAGGGGAAATAATTATGAAAATCATTAGCAACTTTACTCGATAAGTTCGTTTGCAACCTTTATAGTTATAAAACAATATATGCAATGCAACGCGATTATTCTGTGAGAGAATAAATCGTATATTTAACACTTTCTATTTAACTTATGAAGATAACATACACCCACAAACTGCAGTTTGTTTTAACTGATAATTGCAGTAAGTAAGAGGAGATAGGAATGATAACCCATTGAAGAAGATTGATGTATGCTTTAAGAAAGAAGGAACTACAAAGCGGATTTCAAACTAAAAGAAGATTTTTTGGGGAAAGACAGTATTTATTTATTTATTTATTTATTTGTTTCTGATATTTAGACAGGGTGACTCATTGTCACCAATAGTCGTGGTCTTCCATGAGGCCCTGATAGAAATAATAAGTAACAATAATAGTTAACAAAATCATGAAAATAACTCATAACAAAAAATAAATACAAAGTATTTGGTATCCTCGTCATGAATGTTTGTTTTTCAAGACAGTGTCGTTGCATATTATTTTCTACAATCTTAATATATCATCATATATAAAGACGGTAGACACTTTTTAAAATCAGTTGGAAAATAACAATGTATATATTTTATATATGTATACGTAAAAATGGACAATTGTAAATATGTTGGAAAGAATCGAAACAAAAAGTCGAAGATAGCAAAATTCACTGTAAACAGTTATAGTGAATTTTGCTATCTGCGACTTTTTATTCCGATTCTTTCTAACACACACACACACACACACACATACATATATATATATATATAATTATAATTATTATTATTTACCTATCTGCGACTTAAGGCGAAACCTAACAATAGGTTTATTCCGTCACAATAGAAATTCGACGTTAGGGCGAAACGAACGTGGGTTAGGGCGAATCCTAACAATAGGATGAGCTAAAAGGTTTCGCCTTATTAAAGTCGCAGTTAGAGTTATAATAATAATAATAATAATTATTATTATTATTATTATTGTTGTTGTTGTTAATGAATGATATGAATCATTCTTTCAATTTGAAAAGCAGGAGTAATGTCATTTTCGGGCTAAGAAACGAACCATCAAACATTTCTTGAAAATCGGGACAAAAAAAGTCATGACATTAGTTATAATACGTTGCTCCTCCAGCAAGATATAATTAGGAACTTAAGGCATTTGAAATATGCGTCATGAATGTTAGTCCCTGAGTTTCTCTAGACCTCCAGAGAATGCCAGGGAGTATAATGAAATCACATTTTCTAGTCTCCCTCAGGTCTGTCATAATATTTGATCCCTGGACATACATGCAGATTGATGTTTGACATGGGACCCTGTTATTTGTTAAAGCCATATTGGGGGATATCTCCTTTATTCTAGTTCCTTCATAGTTCATGATTGCTACCACAATTATGCCTCGTACATGTTTTCATGATCTTAATTCTTGCTGTGCCAAGGGGTTTCACCGGTACGAGATTTTACCAAAACGTGAACAGTGCTCACTTTTTCAAATGCTTGCACAATTCTAATTGTGTTTTATATAACAAAATAAGGTGTACAAAATAAGTAAGAATTTATTATTCTTTTAATGATACCAAGCATGTATATTTTACTCGCTTTATGTAAAATAACTATAACAATAATAGTTAACCAAATCATGAAAATAAACTCTTACCAAGAATTAAATAAAAAGTATTTGGTATCTTCGTCATTAATGTTTGTTTTTTCACGACAGTGTCGTTCCATATTATTTTCTACAATCTTAATATATCATCATATATAAAGACGGTAACACTTTTTAAAATCAGTTGAAAAATAACCATGTACAGCCCTGGAAAAAATTATTAGACCAACCTCTTTTAAAGGCGTATGTGGAAAATGTTGGTTACATCAGTAATTGAACTTTCATATTGATTTCTACTAGCAAAGTTATAATGATTTGATGACTACTCCCAAAAACAATTACCCTATAAAATAAATAACCCCTTGGACAATTACCCCCAGGACAATTACCCCCAGGACAATTACCCCCTAGGACAATTACCCCCCCCCCCCGGACAATTATCCCCAAAGGATAATTAGATCTAAATGCATGCACCCCAAATGGATGGATACTCCAGATTAACTATAACAGAATGAAAATATCCTAGAGGATAATTGTCGTGGGGATATTCTGCATGGGCAGGAAGGTTTTGAAAAAAATGTTCCGACACTAATAGTCTCTGGGATAATCGTCCAGGAGGTATGCCTGATTGTCTGGTTAAGCCATGTTCACTTCTCTAGAGGCAGTTTGTTCAGTTATTGGTGGGAAATTGCTACATGTAAATTTGATGATAGCAGCCATCCCTTGTGGCATGCTGTCCAAAAGGGGTTGCATATTTTTGTCTTCACAGCAGCTCATTCATGTAGCTAGAATCTTTTCTTTTTAGATAACTTCAATTTTCTATTGTCTTCAATTTTTATGTCACCTCAAATGTTCTCAGTAGAATCATAATTAAGCCATAATGCTTACACCAAGACAAGTAACGCTTGAAATTCCCCCTCCTAGACATTTATTGTCTGTTTTGGGTCAAAAACCCTTTCTCATAGGAAAATGGGGGGGGGGATTTCTGGGGAAATTTGTCCGGGGGCAGTTTGTCCTTGCCATAGTCGTCCTGGGGGTAATTGTCACAAAGGGAATTGTAAATGGGATTAGTATTCAATTAATAATGAATGAGCTGTTAATAATCATTTTCCTAGTTCCACAGACAATGGACTTAATAGTACCTGTATGCCTCCAAATGCTGCAGCTGGTCTAATAATTTTTTCCAGGGCTGTATATATTATATACATGTATATGTATACGTAATAATGATAAAAGAATCATCTGTCTCGGACAATGGTAAATATGTTGGAAATAAAAGTCGAAGATAGCAAAATTCACTATAACCAGTTATAGTGAATTTTGCTATCTGCGACTTTTTATTCCGATTCTTTCTATCATATATATTATTATTATTATTATTATTATTATTAAGCAGGAGTAATGTCATTTTCGGGCTAAGAAACGAACCATCGGACATGTCTTGAAAATCGGGACAAAAAAGTCATGACACTAGTTATACTACGTTGCTCCTCCAGCAAGATATGATTAGGAAATTAAGGCAGCTCAATTTGAAATATGCGTCATGAATGTTAGTCCCGCAGTTTCTCTAGACCTACAGAGAATGCCAGGGAGTATAATGAAATCACATTGTCTAGTCTCCCCCAGGTCTGTCATAATATTTGATCCCTGGACATACATGCAGATTGATGTTTGGCATGGGACCCTGTTTCTTTTAAAGTTAAATTGGGGGATATTTCCTCTATTTTAGTTCCTTCATAGTTCATGATTGCTACCACAATTATGAGAAACATCCTCTGCTAAATCTGAATTGTCTCTGATAATGTTTATGGCAACATGTATTGTTTCTTAGACATTTTAAATGCTTGATTCATGCTCTAAACTTAAAAATTAAACACCGCGTAGATAATTATTGATGGAGCAATGTGCGACTAAACATAACTAGTAGGTTTGTGACATATAATTGACATTGGCACTGTAGAGTTAAGCAACAATGGCCCGTATTCTGAACTCCGGTTTAGCTTAAACTCGAGTCTAAGTGTGGTTTAAATCTGCCCTTTAGACCAAGTTTAAAAATCACATTCTGAACTCCGGTTTAACTTAAACTCCGGTCTAAGCGTGGTTTAACTTTGTAGAGAAAGTTAGACTGCAGCTAGGGGTAGTTTAAGTCCGGTTTAACTTTTCTTCATGCATGGCCACCGTAGGATAATGTTTGCAACTGAGCGGAAGAGTGTTATTACGAAAGGTTTTAAAGTCTGTTGGCACCAGCTAGAGAAAGGTAAATTTACCTTCGTAAAGAGGAAAATCTTCTTTTTCTTTTTCTTTTTAGCTGGATCTAGAATCGTAGTTAGATTTAACGTTTACCGGCAGTATTCATGACAAGCGCTGTCATTATCGCAGAACTGACTTTGCAACAATCTTCCGCGCTCGCGCGCGAGCAAGCATAGTTCTTTTCACCCTAACCCAAGCCGGGCCGGCCGGCCCGCCCAGCCGACGCGACCGATACCCTTTTATCTCATCCCACGCAGTGCTGAGCTAGCTAGCTGAGCCAGGCTAGGCAGTCGGAGCTGACTGTTGTTGGGAAGTTGGGTTCCGAAGTTACAGCTACAGAAAATATCTGCGTGATAACCTGATGATTGCAGATCGAAAAGCTTCGTTATCATTTTAATTTGTTATCGTTTTAATGTTTTAATATGTTACTGTTTAAAGCCATTTATAAAGTATGTCTGACGTTATGTCTATTTAGAATCGAGATGCTGTCTTGGAAAAAGGAAAACATTAATAATAAAGTTAGTCCAGGAACTTGGCAATGCATTGTCACCAGATTATTTTTGTAGGCCATGCAGCAGCTAGTAGCAACTAACACCAGGTTCTAAAGTAACACCAGTGCCCTTTTTTATTATAGATCTAGGGCCTATGACATATAGGCCTAGATCTATAGATGTCTGAAGTAGATCTAGCTAGGCCTAACTCTTGATTACATGCATTCAAATTGCGTACTAACTTAAATTAGGCCTACATTATCTCCGAAAATGTGCCCTTCATATGGTACCCGGTAAAGTGTAGGCCTAACTTGTTACAACCGTATTGACTTTTCAATGAAATGAAACGAACAAGTTTGTTTTTTGGTCTAAAAATAGGCCTACTGTATAGGGTATAGGTCTAGCTCTAACTGTTTTTTAAATAATTACCTCAAGTCTAGGCCTAGATCTAGATACGGTATATCTTATTTTTTGTTTGTTTTGTTGTTTTCAAAATGGCCCCTGTGCCTCATAACAAAATTGATATCTAATCTCTCGGGCTATAAATTATAAAGAGGTCTATAGCCTGGGTCCGTTCCTTTTGCTCTGAATCTAGACCTAGTCAAATTTACAAAGTGACGGTGTTGCGTTTGCCTCACCAATCAGTGGCAGGTGGGGGTTCTCGAGGTGCGGACACCCCCCCCCCCCCCTTTTTTATTTTTTTTTTTTCTTTGCTTTTTTTGTCGGACGTAACTCTAAGTCATCAAACTTTTTTATTTCCCTGAAATCAACCCCAAAATCTGAAGCTTTTTGTTTTTGTTTTACTTTTTGTTGTGTGTCAATTACTTTACTTAATTGAGCCCCTTTTCAAAATACAAAATCCTTCATCCGCTCTGCTCCCACATGATGGACATTGCAGGCCTAATTGTTGGATACATGTAGATCTAACTTTAGTTTTAGATCTAGAGTCTACCATGATTTTTTTTTCACCAGCCCTCAAAAAGTTGTTCAGTGGGGGCAGTGGTTATCAGATGTTTTCCTCTATAATTATCCGACAAGCAAAAAAAAAAAGGGGGGGTTCTTGCCGGGTCCCCCCCCCCCCCCCCCCCCCCCCCCCCCTCCCAGCCGATGCTAGTGATCCAGCCATTTTGAAATGGAAGAAGGAGCTGAATACAGAGGCGTAGTGCCTGCGTTCGATATCTTCCCTGGGACTAGGTATCCGTATAGTAATACATGCATAAACCGACCAACCTAACCTTAAATAATCGTTCACTATGATCCACAAAACTCCAGTAGGCTAATCATGACAAATGAAGTGCCAAATGGTATGCCTTTAATTTGTGTATAGAGTATTTCATGACATTTCTTGATTAAACATCCTAAAAATGAAAGGAAAAGCAAATTTCAGTCTTCTTGAAGATAAATTCAGCTCTACTGGGCATGCGCAGTAGCAGCAGACTACATCTCCATGGCAACTAAACCACAGTTTAACTTAGACTGGACTTAGACTCTAGTTTAACTAAACTGGACTTTCAGAAACAGAAATGGAGTTAAACCCGACATGCAGTCTAAGTCGGGTTTAGTTAGACTCTGGTTTAACTTAGACTGGAGTTTAAGTTAAACCGGAGTTCAGAATACGGGCCAATGTATTTAATCTACTACTTTTAATATGAATCTAGTCAACATTTCTCAAACATTACCCTTTTCAAGATTATTTCATTCAAATATTTTAAATAATTATAATGATGAATTTCTCGAGATGAACCATTTAGGCTCCATGGTTATTTTCTCTGTTTTTGGCAAACACTATTATCATATTTACATGCTTTTGCCTCTGTTGAATTGTATATGTAGAATGATTAAGTATATTTCCTGTAAACGATAAGAATTCCATATCTTATCATAAAATAAATCATGAAACATTATAAGTTTTTAAATACAACCTTGGGGCAGATGTACACAAATGTTTTTGTTACGGGCCACTTCTAGTCCTTATTCCCAGTTTCCCAGTCCTTAAATTACTCAGACAGACAAGCAGATTATCAAAATAATAACTGTTTTACACCAGGTATAAGTATATAATTATACGTTGAGACTCTCCTCGACCTAAAAACATCTCGTCCCGAGGACGTTCATCCACAAAAGAACATTGTCCCATATGTAGTAGGCATAGGCATGATGAGACTGATCCATTTCAGCCTGGGGGCGTTTCATCAAGCATGTCAAGTGTCTTGTCAGTGATTTTTACTGACAAATTTGCTCTCAGCCCATCAGATGCAAGGATTTCAGTAGCTTATAACAGTTATTGCAACCTGTCATTGATGACATGTTTTATGAAACAGGGCCCTGATCTTACAATGTCAACCTTGAAGTAAGACGACAAAGGCAAAATAAAAGTGAATCTCATTCAATGTTAACCCAGTGACTACTGAATGCTCTCAATCCCGTATAAGGCTTAATACATGGAAAATCGGTTCCCGTAGGCAATGGGTTGAAATATATATTTTACCTTTAAAAAAAAAACAACAACAAAAACAAAAATACGACAGCACACTCAGTGGAAGTGCTTTTCTATTCTGTTATTCCCCACACCGATTTTTTTTTATCTCTCGGAATTATTTGTTTTCTCCCCCCCCCCTTTTTTTAAAATTAAATCAAGATTGCATACGGATAAATGTCATAACAAAACATGGCAAATACATTCATTTAAAAAATTTACGAACAGAAGTCCGTTTTACATGATATTTAGTATCTAAATTTTGTCATTTTCTTTTCACATATTTTCCAGAACACATCCTTATTGGTTTTTGATCTCCATTTTGATTTTTCTTTAAATTCGTCAAAAGTGTCTTTGAATTTTAATTTTCGTTTTCTTTAAACAACCCGGTTCTTGCATAGATAATGGGTTCAAACAGATTTTTTACCTACATTCAAAATAAGCCACAGCCCTTTCAGTGGAAGTACTTTTCTACGAAATACTATTATTCCCCAAACCGATTTTATTTTTAATTATGGTAATTTAAATAGACATTAGAGAGCTAATTGAGATGCACACTAGCCTGTGTATCTCGCATACATTTTCTCGTCCAAAATGAAAGGGTAAAAACTGAGGCGAAATCCCAGGTTATGTGGTGTAAATAATTGAAAAGGGGAGCTCCGTTTCCAAAGGTCATATTTCAGGCGCCATGGGGGACCTGACTGGTTATAAAGGGAATACTAAGATAAATCACTGCTCGAATCAGACAATGATTAGGTTGATCAGTGCCATCTGGCTTAAAGTTATGACTAAATTTTTCATATGGAAACGTGATGTACACTTTTTCGCACTTGATAAAATACGGTCAGTTTTAGCTCAAGTACGCGTCCAGAAACTACTGTTTATTGCTTCAACTTGCCGTAGTTTTCTTAATGTTAACTCAATATCAAAATCTTAATTTCTAAAACAATAAGTACCGTCATTTTAGATTTATTTTTTAATGTTTCCTCATTTTTGAGTGAGCGAGGACTGCTGGTCAAGGCCTTTTCTGCATTCTGCTCTTGATAACTTCGAGCCAAATTAACAAAAGTCAAAAAGTGAAGCAGCAGCTGAAAGTTCTGATAATTCTGATTTTGATGATGTGACAGCTGCTTTAATTGGTTGAAAAATTTAAAAACCCGTAATTTTGGGGTTAAATCACTGCTTTCGTTTTAAAATGTTACCTGTATGTATAGGTTCGAGACTGAGTCGCGTCTTTCGGATGGTGACGAGGTTGGTCCCCAGACGTAAATAATCATATATCTGATTGATACACGTCTGTAAAAAATCCCAATTACACACATCCGATCGGGAAATTGGATTATGTGTTGACAAATAGAGACCTTTTCACATGCTTCCCTTATGTGGGAAAGTTGGGGACGTCATGCTCCTACATACCGAAGTATTGTAATACTGATCTTTTTTAATAATTTTAGGTAAACAAGTGAGTAATTTTTATGTTCTCAGTTTCTTTGAGATCGAATAGGGATATACAACGTTCGCAACAAAAGTTTCAATAGCTTAATTATTCCATTTAAATTCATTAAAAATAGTTAATTTTTCCTAGCTTAAAGCTTCCGATTTGTAATTGCATTTATACATTTCTTTTTTTCTATTACAAAATGAAACCACAGACAGTTTCTGATTGATGCATGTATTCAGTGAGCAATGAATTTTTTTACCCTAAAAAAACAACACCCCAAACCAAATGGAGAGTTTTCCTTTGACGAATTCAACTAATGAAAATTTATCTTTTCTCCATTCCGTACCCGATTACACTCCTCCCAATCGTATTCACCACGTGTTTATGTGAAAATATGTTTGTTCCCTCATCGCATTGTGTGATGTTACGCATGATCCCCAAACTTGGAACCTATACTAACTCCTATGAACCCAACTACTAACCCCATGAAACCTGATAACCTTCTTAAACATTTCGTCGATTCCTTTCTGCCTAATCTCCAAAACCCACTACCCCTTATGACTCCAACTGCCGACCTTTATAACCGATCAACTCTTAAAACCATTCTTCTGTTTGCTTCTTTTCAATTTTCGAAACCCGCTGAACCTGTCTTTGAAACTTTAAAAACTGTGTAACCCGCGAACCTTGATTCTCTTCTCCCCCTGTTCTCGAAACCCACATAACTTATGACGGCGACTTCTAATCTGTCGCCCCCGGACCAATTGATATTGACTTTATTGTATCTTCTCAACCTGCACCCCTTGAAAACCCTCATGTAAACTTAAAAACCGATTTTGACTTATTCTCCTGATCTCTTCGTAACATGTTTCTTCCTTTGAACTCGAAAACAATCTTCTGTAACTCGATCCATCATTGAACCAATTCTCTTGACTCACTTCTCCCTCCTAAATCTCGCATGAGTGGCTGCTTGCCATCCATCAAATTCTCTTTATGGATTCATGTTTGTCAACACAATGTTGTTAAACCCCTGTACCTCGCGTATCAACCCATTTCTTTTCATAAAATGTCCCCCAATGCCCCCTACATTCCTCCGACGCACCGACACCAACCTCCATCCCTAATCCATCTTACCCCCTTCACTTACTCCTTTCGCTCCGATCCGCGCTCCTAAACCAGCTCCTTATAAACCTGCCCTACGCTTTCCCCGCCAAATAAATGCACCTAATACAGAGATGTTTCAAGGCCGGATAATCATCGGATCTACGGCTTTTACAGAGCCGATTAGTAACAGCAAATGCGCTCATGAAGTAGCCACGTCGGATACCCAATTCCCTGGGTCAATGTACAGAAACTGTACAATGGCTCCGAAAACCACGCCACCGGGTAAGTATAAAACAATTAACCGATCCGACCATTGAGTACCAAACCTTAAGGATTATACAGATAGCAACGGCTTGATATGAAATGTGTGATTTCCCTCAAAAAATTAGATATTACTCGGACAAATAAGAAGTCATTCAGTATACCGTACCAGTCAAAATGTTGATTCTATGCGTGGGAAATGTTCCCACTGAATTACGTAAGGATTTTTAAGTTTTAAAACAATTTCTTACTGAGTTCACGTCTTATATCTTGATTTTATTTGATTTGATTTTATTATTTGCTCAAGGTCTGAAAACCTACACATATTAAAGACATAAGCTAAGACATTTCTTAATGTGAGAGAATCTAGCATTTTAATCTTATACATAAATGGAATAAGTAATGTAAAATTGTAACTATTGACATCGTTATAAGGAATGTAGTATTTTCTAACTAAAGGAACGTCAGAAAAATAAATACGCATGATATTGATGCAATTCGTAATTTGTCTATAAGTATAGTGAACAGTCGGGTCATGACATGCTAAGAATATATTTTTCCAAAATATGATTTAAGCACATGAAAACCTGCTTATTTCATCGCATGGTATCAATAACTCATTGCAAATGTGCAGTTTTCCATGCATCATAGGATATGTTTCAAAGTTTATTCATAAAACTCTCATCTCTCCGGATGAAAATCAAGTATATCGTACATTGGTACTAGTCTCATGGTTGCATTTGAATTTGAAGTGTCTTGTGCCGTGTTTGCTGTTTTTTGCTTTAATAGTAGGGTAGTATGGATTTACGTTGATTTTGATAGTGCGGTAGTCGACATAAAGACATATAATAGCTGCTTTGATTGCTGTGTGCTGTTGGTGTCCGTAATAACAAAGGGAACGTACTGCATATATTAAAGCCTTCATGATCAAAATAACAAGGGTTTACACACCACTTAAGAAAGTTTATGTGTCATAATCTATATACCTTACGATTCCCTAGAATAGAAGTACACATTAGAGAAATATCACTTTTTAATGCATGTGTTTAAACTGCATGCCTGATCACCATAATATATTGTGTAATTGTTATAGATATACATGTACATCCTGTTTATATTTCACTATAATTATGATTAAAAAATTTATGATGGCAAAAGCACAATGCAGGTAGTTTCTGACCGTTGTATGTTTCTGCAGAGAATATATTCCCGTTAAGTTGGAGCACATTTGTCTGTATAATAGCTGAAGTTGTTCGTCACTAAAAAAGAAAACTGGTACTTGTTCATGAACTAAGCAGGCGAGATTAATACCAACTGCATTTTCTGCGGAAAATGCTGTTAAATATAATCATGTGGTTTGAGTAATGCCATAAAATGTCCTCTTATCTTCAATATTTCATATTCAACAGTTGGAGATGGATTTCTACACCACGAAACGTTACACACTCATATTATATATATGTTTTCATAAGCACGGTCAACTTTCTTGCTAGTCATACTTCCGTATGAACATTGGGGTGTAAAGCAAGGATATTACGCTTCCGTTGGTCCTACGATACATTGGTCCCAAGGCCATTATTCCTTCAGCGTCCCATTGGTCCTCACTCTCATTGAGCCTATG
This sequence comes from Heliocidaris erythrogramma, assembly GCA_025617745.1. Lineage (NCBI taxonomy): Eukaryota > Metazoa > Echinodermata > Echinoidea > Camarodonta > Echinometridae > Heliocidaris > Heliocidaris erythrogramma. The sequence goes on along the minus strand of CM046854.1, from coordinate 41,712,778 downwards.
TCCCATTGGTTCTCGGTGTCACTGATCCTATGTCACATTGGTCCTCAGTGTCACTGATCCTATGTCACATTGGTCCTCAGTGTCACTGATCCTAAGTGCCATCCGTTCGTTGTCCTATTTGCCCTATGGCCATTTGTCCTACGGCCCCATACGGTTTACGAAACATAACCCTAACCCTAATGAGACATGTTGGGACGTATATGCGTCCGACTTAGCTTCACCGAAATTACATACTTATCCTTGTTCCGGTTACGACGCCAAGGGTTTCACTGTTTTAAGTAATACTTACTGTGTAAATGATATGTTCATACTATTTAACTTTCGAAATCATTTTAAAATGTGATCGTATCAAGTCATTAGTTTCCTTTACAAAACAATGATAACATGAATGATATTCTTGATTATTTTCTTTTTACTAATGGTAGATTAAAAGAAAAGTATTCGAACGCCAGGGACCTCACCCTCCGAGGTACTAAATAAACTAATTGAAAATTTATTTGATTTTTAAATTAAATATTATGACATATAATAGATGTGAAAGGACAACACAGTTATTCCAGACTATATTTCCATAGTTATGTTACATGAATAGTAACTTTATATCTCTATAATTATTATCTGTTATCTGGATTTCCTCGATAGCAAAGAGATTGGATAGATTTCCAAATAACATATGAAAACATTCACAATCAATGGTATGAATTCTTTTGCGAAAGATTCTCCCCTGCTTATAACAATGACGCCATTTGGTCTCAACCGATAGCGGATGTTGGTCTTCACAATCGTTAAATAAGAGATGAGCATCAGAGCATGTACATTAAACATTCTGACGGCCTATGCACTTTTTCTTAAGCAACTCAGTGTAAATAGTGTCTGTTTGATTAGATGGAGTAATTGCCACCGTCACCTTCTTTTAGCAAGCAAACAGAAACAAAAACGTAAGCATATCCTAATTGAGTCATCCTCGCGATGAAAGGGGACAACTTTTCAACAAAATTCGGTTTCAAGAATGAAATTCTGGTGCAGACTTGAATCGAAGACAGCCGATGCTAAGTTTACATGGTTTAAACTCTCAACAGTAATAAAAATGGCGGATATTTTAATCAAAGCAAGGCAATCTGCACTATGATACATAATGCTGATAGTCGCGTATGAATTCTCCTATTTGTTAATTATTTTGCTTTATATTCAAACTGCAATTTACCTATACACAGATTTCAATTTGAAGCTGAAATCAATATTTGATGTAGATAATATTCAGCTTTTCAAGGAGCATTTCGTTCACCATTTATTGTGTAAAGTTTGATGAGCGGATCAGAGAAAAGGGATGCCTCAACAACTTGTCCGTTGACCTACAATCTATAACAAAATACATGACAAATTTCATCAATTAATATTCGATTATTGGCGCCTAAACACTCCAAGATAACAATAATATCTTCTGATGAGAGCCAAAAGGATTTTCATTCTAACCTTTTGGAAAACCTTTGCAATCAAATAGAGTTAAGATGTGTAAAGATGAGTTGAAATCAATGCTTTTTCACGTACCGCCTGCTGAGAGTCAGACTCCTCTTAACTCTATTTGATTGATTTTGATTTGATTTGATATTCATTTATTTCCATATACATCATCATAAATTTACTTTCAACTTTCAACTTTGTATGGTCACATAAAATTATATACATAGAAAAAGGGGTCGTCATAAGCAAAGCTTGAGTTGACGTCCTTATCACAAATAAAATGATCATACAACGAATATACATGCCAACAATGCATGGAAAGCAGCATTTGATTGCAAAGGTCTTCCAAAAGGACACATAGGCTATCCTATTGTTTGAGTGAGGATATATCATATTGCAATGGGCTGCTCGTGTATGCGACATTGGAATATATTCAAACAAAAGCAATTATTGCTAAAACCATTATATTCTGCATGCTCCAAGGCCTACAGTGCAATGAGTATGCAATTGAATTATTTATATCAAACTAAAATATACACTATTGGATTGAATCAAGCTCTGTTCCAGATATTTGTGCATCTAATTAGCACCATTTAATATGTGTGTATCTTTTCTGTATTATTACCGTTTAATTTAAAGTTATAGCTGTCAATGCTATAAAACCTTATATCAGAACATTTAAATCAAAAGCAAGGCCAAAATTATTTGTTTATTATGGATCAACAGCAAGAGTACATCAAATTGTCGACAAGCGAACATTAAACAAAAATGGGGGCATTCTAGTCCCCTGTGGTACTTCCTGGACCGGTTACATTGCGTCTTGATTAGTTAGAGAACATCACCGTGTTCAAAATACTTTCGAGAAAGAGGGATCGATTAAGCGGAATCCATCTGCCTTCTGTACGATCCTAAAGGGACCCTGATACTCCTTCATCAATGACCTTGAAAGGTTTGGGCAAGGGTGTCAAACAATTCATAACTCATTAGATTACTTACATTCAAGGATATTTGATACATATTGATTGGATATTACGTACTAAGGAAAGTTCGCACGGCCGCACCAGCCTAATTGTGTACGTGAACTTTTACAGAGGTGTTAAAGCATATAAGCTCGAATTTCTTCAACCATCAATGGCCTTACAGTGGAATAAACCCCTACGATGTATCAAAAAAGGAATTCTGCATATGATGCCAGGAATCGTCAAGAATACCATTACATATTTTATTATTTTTGGTGTGCAGTTTAAGTCCAAAATGCCAATTACTTTTCAATGCTGTTATAATGCTTTGATGTGTAACGCTGTTTTGAATATCAGTGTCTTCCTTTATCAATATCTTTGAAAGAATTATGTGTAATGAAATTTTTAAAAAATCAAGAAAAGAAAAACAAAATTTAGCCGAGAGCAGGCTTTTTTTGCTCATCGTTTCCCAAATAATTTTTTTGGTTTTAATAATTAACTCGTATCCTCTTGTGGGTTCTTGGAAAAACAATAAAAAATAGTCCCTTTTAAAGACTTCTTCAAACTGAAATGCGTTACATTTATTCTGATATATATATATGAAATCCATTCAGTTTTTAATTTAGCTCTCTCTATATATTTATACTGGATATAATGAATTTTGGTTAAATTAAATAACATCACTTAAACTAGCGTAGTGAATTGTATAATTTCTTTCCGTTTGCGGTTTACAGTTTATTTTCTATTACGTCTTTTAATCGTTTTAAGCCTTTAGTACACCATATATTATTCACAAAATCTACCGAGAATTAAACTTCAGTGCATGGCAACTTGGAATTACGTCGAGACCACGTTGTAAGTAAACTGACTTTGTCAATTTTGCCTACGCTCTTGACCTGTGCAATAGACTTTCTTTCTAAAGCAAGTATATATAGGATATAAGCTTATAAATGGCTTGAGAAGTTTGGAAACCTTTGTGTTAACCGAAAAAGGGTGATCTTAATAGACTCAGAATATATATATGCTGCTCTTACAGTGTCGTGGAATTGCAGTAAGATATTAACGGGAACTTGGATTTTCAGAAATCAAATGGTTTTCAGATTCTATAACTCTTATACAAAAGAGCTTGTAAATACTAGGTCTTTCCAAAGAAATTAATTTTTAAAAATATATGATGACGTGGAGATATAATCACAACTCTAAAAATAAGCGTCAGTCTATAGTCAATGCTTGTAGGGGAAATTCGGGCAGTCAATTTTCGCCTTCAATGACACCTTTATGCACCAAAGTTTTTATGCACTATTTACCCTTTCAATTTCGTGCTTTATCTTCCTTTCATCTTGAGAGTTTTTGACCATTCTTGAAGAAAAAAAAATTGTTGGTGCTCTATTCTTTTTATTTTACGATGCACTTCTCTGCAACAGAAGCTTCTATCTAATGGTCTCATACATGTTATTAATTATTAATTCCTGTCTGTACAATTTCGTGATAGTAAATACTGTTGTTTGCCTTTTAAAGAATACTTCAATCTCGTTTTCCTTTAAAACTCAAGGTAATCCTGCCCTCAATAATTTATTTAAGGATATTTTGTTGCCAAAGTAGGTATATTCACGTCTACTTATGATATGCCTTCACATCTACCTAAGATATACTTTGACATCTCCTTGAATTACACTTTCAAAGGTACTTAAGATATACTTCACGTTTACTTAAGATATACATTACATCCAAGTTAAGGTATACTTTCATTTAAGATATACTTTTACAGGTACTTAATGTGTGATTCGCATCTAATGAAGACATGCTTCCACATCTACTTAAGATATGCTTAAGCTACTTAAAATGGGAAATATGCTCTATCCCGACTCATCATGTGCTTTACATCAACTTAGATATATTTTCACATCTATTTAAAATATACTCTCACGTCTAAAGGTCTTAAGATATACTTTCACATCTACTGAAGATATACTTTTACATCTACTTAGATTTACTTTCACATATAAGGTATACTCTCATGTCTAATGGTCTTAAGATATACTTTCACATCTACTGAAGATATACTTTTACATCTGTTAGATATACTTTCACATCTAAGATATACTCTAACGTTTAAAGGTCTGAAGAAATACTTTCACATCTATTTAAGATATACTCTCCCATCTAAAGGTCTTAAAATATACTTTCACATCTATTTAAGATATACTCTCACGTCTATAGTTCTTAAGATATACTTTCACGTCTACTTGATTTATACTTTCACATCTACTTAAGATCTGATATAATTTCACGTCTACTTTAGATATACATTCACATTTACTTGATATATACTTTCACATCTTCTTACGACATACTTTCACATCTACTTAAGATCTGATATAATTTCACGTCTACTTTAGATATACATTCACATTTACTTGATATATACTTTTACATCTAATTAAGATATACTTCACATCTATGTGAAATGTACTTTTACGTATACTTAAGGTGTGCTATCACACCTACTTAAGATATAATGTATATGTAAACATGAACAAACTATTTAATTTGCAGTTGACTCAATTTGTCGCCAAAAACACTACATAATTTAAAAAAAGGTGATATTTTGTATCCGCTGTGAAGGCAGTTCTGTACTACCAAAACGGTTCATGAGTAGACAAGACAATCAATTGTCTGCCATTGTGGACTCTTCAAACACTGAGCTAACACTTTATACAACAATATTACTCTGTGTTTAGCTAAAATAGTTGTACGTTTTCATCCTTTTGTACAGTTGCTCAGATCATTTCTAACATGTTTTCCTTTGTTTGTAAATATCGTATCTTCCCTCCATTTCCCACATTTTTGTCAGATCTATCTTTTCATTTCGCTTATTTCTTTTAAGTTATCGTTTTTATCTCCGTTTATTAGAGCATGATGATTGCAGTTAACAGTGCATTTAATGGATGCATGAAAGTTCTTGTATCTGCAGCAAATCATTTTTCTTAACATTCCTTCACCTTTCATGCATTATTATTTTATATTCATTTTATCATCCATTTTCTCGCACCAATGTCCATTGTCTGTTCCTAAAATATTCCAGCCCCAATTATAAGACGAGTATCGGGTAAGATAAGAAAAATAGATTTGAAATTTCGAATCATAGAGTTGAGCGTGAGAGTAAATAGAACATTGTGTGGTGTGAAGTGATGGGCACCCATTGAATGGCATTGCAAGTTTATTGCATGGCATGTGCGGTTTATAGATTAAACTTTGACCTCCGCTAATATTTTATTACTTTACCTTTCATTATTTGATGTCAAGATGAAAAAAACAACAGTTAGGGAGTGAACTGACTGGTCATGAAATCTACCGTTATCACACAAATTGTATCACGAATGTATGTTTTAAGACGTTTGTTTAAAGAAGCGTATGCCAAGACGGTAAAGTATTCCACAAAACATTTCAAACAACGTGCAATGGAGACTGAATCTGAAAATTTATGAATAGTTCATGATCTCCTAGTTGACTAAAAAATAAAGACATTACTAAGCCCACCAAAATTAGTGCATTCCCTATCAATTTACGACATTCAGAACATCAAAGATGTATATAGTTTGACAATTTTTCAGCAATGGCATGGTTTGGGACGAAAGTCACTCTTTAACCTTTTTTGATACCGTTTTTCAGACGGATTTATTTTGTATTTTGACAAGAGCATGGTGCATGCCTTATTGACATTCTAGCAGCATGTAATTTGAAGTTCTTTTTATGCCGTTGACATGGAATTTATCAAATCAGTTAATTTACCCTAAGTGCTTATACAATTTAGATACCATAATAATGGTTATAGAATAAAATGTTACGAAATCTCTAGATTTGCCAGTTTCACTGCAAGAAAGTGACGTAATGAGTAACTATAATAAATAGTTTTGAGGAATTATATTGGAAAAAAATTAATAATAATCGTGATATGTTGGCTTCTGGAAATACCATCAATGTCCATTACGTGTGATGTTTAAGACGCCCACTTAAAGCTAGGCTATCCCTATTTTGTGCAAAAGACACAAAGAAAATCCCAAATTCGATTTTTTTTTTTTTTTTTATTATCGTTCTAACATTCTAGCATAGATCCAGTTTATAGAAATAAAATGATACCAATATTTCTGTCGGATAAAGCTAAACAGACAAAGTACGGTACCCAGTGGCACAAGCCCGTGTCCCACTTTTGAAACCCCATTGGCATACCATAATCACACAACATGGAGTTGACCCTCAGTTGTTTATTTTTTTCGAAATCCTGCCCCTTACAAAATCCTGAATTTAACAATAAAACTAATTACACAGCTGTAAGGACATGCGAATAATAAATTTGATACAATATGATTATCTGATAACATTGGGTTTTTTTAAAGTATTGATGTTATTTTCTTATATCTTTACTTTATATGTGAAGCCCCTGGGATGCCTTACTTCATCACGCACAACGTACAGGTATTGATCCGAGTCAATGAGGGAGGCCATGCCCATTTCAAATGCCGAGTCTCCGACTTAGGAGATAATCATGTCATCTGGTATAAGAACAACAGGGGGAGGTTAAGTAAGTATTGTTTTCATTCAATTAGAAACTGGTTTTATGATTGGCGTTCTGGTCAAATAGCAATTAAAAAAAAAAAAATTACGACTCAATTTTCTCAGAACATTTTTTTTTTTTTTTTAAATCACTGGAATTATGTCATTTTTTTTTGTTTTTTAATGGTAAATTCATGATATGGAATCCTACTATAACCATAACCATAACCATAATCCTAATCTCTATTTTTACCCTAACCCTACATAGAGACTGCTTCGGTGCGTAATTGCGGGGGGTTCGGGGGCCTTCTGTTTGTGGATGATAGCTGGTCTATTATCTGCGGGCGGAGGGCCCCAGAGCCTTTCGTAGGCGCGCACTGGAGCAGTTTCTGGATCCGCCATTGTTTTTCTCCTTATACATTTTCCTTTCATGATCAATATCCTGTGTAATCATGTTTAATTTTGTATATGTGCTGTATATAATGTTATTGTATTTTATGTTATTTGCCCTGCATACTCTGTTTTCCAGATTTGTCCTGGGCTTTAATGTATTCTGTTATTCCTTTATTGATTTGAATGTTGAATAAAGTGATGAATATATAAACGATGCTTTGCAGTCAAGGATGAATGACGCATGTTCACAACAACATCGCATTACATCATACCGTAAACAATTGCATTTGAAATGACATAAATTATTATACTTACGCAGGAATAAAATAACATGTATTGAGAAATATGTAATAAGCTCGTTTATATCCTTTTTTCATTATGTATATAAAGAATATATATGAAAGGAAAAGTATATACATTATGAAATATCTGAAATTGATTTTTATTTTTTCGAAGTCCTATACAAACATTACGGCAAGTTTAATTGTGTCACAGACAGATTTGAGAAATTGTTCAGGGAGTGTTTCACAAAGAGTTATTAGGGACTTAAAGTCGCACTTAAATTCCTAGTTGCGTGCTGTATTAACCCGTCACCGCACTGGTCAGATCATGCTTGGCGACGCTCGTTATTGACAAGTCTATCAATGAGATTACGCGTTAAATACCGGATGGGCATTGGCGCTTACGCCTGATTCTAAATCCAACTTAACTCTTTGTGAAACACCCCTTAGTTCTAACTATGGTTCTAACTGAACGCGCGCACACATATCCACACCCCACACACAAACGCCCACTCCTCCTTCCAGCGCACTCCATTTGTTTGTACATGTACTAAACCTGACTTGTTAATCTTTTTCTCTTGATATCGTGACTATTATGCAAATGTCCTCTTCACAAATTCAGTCATACAGTCATCCCGAACTAGAGCGAAGCAGCAAATGTTATTACATCGACTTACTAATATGATATGTACCTCAGGGACTAGGTGTCCTACGTCAATTTGGTTCAAGCTAGTTTTTTTTCACTCGTAAAATGGTTTGAGAAAGACGTATTAATTTCCAAATGCCGTGCTTGTTCATGACATGTCTACTCGCCATGTATATGATTTCGTCTATGCGGGAACGAGAGACAATCTCTAACAGCTCATCGTGTCTCGGCAGCTTTCCTCATGCTTGGCATTGTGATAATTATTGGTTAAACACAATTAGATGGAAGCTTTATAGAGTGAAAATAAAACTTATGGTGTCAAAAAAAAATTGTCTATGCATTGTCTTTTAATTATAATTTTAATCGTAATTCCGAAAATGAAATGGGGTTCGTAATTCCGAAAATGAAAAGGGTTCATAATTCCAAAGTTTAGTAATTCCAAGAATGCAATAGAGCCCTATTATAACTTTTCGGAATTACCAACCTTCGGAAATAATTATGAACCCTTTTTCATTTTCGGAATTATGAACCCTATTTCATTTTCGGAATTACGAACCGTCGGAGCATAACGAACCTTCGGAAAAAACGAAACTTCGGATTATGAACCTTCGGAAAAACGACATATAACCATTATACACACTGAGTCAAACATCTTTTGTTCCTCCTTCTGCAGGGTCAGCCATCTCAGCGGGTGAAGTGATTATGGACCAATCACGACAGTACATTAAAGATGGCGACTTTGTGAATTCGACCTTTGACCTTCGACTACCCAACATCCAAAGGTCAGATGAAGGCATCTACACGTGCACCATTCAGACGGATCCCCCTACTGAGCTCAACTTCACACTGCTGGTATCATGTGAGTAGATGTTTTCATTGATAATCCATTTTCTTTTCATCGGGTGTGTTGTTTATATATTTTGTTCATTTCACTTCATTTTATTCACATATGGGTCCCGTTTCATAAAACTTGTTATCAGTAACAACTGCCACATTTCTTAGACAAATTTGCTCTCCGCCAATCAGATGCAAGGGTTTCAGTAGTTTGTAACAATTATTGTAACTTTTTATTGATAAAAATTTTATGAAACGGAACCTGAAGAGGAATTGATTGACATTATATATTTTATTCACACGTGTTCATCAAATATAATATAGTAATGAATATATTAATGTAAAAATGAATGAACGAATTAAATAATGAATTCCAACAGAGCTGTAGCTGCAAGACAAGCAACAAAAAAAAAACACCCAAAAATAAACACGCGCCTTGAGAATTAAAACAAAGGGATGGGAGTCCAGGGGACCGTTTCATCAAGCATATTGTCAGTGATTTTCACCGACAACTGTTATAAGCTACTGAAATCCTTGCATCTGATTGGCTGAGAGCAAATTAGTCAGTAAAAATCACTGACAAAACGCTTGATGAAACGCTCCCCAGGTGATTCAAAACAGCAAAGAGAGAGACAGGGGGTAGAAAAGGGAGAGAAACCGGAGAGAGAGAGAGAGAGAGAGAGAGAGAAAGAGGGGGAGAGAGGGTGGAAGATACGAATAGCAGTTGCCTCAACTTAAGCATGCCATTGTTACTGAGCAGTCGACAGTATTCAATGATATGCGAGAGCAGTATCGTTGAAAACTACCTCCATTAATTAAGCAGAATACTGGAAAAAATAAGCACCATTACGTCTGCTTAAAATGCAAATGTTGAATGAATATTGCGATGACGTTCACTTTTTTTTTTTTTACCAATATGAGGTACATAAGATCGATGATTGTCAGCAAGTGGTTTTTATAATTGATATGCAAATTGATTTTGGAAAGGGGGTACGGGTCTGCCGTAGCTCCCTAAATCTGTAACTAGGATAGAGCAATATCTCCAACATAATCATTTTTCCCAAAATGGGGCCCTTTCCCGATGTATGTCTTTCTATAATTTTCCCAACCGTCATATTCATATCAAATGTTTGTTTCGTGTCGGGTTAATTTTCACGTGTATTAAATTAATATGTTAGAGTAAACTGTCCCTTCAAAAAATCATTCTATGGTGTATAATCACATCTTCAAGGAACCGATTTGACCTGTTAAACATTGAGGAACCAATACATTTGTTAGTGGAAAATAAGATCATAGAGATCGTAAAATCATAGAGATTTGTAAAATGACTCCTATTAGTATGATGATGTTTCTGACTTTACATTTATTTATACAGCATTACGAATATGATTTGCATTATTTTTGTAAAATACTTTTTACCTTACAAACGTTGATCAGGGGAAAAAATAAAAAGTATCTTTAATATATCACGACCAAAAGGTACGACACCATGTCGTAGACATTTGTGGCATATTTTTATAGATTGTTTAACTATTTTGTTTATCATTTTTATGTAATTATTTTTTTATTTTTTTTTTTGGGGGGGGGGGCTGCTTTATTTTTGGAATACGAATGTGGTTTTTTAACACACGCTCATACAAACAACAAATGTGCCCCCTTTTCATATTTACGACCCAAAAAGCACCTGAAAAAATCCGACAACCTTTTACATTTATGCTTGTCATAGTTTTTGTGAAATTAAAACATTTTTATAATTGCCTGTCAAAAAATTTCGGGACTTTGCCCCCTATCTTTTACAAAAACCTCGATCCACCCTGATATTCTTGACCTACTTGCGGAGTCGAACTGGTAGCCTTCGGGTTAAGGGTTACACGATATGCCTTCACTAAGCTGTATGTCGTTGAGTGGAATTTTAATAGAGTTCGCTCAAACTGCCCATTGGGGACCAATTTGACGCCGTACGGTGCTGAAAATGGTCCATCAATGTCTAAAAGCTGTGAAGTAGATTAACACTGGAAAGTGCTCGGGCCTCAGCATCCATGCCAAATGCCGTTCCTATACTTTTCACCCCCACGATGTGATAAAGTCTTGAAAGTGATACGGGTATAATGTTCCGAAGTGATTATAAATTTTGATTAGCATAAAGATCTACGTTCATTACTCATCCCATTCATGACTATCTTCTCTCTATTGATTAATGAGATTAATTGAAAATTTCAAGCAAAAGATGGAGAATGTTTCGTATGTTTTTCAGTGAGTCAAGAGACTACTTTGACAGTATCATCATCCGTTGAAAAAATGATCTGCAGTATTTTTAGGGCAGCTAATCATTGAATGTGTTGCTTGAAATTACGATTCTATTTTCGGCATGCAAGACTAAAAGCAAAGAGAAACAAATTCATTCAGAATGTCGAGATTACTTCAATCAAGCAGCATACAACAAATAAAATATACATAAGCTTGTTCATTGTGTATACTATTATACCGCGTTTTTCTCTCTGTTGTCAAGTGGGTGGGGCTTGTCTGCATTAAAAATATTTACCGCAATTTGACCCTCTATTCGCAATTTTGTGAAAGCAAATTTACAAGGATAGTTTTATTAATTAATGATGAACCTTCATTTTAATGACCTTACGTTTCCCAACTCATTACATGGAAGCAGTAGTATCGGATTTGGTGTAAAGGGATGAATTTGATACCACCTCAAGCATATTTGGGGTCCGCTCGCTATTTGATAAGGACCGCTATTCATAGAAAACCGCTATTTATTTAACACGCGTTATGAATAGTGGTCTTTATGAATGGAGGTCCTTATGAATAGCGAGGTAATTTGTCTATGCTTTGCTCGCTATTTAGAAGGACCGCTATTCATACAAAACCGTTATTCATTTAGTCACTCGTTATGGATAGCGGTCCTTATGAAAAGCGGTCCTTGTGACTAGCGAGGTTACCCCCCATATTTTACCCCCGCAGTATACCAATAAGTTTATACATCTCTACAAGTGCTGTTTCAGATGGTGACAATATGCAATGCTTTTCAAATATTTTCAGTGCCCAACCTTGGATTCCTCAAGGGAGTTTTTAGCATTTTATTTTTTGATAGAGTGCACGGTTCAGGTCAAGATCAATAACGAATACGAACAGCTGAAGGGAAATACAAAGGTAAACACATCTATTAGAGTATTTTTGACATTAGCAATAAGAGCGAGAAAAGCCAGCACCAGAGACATCCCAGTTGCATGAAGGTCCACGAGGCCAAATTTTAGGAGTCTTCTTGGGATGCAGATCCCGGAGCCTCCGATGGACTTTGTTCAATTGTTTTTTACAGAATGCTTTTTGTTTTATTAGCTAAAATTTGTCTTTGGTTTAGACAGGACTTTTTCTGCAAAATATAAGAAGTCACTTTTAAATCCTGAAATAGTCATCATGTTTTACACATTCTAACTACTGAGGAAACATTCTGGAATTACTAATTAAACAAATAATTACTTTGGCTTTCTGAAAAGTACATGTAGAGGTTTTCGGGGAGTCTCGTCGGCCATCGATTTTGTGGATTTCGTGTGGAGCTGCCAACGGCAATGAAATGATTTAAGATATATGTGTTCCTTCTCCAAGTGTGCTTTTCTGCTCTAATGAGAATCACAACTACATTCACATCCATTTTATGGATATGCAGAAAACACATCACGGGAGGAGGGGGGGGGCTGTATACAAGCATGAAATTACACGTGTAAATTTCCTGTCGATTGCATTTTAATTGCACTTTTCCTCTTTGATGTCACTACTCATACAAAACAAAAGCGTGTCGTTCCTATAGATACTACCCTTTCCTTATTATCTTGCTTACTCGGATTAAAGTTAACGTGGCGTGCCATAGTACAGTAGCTATTCCATTGTTCCATGTGTAAATATAGGGGATGTCATAATGCATAGCAAGAAACGATGATTAATCATTGGTTTTCCTAATGTCTAGAAACAAAACCTTGGTTGTACCTCGATCTGCAAGGAAGTATGTCTATTGTTGCCTTAGATATGATTAGTTGTATGCCATGATGAATTGAATAAATTATGGCATGCATGATTGTTAAAGTTATTTTAATTCATCTAAAGAGAAATTCCTGTAGAAAATGTTGGTGGCTTCCCATATCTTTAAAACGGGAAAGTGTTATAATTACAGTAGATGAATGTAATATAAAATATATTGGTGAAGGATTCTCATGTAAACACCTTTGCTATTCACACCAAATTTTAGTGTGAGTTTTCAAGATGGAATAACCCATTACAAAATATGCAATTTGATTTTCAGGGCTGACATTAAATTGTCTGCCTTTCCCTTAAACCCAGATATCACTATTTCTCTTTTTTTCCTTTCTGATAGGGGCAAAGTTTGTTCAACGATTTTTAAGCGGTGTCAGACAAATCCTTCCAAAGGAAAATTTTGTCAGTTATTATATTTTTGTGACCTACAGCTATAAACACTTTCCTGCTTATACAGGAAGAAAATTAATGTGTTTTTTTAGTGGCATGTGACAATCCGTTCCTGAAGATGTCGGTCTCTCCACTGGCATAGCCAACGTGGCACAAAGCGGACATATCCCTCCGTTCATCAGCTAAAAATTATAAACAAAAGTATTAATCATCCACGGAACTTAGGGCTCAAATGTGAGTATGAGGGTGTGTGGGTGTGTGTGTGGGGGTGGGCGTGTTTAGCCGTATGTCCGATGACATTTTCGGACAGAGAACAAAAAAAAAAATCATCAGAACAATGGTCCTCGGAAGCCGGACAATAGTCCTCGAACGTCGAACAATGAATTTGTGCTTTATTCCGTCGACTGTCCGAGGACGGAGGAACAATACAGCAACAATACTTGTCCTCGGAAGTAAAGCCATGTAAAGCTCTGTGTGTGTGTGTGTGTGTGTGTGTGTGTGTGTGTGATTTTTCACCTCCCCGTTCAAAAAGTGTGTCTCCATCCGACCTTTTAGTTGAGCTGAATGCTTTAGTGGGTCCTAGTAATTTCTAAGGGTCAAATTTTATGGGCTGGATGGGGTTACCCTTTCGGGACAAGCTCTACGACTGCATGAAAGTCTTTCAAATCCACTCTGTGATCACTCTGTCTTTTTGTCAGCATGGTTTTAATATTGTAGCCGCTTGAAGGTGTTGCTGGCACGCGATGCACTTAACCCTTTACCAAGGGACTAAACATGATTTACCAACCACGTGCTTGGTTAATGATACATTAACCGAAGCGCATTCATCAAAGAACAATGCAATCAATAGGAAAGTAAGTGCGCCGATAGGGAATGCTTTATGCAGACCGGAGTTCGAAGACATATTTGTTGAAAAAAAAATACAATTCTGGAAAAAGACCCTCCCCTTCCTCCCCCGCCTTTTGATTTGAAGATTTTTTTGACAAACAGAAGGTTGGTCAAAATGGTTTTCCTTTTAATAATCTGCTCTTTACCACATAAAAACCATTAAAAAGCTAACTCCCTACATCATTTCCCATTATTACACCCAAACACTATTTTTTCTCTCTCTCTCTTTCTCCCTTGCCCTCTTATTTCTTCCTTTTTTTTATATCGACCAACTTATTAAAATTGTCACTCCTTCTACTGAGCCTTTCCCTCCTTTTCTCCTTTTTCGTGTTCTTTAGAAAATATGGAATTTGAATCTATCCTATGTTCATATTCAAGTAAGGCCTAAGAACTTTCCTTTTTTTGTTTTCAGACCCGGCATCGGTGAGAAGAATACTCCCGGACGAAGCGCCGAACTGGAGTCCAGCCGAACCCAATCGGATCTACTTCAATGAATCCTCTAACGCGACACTGACGTGCCTAGCCGATGGGTCCCCAGCACCTGTCGTCACTTGGTGGAAGAAGGATAAACCAAGCCGTCCATCCAGAGTCCACCACCTGGTGATCGCAGCCAGTGAGTATCAGTAGGAGTATATCCCTCTATATCTCCTCTTTCACCCCTCCCCCTTCACACTCTCTGTCTCTCCATATGTCCTTCTCTGTCTCTATACCCTAACCGATTATCTCGCCCCTCTAACTCTCTCCCTCTGTATCTCACTGTTTCTATTATCCCGATTCCTCTTTCTCCCTCTCTCTCCCTCTTTCTCTCCCTCTGTCTTCTCCGTATTTTTACCCATCTCTCTCTCTCTCTCTCTCTCCTTCTCTCTTTTCACCTCTCCCCTTCTCCCCCTCTCTCTACCCCTCTCTAACACAGGCCCTTGCTTCACATGATCGTAAACCTTCCAAGTATTTTTTTTTTTAAATGTATATAAAAGATATCATTTGATACATATTATTTGAATTCTTTGTAAAGTGTGGAAAAGAAAGGAATACATATATACTTTGGTCTTGATAATTGTCATTGTCAAGATGTTTATGTATCTTTCGCACGTTGCATGGAAAATGCTTTAATCAACCAACCTGATCATTGTTCAAACATGAAATACATCAGGCAACAGGCAGTATTAATGTATGTACTTTGTTTTTGGATGATGTAATTCTATATTCGATATATAGATCAAATTATACTTTGATAAGTTGTGTTGAAGAATATAAAGGTATCACGAAACATGCTAAAAATGTCTTGGAACAGATGATTGTGGTAGTGACAATGATGATGATGAGTTGATGACGATGCAATATGCACCGCCAGTACCAGATTGACCTACTTCCGTTTTAAGACTAGTTATTAAGTCAAGAACATTAACAACACAGTTGCAGAATGGAATCCGTATGAACTTGACGTGAAAGTATATCATGTTTTAAACAACGCATTCTATAAAGCAGAGACTGTGTAATGCAGGTTCCCCCAAATGCAAGTTTCGAAGGTAATTCTGGTCGAAGTAAAACCTCAGTCGCATCAACAGACAGATCACCCCAAATGGACGATAATCGACAAGACATTGGCCATTCTAGGTTATGTTAATTTGTGATCGGCCTGTTGCCGTCTGGTGTCGGTATCGTAGGTGTGACTGCCGGTACATTTCCTCATAATGATGGCGTCTTTGCTCGCATTGGTATCTAGACACGCGTGACAACGGCGCCTTGATAGAGGCGCCAAAGATTTCACATACCATTGTGCATTTCCAATTCGGATATGCAGCATGACTGTAAATCAGTCTAATCGTTCTGTATTGCATGTTTTACACGACTGAGATATGATGATTTCCTTAATGCACAGGTGGGATGCGCTTTTCAAGGTCGGGGAGGGGTGGGCGCAAAAATGAGACCGAAAGCACTTCATTAGTTTTGAGATGAGCTGCTCTAGATTATAGGGACCTGTTCGAGACATTTTATATTTCAGAAATTTTAGGTTTCCTTAGAGGTCTTTTGAGAAAGTGCTGATTACGCAGGAAAAGCATCAGTTGTTATCATAAATCATTCATTTGACTAAAATCAAGCCATGCCAGTATTCAGTGGCGAAGATGTGTTACACAATAATATTCATCGGGGGGGGGGGGTGGGGGTAGGGCACCTATTGCTACCCCCTCCCCCCATGAAAATAATTTGCTGCATATTTCCGTCCATGCCTGTATTGGAAGGAGCAAGTCCAAAGTGTATGCAGTTAACATGGTTAAATTCATAGTGACTCAACTTCTTCCATGGCTCCCATTGTACCAGTAGCAAATGAAATGTAAAGTTTTAACGTTTCATTGCAAAATTATAATTCTACATGCAGATTCAATTCATCGATTTAACCCTTATCCTCGTATAAAACCACGAGTTCTAAAAAAGGTCAACATCTTTTTTGTTTTAAAAAGTATCAGCACAATCAATCAACGTGCTAAGGTCAGATACAGAGACATTTTGCGAATTTTTGAGGTACGTTTCGAGGTAAAGGTCAAGTGAGATGAATGTCCAGTGACATACTGTTAATGACTCATCGTAATAAAGTCATCATTATGAACGCTTGGTCGGTTTGGCTTATGAGTTGTTAATTAATCTTTCACTTTGTTTATAATCATTTATTCATAGCCAGACCTATCCCAAGAAAAGTTCTTATAGACGATGTCATACTAGAGGCCCTGATTGATAACATTCATGTTTTCTAAGACGTTAAAGGGGTAATATCAAAAGGACATACTGATTTAAAAGTGCCACATATGATTTGAGATTAATACGAAAGGATAAAATTAATGTGTGGATTGGATACATGTCAGAGAGCTATTACTCTATGTAAAATAAATGAAATGGTATGACGAATTTTCAAAAAAGTAAGATATGTCCAATTCCTTTCATTACAATGTCAGAAAGCGATCGCTGCAAATAAAACTTTCATAAAACTTTCAAGCAGATTGGAAAAAGCATGAGGAGAAATACATCAGAATGTAGAGGTGTATGTCCGTTTTCCACGTGTACAGTAGTGTAACAGAAAAGTATGCGCATTCCGGTTAGCAAAAAAATCATTTTGCTATTTTATGCCTTCACCATGAAAGGTGTCGTTGGAAGCATTGTGCGGTTTCCGGTAGCTTAAGATGGAGGAAAATCATCTTCGGCCATTTTGTAAATGATCTCAGCATGAAGTTGATCATTGCCTTAACTGTGCAATACCATCTTGTCTGGGTAAAGATTAATGACTCCTTCCAAAGTGATCATGTTTTTATGGGCTTCCGCGGGGTGCAATTATTTCCTCTTGAAATGCTAGTACATGCTGATGAAATTGCTGTTATGATGGCTTCTCAAAACAAGTTATAATGATGGTCAATGTGCCTTGTCACCTTGTGAGAGCATTAATAATTGTAAAGAAAAAATTATGTGTCATATATTAGGTATAAACTTTACTTTGTTTTCTTTGTCACATGAAAAGGGGTAAATATACCTATAAAATAGCCCATCGGTTCTGGAATGACATAATGATCAAGCAGCATACCATATGAAGACATGCTAATTCCGAATATTGTGCACATACTTTTCCTTTATTAATGTTCAAGTTCTGCATATTTTGAGAGCCATCTTGTTTGAAGTACCAGGCAGTGCTTTGTAGCCGATATTGTATTTCCGTTTGTTAGAGAATTTGTGAGTAAACTATCCCCCAAATTGTGCCAACCCCTTTTGTTTATCAAAGCTTTTTTCGGAATATTGTGCCCTCCTCCTTAAAAAAAAAAAAAAAAAAAAAAAAAATCCTGAATCCGCCCTTGGCTAAGAAATAGTGCTCTGTGTATGTGGTGGCTTTGCCCGCGTGATAAGTGGGTGGTATCGCTATCAGATGATTAGGATGGCATTGCTGTAATATGGAGCACAATCCCTGATAATAGATGGTCTTTCAGCAGTGGGTTGAATAATAGATTCCGTGGCTTAACTGATGAGGGGTTTGGATGACAGTCTTGCATATTGCAGCAAGACGAAGTAAGCAAGTTCAAGGAAAGAAATTAAAGTTAGAGTAAGGAATAATATGTAAATAGACAAAATTGTAAATAATAGTATCGGGGTAGTAGTAGTAGTAGTAGTAGTAATACTAGTAGAAGAATAGGTAATATAAATAATAGAAGTAGAAATAGTATTGTAGTAAATATTTTTAGTATAGTACTAGTGATAACAGTATTAGAATTGGTAGTATTAGTAGTATAGCAGGAGTAGTAGTAGTAGTAGCAATAATAGTGAGAGTCGTAGTAATAGTAGTAGTAGTAATAGTAGTAGTAGTAGTAATAGTCATAGTAATAATAGTATTTGTAGTAGTAGTAGTAGTAGTACTAGTGGTAGTAGTTATAGAAGTGGGAACTAACTATAATACGGCTTTGCAATATTAATATATATATTATATATATATATATATATATAAGTATACAAATTATGTATAACAATGCGCCCTCCCGGCTATTACCATAATGGCTTTATGGCAACACAAGGACTTGGGACCCTTGTAAGTATATATATATATATATATATATATATATATATATGTTTATGGACCTTTTGATAACTTTTATTTTTTAACGAAAACTTGCACAATTCCTTTAATGTGTTTGGATATTTTTCAGCTCCCCAAGACCTATTTTCCCTTAAACTATATAGGCTGGGCCCCGTGGGATTTCAGCAAAGATTCTAGCGTAGCGTAATAGACTCATATATTCTTTTTTCCTTATAAAATATGAATGAATTATTTGATTAGTAGACCACTTGTCAAGAAAATAATCATAGGCCTTTTTTACAACCGAATTCTTGCTTTGAAGTGCGTCATGTGTGTGCGCGCGAGCGTGCGCGTGTGTGATGGTTTGGTTTAGACCAATAGACCATAGGTTTAGACCGTGGTTTAGATGTGTTTTTGATATGTGTTTTTTTATATCAAGTAGTGGTGGACAGATGTTTGTTTATAAACACCCAGTTGACACATATTTTCTAAAAACTTCATTAAAACAGTATTTAATTCCATACTTTATTTTGCATGGGATGCATTACTCTTTCAACGAAAATAGGACTGTGCTTCTTGCAGAAATAAGTTAGCAAAACTGGCTATGTAAAAAACATGTGATTAAGCATTAGAATGGGCATCAATCACATCATTGCCTTAATCCTGTAGCAATTGATATTCAACCGATGCCTTTGTTTTAACTAAATTATTCTGAGTGGCATTAAGGAGGCGTACGATCAATCACGTGTTTGTGTCAGCAACCAATCCAAATTAAGATTCAGAGGATGTACTGGAAATAAACGACTGATCATGCTAAAAAATAAATGATCGAAGCTGTTAGAGGTGTCGCGCTCACGTTTTTGATGTTTTTCTGGTTAGCTGCCAGGTTAAAAGAAATCAAAAATAAGATGTACCTTTGTTTACAGGATCTTCAATACCGCAATTTTAGGAATGAATTCATTGACCACAGACTCTCATGAACAAACATAGAAATGAAGGAATACCATACATACATGTGTACAAATAAAGATTTAGATTCATTAGTTAATTAATTTCCGTAAGAAGTATCTTTGCCCATTTCCAACAGGGGTTGATTTTAATAAGGAGCAGCGGATTCCTGAGGTTTTCTGTCCTTCCACCGAAATGTTTTTTTTAAACAATTTTTGGTAAAGAGCATGCTTTTCATATGCTTACTACAAAGTGACATCTCGGAGGTTAGACTGAGGTAATTTCAGCATTGGCTTTTGGAATACCAGCTGTAGAGCTTCCTGTCACATTGTACGTGATAAATGATGAGCATTTGTTTAAGACAGGTATATTGCCACCTGTTTTTTGTAATTTATTTTTATGTAATGCTTGATAAATCATGAAGTATCATGCATGGGTTCTGAAGTTGTAGATCAAGGGGGGGGGGGGGTGGGGGGACTTTAGCCAAAATGCCACCCTGTTACAATGACAATTTTTATAATTATTTATTTGATTATTTGTTATTGCATTTCTATTTTTCAGAATTTCATGGAAAATATGTTAAAGACATTTATTAACTTATTTTGGATTTTTAATTTCATTTCTGTGCCCCCCTCCCCACCCTCACCCAGTCAGTAACATGGGACGTGCAAGGGGAAACGTTTCGTGGTTTCATAGATGCGTTGTTATAGATGTGATATCTTCAAAGTGTAGGTGCTAACAAACCTATCTCATTTCATGCCACAATTTATTTACTTAGAATCACAATTTGTCCATGTTAATAAGGGACTAAAACCACTGTCTTAACCGTAAACCTTTACCGGAAACTTATGAATATTTTATGAAAGCTGGTAGTTTTTAGCAAACACTTTTTTGTCCTCCTCTTCAATTGCCTAATAGATGGTTAAAGGTTGGGAATTAAATCCAATCTGCGAAAATTAAAAGCCTTGATGACGACCTTGGACTTTTATAATTTCGTTAATGTAGATAGCGAAATAGGAGTACAGAATAGAGGACAGAAGAAATAATTATAATTTTTAATAAACATTGTAGAATTTAAAATACATTCTACAATCATGTAGAATTAATATCGTTTTAGTAAGAATTTGAAATCCATTTGCTTCGTGATTATCGATGCATCCATAGATATTACTAAACGAGATTCATGTGGCTTATATTAAGATTTGAAATCTACATAGGTGTTAGAGGTTGTCCATAATGTATGCGACAAGTATGCATATGCCCGTTGCACATAGGGGCCAGTTAGATTGCGTTATTACCTTTGCCAATGAAGCCAACGAAAGCAATTAGTCCATGCCATAATGATTCAATTCAGTGTCGTGGTCTAGTGGATACGTCGCCAGACTGTGGATCACATGTTTCGCGGTTCAAGTCCCACCGCGCCACTAAAGTCCTTTGGCAAGACATTAATTTACATTGCCACTCTTATCCAGCAGATAATGGGTACCTGCGAGGATTGTCGAAAGTCCGTGCGACTGACTTTTTTGCCATTGCCCTACCTGCATGCAAGTGATCGGTGGAAAATGGTAGGAATGCACCCTAACGAGTGGAGATGGTGCACACTTGTGTGCAGGCTCCGAATCCAGTGACCAGGGGGTAATGATAGATGACATTGTCAAGCGCATTTAGGTATTCACGTTATGTTCTGTATAAATGTACCATATAGTTATCATTATTATTAATGTTTACACTGTTCATTTTGCATTCACTGTTTGTCACCATCACACGACGCATCAAAGACCGTGTCAGTAGCTGACGCAGTGCCACGCCAGGCTAATGACGCCCCGTCTGCAATAGGCATTGATTAAATGGATCACAATCATACATGAGAGAACTCAGCAGCCGTGACATCAAACGCTATCTTTATATATTCATTGCAGCCACTCTTTTCTAATGCGACTGCTTTTTGAAAAAAAGGAATACAATCAAAATCAATCATTGTATAGTGACCGTTTCTAGAGTTTCATGGATATAACCATGCATAAAACAATGCCAATATTCTCAGCATAGAGCGGTTAAAAGGTAAGAGCGGAATTAATTTAATATAGTATATTTTTACAATCGAATGAAATAAACCGAATATGCCTATAAATTGTGTACTCATACGCAGTTTGAGTAAAATAAAATCCAACCTGTAGTTGCAATAAATGGACGATTGATGATAAGGTTAATTAGTTGTTGCTTGTATCTAGTACTAGTATGTATACGGTAATAATAGCATTAAACTATAACACGTTGAATCTCTGGCAAAGGAGATAGAAGAATAGAGCAATGTTCAAGATTAAGATATAGGATGTTTTAAGCCCATTATAATAGTATCCCACAGTGTTAGCACATATGCAACGCGTTGAAACTAAGATGGATAGGAAAAGATAAGGTGTTCACTCATGATCCTGATAGCAATTGCTAATTGTGATGAAGTCCGAACTCATAAGCAACACGCGCGAGATTACTATTGTATTATGTTATATCTCCCATTCTTCACATCATAAACACAGCTGTATCCTCTGCACACCTGATTCTGAATATAAATTGACTATAAAGCCTTGACTAAGAGGGCTGTTCCCACTGCCGAGGATTCATGGAACAGCCAGGCAATTTGCAAAGCTCACCACCTGTAACTTGACTTTATCGCGTAGCTCAACGATGGCTTAAAATTATAGTTGGGTATTATTCATGCATTATGCTTTTGGGGGAAAAAAACATATAAATTATTGGACAGGTTTATTATGGAGAACGACTGTGTATTGTTTTTTTTTCGTTTTGGATAAATGATGATAAATTCCGTCTGTCGTCACTATTGTTATGGAAAAAAACCCAGGGCCACATAGAGATATGGGTATATGGGACTACGCACACAGTTTGCATCAGAATTTGATCCAAAGGTTTGAGTTATTTCTAGCCTTTCTTGATATTGAGGCATTCTTTTTTCATGTGACATTGTTTATTTCCACATAGGAATAGAAAGAATGAGAAAGCTCACAAATTACAACCCACCTTCCCTTTAACACCGTTCTGGTAATCAGCGTATTGGCGCCACGTTACTAGAACGATGCGCACTACAAATCGTTATAGACACAGTGATTTGATGCTAATATTTGGCAGTGTGAACGGACCGGAGGCAAAGCGCCTCTCTAAAAACTATGAATAAATGATAGTTTTGGTTGACACCATCACGGCGATGTGGACTCCCCACGAGCGTTATAAAGGGTATTGTCGCGACGTCATGCTCACAGCAGCGGAAAGCAGTTTATCAGTGAGACAATATAAGATTGGCGACCTTAAGGAGCCGGTCACACAACACCGACATCGATAACAATAACTTTATTTATAGAATCGGTCTCCTGCAGTCTGTTTGCTTTATTATTCACATTACTGAAAGTTCCTCATTCATGGAAGAAGAAGAAGACTATTCACTGGGGTTTTTTATCTTGATCTCGGGTGAATTACAAACTAATTTAAGATGGGAAAAATTGTATAATGTTAAGTCATGTTTAAACAAATATGTACTTTATTATGGTGTAATTATTGAGTGATCATATACATGTATACTGATTGATCATATATAAACTGTTTTGTTGAACGTGCCACCTTTGCAAAGAAAGGAAAATAAAATATCATGTCAAAAATGTAGTTGGTATAAAACGTCATTGGTATCGGATCCAAAAGGGGGAAAATCAGTGCTAAACGGTCATCTTAGCAACACCAGTATCCAGTACCTTTTCCACATAAACTAGAGGAGACCAATTTTATGAAACATCAAACATCGTTATAAACATGCGCCTTGGAATAGTTAAACTAGATAGATGGCGCAATATGAGTGCGTTGTATTATTATTAGTATTGTTTTTGTTGTTATAAAAGTAGTCTTTGTAGCAAAGGTTTGGAATATGGATGTCGCCCATAGATATATGATGACCATGCAGCCTTCAGCACCGATTTCTCAAGTCAAATATATCTCCCACATTTTCAAAGTTTTAGTTGTCGTTATCATTATCGATGATATGTGACCGGACCTTAAAGGGTTTGTGATCTGTTCCGGCATGGTTTACATTTTCGTCGCCTGCTAAGGTCCATGTTTCAAACGTATTTTAGTCACGTCTGATCTACAGGGGTATATGTAAGCCTGACCGACATTCTGAAGGCCATATGTGAATTACCTTGAGGGAATGGCAAATCATGTACACATATTAATAAATGAATTGCATCAGCAGATTACTTTTATGATAGAGGGAAGTAAATGATTATGAAGGACCCACTCGAATTACAACACGCGATTATGCTACATGTTCTGTGGTGAAGGTTTTAAATTTGAGATTAAAATGAATTATGCACATGTTTCTATCTGACAAGGAAAGTACTTTCATAATCAACTAAAATACTTTCAGGCACTGTTTTATTATTTAAATAACACGATAAGAACTACGAAAAATAAACTGAAGGGCAATTTCAAAGGCCTATTGTACTGCCCATAGAAATCAGCTTCGGATTATGTAATACACCATTGTAATGTTCGCAAATTTGTAAAGGTGATAGACAGGGCTTTTGAAATTGTCTTCAGTTTATTTTTTGAAAGTAGTTTATATCGTGTTAAATAAATATCCTAGAATAAAAAGAGTATGATCGTTCCCATTATGGATCCCTGGAGAACTCCACTCAAGATTTACTTGTATTAATTGTGTATGCTTATGCCTTTTTAACGAGCCACTGCTAAAGCCTTGTACCCAATTTTGATGATGAATTAAATTCATGGTCTCACTGGCCATACGACCGGTTGCAAACTTCCGACAACCACTGGTCGGTAGTTAGTTGTCGGAGATCGCAAAGAGGTTTTTGTCAGTTTTTTTAAGGTTATCAGGGGTTGGCAACTTGGATGTCGGAGCATTTTGGTCGGCTGGAGGTTTTAGCCATGGTCCCATTGGCCTTGCGACCGGTAACCGATTTCCGACAACCACTGGTCTGTGGTTGGTTGTCTGAGACCTCAAATAGGTTTTCGTCAATCTTTATTTGGTTGTCAGCAGTCAGTAACTTTTTTGGTCGGCTGGAAGTTTACCCTGTTGCATCGAAAACCTTTTGCCGACCGAAGTGGTTGTGAAACTTCAAAAGTGCTTGAAAATATGGTCGGCGATTATTCACCGAATAATAAACGGTCAGTCGTCTATTGATTCCCCAAACCTTTGCCCAGCGCCGACAACCAACAGTAATCCACATCATTCCAAAGACTTTCATGAAATCAACTCAAGCGTAATTTTGTTTGTAATTCCTATTGAAAAATAGTTTTCATTATAAAAGAGATGATTTGATTTATGGACCACATACTTCCAAGCCGATGGTAGAAATCGAAGAGCCATAATGAGCTATTTCCTCTTCATGAGCTTGTTAAATTTGAGTGATATAAGCAGACAGCCTCTAATACAACATTGCTTTGCACCCATACAATTATGTATTATTCATGTTAATCATGTATTGCAGTAATTGGTGAGCTATTCGTCATAACCTGGCATAAATATATTATTGATACATTTTTGCACCAGAGATTCATAGCCTTTCCATGGGTATATTTCCGACTGCCTTAAGATCATCGGCAATGAGCTAGTCTACGATCGGTTGTTTATAATCGACGTAATTGACGTCCGTTCCTACAAGCGGTGGCCAATCAGTCTTTGATGACCGGCGATTGGCCAACAACCGATCGGAAACTAATCGCGGATGTTTTTTGCTGATTGGTTGTCGATGGTCGCAGCTTTTTTGGTTTGTCGGCAAGCGGTCTTAAGGCCAGTTTAGCCTAAGGGTTAAAGTGGCATTAAACTGGTAGAATATGAGGACATCTGGCCAATGAGATAAAGTTGAGTTCTGGTCATGGAATTACATTATGAAAGAAACTGTTTCAAAGAAATTGGGAAAGTTTGGTCATGTCTACATAAGAATTGGAGTATACAATGATTTTTTGGAATCATCAAAATGAGAAGAAATTGACCCAATCTCGTTGAAAAGTGCATGCACTGCACACAAAAATGAGTATATGGGACTGTAAACTCATGTAGTATGAATGTTCGGCCCGAACCCTTCAGCTATTTCTTGTCATATTTTCAATATGATGACAGATAGAACAATCCTTTTCAGGGCACATTTCTTCAATGGTGTTTTTCCAAACTGACATAAAAGGAATAAGAAAGCTCACCAATTATTTTTTCCTTTCCCAGAACTCCAACTTCTTTTTAATATAATGAAACTGCACTTTGTTTTGAGCCTCTGGGGGTGTATAAAGAAATGGAAATGTGTTGAAATATACCCAATAGCATTTTAATGTTTGGGGAAAATATCAAATATCAAATAACATAGATTCCCGTCCTTCCCAGTTTCGAAAAATCAGGACGAGAAATTAGGAATCAATTTTGATTGCCACTGCCAGTACACTTATATTTTCACTCGGCAAACAATATCTTATTATTCTCTTATTATCTATCTTTTGCAGGTGACAATATAACACTGGTGAATATTTCCCGGGAACAGAGCGGGCAGTACGTTTGTGATTCGGAAAACGGGGTCACAGGTCGTGACCCTCCCGACAGCAGGGTCGTAGAAGTCATCGTTCAGTGTACGTCTTTCCGGTTGCTATGTAGCATGTTTAGTATTTTAGGTTTTGATATGTCAGCAATATTTCGAAATTTCAAATAGTACAAGCTCGAAAGTATTAATCCTAAATAATAAAGGTAGACTGTGGTAGAGCTAACTAATGGCTGCTTTTTATCTTCAATATAATCTTTTAAAGATTTTGTATATATATGTCACTTCTTCAGTGATATTACTTCCTGGATGAGCTACCAAGATGGAGAAAAGGTTATTTCTTTATTAGTATGATGATATTCCATTTTGTATCTCTCCGTGTAAATAGCTGTATGTCTCTTTAAATAAAGGCATATGAGCACTGTACGCACTTTGAAATATTATGCTAACAAAAAGGTCTAAATTGTTTGAGTTTAGTATGTCTCTCTCTCCTTCTTTGCCACAGATGCCCCAGAAGTGAGGACGCGTTCACCCGACATACGTGTAGGAGAAGGGAAGTATCTATTGCTGCAGTGTAATGTGAATGCCGTACCTAAAGCCAAGTTTTACTGGATGAAGGACAATCGTAACCTGACTCTAACGTCGCAGAGTTCAGATAACAGGTAGACATGGGATGTGTCCAAATTTTGTTTCTCGGTTCAATTTTTGAAAATTAAATCTCGATTTGGTCAACAGCGTTTCATTATTCACATTGCATAATCCAACTTCGTTTCAGTAATCGCATTGCAGTGTTGTAACGTGAGATCATGGCGCGACCATGCACTAGAAAACAATATTTAACGTCACGTGATCACAATTAAGCCAATGGGATTCTCGCTTACCCCATTGTGTTGGTAAATGATAAGACCATTTATGCCGTCCATTATGCTTTCTAAAAATAACTGTTTAATCCAGATTATTCTTCTTTGGGTACGGACGCATGACAACCCGATGATACATGTAATAATAACAATACGTTGGCAATATGTTTAATCAGTTACTTGTAACTACTAAGGCGCTATATGGAAACAGTTTTGTAGATGCTATCTTCTTGGACCAACAATAATTAAGCCTATGCTGAAAAAGATAATAGATATAAAAGTGATTTAACATTTTTTTAATGTTTTGCAGATCTATGATGATTTACCACGCGAGTAACAATTCATGCGCAAAGAAAAAATACCATTGGATTTCCCTTTAGCTGTTTCTGTGTATTTGTTTTTGTCTATTTCATAAGCAGAGAATGTCTCAAGTATACATTATCTTTTCCATGTGCCCCTCATGTTGAGTGAGTGTAGTAGTATTTTCGTGAAGTAAAGATATCTTATTGAATTTTTAAGGATCAAATTTAAAAGCCTCGAGAAAAAGGATGATCTCCGTGTTACACACAAAGGGTATGTGTATTTATCACCGCTCTCAGAACATGTTTTTAGCTTTTCAGTCTACTGACAGCTCTAGAAAATATGCATATTCTTTTTATTCTTTTTACACTGGACTATTTCTGGTCGATTTGCTGCAAACTAAATTCAATTCTGCGACCACTATTCGTGTTCCTATTTTCCCTCACAAACACCACTTCAATTTGATGTGTCATTCCTGTGCATGGTTTGATGTACTAACACGTTGTTTGTACCTTAACATCGTCTTTATACTAACACATTCTATTGTTGTTTCAGTGTAACTAACCCCTTTTTCCAACACCTTCGTCTCGTTTCTACCGCTGTCCCCGTTTCCACTAACACAATCGAGCAGGATACCTTTGCTTTGTTATGAGAACTTTACTAGGCAAGTAACAGGAGGAAAATGTCATCATTCCCTTACTCCTGTATTTATAGGCCCATTTTTAATTTAATTTTTAACCCTCTTAGTCCCCTAGGTGCAAGAATGTGTATTACCTCAATGGGGTTTTTATGGCTTGGGACTGAGAGGGTTAAACAACAGCTTGCATGGTAGACCAGCGCATGACTTAAATGAATATGTCCCATGCCCCTTTATTTCATTTATGTCATTTTCAAACTTTTCGTTAATTTTGTATGATATATTTTTCCTTCTGTAAAAAAGGGAAATGAATTACTGTCGATGATAACAGCTGTAATAATCTAACTTCTTTTAATGCATCGAAACGGCAAATGGAAATTTTCCGTCATAATCGTTATGCTTGATTTTATTTATCATTGACTGATACAATTTGTTCTTATCGTAACTTTGTCTTTTCGCTTTACAATTTGTGTCATGCACACTTAACTCTTTATATATATATATATATATCGTTCATTTGTTAGGCCTTTGAGTGAATACTTTTGTATGATAAAACTTAATTTTTGAAATCTGCAGCAAGGATTAAGAGAATGTATGATGATCAATAGAGCTCATACAGAATTTTTAAAAATCATTTTTTTTTTAATAAGTCGAGAACTCAGTTAATTATTGGGTAAACGAGTACTACTTTACACAAGAGAAAGCAGTCTAATATATAAAGCCATATCCTCTATTTCTATTGTCTGTCTTATTGGTGTAACACGTTTCTTTGCATGTTTTTGCTTTCAATGTTATCATGTACATGTACTAACAAACCAAGACCCTGTCACTTGCATGATTGTCTGTGTAGAGTTTCATTTTGGTAACATTCACCAATCCACGATCATTTCATATGCATGTTTATAGTAACGATAACTGCGAGAGAACGATCACATAGCAATCTTTCCCACAGACTTGTCATTATTTCACTGGATCCGAGACGTGACTATGGAAACTATACCTGTGTCGCATACAACAGACTTGGTTCATCCAATACAACCATTCAAGTCAGTGGTGAGTTGCCCAGGTTTATCTGCTATAGTCCGAAGTTTTATTGGTGCTACGTCTTTTTTACATTTTTTTAATTTTTTTTTATTACAGCAATAACATAGCAACCAGAACTTATCTCTTTAGGCAGTCGTATTAATAGTAGACGTAGAACTACTACTTCTAGTAGTAGTAATGGTAGTAGTTGTAGTAGTAGTAGTTGTAAAAAAAATGTATATGTACTTTTTCATTTATGTTCTCCCCCCCCCTCCCTCTCTCTCTCTGTCTCCTTTTCATTCTTCTTATCTTTCCATGCACTTAAAAACTGGTATCAAGCGCATGTAAATGTTATATATTAATATTATTAATGTTATTATAACATACAAGCAAAACATCCAACACAATCATTAACAATGAATAATTAAAATCAAAACTTGACTAACCAGTTAAAACAACTGAAGGGGGCAGAATTATAATTTTAAAAAATGTATATATAATTTATAATAAAAAAAATAATTTCAATATCCAGTCGCTCTCATCAGTAAATTACTCTATTTAAGAGTGTCTGTGACAATGTATAATACAGAATGAATAAATGAATATCAATATATGCAGATTTCACGAATCATCTTTGGACTTTGAAATGTTTTTGTAGCTATAGTAAAATGTGAACAGAAAATTGAATATGTCATACCTCAAAAGAAGGGCAATGAGAAAGCCATCTGAGGAAGTGGTCTCTGTTTTCTCAGGATTAATCCTCTACTTTATTGGTGCTACGTCTTTCACATGCGCTGATAAAACCTAACATAAAATTTAACCTATTTTCGGTTTAAATAACATTAATAATGCGACTTATTACCCTGATATGACTAAAGAAACATCTTTTTTGTTTTTTTGAAATACACATTTATATAAGAAAAAGGTAAGTTTTAAGAACATGTCTCTTACCTTTCACAATCGAAACCTTTCGGTGACACCATCTGGAAGCCTCTGTGAAAAGGCTGTTCATGTATTTTTAGTCAAAAGAACCCACGTTCATGTCTGTATCGTCTACGGACTGGAACAGGACGATGCAAAGTACTCATGCAGAAATGGGGCTATAATAACGATATAGAAAACTACTTGCGACTGTGGGGAGGATCAGACGATGAAACACATTTTGGTCTGTACTGCCCCCTCCTACCAGAACCGTGCACTGTTGATGATCGGGGGGGGGGGGGGGTTCAACACCAAAGCCAGATCCTGCCTTCTGCAGTGTGTAGTGATTTGAGAAGAAGGTGGCAGATGTTTAGAGGAATTTAGGAAAAGTAACAGGAAAGGACAGAAAAGGAAGAAATGATAACGCAATAAAGATAAATTTAGCACTTGCACGAGAATTTGTTTTATATTTATTTTTGATGTTTATGCACCAAAATGAATTAAAATTGAAAGAGGAAATGGAAAAGAAAGAGTAATCGAATATTCACTCACCAATGAAACATCCAGAGAACATCTAAAGTCTATAATCATTTTGTGATGAATGCAATACTTTATCTTCAAAGTCAATCTTCATGATATTAAATGAAATCACGTAATACACGTGGTCTGACTCTTATCGCTTCGTCTACAGGTATACAGCAGGCAGATCCAAGATGGACAAAATTTTACAACACTTAACACTACCAACAAAGATACTAGCAGTTCGATGTTTGATTCTTTGAATAAAGGAATTCCCCAAACCTCATTACATCGATCTTATTTCATCTTGACTATATGTGAACAATATTGGTGACAGTCCCCCCCCCCCCCCCCCCCCCATGCTAACTGTCTAACTGTCCTGGGGTGAGATTCGAATGAGGTGTTTTCATGACTACAAAACAGTTATTTTCCGTGATATTTGAATATTTGACTTACTGCAATTGTGCTTGAATCTGTATCCTGTCTTATCTGAAGGACGCCCTCTGACCCCACAAGTCACAAGCAGTTTCTTTGGCACTCGTCGTCATATCTACACACTGCGATGGACCCCTGGAGCCAATCTTCAGGAGGCACTTCAGGATACCATCGAAATTGAGGCTTATGATATATACTACAGGAAGACTTGGATAGAGGTAATACTTTAATTTTGACAAAGTCACTAACTTTACAAAATTGTATCTCAAGCACAATATCTTAAATCAAATTCATAATCGTAATGCCTTTCAAATTTGTCATACCCAAAACAAATTGTTCCATCATATATAACTTTGTAAATTCGCCTAGTACTTGGAAATTCAGATATCAGAGATGACTTTATTTTTGGCCAAAAACTTTTTGATAAAATGTCAAATAAAACGCCTTTTGGGCTGAGAGGGTTGAAGAGAAAGTTGAGTTCAGGGGGGAGTTTCATCAAGTGTTTTGTCAGTGATTTATACCGACAAATTTGCGCTCAGCCAATCAGATGCAAGGATTTCAGTAACTTATAACAGTTGTCATTAAAAAAATCACATTAAATCACTGACAAAACACTTGATGAAACGCTCCCCAGGTAAGGGTGGCAAATAATTTGCGAGCTTTCTCATTATAAACATTCCCATGGGGAAAAAAGGGCAGTTTACAAATATCCCGTGAAAAGGAGTGCTTGGATTGTTCTTGAAGTACTGTTGTATTTTAAATTTCACAAGAAATAGTATACAACTAAAGTCATCTTTTTGTTGTAGTCCCACATATCCATACTTTTCCTCTAAGATTTTGGCCAATTCCTTGCAATTTTAATAATTCAAGCTCAATTTGATACATGAGTGTTCTTGTTGACAGCGTAACGAACCGCTCAATATAATTTTTAGGCAGTATTTCTCGTCCAATGCAACTGAATGACCAATCAGTACTCAATTTTATGGGTCCCGTCACTTATATGGTTTCGCTCCGTATGTTTGGGGATCCATGTTGGGGAAAATTATAATAAGAATATCATCTTAGAGTATTTTCTTCCCCCCTTCTTCATTTAAGACCGTCGATGGAAAAAGCCGAGTAAGATTCTATCCTGAGCAACCCTTAGCCGACACTGTCTATCCTCGGCCTGATGCCTGGTCGGCCCAGCAATCTTTCGTCCTCCGTGACCTCTCAGACAATAGCACCTATGAAGGCCAGATCTGTCCTCGGAACATGTACGGCGCAGGAGACTGCGCGGACTTCCAGTTCAGAACAAGACTTGGTAAGGCATACTGCTTGGTAGTGGCACAATCTAATTTAAGTCTCACTCTTTCATTTAATTAATGAAATATTTCTTTAATGTTAGTATTTCACAATGGTTTAAGATATTGCATGTAATTTTCACAAAGTTATTTTCATGTCATATTCATGTTACGAACCATGAGATGTAATCCACATTATGATACAAATTTTATTTTCCAGGCAGTTTCCAAGAAGCATATTGTTTGCATCCAGAATATTGTATTTTTATTTACATCGTTTGAATTGTATTATTTGTCCATACCGTTTTTGGTTAAGTTGTTTTTTTAATACAAAGTTATGTAATACCTTTAAAAATCATTTAAATGTTTTAGTATAACTTTCCCATATTTTTTTTCTGTTTTTATTGTTATTGCTTCAAAATTAACAGAATAAGAGCAACAGTATATAGATTTAATAGCTTCTTAAAACTACAAAACAGGCACCGCATATGCACCCATACACACACACACACACACACCCACACACTCACATACTTTCCCAGGGGGACAAGTTTACATTACAAGAAGTCAATAAAGATATAGGACAACAGAGCTTTGCAAGACTACTTTCCCATATTTCATGTAAGATCTATACAAAAAAAGTACTGATTCTATGGTTCAACGAGTGACTAAAAAGTTATATCATGTCCCAATTTACAATACAGTCGATTAAATATTCCTGTATATAGATACGTCTTTAAAAAGCAGCAGGTCACGTTTTGCCTTTAAGAGATGTACATCTCGAGATTATTTCTAATAGAGGGGATGGACAGGGATCATATTGACCCCAAGTGTGGTAAGGTTAAATTATTAATTACCTGTCATCTTTCTTTTTCTATGTGCCTATGCAGAAGATATTATAACCACCATCCCACCAGAAGCAAGACAGACGGTACCCGACTCAGGTGAAGAACGACAATGACCCTATAAAGGTCACTTATCCACTTTTGGCCTAGAAATTCTCAAACACGTGACCAATGAGCACTGCCACTTTATAAGTGCGCCTGCATTTGAAAAGGAATTGCAATACTACTCTATGATTTTTTCTTTTACAATGTAATCTGTACGTGAAGGAGGTCCCGAATTTTTATCATTGTCCCGATGATAAACATAAAAAGTTTAAAGCAATACAATGAAAACAAATATATAGATTTTCCCGCCCAATTTCATATTTGTGTCACTCAAATGCATTCAAATGCAAGATTTATCGATCGATGTCGGTCTTTCAAATTTGAAATTCTTGTAATGGAATTCAATCGGAGACACGGGAACTATTTTATGAGCATCCAAATTAATTCATGGGCAAAATTATTTCACTTTAGGGCATTCCCATTTTTTATATCCACATTCGATTTATTTTTACGATTTCGAAACCCGTGCATTGAATTTCGAGGGTCGTGCATTTAAATGCATTGAGGAGTCTGTTTGGGTGTGCAGTTTCATTTTGGGGAATTCACCTTATTGATTCGTCCATGGATTCAGTAGGTTGTCTTGTGTGTGCGTATTTGCGTGTTTTGTCTCTATATCTATCATGTCTATATGTATGTCTTTGAGTGTGTGTAAGATACATATACTTGCAAAGGCTTGGTGGTCCATGTTTTTTTAAATGACACTGTACAGCCAGTATTATGGGCACGGTTTCCTTTGTCTACATCTTTAACCACTTTTCATCCACTTGTTTCCTGCCGTAGATGGCAAATCCGGACTCTGGACGGCCAAAGCTGACCAATGGAAATCGAGAGCACATGTACTAGCGCCCTCATTGGTGTTTGCTCTAAGCGCTTCCTTCTTGACATCCAGTCTGTGCTACCATTAGAAAGATGTCCATTCTCCCACAATTCTCAGAGAGCCAATGGTTGAGACGACAGCCATTTGAGGAACTGCTCTCATCCGAAGTTTTGGGACTTTTTGATTATGGTATTTCAAAAAGAAAAGTGCGAAAGAAAACAAACTTTCTTTTTTGATGGAAGTGCAGTGAGTATAGGCTGCAAGAGGTTTACCTGATCGATGATTGCCAAAGAGACGGGGTTGAGAGGAAAATTATGTTTGGGTAATACAAACTTTGTTCCTAATTACAAAAAGTGATGCTTTACAAGTACAAGTGGAAACTTACAAGAATAATTCTTCTGTACAGAGCCGGAAGGTCGTTTACTCTGTGTTAAAGTATATGAGTTAACGTCCTTTTGGCTCCAAACTGACGAATTGTCTACGCCTTTGTATTTTTGGATGAACTTTTGTTGTTGTCGTTATTGTTGTTGATGCTGCCTTAGGGGAACGTATGTGCCCATTAATACTTACACAAGTAACATGAGTAATAACAACCAGATCTGAAGTACTTCATCAGACAGAA
Source organism: Heliocidaris erythrogramma (assembly GCA_025617745.1). Lineage (NCBI taxonomy): Eukaryota > Metazoa > Echinodermata > Echinoidea > Camarodonta > Echinometridae > Heliocidaris > Heliocidaris erythrogramma. The sequence continues at coordinate 41,677,931 of CM046854.1, read as the reverse complement.
TGACATTATTTACATCTTGATAATGCATTTTTGGCACAACACTTTAAGAAGAGAGGAAACGTAAAATAGTCAATTTGAATACCATGCACTGGATAATTTATAGTAGTAGTAATAATAATAGTAATAATAATAATGATAATAATAATGATAATAATGATGATAATAATAATAATAATAATAATGACAATAATAATTAGCATTTAGTAAGCTCTCCATATACAACTATATCACAGCGTTTACAAACTTAATAATACTTAACATAACATTAATACAATTAATAATACATAACAATACAAAATTAATTGACCTATTAAGCATCAAGTTTTGGGGGTTTAACTGTTCCGGGAAGAGATATGTTTTCAAAATTTAATCTGTAGAATTAGCTGATTTGATGAAAGAGGCGATATTGTTCCATTCTCTGGATGCAGTCACAGTAAATGTACGATCGCCAGCTTAGCTTCGGGTTTAGGGGATGGTGAGAAGAAATAGGTCCCGAGAAGAGCGAAGATTAGGACGGGATGGTTTGTGAAATGTTATTGCAATATTTAATATTATATTGGCATTTGGTCATGGAAGGCTTTAAACACAAACAATATTTTGAAGAGAATCCTTATTTTTATGGGTAGCAAATGGAGAGATTTAAGATAATTATTTACTCGCAATTATACCTTCACCAGTTCACGCTCCTTCTTATCATCCTAAATGACGTAATAAAAAGATGTCGCGCTTGTATAAGCATGTCTCATGTGGAACAATGTCGAAATGCTGTTTTCTTCGGAAATTTGAAGTAATTTAAAAAAAAAACTGTTTTCTAGATGCGTGTGTGTTGGTGCATATGCATTTGTATAATATTGTATTTAAAGTAATTGTTTACCTTTTTGAACCAATAAAAAAGTTGGCACGAGTTAGTTGGTTTGTCTCTAACAACTTAATAGGATGTCAGAAATGAAATAGGGATAATAAATAACACAGCAAAAAATGTCACTAAAGCACATCATCATAGTTGATTGCATGATTTATATCTGAATGACACTTTTATTGTATATATTAACATTATCGCTCTCTTTGTTTCTACTAAACTGAACATTTTTTTGCAGGAAAGTACTTTCCTGCGAAATTTAATGAAAATGTGTAAATATTGTTGAAATAACATGACCTGCACAATATTGTAGTTTGCAACTAATTAAGATGTGTAAATATTGTCAATCAAAATATTTAGCCTACACGGTCAGGTGCACACGAATATTTTTTACGTTTTTTGTATAACAAATATATACTATGATGTTTAGTAATATGCTTCGTTCAAAGGGTAGAATAATGCATTGCCTAGAATTATTGTTCCAAAGAATAGCCTATAACCAATATGTAATTATCTGCTGAATAAATGAAATAGTGTAGAAATTTTTTCTAAAGTGCATTTGCTAGACGAAAATGTGAACGCTCACACGCAATTTAATCGATTCCGCGACTAAAAATCCCGCTAAAGTAGGCTTACTAAGAGTAATATTCAGAAAAAGAAAATCTGCTTATTTTTTCCTTCGGGAAAAATGAACAGAAGCAGTATTGTGAATTTTATTTCTATGGTTGATATTTGATGCCTGTTTCACATGTAAGACTTGAAATTCGAATCTTTTTTAATGGCTCAGAAGTGGTTGAGAAGTTTTACAGAATATTTTTGTTGGATGTAAAGTTTGTGCTCATCACACTAATTTGTACACTCAGTTTAAAAGAATAAATATTAAATTCGATGAATTCAATCTACAATCGCAAGCAATTCGACGTTCATCTAAGCTGTTGTTGCTGGAGTTTTTACTCTAACTAATAGACATCTGATTTTCTAGTTATTAGGTGTAGTGTTTGAATGAAATTATCGGAATAATTATATAAATACATGAGTAATATAAATTTGTTTCCTCATATATTTACTATATCATTAAATGATCATTCTTAAAGTAGGTTTGCGTTTAGTTATGAAGGGATCATATTTAAATGCATTATTTTCATAAGCATATGTTTAGAAGAATCCCAAACTTAACACAAACGAACACTCTGAAAACAATCTGGTCAAATATCCCTACGGGCACCTGCAATATTCTAGTCAAAAGTAACAGCTCGGGTATAAAGTGAACAGAATCCTAGTCAAAATGAACAGAATCCTAGCCAAAATGACTAGAATCTGATTAAGAAAATTTGACCTGGCGATCTGGTAAAAAAAAAATACTAGACCTTTTTTAGGCTTTAAGCTAAGCCCTAATCATAGATTTTCGAAAAAATGAAACACGGTGCAAATGTAGGATAGCGGTAGCAAAGTTAATATACATGTATAACCTTTACAAATAATATACTGTCTAGTCATAAACATGATGGTATTAAGCATCTCTTGCTATTTAGTTTTTGACGGCATAGCTAGAAAGATTTTTATTAAATCTGTTTATTCATTTTCGAAGATTTTATTACTTGTTTTACCTCTAATATAATAATAATAATAATAAGCTGAAGAAATTTGAAACGCATCTAACCTCGCAGAATAGTAGCAATTGAACATAGTTCTGTGTGTGTTTTTTGATGTATTGCACAATTACAGCCTCCATTTTCTTTACTGTCATTTAGGCTGAGAAGCCTAATTTACGCGTTTAAACATTTCCCTTCATTAGTTAGCCAATAATAAATGGCATAATTTTACGATAGTATGTCTTTTCATTCTAATATAAAAACGAATCGGAATTGGAAGTCTTTATTCATAATAGTACTATGTGAAACGCATTACCATTTGTTATTTTCTCGTTACATTAAAATCAAACATAATAATTTGACATGACAAAGTTTTGATTATTGCGTCTTTATTAACCTTCTACAAGAACTTCTTGAGAATTACAGGTTTCTCATTTATTTTCACGTTTTGTAATTTGATTGAATTTCGTCTTTCTTCTCATCGATTTTGTCCCAAGCAACCTGGAACGTGAAAATGCTAAATGGCGAGTAAGTGCAATGTGTCCCGTAAAGAAATATGTCTTTTATCCACCCATTTCATCAAAAATGTAGAGTCTCTCGATATAACCATTGACTAATCGTAGTGATACTATGCATGAAGAAAAGTCAATGGTTAAATCGAGCGATTTTCACTTTTAGATCGAATAAAATTAATGGATAAAAGGCACCACAATACCGCAAAAAAGTTGCCAAATATGACTTTTTAGTCAAAGTCTGATTCTGAAAGAGGAGATTCTGTTTTAAAGTGATATATAACTCAATAGCATTGGATGTCCCAACCCACTGTACAAAAAGTAGAATGTCCAGTCCCACAGAATGTTAATTTTGAGAAATAAGGGTTTAAAGTTTTGTATTTTATTGAAGCACTTTGACTTGCGAGGTATTGTGCAAAGGTGAAAAAGGAGGATTAGAACTTAAAAAAAATCTATGAAGGGATTTTAAGATTATCTTAAAACTTGGCATACTAGTTATTTAAAGCGCATCCTGTTCATCATAGTGGACAAGTATTAATACAAAAACTTGCTCTATTTTAATGTTATGGGACGTCAAAAAGAGACAAGTATTCAGGGTCGTAAAAAAGAAAGCGAATACAACAAAATCCAGAGAAACAAAGGTCTACTAAAACTGTCAAAAAACACTTTTAGAATGTTTGGTGCCTCCAAATTTTGTAATTACTTAGAAAAAATATACCCTTTCAAGATATACCCAAATAACTAAAATTTGACCATACTAACCAAAAACACTTTTATTGAGCTGTAACCAACTGAAAATCACACAGTGCGACTTTCTGGTGGTATTGGGGTGCCTGGTCAGATTTGTCGTAAGGGATACCTAGTTCGGAATCTCCCTTTGTCTCTTACTGTGCCAAGGGTTCTAGCTCACTTCAAATTTTTACCAAAATGTGATCAATACCTACTTTTCAAATGTCTGCACTTCATTTAAACATCTATTATTTCACAAAATATTGTGTACAAAACTTGTAGGAAATTTATTACCACTTCTTATGATACCAAACATTATCACTTTACACAACTTTATGTACAAGAATGATTGAAAATTACATTTGAGTTTCTTTTCTGTCCATTATTCTTTGGTATCTCATTTTACTATTGTTTAATGTTGAAATAAGGTAATATCTTTTTTTAAAATCTGCAATTTCCTCTGAAAATTCCTATGGTAGCATATAATTATAATCATACATTTAGAATGCTTGATTTATGCTCAAAATGTTGATATACATTGACCACCATATACCTATCCTGTGGTTCAGCATATTGGTGAATGAAAATGACAAGTCTGTCACATATACGTGCCATCGGCACTGAAAGAGATAAAGTTGATTAATTTCAGTCAATTATTTACCGTTAATAGGAATCTTCCCACTATCGTGACACTATTATCTTTAAGTTATGTTTATATAAAATGTTGGGATATTGTTTCATGATTATATTCCTCACAGATCCTATAATTTTAACACGATCAGGCACACACAACCCACCCCCCCCCCCCCTTGAAAAAAATCGATATCAAGAGTATTCAAAAAACACGTCTTTGTTATTATCATTCTCTGTATGTCTTTAAGTATAACTGTAACATGAGAAGATGCAGATTTTATTTATATTATTATTAGGGTATAGATTTAGATTACCAATAAAAGGCCATACCTCTAACTAACTGTACCTCTTACCAGTACAAAATAATCTGACGCCATTTTCATAAATTTCTTTATAATATTTAATAAAAATGTAGTGTTTATATTGCATGAATAAATATTCCAGACTGAGTTAAATTCAAAGGGGAAGTCCATCATGATTACAAGTTGGTTTAAAAAGAAGCAGAACAATTAAAGAAACAGATCAGTGAAGGTTTGAGCAAAATACGATAGAGATAAGAAAGTTGTCAGTTAAAGTTGTAATTAATCAAACACAAATTGGCAACTCAGTGACTTATCTTGGGAGCTCTTCTTCCATTTGGCCTGTACCAAAAAACTCACTCATATCCACTTCCTCTAAGGAAAATATTCAGTCATGCATACACGTTAATTGTTCATTTGCTCTTACACAAAACTTGCATGAAACAAATTTATTCCTTCATCAAAAACTAAGAAAATGAAAATTCATAAAATGTTCGGTTCTGAGCAAATTGGAAAGGAGCTCGAATGATTGTTTGTTTGTTTGTATTTATTTCCGTATTAAGAAAACCACATACATTTCATAAAAAAACTTGCAAGTTGCCAATTTGTGTTTGATTGATTACAACTTTAAAAGTTCATAACTTTCTTATTTCTTATCGCATTTTGCTCAAACTTTTACTGATCTGTGTCTCTATTTTTTTTAAATATTCAAATCAACTTAATACCAGGGTGGACTTCCCTCTAATAACTGTGCAAACTGGGCAAAACATGTACAGAAATAAGCACAATTCCTTTAACAATAAATTGATATACATGCATGAATGTATTAAAGACTCTGAGAATTCATTTACTTTTATTACAAAAAAAATATATGATAAAATCCTTTTTCAATAAAAGATTATTGTATACTTCAATAAACAATCAATAAACTTGACATAAAATATCATGGCCCCGTAACATAAAGATTTGCAAAAGCCAATCAAGATCGTTGTTTCATGCCCATCTTGTTCAAAAGCTGACTCTGGGCCAATCAGAAAGGTCGTTTCAAATTTACAATTGACTACAAACCTTTGTGTTACGGGGCCCGGGTATACTAAAAATCTGTAAGCACTGTTTCAAAAAACTGGTTATCAATAACAACCGCCCCATTTCTATGACAAATCTGCTCTCAGCCAATCAGATTCAAGAATTTCAGTAGCTTGTAACAATTATTGTATCTTGTTATTGATAACCAGTTTTATGAAACGGGTCCCAGATGTAGTCGGTAACGTATGGGACAAAATATATGGAATTTACCAATGAACCTCTGGATGTGCCATTTGGACAGGAATCGGCATTTCTAAATGTTTAATTAGTACCAGTCTCATGATTGTTTTCTTCGATCGCCAAACATAAACCAAATACATCACAAATACATTTTTTTTAAATTCATAATCACTCTATTGATCTAAATTGCACCACAAAGGAGACACAATATAAATCAGGTCAAAATAAAATTACTGGTAGAGGCAGGGCGTAAAAAGTAAGACATCTTAAACAAAAATTCTGTGCAATTTTAGCTTGCATATGAACTTGTAACTCTACATATGAATTCAGTTAAGTCATGTCCTGCATAATTTTTTTCATTATAACAGGTGGTAGTTGCCTCACTGAAAATGACGTCATCATCCTTTAAAAACCGAATATGACATGCAAATCGGCTCATACAAAAAAATGAAATCGGCTAATCAAAACGTCTGTATAAGCAAGTAAGGCCTATTATTACCAACTGATTTTCTAAAGCCCTGTATCCGAAGTCTTTTTAAGACTTATTATACAAAATAGGATTTTAAAATATTATACATTGTCATTAAGATCTGATGATGCCTAATTTCTTAGATACAAGATGTTAATATTCCAAATCATCATAAAAATTCAAATTCCAGCCTTAAAAAAAATAGTTTATCTAATCTGCCATCGAGACAACACAACAAAATAGTTGGTATCGTAGCATTGTACACAGTAAAAAATGTTGGGTAAAAGTAATTTGTGTAACATGGAGGCAACTTTAGGGCTGTTTTATGCCCAATTTGGGTAATGTTTTGCCTAATTACATCACCTTTTAGTAGAAACTGAGCGAAATTTACTCGAGTTGAATGATTAACCTCATGTACGACAATGCTTTACTAAACATATTTTACCGTGTATAAGACATCATACCATTGTGAAACAGTCCCACAGATAGGACTTAAATAAGAAGCACCCTTGTCACTTCCTTATGAGCATACATAATATCATAAATTTGAGTCTCACAAGTAAATCAAACTCGATTATGAGTGTCAAAAGCTTAATCATTGGGCTTGGAGTCTGATTGAAGAGCCCTCTGTTGATAATCTTTTGAAACCACAGCCTCCCTGGCATGCCTGTGATCACGCGGCTGGAGGAAGATGGCTGCCCATTGCACACTAGGCGTCATTTAGCTGACGTAGGGCTATGTCAACGACTCGCATGGTCCGTGGCGCGCAGTGTGAAGGTAAATTTAACAGTATGAAATAAATAATATTAATATTGCTTGGAATTCCCAGCGTATGGTCTAATTACCTTCACAGACTTCATTAGCGTAGATGTTGACGCAATCGAAATGACGCATCGTGTCTTGACGGGCATTACAAAACATTGATATGGTTGTTTCAAGAAGACGAAGTGATCCCATGTTTGTTTTCGCATTGGTAAAGAACTTTGAAAATGAGGTTGATGAGGTTCGATCCATTAAAATATATGCCTAACCATCCTGGGTCCAGTTTCTTAAAACTTGTTATCGGTATCAACTGCCACATTTCTATGACAAATTTGCTCTCAGCCAATCAGATGCAAGGATTTCAGTAGCTTATTACAACAATCGTAACTTGTTATTGATAACAAGTTTTATGAAACGGGGCCCAGACAGGGCTTATACGAATTTTCAACGATAAAAGTTCAACAAATCTCGATCAGCCCGTCAGAATGCTTCTACAAGGCGAAACTTTCTTCATTTATTTCAATATCGGATTAAGTATGACTATATAGTGAAGCATGCCGTTAAACGACTAGCTGATAGTTGTTTCGTATACGTGATAGCACTCCATATTTACAACACAAACTTTTATAGAAAATATGTTTATATTACAATGAGATATCGAATGTTTGTGTGATTTGGGTGCACACACTGCTCGATGTCCTATGTCTTCTCGTTGCTCTGCGAAATCCCCATATTTGATAGACAGAAGAGAGAGAGTGAGACCATAGTCAACAGGCAACCGAAAGAGGGCGTGACCCTGCATGAACCTCCACCAATAGATACAGGTAACGGTTTCGGAGCAGGACTAAGTTCTGCTTGGTTTTCTGACGGAACAAAGTGATAAAAATAGTAAAGACTTTGTAGAACCCGGACGTCTGTTACATTACTCTGATAAATGTTCCTGAAGTAAATTTAAAACTAAAAGTGACAAGATATCTTAATATATGAGTCAAAAGTATTAGGTAACTGAATGGAACAGATTCTGTTGGCATGGTTGACACACAACGTTTAGCTGGTGAATAATTATCATTGACATATACTTGTGCGTCTCCTGACTCTCGTTAGGTAATAGATTATTTTCTTGACTGTAATATTGTGACCCAATGTTAATGATCAGAGTCGGCGAATGTGTGAATTTCCTTTACCATCAAGTTTGAACTACCTTTTCTAATTTAAGAAAAAAATATATAACGGGTTTTGATTGGCTGCCTGAAACCGGCTGGCAATAAGCCTAATTTCCCGTTCCCGTTTCAGGCATTCAGTCAAACGTGTTATTATTTTCTAATTAAGAAATATATTTCACAAAATGTCGGATATTGAACAGAGCAACAAACTTACCTGTGTCTTCAATAACCGTGGGAGCAATTATTATGTCCTCTGGAAGAAAGAAAATAAACTGTGTTATTTGTCTATGATTATTGTCATATAAAGCATTTCGGTACATACGGTGTCTCCAATGGGGCAATGGCGTCACAAGCCATGGCTACACTAAAGCTGTGAATTGGAATGTTATAATTATGGAATACCTGATTAAAGCGTAGAGTTTTCCTTAGGCTGAGCACAGGCGGGTGGAATTGGTATTGGAATAAGATATGGATAGATTAATATGGACTGTGTTTATTTATTATTTGTTTATTATTCTTCAAATCTAATCAAGGTACCATATTAAATAAGGTCATATCATTCAGATTAAATAACATAAATAACTGAATTGATTCAGTACGAGCCTTGAACAACAACTGCAGAGCGTTAGAATAATGATATATTATGTTAAACATTGAATAGAGTCCCAACCGTTCTAATAGCAAAGCTGCTATGAATGAAGGCAATAGATAGGTTAAAGTTTAAATGAAATCGCACTAGTGATATGTTAAGAATTATTTAAAGTTGTAATCATATCTCAGATTGGCGCATTGGTCATTCAACTTTGACCTAATTGGGGAAGACTCTTCCCGTTGTTCAGGAATATCAGGAATATTTTGGATGCTCTCCGAAAACGCTTTTCACTCGGGAAACCATATCAGGATGATGAATATCATGTGTTATAGGTCCTCAAAAACCCCTGCCTAATCAAAAATTTTGAAAAATATACTTCAGGCATGAATGTGTTGGAATAAATGGGAGACTTGTCCGACACTACATCAGCGTGACCGTGACATGACCGATATGCCATTATGGAATTACACTCGTACAGTGATTACATTTTTTCAAAATTCTTATCTTTCTTGGTACTCGCCCGATTTCGTTCATATATTCACAAATCTGCTTTTCTAAGTTTTTTTTTTAAATTTCATCCAGAGCAGCTTGCAATCAAAGTTGGATTACCCTTTTAGCTCATCCATAACAACAAAATGCTAAAAGAAGCTACCCACCATTTGGAGTAAAGAACGTAAAGTTTGCGCACTTTCCTTTTCCATAAGCATTCGAAGGACAAACTGCGGTCTCGTAAGTACTATTCTCCTTGAGCTCGGTGAGATAGTATCTATTAATGTATCCAGGTACGATCACGGAATTGGGAGCATCGTTGGGGTAGTAGTTCACTTTCATTACGTTTCCTACTGTCTGCATATCAACAGAGAAATACAACCGAATGAATAAAAATGGGGTATATTTTTCAAAGATTAGCAAACGAACGCCGCTATCCAGTGTGCATGATATCATCTGTATATGGATCAAAATAATATTGAATAGATGAAACAAATTTATTATCGAAGTTTGTTCATAACACAGTACATGTCGAAAGTGTTACAACATTGATTCTTTGGTTAAAAAAAAAACAACAACAAACTATTTATGGCTACGATGCTTTATATTTTGATCTCAAGAGCCTTCGTTCTCGAGGACCTACGGTCAACTAGAGGGGTATTCTGGTCATTTTTTATCCCCAATTCAGGTTTGTAATCATTTCTTCCCATGGAATATTAGAAATAAACTCACTTTGATCTCTATCCGTCTGTATAGTACGTTGTATGTTGTAACTGGGATGTCATGAACGTCATTAAGACCAGGCGACCAGTAGAGTTCAAATGAGCGACGTCTTCTACCCAGTCGTTTGGTGTTCAAAATTTGAGGTGGGTATGGACGTCCTGTTTGATGGAGAAAAGTGTAAATGTATTCCTTCCACATCAGATTAAATAAAAATGAAGTTAAAAGTGACCATTTTGACGTCATTATTTCAGAAAACCTACTTCTTTCGACACTTATCTAATACACCGCTTCGGGGGAAAGGGGGAAGGGAGCGGCAATGATTTATTTAATAGTACAGTATGATAAGAATAAAAAATTCTGGAATTCATTTTCTCTTCCGAAATGGGAGACATAAATATACATACTAGTAGTGTGTTTGTAGCTTTAAAATGTACTTAATCTGAAAGATATAGGTAATTATTCGAAAATTATAATTGTTTAAAGTTATAGGCACATCAAATACAATACAAAAAAGAAAAGTGTTGTAAGAATAAGTATGAAGCTTGACTTCCAATACATAATTAATATCTAAGTTAACAAATAATCCTGATATTAACCACATCTATAAACCGACAATAGTCACCTATCGTTTGATTATGGGCCTAAATATTTTAATTCTTTAAAATTCTAAACAATTGATATTCTACTAAACTCGGCGTGTAAGTGTTTGACTAACCGTTCACATCAAACGTTGTATTCAACGACCCTAACAAGTTTGTTCCTACGCACGTGTAGTTAGCATAATGCTTGTCCGGATCCAGAACAATAATGACGAGTCCACTACCTGACACAGCCTCCGATCTGATATAGAAAGATAAAATTTACCATTAAATGTGGAATCATGGTCCTGTCCAACAAATAGAGCTAGACTTGAAGCGTAGAACAAATAGCTTCTGCTTATGATCAAAACACATGGATAACACAAACCTTAAAGATATTTTCATACGAAATAAAGCGTTGTGAAACCCAGGCGTTTCATTCGTGTGTGTTAAATTAATTTTGAATGGGCCTATACACGTTTATCACACCTGCGCTAAAAAGAATGGTTGTATTAGATCCAGGAATGACGTGATAAATATCAAGCTGAGTGATCAAGTATTTCAGGTACATTTTCTTTAATTTCTTTACTATTGAATATCCAATTTTGTTGACCTTTTTTTCAGGAAGGGGGGGGGGGTGTATCTGGAGAGACCACGGGGTCAGTATATTAAGTTCGCCTTTCCCTATTCCAGGCAGAAGTGAGGCCAAATACATAAAAGGCCAAATACATACAAGTACAAGTATACTATTACTACTACTGGTACGAAATTTAATGGGAAACTCTCCTTGCGGTGCAAAATACAACCATAGATATACTTTAATGGTTACATGTCGTTTTGAAGGTTCGTTTCTCCGAAGATTCGTTTCTCCAAGGGTCCGTTTTTCCAAGGGTTCACTACTCTGAAGGTTCGTAATTCCGAAAGTTCGAACTTCCGAAATTGAAATAGGGTTCGTAGATTTCAAAATATAATCCTTCAGTTGGTTCATAATTCCGAAAAATTAATTGAACTCTACATTATTTTTACAATTATGAACCTTATTCTTTCTTGGAATTAAGAATTTTATCTCATTTTCGGAATTATGAGCATTTGGAAGAAACGAACATCCAGAATAACGAACCTTCGGAATACTGGTAATGCAACAAATGTTAGGAATTAAGAGGAATTATGAACCCTTGTTATCTTATTTTCGGAATTATGAGCCTTGGAAGAAACGAACCTTCGGAAAACTGAACCTTCAGAGTAATGCAACAAATATTGGGAATTAAGAGGAATTATGAACCCAAAGGTATGGGAATATTTGGTTAACAAACTTTCCCGAAAATGAGTGCCCCACCCCTTCAATATCAACGCTAACACTGACAAAATATATATATAAGGTAATAGGTAAGTAGCATTCCTACGAGTTATTGTTAGGTGATAGCGGCTTTCCATTCTTCAACCAGATGTAGGTCGGCCTTGGTAGACCAGTGAATGAGCTTTCCAAGAGGACATACCGAGAAGCAGCAACTTTTCGATCCACGTAGCTTCTTTCAGATTCAGGTGAATCTATAGGTTAGGCAAACGGAGAGAGAGAAAGAGAGAGAGAGAGCAAGATGGAGGGAGATATGTTCTTTCAAGCAGCATACATATATATTTATCATTAAGTTTCATACAAACAAGAAAATACATTACATATTTTCAGACACACAGAGGCACACGCTCACAAACACACAGGGTAAGAGACAGTGAATGAAAAACAGAAAGAGAGAGACAGAGAAAGGGGTTTTAGAAAACACTTAATATTTACATTTTATGCCACTACAGTCGTTGTTTTAAATTTGCAATTGATCGCAAACCCAATACGGGTACTGATGGTACAGATTTATCGATTTGCTAATTAATGTACTTATAAACCTGCATTATGCATATATACATGTGTTCGTCGTCCTTCCTACTGGAAGAGGACCATCTTCATACATCATCTGTCTGTGGGGTGGGTACGGAGGTGGCTGATGAGGCCAATCCGTGCCTTGAAGATGCTGAGACAGTAGGGGCAAGACAGTCCAGCGGTAGCTTGTGGTGGAGGATAGCCGATGACACAAGACTTGCGTGCTGTGTGCTTTAACTTGGCAGTTTTGATGCGCTGTGCCTCGTACACTGCTGCTCCTTTCCTGGTTGCCCATCGCCATGCTGGACGATCCTGGGCAAGGGTACCCATGAATTGTGATTAATGTCAAAGTCCTTCAAAGAGGCTTTCAGGGTGTCCTTGAACGCTTTTTCTGGCCACCCTGGGAGCGTGCTTGGGAAGGCGGTCGTCCGACAGCCTTGTGACATGCCCTGCCCAGCGGAGTTGAGACTGACGAAGCATAGTGAAGATACTGGGCATGCCCGACTGTTCAATGATCTCTGTATCAGGGACTTTATCAGGCCATCTCACTCTGAGCAACTTGCGAAGGCAGTTGAAATGAAAGCGATTGAGCTTCTTTGCATGCCTCTGGTATACAGTCCAGGTCTCACATGAATAGAGTAAAGTTGTGAGGACAATGGTTCTGTAGACGCTCAGCTTTGTTGAACGGCTGATCCCTTTGCGTTCCCATACTGAAGATCTCAGCCGGCAAAAGGCAGATGGCCTGGTATCCACCTCATCATCAATGTGCACACTGCGGGAGAGAGTACTACCTAGGTATGTGAACTTGTCCACAGCTACCAATTTCTGCCCGTTTACTGTCACTGTAGGTCCCTGGTAGGGTTTTTGAGGCGCAGGTTGGTACATCACCTCAGTCTTTTTGGTGTTGATTGTAAGACCAAAGTTGTTGCAGGCAGTGGTAAACAAGTCCATGGATCTTTGCATGTCTTTGATGCTGCCAGCATTCAGAGCGCAGTCATCAGCAAACAAGAACCCTGATAGCAGAAAGTGTTAAAAAATGACGTGATATTTACGTCGTGGTTTTCGTCTTTTTTACGTCCTGTAATTACGTCAATAAGACGACAACTTGCACCAACGCAAGACGTTAAGAGGACGTCTTATTTTGACGTCATCTCTACGTCTTCATTCCTCTTCCCTGATAGCACAAAGTGTTAAAAATGACGTGATATTTACGTCGCGGTTTTCGTCTTTTTTACGTCCTGTAATTACGTCAATAAGACGACAACTTGCACCAACGCAAGACGTCAAGAGGACGTCTTATTTTGACGTCATCTCTACGTCTTGTACACTGTAAAAACTAAAGTGCTACTTTTAGGGGCATGTATAGTGACTGCACCTGAAATGCTGTTTATAGCACTTGTAGTGTGCTAATTTACCAGCAAAAAAAATGTGACCGTGGCGAGCGTCGAACCAGGTTCCGCTGATTGAGAGGCGCTGACGTTACCGATGGACTAACGAATGCTTCTTGCAATCCAGTTTAGTCATGGGAGTCAAGTAGATAACATGAACTATGTGGTGTCGTAAATTCACTATGTAATAATATGATCTGCTCTAAATCGTACAATGTGAGTTAGTCTAGCGGTAATGCCAGCAATTCTCGATCAGCGGACCCTGGTTCGAAGCTCGCCCAAATCATTTTTTTAATGAATGTTTAGCAGTTCAAGGAGCCGGTCCAGCTCCCGTGAAAGTGCTGAAATAGCACGCTGTGTGCATTCAATAGCACTCTGAGTGCAGTCCCTATGCATGCCCTCAAAAAGTGCTATATACAGCACTTCAGTTTTTACAGTGTACAGATGACGTCAAAATAAGACGTCCTCTTGACGTCTTGCGTTGGTGCAAGTTGTCGTCTTATTGACGTAATTACAGGACGTAAACAAGACGAAAACCACGACGTAAATATCACGTAATTTTTACCACTTTCTGCTATCAGGGAAGTCACACAGCCTGTCAACATGAACCTTGGTCTTTGCCTGTAGACGTCGCAAATTGAATAACTTGCCATCTGTTCTGTATTTAATGCTGATGCCTGGGTCTGTGTCCTGGAAGGCATCAGTCAGCATCGCTGAGAACATGATGCTGAAGAGTGTCGGCGCCAGCACACAGCCTTGTTTCACTCCGTTTGTGACTGGGAAAGTGTTGGATGACTCTCCGTCATGAAGGACCTGGGCCTGAATGCCATTGTGGAACTGGCGGACCACTTGGATGAAGTGATCCGGACATCCAAATTTGTTCATGATTTTCCAGAGTATATTTCGACTGACAGTGTCAAAGGCTTTCGTCAGGTCAACAAAAGTGGTGTAAAGGTCGACGTTTTGTTCCTGACATTTCTCCTGCAGTTGGCGAGCAGCAAACACCATGTCAATGGTGCCGCGCTCCTTTCGGAAGCCACATTGGCTTTCTGGTAATAGACCATTCTCTAAATGTTCAGTGAGGAAAATTTTGGCCAGGATCTTTCCAGCAATGCACAGGAGTGAGATGCCTCTGTAGTTGTCGCATGCCTGTTTATTCCCTTTTCTCTTGTAGAGATGTACAATGGAGGCGTCTTTAAAGTCTTGCGGGACTGCCCCCTGTGCCCAGATGGTTTGGAAGAGTTGCGCCATCTTGTTGCGCAATTGTGGTCCAGCGTGCTTGTAGACTTCTGCTGGGTCTTGCATCAGCTCCTGGAGATAATGTACTTATAAACCTGCATTATGCATATATACATGTATATGCATAATGCAGGTTTATAAGTACATGAATTAGCAAATCGATAAATCTGTACCAACTCAAGGGCCCGTATTGGGATTGCGATCAATTGCAAATTTAAAACAACGACTCTGATTGGTTAATGGTCAGCCTTTTGAACAATATGCATGCAACGATGGTCTTGATTGGCCATTGCCATATTGCAATCGATTGCAAACCTTCGTGTTATGGAGTTAGATGTGAAATTACATTTGGGCGAACTTGGCAGAGACAGAGTTGAGCAATTTCCTCGATATAGAGTTTTCATCAGAAATCATGGATGGGAACCGCAAAATATTTGGTGAATTGATATTGTTTTTTTTTAAAGAATTGGTTTAATTTGAATCCAATCGAATCCCATCCATTCAAAGAAGTGGCTTGTCAGAATCTGACGTTGCCTATCATGTCCTCTTTGCTGTCATCGGCGTATATGCAAATGGCATCACTGAGCCAAGAGAGGTAAGTCAATCGCTGTCCTCCATGTGCCCTTCGTCTTTCAACAGCACCAGACAAATTACATCGAATATAATAAGAGAAATAATGTGAGAACATATTCTCTAAATATTTAGTGAAGTTCTCTTTTCGCTATACACCAGGAAAACAATTAGCTTTGCGAAGAAGGCAACAACAAGACAATTACTCACACTGCACGACCAGTTCCACGGACTTCGATGACCATCTCTTTATGTTTAAAACATTTCTTGCAGAGCAAATATAGGTGCCAGAGTAATTCCTAGTTATCCGAGAAAGGTAAAGAGAGCCGTCCGAGTTGGTTAGGCCTAGGAAGGTGAAGCAACCAAAGAATAAATGATATTGTTACAGAGTAAGATGTGTGAAATTGTCTGAGCTAAAAATACTTTTAAAAAGTAAATAAAATCAGTTATACCAGGGGAGCGTTTCATCAAGTGTCTTGTCAGTGATTTTAACTGACAAATTAGCTCTTAGCCAATCAGATGCAAGGATTTCAGTAGCTTATAACAGTTGTCTGTAAAAACCACTGACAAAACACTTGATGAAACGCTCCCCAAGGTTTATGATCGATAGAGCATTACGTTTCTTGGCTGTCTTCTTTTTCTTTTTTTTTTTTTTTTTGCTGTTAGATTGATGTTCAGTATCTTTACATTTGGATTTCTTTAAGTCTCTAAGCGCTAACATTGAGGCATATTAACCGACATTTTACACCACTTACGAAATAGTTCAGTAATTTTGAAGGGAATAGTTCTTGTCATGCTTATGAGATGCACGGTGCACATAACCCCCCTCCCCATCTTCCATAAAGTGTAATTATGCATTATATTAATTGTGATAAGGTGACGTCTTTCGTTTTGATCATAGTAAACTATCATTCCAAAGAATTGTCTCATGAAAGTTACACTCCAAGGGCAAACTCCTGCCTCAATATGAAATTGTACGGTATACACTATTTGGTTTTGTTTTTTGAGTCTCCGAATACGAATTATGGACTGCGTCTAAGATTGTACGACATTTCCTATTTTAGTTGCAATTCATTACTTTTTAATTTTCCTGATATTCCAGGGTTGCGAGCTAGCCTCCATGACATGGTGGGTGTAGGATACCCGTGTGCTGTACAAGTCAATGTGATATCATCTGTCTCGTTGACATAGATCCTCCTTGGTTGATCCGAGCTCCAAAAAGGCGCAAAGCGAGGACCGATTCTCCGAACATGAGCTGGATCTATAAGAGAGACAGAGAGGCGTTGCGAATGAATGCAGAGAGTGTTGCGATTAAAGAGGGGTCACATTACTAATGTCCGGATTCCCCATAGCTTTTCAGTTCAAATTGATGTCTGTGGCAGTCAGACGATTGACAGTTTTACAATCAATGTATTTACTACGACGAATGTATATTTTGTCAAAATACAATATGTAAATCAATTTGTCCATTTATTACTTTGTATACTTATATTGGAACATTGGAAATAAATGTATTTAAACTTAAAAAAAAAGGAAATCTGAAAAGATATCAATTAAAACACAATCACAAACAACATTTTACTTTTGCTTTCTTAAAGTCAATCAATGGTAAATAAGAATTTGGAAAGGCATATATTTTGACCAGTAATCTGCATAACTCTAAACCAATAGTATGAGTACGTTTACTCTTCATATTGAACATGACTGACTGTATGGTTATACAATTTATGGGTTGGTAAGCCACTCACACTAGATTGTTTAGAAATACATCTAAATCATCATTTAAGATCAAAGAAGAATGAAGCAAAACAGGCACGTGGAGAAAATTCGAAAATGACCTTCTAGTACAAACGCAATGAAGCAGAATGAAAGTGATTAAATTTCTAAAAGTACTGGGCGGTCATAGCAAGGGGGCAAATTCAGCCAGTATCTTTTGTAAGTTCAAAATGATCATATTTTTCATCTATTATCTGCGGTAATGATTTGTTTTTTCTCATCTGAGTAAGTGCTAATGACGTGCGAATGTAGCATGTCAAGTTGGCTAAACGGTATACTTGAATGATCATGCGCCGTTGAGTGTGATGTGCAGTGGCAATGTTCGACAACCACGTTCCTTGTTTAACCTGCAATTATACCCTGCAGAATGGAATAGTGTCTCCACACATTTTCCGCTGAATAATTAACTGACGACCCGTGTTCCAAACACCTATTTTCCTCCCGGTGTAAATAACCTCTCATCGTAGAATGTTCCCACTGCCGCCCTACCTATCTAAAAGTACCCTATATCTCTGGACCTTTATTTCTTAGAAGTCATTATAATATATATGAATTGTTCATCTTGTAGTAGTTAAGATTCGGTACAGGATGAAGGTAATACCTCACTTAACCGCCAAATCGACTGATTCCAAACCAAAACACCAAACCCCAATCCTGAAAACGGATCGATGCCCATGGCAATACACACATGATTTTGCTTTTAATATTCAAAATAAATCACGTTGGATTTTTGGAGAATTTTAATTGCCACTAACAGAACTTGCTTGAGATTGCTTGTGAGTTTCTGAGAAACGATGTAGCGGTGTAGGTGTAGAGGTTGGGAGGGAAAGGTACTGGACACGACATAGAGCAGTGGAAACAGAGCTGGTCATGGAGTGACTAGGAATTATTGTAGGGCAAATTAATTCCCAGTCGATGACATGTCTCGTGAATATTTCACAAGCAAAAGAAAATTAGAAGCTCATCATCATTTTAAATTCCCTCTTTAAGGAAGTTACCGGTACTCCCAATCATCTTAACTCACATGCACACACATTGCATACCCCGACTAATTTTTATCATTTTCTTTTGGTGTGAGTGATGTGGCGTGGTCTTTAAACTCTAAAATAATTTTTACTTATTTTTCCATGTAGAATTTACTTTAAAACACAAGTTTTACCACTTCCGCACTCAATTTAAGTTTTTCTAACTCAAACTTTCAATTTAGTAGAATATACATGGAATTTTTAAATGAAATTAAATACAAAAGAACATTAAATTAATTTCACCTTGTATTAATTTAGTAATGTTAACTCAAAATGAGAAATTATACGTATTACGATTTATGATGACTGTACTTTTCTTTTTTAAGTAAAGGCTGATGTAGTCTTAACAGTATTAACATAATCATGAATATTCATTAAGGCCAAATTAATCTCTCTTTTTTTTAATAAAACAATTATTTCTTGAATGAAAATTTACGGAGTTTAAAATATTCCCGAAATCATTTAAGCAAAGATAAGATGATAAGATAATATTTTTTATTCTAACTTAATTTCAAAACAAATCAAAACTTCATATTTAAAGATGCTACGATCAAGTTCGGAGCCCTTTCAGTATGTGTCAAATTAAAGCGTGTGTAATAGTGTTTGTTGGTGGTGGTGGTAGATAACTGGTTAAATCCTAAATTGACATAGTGTCAGTGAATGTTAGATGGGTACCGAATTGACTTTTTGTTTAATCATGTCATATTTTTTGTATTGTTATCTATCATGATTAAAAATACTTAAATTGTTTACATTAATGTAAGCCAATTTCAATTCAATTCAATTCAACTGTATTTATCATCCATCATAATATATTATAAACAGTGTTGCATAGAATGGGCAAAAAAGACAATAGGTGAAAGGCTACCTACAATTTAACTGAGTAAAATTAATTAAGCTCAATAAGTAAATTCTAATTAAAATTTCCTGTTACAAATACATAAAATAATCAAGACAATTTGTTGAAGAACGTTTCTTGAGTTATTTCAATGATTTAATTTTTTTTTTGTTACACTGCATAACATGCAATTTTACTTTTTAAACATCCTTTGATGATGCCCCTACCCCCACCCTTGTTGAACGACAAAAACTCTTTCCGGAAAATCAGAAATTATTTGCTAAATATTGTATTTCTTAATTGTTGTTTGGACATTTTAACTTTCTCACTGAAAGGTAGAGAGGTTCATCCCTTGAACATAAGAAAGCCCTCTACTCAAATGCTACAAATTTTACAATCTTATAATAGTGAGTATTCAGTTGTATGATCTCTTCAAACATAGATTAACTAATATGAGTCCTTGCAAACGTATTGGTATGTAATAATAATAATAATAATAATAAATAAATAATACATCTCAGATAGTCTCTAAGACAACACATCAGCTATAAATCCACACCTTCCTGCTGAATGTCTTCAAGCGGTTCTGCATCATGGCATGTTTAAAACAATTCTACTGGTGAGAGCGGAGCCATAATGGGGACGTTTTGTTCGCCGCAACGTCAGGTCAAGCGTACTTTGTGCAAAGACGATTTATGATTCAGAGATCTATGATGGACTCCACGATAACGTCTTAATTAATAAGCACAGGTAACCTCACATATGAAATATTTAACCTTCAATTATTTTTATAGGTGTAGTTGAATTCGGAAGGACAGGAGGTAATTACAGTCCACAGAGGAAGTTTGGGCCGGAACCTTGTTCTAATCGGAAGAAGCCACCATTAAGTTTGATGTCATCAATTTAGGAGCCAATATTTTGGTCGATGAAATGATAATTGTGAAAGATACACCTGTAGACAGGCTTTACACGCGATGGAGGAATTATAATGAATACCTAATGACTCGGAAGCACTGAGTAGACCTAGGATCTTGCGCAATGGTGATTGAGTCGGGTGATATTGGCATGTCTAGAGTTGTGTCCACGCATGACGTGATCTTATTCATTTTACATTACAGGTGATAAGCTCTACATGATCAGACTCTCGATCCGTCCTTTTTTCTTTGAGGTGAAGGATTAATTTCTCAGATAAGTCATCATTAATTGAGTCTCCTCTGGGATATTACAGGGCTTGAACTATTCATTCCGAGTACGGCGTTACCACGTTACGACACTACACGGGTCTGTCAAAAGCAGATGAAAAACGACCAGACAACTACCCCTGGCCTAGAATACTGTTCACTCACAATATTTCACTCCATCAATTAAGACCTCGAATGATCTAGTGTGGGTTAAAGACAACGCAGTTTTTTCCCTTGATTGTTTAATGATTTAGAGTACTCCCATCCAAGTTGATTCCTAAGATGCATCATGATGTACCACGTGTGACAAGTTTCTTTGCAGAACGGCTGTATCTTACGCTGTAACACGATTACGTGATCATTTGCAAGACTAGAGGATAATACCCTTTGCACTAATACGCACTACCCCCAGATAATTAACCCAAGACAATCACCCCAAGACAACCACAACTGCAAAACTATACCCTATAGCCACTCCAAGGTTAATTGGATTGATTTGAAAGGGTACATCTGGGGTGATAATCGTCCTCATTTCCAACTAATCGAGCTCCAAATCGAACTACGTACAGGAATACAAGTGCGTAATTGAGGTTAAATGGAATAATCTTAGGTTAAATTTCATGCCCGGCCTCCTCTTCCGTTTTAAGAACCCATTTATATAAAAATTTGCAGGATCTTTACGGCCGAGATTCGTCTCGTCTACTCTATTAATCTTTAATTTTATGGATATGCTACGAACAAAACCTTGCTTCAATATCGAGCATGATTTACAAAGTGATGATAATGTCCGCTCCGGGGGGGGGGGGGGGGGGGCTTTCATCAAGTGTCTTGTCGGTGATTTTAACCGACAAATTATTTTGCTCTCATTCAATCAGATGCAAGGATTTCAGTAGCTTATATCAGTTATTACAACTTGTCAATGACTGGAGCTGTCACGTGATATTCACACAAGGAGGCTAGGGAATTTATTTCATTTATCGAAAGCAAAAACTTCATTCTCTATGAAATCTGTTAGGAATACTTTACTGAACATTTGGAATACTGTACCACAGGCCATACGTGTATACAAAAATTTAAAAAATTTATACTGAATTTGTATTCTAAATACCACTAAAATATCCACCCAAGCTTTCATCTTCTGAATATCTCTACTCTAAAGTATAGCTTACTTCTAATTGTGCTGGTATTTATCATTTGTTATGTATAAACTACACTCCATGATATTACTTAATGATCTTATTTCATTTTATATAAATTTTATAGTAGGACCCCAAGGAAGAACAGCGGCATTTTGTAAATACTGCTGAATTTGGGTCATCCTCCGTTTTTTAAGCTCATGTATACGTTGTATTTTATGAAATGTATGTGGTTTTCTTAATACGGAAATAAATACAAACAAACAAACAATAGTGAAACATTCTTTATATTTTGCCAATGATAATTATTAAATTTATTTTACTTCATTACTTTACGGTATGATTATATGTTTATTTGCTTTGATTGCATTCTTATGTAGATATGAATGAAAGAGAATGCAAAATTTATAGCTCGAATATTGACTTGAATTAGTGGTGTATGAGCAAATCACCTTAAAGCCCGGCTCATTGGGTGATTTTAACTAGGGTTTTAAAATCTGGTGTTAGTGTTATCCGTCATGTCTTTGGACTACTAAAATTAATATTAAGCGAGGGTTGAAATAAGGGCTATCTTTTGACTGTTAACACTAACACCAGCCTTTAACACCATACTTAAACTCGCCCATTTTGAGCCGTCATTTTGATTGCGTCAAGAAGTGCGCTAATCGAGCTAGTGAAGGCAAATAACTCATACGGCACTCATTAAGAGTAATATTTGGACTTTTTTACAATCAATTTATAATCGATATCACTCTTTCATGGGACGCAACAGATTGTACAAGACCAGTCACTGACACTGTCCTTAAGCCCACTGCACACCCTACGATCGGTCTGCGATCCGATTTCAGAAATATCCAGTCTATGGTCTAAGGCTTATGGTGTCAAAGATTGGTCACATTTAGGAGGATGGTGCAGAGGCGGCGGAACTTAGGGCTCGGACAATGAACGAGGGGGCACCCTTTGTCCATCAAACAAAAGGTGCACCCATACGATACGTCTCCACTGCAATTGTCCGAGCCCGAAGGCCGTCGCCTGTGGGATGGGGAAAAATTATACTCACATCTAACAGCAACCATGTAGACCTGTTCATCGGAAAGAGATCCAACACCGGAAATCTGTTGGAAAACACATGCATATTTTCCGGCATCATTTGGACCGAGCTGAAATATTTGCAGTTCAGCAGTAACAGATTCAACGGATTCGTTATTCCAGTTGTACACCATGGAAAAATTCCGGTGGGAGTTTATTGAAGTCTCCATATTGCTGCTAAATATTGGTTCTGTAAGGGGAAAAAACAAAACCAACAATTATTGATGACAATATTATCAATGAGGCGCTATGGCCAAGTGGCGAAGCGGTGGTCTCGCAGTTTGGAGGCCCTGACTTAAAAAAAGAACTTGATACGCTAGTGCAATTTGGTATCAATTACAATACCCTGTTCATAGAGCAAAGTTTCACGCACACAAACACACCACGCACACACGCGCACACGCACATGCATAAACACCCATATCTTATTTCATTTTGAACAGAGCGTGTTTACACTGTGGAATAAACTGATCACTGTAAGCATAGAACTTATTATGTTAATCTTGCATAAATATAGATCTTTTGTCAATCGCAACTAGGAGGAAAGAACGTATGTAAGCGAGATATATGAGCATAGACCTGTGTCAGGTCTGGTATTCAAACCGTACATCACAAAATTTACAATTATCAATAAACATAAGCCGACATTCTTACGATTTATTCAAAGAAATATTTAAAAACCGCACATAGCATATTAGACTGTTATCCGAGAGCTCCATTTGGTTCATAGATAAATTGGGTATTACGTTCAAATATATTAAATTTTCACTAGTTTGATGTGTCGTTAAAAGTCAAACTATTGATCCACTTGCTTTAAAAGGATTATAATTACCTGCCGTTTCAGTTTCCTTGTCCCATTTTGTCCATTTCAAGATGAAATTGTCATTGAACCTATTGACATGACATCTCAAGACGACGTTATCTCCTTTAGTACGCGTGTGATTAAATACCGTATTGGACCTGTTAAAGAATGGTGTCACTACAGCTGCAAATGAGACATATATGATATATTAGTACAAGTATAATTTTTAAAAAGTATCATACATACAAGCAATTTTCACCGTTCGCCTTGAACAGGTCTTAAATTATGCAAGTTTTGGCCACTTCATACTGAAATTTTGGGGAAACATTAGATTCTTTGTCAGCTCAATTTATGATGGAATTCACTCACTAATTTATGGGTAGAAAGAGCAACTAACATGACTAAGTTAGTTGACAAAATCATTTTCTAAATACTGTGTCTAATGTGTGCCCCGAGACGCCAAAAAGAAAGAAAGAATCAATCAATCAATAAATCAATCAATCGTGGTCTAGTGGATACGTCACCGGACTGTGGATCACACAGTTCGCGTTTCATCTACATTTGCCACCCTCCACACAGGTGAAATGAATGGGTACCCGGTAGAAAGGAATTCCTTGAATGCCTTAGCGCCTAACATGCCGGTCTCGGCTAAAGCCGGGGTAATAATGTGATACTTTGTATTAAGCGCAGTAGAGTATATTTTTATAGTAGCTGCGGTATATAAATGGACATTATTACTATTATCATTATTGTTATTAGTAACAAAACGTTCAAGACAATCGTCTTCAGAGGTGGGTCATCCTGGAGACCAAACCAATGCATTACTTGGGGGGATTGCTGTTTCATATGATATGTCTGTCAATGCCTAGACATATAAACTCTTTACATTAATATATTAATATATTGATAATGATTAGTTGGGTAACCCTTTCGTAATCATGTTTCTGCTTCCATGTCCTGATTTCCGTCCATTATTTGTTTCTTCTCATCTTGATCTCACCCATTCCAGCTCCTTTTCTTTGCTAAATGGGGACCTAACTCAACAAGCCTCGCTTTTAAAAGGTTCCCCCACAAGTATACTGCAGGCGTTTACTACCTCTACTGGAAAATGTTTACTATACTGAGCTGTTATTATTATATTTTGTATTATGTCATTTGAATATATATGCTTATATTTTTGCTTTCTCATGTACATGCATTATGTAAAGAGATCGTGGAAACAAAACAAATCAAATCAAATTAAGCAAATGTTAACGATCGGTAAGGGACGAAAGCCCTCGGACTTGCCCATACAACATTAAACCATTTTGCCATCCTCCTAAGTTTTATCACTGCAGTAAAGAAGCTTTCATTGGTTTTCGATGAACTGGGAAAAGTGACTTACATCGCATATCCAAAAAGGTTTGTACATTTCTTTTGCAGTATCATGATTTACAGTAACTTACTTGGTAGTGTAGGATCGAGGCAATTTCTCCTCAACCATGCTCCAGGTTTGGATTCATTGGTAGGCAATTCAGGACAGCCCCTTTGGAGACGCTCATAACATGGGAACACGGTCGATCCTATGATCATTGGGTTACCTGTACAATAGATAAGCATAATATGAACACAGTCGATCCTAAGATCATTGAGTTATCTGTGCATTCGATCGAAAGTTTGCATGAATTGACTATGATGTGAACACGGTCGATCGTAAGATGATAGGGATACCTGTACAATGGTTAAGTGTATTTCATGTTCTCCTTCACCTCTGACCATATCGGCTTTACAGGCTTTAAAACCCTACACAAATTTCGATGTACAAACTCATGTGATTTCATTAAATAAATAAATTGAGTTGAAAATTAATTGAATTGAAATTAAAATAGTATGAACACAGTTGATCCTAAGATCATTGGGTACCTATAATTGGTTAAAAGTATGACCATAGTCGATCCTAGGATCATTGGGTATGGCCTAGTTGTATAATTTTTTAGAATAATGTAGGGACTTATTTTGAACTTCTTTATTCCTTCCCATTTATTTCCATGATTCATCCCTTTCATACCAATAGATGATCCCCTCATTTTATATTCACCCTTTTTCAACCTGATTGGTTGCAGTGACCACCAGTTGCGGTCAAGCTTAGATAATAATTTGCATATAGTTTGAATAGTCAGTATATATCTTTTTTGTTTGAATATTCAAGAAACCTTTGTAATATGATTTATGAATATATATGTCCTCTTCTAATTTGCATGGAATGTTAGAATGCAGCAAGGCATCTTGTACATTAAAAAGCTGGGAGTTAGCCAGTTGATCTGAACCTGTGAACATGTCTGCTGTGCTGCCTCTGTGTTTAGAGTGCTAGGTGTTAAGAACCCAAGACACTACAATAATATGAACTAGGTTGATCCTAAAATTCTTGGTTGGTTACCTGTACAATGGTGAAGTACAATACGAACATGGTATCCTAAGATAATTGGTTACCTGTACAGTGATAAGGTAAAGTTACGTTCGATCTTAATGTAAGATATTATTGATTTGAAATCTTAAACACACAGCTTGGTATTCTACCGATTCATGTAAGACCAACGCTCAGTCTAAAGTGATGTTTAACAAAAGGAAACTTTAATAAACCTCAGTTTAACTTCCTTTGCAAAACAAAATCGACTGTAGACCCAGGGTCGGGGTTTAATTTTTAGCAGAATACGGGCAAGACTTTTTTTTTTAAATTTCCACAAGGAGTCAGTTTCAGCCATTTACAGAACACAAGAATATCTTTAAATTAGTCTTTGCATACAGTCAACGGATAAACACGTTTTGGAAGGCCATAGGGTACTATTTTATGACTGAGATACTAAATGTACATCACTTCACCCACGCATCATCGATAGGCAAACATCCATCAAAAATTAAATTGGCGGGATCATTCTTTTACAAATGTAATCGGAATACACCCACACATCCTCTGCTTGTCGGTCGAGATCAACGTCAGAATATAAAATGGGTAATATTCGTTCATTCTGAACACGATTTGTGGCAAAGGCCTACGGCATATACATGATAATTATATGACCCCATTGTCATTCGAGAAAATGAAGAGTGCCACTAAAAGAGCGCCTTTTAGGTGCGTGTGAATAGGGTCATTCTATTCAGGAAGTTTGGTGAACTAGTAATGTGGCGCATGTGTTATCTTTATGGCGCATGATGCTTTGCCAGGCAAACATACAACAATAAGACATGCGCCAATTTGATACCCTCTTTAAAACCTGTTGTGCAAGCGACGCCATTTCTCTTGTGTTAAAACATGCACTGCTCAAGTCCGTTGAAGGTGCTTCATCCCTTTTACAGACTTACAAAAATTTCGCAAAACATTTCACAGGTTTAGTAGACATCCCCTAGATACTGCCTATGAAATTTCAAGGTCACACGCTGTATAATTCCTTTGTGAGAAATGAAAGTCTTGCTTTTGTCGTGGAGGGAGCTATTCAGAAATCAAGGCAAATAACGGTCAAAAAATCATTTTGGAAATTACGCGATTTTTTTTTTTAATGTCGAAAAATGAAGTGGTATACGAAATTGTTTTTATTACTTACTTAACACCATATTATAATCCTTTTCACATCCGCACAAGTTTTCAATGATAATTCTTTTGTAATTTATCGCATTCTCACACAACTTATAGAGCTTCCAAGGGGATGAAACACCTTTAAAGGAATATTGCCACGCATTTATTTTCTGTATGGCATTCTCACACGGCACGTCAAAGACTAAACTAGTAACATACGCTGTCATTTCCAGACGTCAGTGAATTTTATAGTCTTTTGCTCGTCATGAAAGAGTGATGAACAGTGAAAACAATAATTTTGATACCCTGGGGAGCGTTTCATCAAGCGTTTTGTCAGTGATTTTTACCGACAACTGTTATAAGCTACTGAAATCCTTGCATCTGATTGGCTGAGAGCAAATTTGTCGTTAAAAATCACCGACAAGACACTTGATGAAACGCTCCCCAGGTGTATGGATAAAATCCCTTTACAGTCTTTATAAACGCAGATAATGACGCAATCGAAATGACGCTTCGTGTGAGCCGGGCTAATCAATGTCTATAATATATAAAGTGTTTACACGTCTCTGTATGTAACTGAATACGCACTGTTCATTCGATTCCATTGATGGAATGCAATTGTGGTTTTCATTACAAAAAACAATGCCTCGCAGGCAAGGGCTGGATGGCGCATGTTTTAAACTGTTATATATACTGTGAATATATGATACTGTTTGATACAATTTTTTTGAATGCATAATTATTTCACGTTTAAACATACAACCAATATAAATTGATGATGATGTTTACATAAAGAATTAAATCCTAAAATATGGATATTATTCGCATTTAGAATTATCTTTACATGTAATTACTATAGATTGATAATAAAGTAAATAAGTGTGACAGTCTGACATACGTGTGCGCTGTACAAGAGCCCACTATTACTATTATTATTATTATCCAATATAGGATTGTATTTACATTGTTAAATATTAAGATAAATTATTAAGTAATTTACGATTTATTTTTGAAATATAGCGACCCATGCCGCTTATACCATGTTAAATTATTCACAATGGTATTTCACGTGCGCCCGACTAAAGCATCCCAAAGAAGCATTTCTAGCTGTGCTGTAGTCCAGCGACATGCAGGGTACCGTTCAACGAACGCTTTCATTGTTCTTTTTTGATGAAAGCGCTCTCAAATTTTGGGTGTGAACTGGGTTAGAGTCACAGAAACGATATCCAATCCATTCTCCTGATCCACATTTGTATGCATTATTCACCAGAGAACCCACCCCGTAGTACTGGAAAACATCACCTAAATCCCACGGTATACCAGAGGCTACGAAAAGCAATTGTTCCTTTTCATCCCACTTATCCAATCCATCATCATGATCAAAGAGGAAAGGGAAGACCGTTTTGTGTCTATTCTTCAAGTATGCAGGACGAGGCACTTTTACTATTTATTGATGCATTTCAGCAATCACCCGAAGTAATCTAAACACGCCGGAAGTAAAAGTCAATATTTAAATAGGAATACTGTCCTGAAGTAATTTCTAATTCGTCTCAGTCTTCACAATTTAGAATTGGAATGTTTTGTCATATGCGAGATGTCATGCTTATACTGCCATGGGTGTTTGTAGTATACATCAATCTCTATAATCTGCTGTGAGAGATGAATAATTCTGCCAAGTATATCATGGCTTGTGTTACAATAATTATATTTGTAAGTACAGCTATTGATGCATTTTTCCCGGTTACAACATTACATAACGAACACGATTTTATCTTTCTTATATGTGATTGCCCGATGTGCTCAATCAAATCGTACGTGACAATTTTTTTTAAAGACATGGCAGAGATTATTATAAAAAAAATGTAGCTGACTGATTATATTGGTGACACAAAGCTACCATATCAATATTTCAAAAGAATGATTTCTTCTTGTATCTGGAAGATTTGTTTATGTGAGGAATGCCGTACCTGAATTACGTCATAGAAATTGGTAAAAATTTGTCTTTCAACAAAATAGTGATTTGAATTTGTAATAAATTTAAGCCTTCTAAACCTACAAAAACGTGAATTTTAATATCAGTAAAACTTTGTTGCACAAACTCTCTGAATGCACATTCATAAGGTATTTTTTAAAACAAAAATTTGAAACAAATTACGCAGAATATTCCAACGTAGAATTGCACCTAATAATTAATGAACTAACGTTTATGCTTACTTTGCGAAGGCAGAATGAGCGTTTTGAAACGCCCATCCTCTAAAACGCTCACCAAAACGCAGTTTCAGGATACTGTTCATGCTTCTTTCTTAAGGCGAATTCTGCCTCTGCAGCTTGATTCGCAAACCTGCACTGCGCATGCTACGTTGACCCCGGGAGGGCAGGTCAAGTTGGCATGGTTGGGGCGCGCGCTTTTTCGAAAGTTTTGAGTTACGGTATATACTGCTTGTCCTGTTCTAGCCTGCGCGACAAGCTGGTCCGCTAACTTGTGGTTTATGGGGTTATTTCTGTTCAATCCATTCAACTCTTGTTACAAGGGCTCGTAGTTCATCGTCACTATAATTTCAGACCTTGACACTCATAATTACAGACTTCAACTCAATAATATAATTATAAAAGAAGTATTAAGTAAACAGTTATGCTCGGATGCCGACTGCTTATGCATGCATGCATTGATAAGAAGAAAAAAAAAACCAATAAACAAGCATTGCGCAAGCGGCGCGCTGATTTTCACGTAAACCGGAAACACGTTTATATGACGTCATTATAAACGCGTTTACAAATGGTTATTTGTTTATGCTTCCCCAGAAACTGTCTTTTTGTAGAAACGCCGATTCAAAACGCACCTTTTTGTGAGTTTTAGATCGGCTTTTAAATCGGCGATTATACGAAAATGACTTGGACGCAACCGAGTTTTGAACTAAACGCGTTTCAAAACGCCCATTCTGGCCTGAAAAAATGTGAGCCTAAACGCACTCCACGTCAAATAAATAACTGTGCGCACATTTGGAAGGTTTAATGCGACATTAGAGCACTCTTAAATTTCCAAATCCAAGTTTCAAATCTCCGTCGAATCAAATAGTTTGGATAAGGGTTTTAACAGGTGTGATTGACATTGAGCTCTGTTCAAGAGATATATGCCCCCCTTTTGGGGGAGTGGATGGGGGCTTTAATACATTCAGGGCTTAAATTTATATGCACAGGTTCGGTGATATCGATAGTAAGAGCATTAGATTATATCGGGGTGAGGAGTCTGGAGGGGCTTGTCTCGAATGGGTGGGTTGCGGGAGCGGGATGGGAGCGGGAACGGGCACACCCTTTCGAGACAAGCCCCCCCCCCCCCGGTTACTTCGAGACAACCGGGGGGGGGGGGGGCTTTCCTCGAATGGGTGTGTTGAGTAGACTTTTGTAACAGACGTTTTAGAAATATTTGAAAAATGTACTCTTGCTGGTTTTTTCGTTTTTCTTTTGTCTAAGATGTAGAAAATATAATAAAACAGTATCTAAAAAAAGCTTTTGACAAGGAAATCATTATTTGTGCAAAATAAATAGGAGAATTGAATAATTATGCATTAAAACACACGGGGACGAAAGGGCAAGTGGCGTAGCTAGGATTTTTGTATTTATTTATTTATTATTATTTTTGTTTGGCGTGACCTGTTAAATATTGTGAAATTGTGTTACAGACATGTGCTGACATAAGCCAAGGTGTGTTTATCATCTTTCCAAAGTTAGAAACACCTTTTAATGCCACTATCATTCTATCAATACCCACTATCAAAAGTCAAAACGCATATCAAAAGGTCGTTTGTACCCGGTATTAATAGAATGATAGTGGCACCCCCCATACGTACTGTATGTCGTTCTTCTTAAGGTCACCAAAAATCCGAAGGTTCGTTGACCCGAAAGGTCATTCATCCGAAAAAATTGTTATTCCGTAGGTTGTTCATAATTCCAAAAATGAAATAGGGTTTACAATTCCGAAAATTAAATAGGGTTCGTAATTCCGTAAATGAAATAGGGTGCACATTTCATAAACTTGAAATGGAACCCTGTATAAGTTTTAGAGTTACAAACCTATCTAAAAACGAATGCCCCCCTGCCTAAGATTTTACCCCTCGGCTGTTTATCAATATCTAGGCACGTCGCTGTGTTCTACATAATATTAGGGAGTTTTCGAATGTGTCAACGTGAACGCCGTCCTAGATCCTCCCAGCTACAATGGACTGCTTTGTGTTAACTGCATATCGAGACAGATCGAGAACGCATCCAACATGGTATTGCCGTCTTCTCTAAAACACAAAGGAGTCTATTGTAGCTGGGAGGATCTAGGGCGGCGTTCACGTTGACACATTCGAAAACTCCCTTTTATTGCACTGAGACTGCTTACATGTGGGAATAGGAATGAATGTCTGCTCGGCTTGCAAGTGAAGTAATGTGGAAGCCACGACGAGGAATGCCGTTAATATTGAATAAAGTTCCATCTTGCGCGGAAGAAGTTGTTACCTGCATAAAAGAAAATGATTGATACTTTAGCAAGCTGGGTTATACAAATCGTTGTCGGTAATACGAAATGTTGCTATAGGGCATGGACTTTGTGAAAATTTGTGCATCTTAATTCACTTGGTCATAGAGAGGGTTATCACGGCAGCCATGCTGGAGGACATAACACTAAAAACCTGTGCATCAGACTATGAAATGCCATTGTTGTCATGGTCTAGCGTACAGGTTTTATGTCCTCCAGCATGGTTGCTTCTGGGCAACGTCTTTAGGCAAAACCGGATGATCAATTTACTCAAGTAGACTGGAAGACTATTAATACGACATAATGATAATAAATAATGATAATGATAATAATAATAATAATAACAATAATATTATTATTATTATTAATGATGATAATAATAATAATAATAATAATGATAATAATAATGATAATAATATTTTTTTTTCTCTTTTACCTCTTACGAGGAACTTTATTCATATATCAATAACAGATATTTACAGAATATGTACATTTCCAAGATAAATCATTGATGACATTAAAAGTTAAAGATACTGAAGTACTTGATCAATTGCCTTTAAATCATGGTATTTACGAATAAATTTACAGCTCAGATATTGACGTAATTCCAACTTAAAATTTATCCACAGGGCTTTAGCCGTAGCATTAGCTCTTGTCTTTTTCCATGAATTCTTAACATATTCTTTATAAATAACATATTGTGCAAAATTTATAATGATATTAATCATGAAGTTCTTTTCATCTGCAATATTGAATCCAATTATCATAACAGTATTATCAACTGTTACTTGTGTCTGATATATATATAAAATCATTCGTTCAATAATTTTTCACAAGATCTTTACTCCCTTGCATTCAAATAACATGTGCATTGTTGTATCTTGACATTTACATATATTACATTGATTATCACTTAAAATATTCCATTTGAATAAATTGTCTTTTGATGGTATTATTCTGTGAAGAAGCTTGAAATTAAATTGCTTAATTTTGTTATCTTTTATAAACTTAAATTTGAAGAACATAACTTTATCCCATACAAAATCATCCTTTAATTTCAAACACTCAATCCAATAATTAAAATAGTATGGTTCCATCTGTTTCAACTCAGTGAATAAATTATTGTAATGTTTGGCTTTCATAGTTCTTATATTAATTAAATCACCAGTAGAAATTTCGAACAAATCTTCTTGGTTGTACTCCGCAATCTTTTGTTTTATTTAACCAAATTATCGGGAATACTTTTTAAAATTTTGATAGCTCAAAATGACACAATAAATTTTTTGATTCAAAATCATTTAAAATATCGTTAACTTCCTTCCAACGTCCATCTATTATTACTTGTTTAACACTTATGATCCCCATATCGCTCCATCTTTTGAAGAAGAACATTTTGTTATCATATTTTATATTGCTATTATTCCAAATAATTTGATTTCTGATATCTTTTACCTTTAATAAGTCAATGATCTAATGGATGCCCAAACACTTAATAGATCTAAATAAAATTGAGGTAATTTTTTTTTGTTTGCCAACACGCACGACATCTTTGTGTTGACAGTTAAATCTCAAAAAATAAAGGGAATTCACCTATCTTACTTGTCCAGTAGGAAAAAATTTCCAAACCATGATAATCGTAACGAATTAAATTTTGATTCAATATCAACCATTTCTAGTCCCCCATTTAGCACTTTATTTATACATACATTTCTTTTTACTTTGTCTCTTCTTGAATGCCATAAAAAAGAATACATTTGCTTATTCAACTCTTTAATAATATACTTGGGAACTTTAACTGCCGTAGCAATATAAACAAATTGCGATGCAATTCAAATTTTTAATACTGTATATAACTCTTCCAAAAATATGTCAAATTACGCATTTTCCATAAGTTCAAAATATTCTTTACTTTCTCTATCCTTCCTTCCCAGTTTAGTCTCTCTACCTCAACATGATTTTTACCCACATACACTCCTAAACACTTTACCGGTTGATCGGTTACATTTACATCATCTAATTCGATTGTATCCATTAATTTCATTATGTTTGATTTATTCCAGTTCACTAAAGGCCCTGCTTTTTTGCCAAACTCATTGACATCAGATATTACATTTTTCATTGAGAAGGCAGAGTCTAAAAATATAATAGTGTCGTCTGCATACTGAGCAATTTTTATCTCTTTGGTATTTTGTTCATCTTTTTTCCCAAGTGGTATGTGTATACCGGTAATGCTTTTGTTTTGTTTTATTTTTTTCAGTCAAGACCTCTCCAACTATTATAAATAAAAGTGCAGATAAAGGGCAGCCCTGACGTACACCACGTTTAATATCAAATTTTTTTGACAACCATCCGTAATTTAACAATAATAAGATAATAATAATAATAATAACAATACTGATAATAATGACAATAATAATGATAATAAGCATAACTGCGACTTAAGGCGAATCATAACAATCCGGTTTATTTCGTCACAATAGAATTTCGACGTTAAGGCGAAAGCGAACGTGGGTTAAGGCGATCCTAACAATAGGCTGACATAAAAGGGTTCGCCTTAATGTCACAGGTAAAGTTATTATTATAATAATAACAATAATGATGATGATGATAATAACATTTGATAACTTATATCAGGCCATTTTAAAAGATATAAATAGGAAAGTTCATGGCACAATTCTCCCCTCAAATGCCTCGGTTAAACGAAACAAATATCAAGATTTTATTCGGTACTAGGAGTAGCGAAAAACCCTCTGGCATTACTACTAACCAAAATATGCAATCTAATATTGGAGTATTATTCTTATTACAAATTTCCAGTCATTCTTATATATGTCAGCAATTTTAAAAATAACGCGAGGCCCCCTATCAACCACTTTTGACATTATTGCATCGATGCCTGTGCTGGTGCGTTGAGATATGACGCAGCTTCAAAGTCTGGGCCTCACTTTTGATACCAATTCATTTTGACTCAAGGCTGCTGAAGCGTAAACTCATTTCGGCATCCTCCGACAGGTCTAAGCCTTCCTTCGGCTATATCTTCTAAAATATAAGGTACAGGATTTGATATGTCTAACTTCGCCGCATTTGAGAATGTTCGATGCATGTCTCCGAGATTAATGTAGTATCTTATTATAAGGGCTTAGGAAATTGGCTTTTGCCGTGCAATATATCTGATTTAGCGACATAATTTATGAATTGCTCAATTTGGAGCTGTGATTCAAATTAGATGTGTAGATAGCGCGGGAAAGTAGGAAGGGGCCCGGGGAGGGGTCACGGACGCCTATTCTCATCACACATCTTTAGTTGTTGGTACCATGGTGTACACAATCACCTTCGTCCACACAGATACAGCCGCACCTAAATGCATATACGTTTGACAGTGGTGGGGGGCGTGGGAGAGAATTCATATTTAAATAATCTCTCTACAAAAAAAGTTTTAATTCTCAGAGTAGCTACAACACTGATGATAATACAAAATTAGATACTTTATTTGGGCACTTAATCGGCTACATTAAATGCTGTGGAGCTGAAAAAGAGGCTATAATCACAAAATACGACACAAAAACGGGCAACGATTTGTGCTGACAGCTTGTCAAGAGTCTCCACAAAAAATAGCGCAAAATGAATGCAGCACTGCATGTGGAATACTTAAAACAATTTTTTCAGGCGTAAATATTCAAATTTGAATTTAAACCTAAAACAACAACAAACAACAACAAACTTCTCACTGCTGGGAACAGTGGAAATGCACTGCAAATAATTCCTCTAAAATACACCAACGCGTCCAAGCTTCCAAATAGGGGTGAAATATGAAAGAATGTGCCTTCCAAACACAATGTCTTGTGAAAGGATTCACAGCCGACAAGCATTCAATTTTATATGAATATTTTTGATCAGCTAACATTACGTCATCTTACTTAATACGCTTGTCCCAAATTCATCGGCAGCGGATGAATTACTCATGTGTGCCCTATATTGTAGGTCATATCTTAAAAATATGATATATTTTGCTTCCACATTGAAGAGTTTTCTCTACTGAAAATTTGGTACCATTCATCCATTCTTTTGTCTTTGCGTTTGCAGGTAGGGAGGTAAAAACGCCCCTTGTGACATTACTCAATTTTGTACTATTTTTATGCATCTAGTTCATGGTGCACGTTAGATGCTCCTAAGTGTTAGGTCTATGTTGTATTGGGAATAGCTTCCCATGTAAGTAGGAATCGCGTTTAGACAGATTATTATTGATTAATGGGACCAATAGTGGAAAAGTTACAGAAAAAACTGCAACCCCACCCCCAGCCCCCCCCCCTTCCGTTAAAACAAAGAAAATAAAAGGCACATTCTAGCGATACATTCAGATCATTTCTACACTTTCTTTCTTTTTCAGGCTGGAAACATCATACCAAGCAGGCTTCTTCATAGAGGGGGAAGGCTGACGGAGAAGAGAGAGAGAGGGGGAGGGTGAATCAGAACAAAAAACGCCGGGGATAACTCATCCTGTCCATTCTGCTTCACTCAGCTCACCTTATTGCAAACTACTTTGAACTTAGTTTTCTTGCTCTATTTCTACATTTTCAAATTAATTGTGTCTCAGTCTGCAGAAAAATACATTAACTTGAAGGGATCGACGCCCCAATAATGTTTCACAATATTTTGTCCTGTAATAAAGTTATTTCAGAACATCTGCAAAGCTCCGCTAGCGGCCGACACTTTCCTATCGATGCTATGCTAGGCTTCTGTATATGGGCACACACGAGTAATTCTGGCCCCCATAGAAACACGTGTTAAATTGAAGCACATCAAAAATTCATGTTTAAATAATTTCTCTACAAAAAACGTTTTAATTCACAGAGTAGCTACAACACTGATGATACTTCAAAATTAGGTACTTTATTTGGTCACTTAATCGGCTACACTAAATGATGTGGAGGTTGAAAAGAGGATAATCACAAAATACGACTTCTCACGGCTGGGAGCAGTGGAAATGCACTGCAGATCAAATAATTCCTCTAAAATACACCAAATCGTCCAAGCTTCTAAATAGGGGTGAAATGAGAAAGAATGTGCCTTCCAAACACAATTTCTCTTGAAAAGATTCACAGCTGACAAGTTCAATTTTATATGAATATTTTTGATCAGCTACCATTCGTCATCGTACTTACGCTACACCCAAATTCATCTGTAGCAGATGAATTACTCATGTGTGCCCTGTATGCACTAGACATATAGGCCTAATATTGTGCACGAACGTGCACCCAGCCTGGGAAGCTGATAAAAAGGGGGAAAATGAAATACAGAAGGAAAGAAAAGAGGATAGATGGAAGGAAAAACAAAGAACTAACAAAAGGATAGGGGAGAGTATAGATGGAAGGGGAAAAAAGAAATACACGGGAAAGAGAAGAGGATAGATGGAAGGAAAAACAAAGAAATACATAAGAAAATAAGAGAAGAGTATAGATGAAAGGAAAAACAAAGAAATACACGGGAAAGAGAAGAGGATAGATGAAAGGAAAAACAAAGAAATAAATAAGGAAAGAAGAGAGGATAGATTAAAGTAAAACAAACAAATACATAAGGAAACAGAAGAGTATAGATGAAAGGAAAAACAAAGAAAAACAAAAGGATAGGGGAGAAAATGAATGAAAAGAAAAACAATAAAGGAAAGAGAAGAGGATAGATAAAAGGAAAAACAAAGAAATGCATAAGGAAAAAGGAGAGGATAGATGAAGGGAAAAAAGGAAATACATAAGGAAAGAGAACAAGATAGATAAAGGAAAAACAAAGAAATACATAAGGAAAGAAAAGAGGATAGATGGAAGGAAAAACAAAGAAATACATAAGGAAAGAGAAGAGGATAGATAAGGGAAAAACAAAGAAATACATAAGGAAAGAGAAGAGGATAGATAAGGGAAAAACAAAGAAATACATAAGGAAAGAGAAGAGGATAGATGAAAGGAAAAACCAAGAACTAACAAAAGGATAGGGGAGAGTATAGATGGAAGGGGGAAAAAAGAAATACATAAGGAAAGAGAAGAGGATAGATGAAAGGAAAAACAAAGAAATACATAAGGAAAGAGAAGAGGATAGATAAGGGAAAAACAAAGAAATACATAAGGAAAGAGAAGAGGATAGATGAAAGGAAAAACCAAGAACTAACAAAAGGATAGGGGAGAGTATAGATGGAAGGGGGAAAAAAGAAATACACGGGAAAAAGAAGAGGTTAGATGGAAGGAAAAACAAAGAAATTCATAAGAAAAGAGAAAGAGATAAATGAAAGGAAAACAAAGAAATACATAAGAAAATAAGAGAGGATAGATGAAAGTAAAACAAAGAAATACATAAGGAAACAGAAGAGTATAGATGAAAGGAAAAACAAAGAAAAACAAAAGGATAGGGGAGAAGATGAATGAAAAGAAAAACAATAAAGGAAAGAGAAGAGGATAGATGAAAGGAAAAACAAAGAAATGCATAAGGAAAAAGAAGAGGATAGATGAAGGGAAAAAAAGAAATACATAAAGAAAGAAAAGAGGATAGATGGAAAGAAAAACAAAGAAATACACGGGAAAGAGAAGAGGATAGATGGAAGGAAAAACAAAGAAATTCATAAGAAAAGAGGATAGATGGAAAGAAAAACAAAGAAATACATAAGGAAAGAGAAGAGGATAGATGGAAGGAAAAACAAAGAAATACATAAGGAAAGAGAAGAAGATAGATAAAGGAAAAACAAAGAAATACATAAGGAAAGAGAAGAGGATAGATGAAAGGAAAAACCAAGAACTAACAAAAGGATAGGGGAGAGTATAGATGGAAGGGGGAAAAAAGAAATACACGGGAAAAAGAAGAGGATAGATGGAAGGAAAAACAAAGAAATGCACGGGAAAGAGAAGAGGATAGATGAAAGGAAAAACTAAGAAATAAATAAGGAAAGAAGAGAGGATAGATGAAAGTAAAACAAAGAAATACATAAGGAAACAGAAGAGTATAGATGAAAGGAAAAACAAAGAAAAACAAAAGGATAGGGGAGAAGATGAATGAAAAGAAAAACAATAAAGGAAAGAGAAGAGGATAGATGAAAGGAAAAACAAAGAAATGCATAAGGAAAAAGAAGAGGATAGATAAGGGAAAAACAAAGAAATACATAAAGAAAGAAAAGAGGATAGATGGAAAGAAAAACAAAGAAATACATAAGGAAAGAGAAGAGGATAGATAAGGGAAAAGCAAAGAAATACATAAGGAAAGAAAATAGGATAGATGAAGGAAATTATTTTTCCTTTCATCTATCCTCTTCCCTTTATTTAGGTATTTCTTTCATTCTTTTTCCTTTATCTATCCTCGTCTCATTACTTATGTACAACTTTGTTTTTCCTTTCACGCGGGACGCGTGTTTCATGTCTTCATCATTGGAATACCATTATGCTGACTGTTTCCAGGGCCCCAGAAAGAACGGTATTTTGTTTATTGATGGAGCCACCCTATTGGAATAAAACTTTAAGATAAAGTTGTTTTTTTTAATTGATATGTTTTATTAAACTTAAAGATAAAATTAACCATCTCAAAGAAATTGGGTTCATAGTTGAAGGTGGATGGTGTGGAAAATAAAAAATTGTGTATACTGTGATATTTGAGAATCTTCAAATTGGTAAGAAATTGACTCAGTCTCGGTGAAAGGCACATGCACTGCACACAGATATGTGTCTATGGGACTACATACAATTTCAGAATGTAGTTCTGCCACAACGCTTGAGATATTTATCTTGATGTTCGAATATAAAGGCATTTGGAGAGCAATCCTTTTCAGGGGATATTAATGACGTATAATGACATAAAAAGAATGAGAAAGGTCGCAAATTACGTTTCACCTTTACCGGAACTCAACCTTATGTGAAATTAGATCAAATTGAATGATTGATTATTAAATCAAATCGATTGGTTAATTTATTTATCTATTCATGGTAAAAAGAAATAAGACTGAACAGTGACATGACTGGTTTTGTTTCGGGCTGTTTTCTTAAAAACGAAACCTTGGAAATTAACTTTGCACCTTGAACTGACATTGTACTTCCGGAAATAAAATGTAGTTGTCTATCAACTGCGATATTTATTTTGCATGCTGTGTCTATGTGCCATCATCCGGGTATAACTTCAGTCATTATGGTTGAAATTAACCTTAAAAATCTTACAAAGATTTTGTGTCTGTTCATACATTTTGGATATTTACTCGGGATATTGGCAATCATTGTCTATTTCGCAGGGTCCTGGCTGACAGGTAAATTGACATGATGTTTAGGAGTATTTGTATACATTGTATGAAATTACATGGCAATGCTATAGCTACAAAAGACGCATTGGCTAGATCTTTCGTTTTGTTAAATTAAAATTGCCCGTGCATTATTCAGTCATGAATGGTAACATTATTGGTTTACGTTAATGTACATGTATATTCAGTCTTTCCCAGGCCGTAGATAATACATCGTAAACTTGACAATAATTTATACAGTTAAAAATGATGATTATTAAAGTGTGGTCTTTGAAAATGATTGTCTAAACATCTTAAACTGCTACAGTTCAAGATCATACTGTTTTAAACGATTGTAGTGCAGATAAACCTACACTGTTCAATACATAAAGGCTAGGACGCGATTAGGTCTCTAAAGTATGTTTCTCAGGTTTGAATATTGGCTACGTGTCAAAATTTGTGTCGCGCCAAAATGGCCGACATGTAAGAGTTTTTAAAAAAATGCTGAGCGACAGTGGCTTTTTACGGCTCTGATTAACTAATTTTTAGATAGGTCACAAGGCCGCTTTTCTCTTTTTCCACAAATGAGGCACGAAATTAACAAATTAAAAAACATTTACTCCAATTTTAGCAATGCAGCCAAAAATTAAATAGGTGGATGTAAGGGGGGGGGGAGCTCAAATTTTGAACCCTTGCAAAATGCTGTTAACATACTTGATTCTATATTGAACCAATATCCAACAAGAGGCTGATTAAATTTATAGTCGTTTGCAAGGCAACAAGCATTTTGATTCAAATTTTGAACCCTGTAAAACACTATTTACAAACTATATTGTATAATTCATTAACATAATTTATGCGACAGGGCACAGCCACCGAGCTTTCGAGGAAAAAAAATCAACCCTCTAAAACCCTATTTCTAATGAACTTTACCCTGTCAATTGAGGGGGGTACGCATATTCCTTAAAGATTCCCCGTGCCCCCCATTTTCTATTATTCACCGCTACCAGGGACGAGACTGGGTGGGTCTGTTTTCCTCAAACAAAATCTTAGAAATGAACTTTGCACCTTGAACGGCCTATTACTGTAGTCTGTCAACTGCGGCTTTCATTTTGCAGGCTTCATACATTATCATAAAACACATTCTGCATAATTATAACAGTGTGTTTGCCTAGAGAAAACAACCCGATAAAAACAAAATCGAAAAATCAACTCAAGGGGCAATATCAAAATGATTGTTTTAGTGCTCGTTGCATGTTTGTTCGATTTTATGCATGTTTGTTTCAGTGCAGTGTTTATGTTGCTCATGTTCATGATCTGAAAACACAGCACACCTACACTTTTCAACGAAACGAAACTTTGTCTCCTCTCATTTGGACTACTGCAACTCCCTCCTTGCTGGTCTCCCTCTTTCTCATATATCCCCACTTCAACGTATCCAAAATTTCAGCCGCTAGATTAGTCACTCTTAGCAGAAAGCATGACCATATATCTCCTGTTCTCCGCTCACTTCATTGGCTACCGGTCCATTTTCGTATTACTTTCAAGATCCTACTTCTCACATACAAAATCACACATAATCTTGCCCCCATATATCTTCAAGACTTGGTCACCCTTCGTTCCTCCTCTTCTGCCAGACCCCTCCGTTCATCTTCCTCTCTCCAATTATCTTATGGCCCACGTACAAAAACCCGGTATGGCGACCGAGCCTTTTCGTCCATTGCCCCCACCCTTTGGAACTAACTCCCATCCCATATTCAGAATGCCACATCTATTGAATCATTTAAAATCCTCCTAAAAACCCATCTTTTTAAGCAGTTGTAATTTTATGGAGGCGCATACATGTAGTTATTGTTTTGCTTTTATGTTATCGTGTTTACTAGTTTACTTACTTAGACAGACAACCAGTGCGCTTAGAAACGCCCGTATAAAGCGCCATATAAATGCAATTATTA
This sequence comes from Heliocidaris erythrogramma, assembly GCA_025617745.1. Classification (NCBI taxonomy): domain Eukaryota; kingdom Metazoa; phylum Echinodermata; class Echinoidea; order Camarodonta; family Echinometridae; genus Heliocidaris; species Heliocidaris erythrogramma. The sequence continues at coordinate 41,636,091 of CM046854.1, read as the reverse complement.
TTATTATTATTATTATTAAACGAAGAATGCGCATTTAACTGAACAAGAGCAGAGCATTTCGCAACTATTCACTTTTGACTTTGCCCCCCATTTGGATGTGCTGAACATTCCATGACTGCGTGAGTAAAATGAACATGAATAAATCTTTTCAATACCAGTGGGCAGGCTTTTCATTTAAACCATGAAATATATTCAAAAGTTACCTGGCATTTTACCTTTGGAAGCTACCAATGTTAGGTATACCTTTTGGTATGCATTGTAAGTATCTTGTAACCATTGGAAACACTGAAATTATGTTTATGTCTGATAACAGGAGATGTTGATGAGTGTAAGGATCGCACTCATAACTGTCACCCCAATGCTTCGTGTATCGACACCAAGGAGGGTTATATTTGCACCTGTAACCCCGGATACACTGGAAATGGGACCATTTGTTCGCCTATTGGTAAGTGTTTCTTCTGATTCTGCTCTCAACGTTCAATCAACATCATGTCATTCCCAGGAGTATTAAAGGTCCTTCAGTAAGTTTCTTCCGTTACTCTTCATAATCTTTTCCCATTATTGTTCGACCTTGTTTCATTTGTTAAATCTTATTCTACACTGGGAGACCATTTTGTGTGTAGGCATGGGTCGATTACAGAAGTAAGAGAATTATTAAATATAATCATTTGATTGCAACAGCAAATATACAATATTTTAATTTTTAAAACCGTTTCATTAAAAAGTCATCTAGCATAATGAAGGTTGAAATGATGACAGAGAACCAAACGATAAAGGGAAAAGATAATTTCGTGACAATTAAAGAAGTTGTTCTCATTTTGGCCCCCACCCCTCCCCCCCCCCCCACAAAATATATCACTATAAAACTATCCATTTTGAAAGATATCTAATAGAAATTTTAAAATGCATAATTAAACTGAAATGAATTTAATCATACATTTTTATTTAAAAGGAAAATTATGAAAATAATGCTTAATCATTTACAGAAAACGGCAATGGCTACTTCACTGGGAATATTTCCTCCTTCTTCACGGTAGCCATCATAATCTTCATTTTTAGAGCCATTTGGAACAAAGGTAAGACAATGGATCTGCTATAATTATTAGCAATTAATAAAAGGGCCTTACATTTAAAGGTGGTGTACCCTTTTGCAAACCCTAAATATAAACCTCCTTCTTAATAAATAAGATTACATGGTTTAAGAAATTCCTTTAGGATTCTTGAGTACAGGAGCAGGAAATTGGCTTCAATGGCAACCATATTAAACATCAGTAAGTGTCGGAGTCGTCACAAATCCCATACACACACACTTAGGCACGCACCTTCTGTAATACTCATCTATAGGCCCGTATTCTAAACTCTGGCTTAATAACTTAAACTCCAGTGTAAGTTAAACCGGATTTAAATTACCCTTAGTTGTAGTATACATTTCTGTACAATGTTAAACCACACTTACGCCCGAATTCACTTATGCTATGGTCAGACGGACAGATACGCGCGATACGCATGTCTGCGGATGTGCATCCGTAAAAATCCGTAGAAATCCGCAGCAATCCGTATCATGCGTATCATCCGTAAGTGCATCCGTAAAAATCCGTGGGAGTGCGCAGGAATCGAGGTCTTCCGCGAAAAAGTCTCAAAATTATTTTAAATTTCCCGCGCAAGGTCTTTTGCGCAGAATTTAGGTAGAATTTGCGTATTGTTCCGTATCATGCGTATTGATCCGTATCTTTGCGTATTTTTGCGTAAAACGTCCGTATCCATCCGTAACCTAATCCGCAGGATCCGCAGACATACGCAGATCCGCAGCGTGAATTTTGAAAATCTCAAAATTCTGAAAATTTTCATTTTGAAAATCTCAAAATTCTGCTGCGGATGAAATATACGTAAGCATCCGCAAAATATACGTTATCCATACATAAACTACGTAACTCATACGTATCGTCCGTAAGTCATCCGTAAGTCGTCCGTGACATGTGTCAGCGGGTTGGCAGCGGATGGGCTCATCAACAGGTTTTACCCGTAACATCCGTAATTCATACGTAACATCCGTAACTAATCCGTATCGTCCGCAGAATATAGGTAACTTTTGCTCAAATTTGCGTTATTTGGGGGTAAAAATTACGCATTTTCATTATCCAAATATACGCAGGCATCCGCAGGTCCGTAACATGGCCGTGTGACTGTAGCATTATGCTATGGTCAGACGGACAGATACGCGCGATACGCATGTCTGCGGATGTGCATCCGTAAAAATCCGTAGAAATCCGCAGCAATCCGTATCATGCGTATCATCCGTAAGTGCATCCGTAAAAATCCGTGGGAGTGCGCAGGAATCGAGGTCTTCCGCGAAAAAGTTTTGAAAATCTCAAAATTATTTTAAATTTCCCGCGCAAGGTCTTTTGCGCAGAATTTAGGTAGAATTTGCGTATTGTTCCGTATCATGCGTATTGATCCGTATCTTTGCGTATTTTTGCGTAAAACGTCCGTATCCATTCGTAACCTAATCCGCAGGATCCGCAGACATACGCAGATCCGCAGCGTGAATTTTGAAAATCTCAAAATTCTGCTGCGGATGAAATATACGTAAGCATCCGCAAAATATACGTTATCCATACATAAACTACGTAACTCATACGTATCGTCCGTAAGTCATCCGTAAGTCGTCCGTGACATGTGTCAGCGGGTTGGCAGCGGATGGGCTCATCAACAGGTTTTACCCGTAACATCCGTAATTCATACGTAACATCCGTAACTAATCCGTATCGTCCGCAGAATATAGGTAACTTTTGCTCAAATTTGCGTTATTTGGGGGTAAAAATTACGCATTTTCATTATCCAAATATACGCAGGCATCCGCAGGTCCGTAACATGGCCGTGTGACTGTAGCATTAGGAGGTCAGGTTTAAACATCCGTAAGCATCCGTAAGCGTAAATAACCGCACATTGCCCATGCGCGTGCTCAAAGAAAATATTGGATCGGATTCCGTGCGCACGTACGCTTATAAAAAAACTGGAGGGGTTTAAACCACGGTTTAGACCAAACCTACTTTGTGAAATTCGGGCCTTAGCGTCTAGACTGCACTGGATATTTAGTTAACACGGAGTTCAGAATGTGATTATCTTAAACTCTGGTTTAAAGGGCAGGTTTGGACTGCATGGGTTTGAACAACATTTAGACCACGTTTTAAGTTGAGTTCAGAAATAAGAGGCATAGTCTTTTAGCTCTCGTAAGGTCATCTTTATGGGCTCCCCTCCCCCTCCCCCTTCGCACACACACTTTGTTGGAGTGCATACCATAATTTGGCTCTTGGGTGCTACAGAATGCTTAGTTTAAGAACTTTAAAATCTTCTTGCTTGCTCGCTCCGCTTCCTTGCATAATAATAACAAAAAATATAGTGTAACTTTTTTTCCAAAAAAAACATTTCATCGTGTTTTTATAACAAGGGCTAGAAAATGCATATTCCCATACGGACCTGATAGAAGGGCGGTGATTCAAGGGGAGCGGAAAATGCCTCTTCCTGGAAAATCTTTATCTAACCTCCGAAATTTAGAAACCCTGTCTTAAAACCTTAACAATTAAAAGCTTTCTAACCGTATCGAGAGGACGGAGAAAGTGACGTGAAATCGCCGTATGGTCGGTCAAAAATGTTCTAAAATTGCAAAACACCAAACTACAAAATGCAAAATCTTTTAAAAAAAATAATTAAAAATTCGTAAAACTGCGGTTACCGGGTCATGAGCAGAACAAAAGGAAAGAAAATGCCTTGCATAATTTTCTTGGTCGATTATGGTTTATATAAATGGCTTTAGATGACTGTGCTTTCTTGTTTCAAATCGAACCCCTCCAGATGATCGTGATATCCAGCAACGGCGGGAGAAGATTGCCAAGTATAAACCAGGTTCGTGGACATCAAAGTATGTGAAGAAATTCGAGAGGCCACCTAATATCAAAATTGGTGTGTTTGGTGTCCAAGGTTCTGGCAAGAGTTCTTTCCTGAATTCCATCATATTTGCATATACAGGTATTGTTAAATTGACTGAGTTTATTAATTTAAGTTTATTTGGTCATTTTCTTTATTGATTAATATATTGTGGGAACGATTATTTGTAGGTTCTCATCCGTTTACGGTCTGTAATCTTGCAGGAAAATGTTTTATATGAACCTGCCATTGTTTTGGTCTTGTATCTGTTTTGTTTTTGTTAGTTGTTTTTTTTTTTGCGCTCTAACATGTAAGCGCAAATTATGTCAAGTAAATGATTTAGCTATATCTTTTGGAAATGACATTTATACCCACACGTTACAATTGTATGTCGGGACAGATTATTTTAAAAAGAAATTTGAACGAGTTTGCATGCAGTATATTTCAGGAATCTGTTAAAACTTACATTGAAGAAATAATAGATGACAAGTATTCATTTCTATTTGATGCATATATTTCGTGATATCTAACAGCAAAGCATGGACGGCGGAACCGGGAGCTGGGGCTGCAGCCTCCCCCCCCCCCCCCCTCCCCCAACACACGCGCGCGCGCATGCACACACACACACTTTTTTGAGTAGACACGTTTAATAAAATCTCAGGAAAAGGTTTCAAAAATTGCACGTGACAGCTTTGTTTTTGTTAAATGTCCAGACACGGTGATTGGGGTCATTTCAGGGTCATTTGTATCCACACATGTACTAATTACGAACTGTCTTTTTCTCATATCCAATATTCGCTATAGGAAAATGGGAACAAGTATATGTAGAAGGCTTGGGGGACTTAGCAGGAGGAGAGACCATTTACCAAGACCCAGCCAAACTCACGGATTGTATCATAACTGTAGACACTCGCGGCCTTGTTGATCTATCTCAACAGAGAGCGATGGATGTTATGGCTGAGATCCGTAAGTATTAACGTTAATATGATACAACTGTAGTGACATGGATTAATTTCAAAGTGTTTTTCTCCTAAAATTGAGGTAGTATCTTGCCAAATATTCTACATTAGACTGCAGTGATAACTCTTAGACTGAAATAAGTTAAATAAGTCGACTTAGGTAATGTAAATAACACATGTTTTGCATAGTTTGCGGGAAAAATTTATTCGACTTAGAGAAAATTTGACTTATAAGACTTCCAGTTATGCAAGGTTAACTTGCAAAGTTCAACATGTATAAGCCAACTAGTTTTGTCCCTTTGTATTCTAGTCTAGAACCAGCATGGGACCAAGCCCCTAATGCTCTTTCCTTCGGTCTCGAGGATCTTTGGTCTAGTGAAATTTCGGTCTTGTAAGTTTTGGTAAACTGGGAAATCCTATCAAGTAACATTCGTGATTACTGAATCTGGTCATTTTGTAGCAACGTATTTGGGGTGAAATGGAAATGGTGAAATGAAATGTAATCACGAAAAATTAGCAATCGTATGAATATTAATCTGCAGTATTCATTACAATGCTTGAAATTTATACACTTCACTATCAGTGCTTGCCAGCATGAATAATTTGCTCGTTCACTTTGCTTGCTTACAAAATATTTTTTAGATCAATCCGCCTACCACGATTCATCAGAAAGACAATTTGGGATCTACACAGACCGGAAAAAATGAATGACGGGGTATAGCAATCATCGCAGTTGATATTGTTTTCCAATCTTCCTGAGAACGTGCCCTGTTTCTAAAATATATTCCCTTTTGTCTCTCCAGTGTATATACTCCAGATTTTGAAGAACGCTCCATCGCCTGTGTTCTTTAGATTAGAATGAAAAAGGAAAAGTAAATACTTTAGATTACTTGATGTGCCGGTAGCTTCTTTGAATATGTTAACATACTTCATTGCAGGTGGAGAAAGAGGAATTGATACTCGTCAACACAGGCGAGATGGTGACAAGATAGACTGTCCTATCTTTGTTTTCAAGTACAGGTATTCAACATTTTCATTCGTAAAAAATCTTGTAAAAATTAAAATTTTCTAACAAAACCCCCAGAAAAGTTCATTAATAAACCACAGGTAGGGCAATCGCCACCTACCATGTCCACCCATGGATAATACACATGGAGTACAAAGAGAAAATTTGCCCCTTTAAAGGTAACTGTAAATGTAATAAACCATTATTTTATAACTCTTTTTGGAGGGCGGGGGTTGTTAGTCACAGAAAATTTGAAACAGCTCTTATCGCCCGTCCCTCTCCGGCCATAGAATTTTGTTAATTAATTGCAGTCCAATAGCGCGTAGTGCATATAAAACGCGTTATCTATTAATTACTCCAGATATTGATATACGCGCAAAGTGCAACCTCATGTTTTCACCGAAGTTTCCCCGAGACCAAAATGGGGTCACAAATTTACAAACTAATTTTTTTTTTAAATGTATAGGTTTATAAGCAGCATCGCCTAATGCTCAAATAAAATTTTAAAATATCCACGGAAGTGTACATTATTTTTCGCGCATTTGAATTAGAATAAAAAATAGTATACGTGATACTAAAAATAGGAGGGAAATCGCACACTTCACCTAATTTCCTTGCTTTCGGCAGTAAAATAGCCCTCCCCTTTTGTTTCAATGTTGTTCTTATTTTGTTTTATCTTTTATTCAGCCCTATAACAGGAACGGCACACTGCAAGGAATTTCTTGAACCGTTTCGTACTGAAATTAAGAAAAGATTTGGTAAGTAAGGATAACAATTTGACGGACTTAGTGGTAATTATAGAAGCAAATTTAAATGCAACATATTTACTTACACATATTTCTAATGAAATTAACTAGACCGATAGTATTCGTAGCTTAATGGTTGTTTGAAGCGTTGAGTCGAACAGGGTGTTGGATTGGAAAGACATCCATTAGTAGTGGCTATAGCAGCTTATGGTTTAATTTTCTTTCCTCTATAGCTCAACATGAAATTAACATTTTCTTTTTGTCTTATTACCAATTTGAATTTTAAAGTAAATACATAGTAAAAAGGATACAGCTAAACTGACTGAAATAGATCATACATAATAATATTATCCTCGTATTATAGAGAAACAGAATCATGATTTTTCAATCCATCATGTTCAGCCCTCGTGAACGCTTCGGCATTCATGTGAAATTTACATGACTTTTACATAATTTACTGAATTCTTTTTACTTTCATTTTCAGACATAATTGATGAAAATTCAAAATCAAATCCTGACAATAAATTTCTCTGGAGGCAAACAAAACAATGAGAAACAGATTGTTGAAAGTTTAGAAGAAATTGAGTGCACAATAATGAAGTTATAATTTTAAAAAAAATAAAAGTTTACATGGGGATTTCAATTGACAGATTGGTATAATGTCACTGGGATTTATTGTTGGAAATCTCTCCCATTTGCTGTTAAAAACAAAATGACCAAAAAAAAATAATTTCTATTTCCTTGAAAGGATATATGTTTTCATATGAAACAACATGCTATACATAATATATAATTATTTATTCTAGCCCGAGGGAGAATCTTTTTAGGAGAGAAATGAAAATTCATGGCATTTTAATGTACAATAAATTGAAAGTCCTCCTTGTTATATATCTTTCACAAACTTTTTCTTTGGTTCAACTTGCTACATGGGTTTGATCATAATATTCAAAACTATGTAGACTCAAAAAATAGTTTTGTATAATTATTTCTCTCATTATTACCATTCTACTTTTTATTAAAGGTTCGTACCCTCTCATGGTTGTCACTCATGCCGACGGCATAACTGATAATAAAAAAATCAGAGATGACTTCATTTCCCAAGGCATGGCAGAGAGTAACGTCTTCTTTATTGAGAACTACACAGTGAACAAACACAATGAGGACAAGGCAAAACAAATCAAGCTGTTGGAAATACTACATGCCTGTATCAAGCGTGCTGATGACAACATCATCTTTCGCTGGCGTAGGAATCATGAACCAGAACTGGTAACTCCTTGGCAAAGACTTCTGCGACAGGAACGACAGGATCGACTAGATCGACCCGAATGTATATGTATGTAATTCCAAATGTATTTGGTAATTAAATGCAAGCTTCAAAGCTACGACCCATTTCTTTGTGGTTCTTTTCATCACTCTTGGTATTAGGACGAAATAAACAAGTGTTTATGACGAGAACATGTGACAAAAGAATTCATACACCGGTAAATTAATTATTTGTTTAAACCAAATGATTTGTGAAGGTATCGTCGAATATAAATACATTCGTGCATTAACGAAATCAAACAAATACAGAAGAGGCAAATGTCAATAACAACACATTATACATGTATAATATTATCATAAATCATTGCTTATAAATTAAAACATAAATAATACAGAAAATGAATTATAAATTCCCTCAAATTCTCTTAATCATAACCTCATCCAGAAATTTGAGATATACGAACATTTACCTATAAATTCATATTTATACACGCTAGGAAAATAAATCAACACAGCGACAAGACTAGTTTCCATGAGGGCCGTGTCAAACATTGCAAATACATTCTTAAACATTACAAATCAGAAAACACTAAAATGATCATTTTATATACTTACCTTAGCTTTGCGTATTTCTTTTGCTCCCTTGTCTCAATATTTCATGAATATCAATTAAACTTATGTTTGCAATATAAGTATTGCTTCATAATTAGTTCATATACTTACCTAGCTTTGCTATTTCTCAGTTTCATAAAATTATGTACATGCATACATGCACATTTTAATAACAGTTTTTTTTGTTTTGTTTTGGTTTTGGTTTTTTGTTATTTGTTGTTTTTTTTGGGGGGGGTAGGGGGTTTGTTGCAATCTCTAAGATCTTCTTCTATGCAATGATAACATTACATATCCTCAATTTTTAGCAATTGCACCATGTGGTTTTCTCCAATGCTTTTTCCTTGTATTCTCGTATGCTATTACTGCATACGGATAGGATGTAATCTACATGGGGGGGGGGGTGATATCTCCCTCTTTGCAATAATAATATTACCAACCTCAACTTTTACCAATATTACCATAATGGTTTTCTTCAATGCTTATTCTCTTTACATATTTTTATCTTTTTTTCTCGTATTCTCTTATGGTATTACTTTTGTATGCAAATTTATTTCTTGACTACTATTGATATGCATATCATATTTTTGGTCTCCATTTCTTATCCCCTCTCTCGGCTCTTTACTTATACTCTCTCCTTCACACACACACACTCTCTCTCTGTTTCTCTTTCTCTTTCTCTGTTTCTCTATCTCTTTCTCTTTTCCCTTCTTCGTCTTCCCCTTCTCTGCTTTCATACACTCCTTTTTCTTCCCTTCCTGTTCTCCTTCTCTCTCTCTCTATCTCTCTCCGCCAACCTTTGCTCTCTCTCTCTCTCTCTTCTTCCCTTTCTTTCTTCCTCTCCTCCTACGCTTCTTGGCAAGACATTATTTTTACCGCCAGATTTATGCATTATATCAATTTTATTTGTATTTAATCTTTTGTTGATTATTTATATATTATATATGTCTCACTTTTGTGAACTGAACAGTTTCAGCTCTTGTGCTGCATGTTCTTTTTATTTCAATAAACCGAAAGTTCAAAAGTTAATAGTTAAAAAGGAGAATGAAACTCAACAAACATTAGCTGAAAATCATGTGGAAAATTGTCAGCCTGTTCAAAATATCTTGAAAATACTCCTATTGGATTACTCAGTAAGGAGAACATTGTCTGTAAAGTTTGCAGATTCCTTGCTAAATTTGAAAAATTGTGATGTCATAGTCGTACATGTCCATTTACCTGTACACAATGGATATGATGTTGCGTAATGAATATAACCAGTCGCAGAAGTTTTGGACGGGCATTACAACAATACTTAGTTGGAGAATACCAACTTGAAAATCAATTTTAGAATGTTCATGAAGGCTATTATTATTCATTTTATTTATCTTAAGCTCACTTGATATTCGTTCTTATTGTTGTTACCATTGTTGTTGCTGTACTGTTATTAATATCATCATTGTTTGTAAATAATGTATATGTGTTATTAAAAAAAGATATATGAGAAGTGCATTTCAATTAATTTGCTGACTACTGATTTGTGTAATCTCGGGGCTAACCTCGATTAGCACATGTTATTGTTAGCTCCCTTTACCAAGATGTTATTGTGATTTTTACCAAGATGTATGTATTATTGTGATTTTGGTAATAAACTCATTCATTCATATGGGTTTGTGCAGTGAATGACATGGCTTATGAATTGAAAAGTTTGTGCATGAGTGATCATGTATTGTCTATTTAATCACAATTAGATTATGGAGGTTGTTTTGTCAGTAACGTATTATCTGGTGTTGATGTCTGTGGTAATTGTAGTAGTGCTCCTGGTAGATCGTGTTGAGAGGGGGGGGGGTTGTGTGTGTGGTTGTGGGGGTGTGTGTGTGTGTATGGGCGTGTTTAGCCGTATGTCCGAGGACATTTTCGGACAGAGAACAAAAAAAAATCATGAGAACAATGGTCCTCGGAAGCCGGACAATAGTCCTCGAACGTCAAACAATGAATTTGTGCCTTATTCCGTCGACTGTCCGAGGACGAAGGAACAATAGAGGAACAATACTTGTCCTCGGAAATAAAGCAATACAAGACGGTGTGTGTGTGTGTGGGTGGGTGTGCGTTTGTTTAGCATTATGTCCGAGGACATTTTCGGACAGAGAACAAAAAAAAAATCATGACAACAATGGTCCTCGGAAGCCGGACAATAGTCCTCGAACGTCGAACAATGAATTTGTGCCTTATTCCGTCGACTGTCCGAGGACGAGTAACAATAGTTATGACAACAAAAAGTTTTCATAATTGATCATGAATATCTCATATCATCCTTATTTTGTAAGCTACAAATAACTTACCTGTCCAAAAATGGAAGGAAAAATCCTGCGCAGGCCAATTTTCATACCTCTAAGTTAAGTGAAGCACTGCTCATCGATGCATGAAATTTTTGTCCTTTTTTCATATCATATGAAAGGTGGGTCCTTTAGCTTTCCATACATGTCAACATTTTCCCATAAAAATATATATGCCTAATTTGGCAACCATTTCAAAAGTGTTACGGTTTTTTTTAGCCACACGGTATATACAAATTTCCCCAAAATTTACAATTTCTTTTTATTTGGGGGTCGTTTTAAACGTGTATCGCCTTTTTAGGGGACACTCGGTAGAGGTGCTGGTCTAGGGAATAGTATGGATGAATCGGTACAGGGTTCGAATCCTACTATTGTACATAGCCTTCTTTCGAAAAACTGACGATTCTTCTTCACGATTGCAGTTTCTACAAATACGTGAGCAAGTGAAGCAAGCGACCCCAAAACATGACACTTTTTAAGGGTTTTTTTTTTTAAAGAATAAACCTTTAGCTATCACCGCTTGCGTGTCGGCTCTTGCTTCGACCCCCCCCCCCCCCACGCCAATATGGATGGATGGATTTATATTATCCTTTCTCATACTAAAATTAGGCGATTTGGATAGACCTGTTCACAAAATTAATAAAATTAATGGATGTTTCATTCCCCGGGACCTAGTAACGCGGTATTCCATCAACCTATTATTAATAAATGACTACAATACTTGGAATCAAGTTTGCATACATTATTTGCTGCTATGTCTGACAAGCCTCTGACAACGCTTCAGGTTGTCAAGAACAACCTTTGTTTTAAAAGTATCCATAAAGTTTGTATATATTTGTGAACAGGCCTACAATACTGGATACGATTTCCAACAACAAAAATATTTCTTACCCCATGTGTATCACGAGGTCAAATGGTACATCCGCAAGTTTATTCCGGTCTTCGTTTTTAGACACACAGATTGAGAAAATACCATAAGAACGCCAGAATCTCACTTATTCCAATTCTATTTCTAAAACGTGGGAAAATTTTGAATTTGTTAAAGAGAAAGAATAAGTAATTTCTCACCTAAAGAAAATCTACTCTAAACAAATTTTTTTAAAAAAATTGACATATATACGTACAATCTAAAATAGGCTGGGTAAGTTTCATCCAATGCTGAGTAATAAGATAACATGCATGTTTGTTGGGTAAAATTGTACCCAATGTTGGATTAATTTTACACAATTTTACGCCGCCTTTATTTATAAGTACAGAAACTCTTTCTGCGCAAGATCTCTATTCGGTAAATATAAAATATGTTCACGTACGACTATGTAAACAATTTTCTTCCGTCGACTGAGCTTTTCAACTTTATGAATTAAAATTCTGATTTTCATAATCACTTTACTCAAAAAAGGGGTTTTAGACGACCTTCGTCCAGACTTGCTTTGACAGAACGAATCTCTTTGAAAGACATCAAATTTCTTTAAAATGTGTCGCTCTATTTACTCTTTCAAAAGAAAACTTTTAAAATTTAATTCCTGTCATTAAATTAGCAGCATAATCAATGAAAATTAATTTTGTATAAACTTTTTAACATTGCTTGATAGCATTACCATTACTACAGATTTTTAACGGTATTTCATGGCATTCATTAAGGGTGTAAGTCGTTAATTTAATAATTAATTTAATCAATTATCATGATAGCTGTACATATGCGAGTTGTAAAACAAAATCTATACGATAGGCGCCCTTTATACTCAAGCTTTTGCTTTCTTTGGCTGAAGCCTCAGTAATAATTTTATTTCTTCATCTTCAACAACACAGTTGTTTCCTATTTTTGGCAAAATTTTCTACGCCTATCGGAAACTTTTGTTTGGAAAGATATATTTCAGTTCAAATTTAATAATATAAGAGACAATAATTATATCAAACAAAATAATTTCAAATTACTTCATAGGGCTTTGCCCTCTAAAGATAACCTCTTTGTATGGAAAATTGTACCATCTAACGAATGTAAACTTTGTCACGAAAAGCAAACTATTGATCATTTTTTGTTTCATTTTAAAAAGGTTAGAGTTTTCTGGAAAATCATTTCAAGAATTATATACTTCATTTTTAAAATAGAAATTGAAGTGGATATAACACGATAAAAACTACTTTCGAAAAATCAACTGAAGGCAATTTCAAAAGCCCTGTCTATCACCTTTAGAAATGTGCGAACATTACAATGGTGTATTACGTAATCCGAACCTGATTTCTATGGGCAGTACAATAGGCCTTTGAAATTGCCCTTGAGTTTATTTTTCGAAAGTAGTTTTTATCGTGTTATATGAAAATGTTATTAATTGGATATAAAATAGATAACAGAAAATTTGTTTTACTTAATTAGAGTTTTCTAAATTATGCACAACTCGTAATATACAAAGATTACGTAAAGCGAAACTTTGGAGAAGTGCAAACAAATCCAAAGAGGTTAATAAATCATTTTACATCGTCATTGAAATCATATTTGAAATATAAAGAAAATATAAAATACTTCGACAACAAAGAAGTTATGAAAGTAATAGACATGTTATAATGATCCTTTTTAATAATTATATTGATCTTGTATATAATTCATGTATTTCGTTTTATTTGCATTGTAAATATATGAACATGTGTATTGTTAAATGGAAAATAAAGTCCCTCTGAAGAGGTAAAGAGAAAAAAATGTCTTGTTTATATTTTTAACGTGATTCTATCTATGATATGAACTTTCGATTTTGTATATGAAATAAATGTTGCACTGAACTGAACTGAATAGAATGTTGCCCTCCAGTAGGTGTGCGACGGGTTCATTTCCCGTAGTGTAATTCTATCGAAATTATTAAAACGGCAAAATTAAAAAGAGCATTCCCAAAATATTGGTCACAAAATTTAATTTCAAACAAAGCTTCAAATCTCAATGAATCAAACTACATTGAGACAGCTTTAGATGTTATAAACGTTGAAGGTACAAAAGCCAGAAATTACTATAATTTAATGCTAGAAAAGAAAAAAGAGAAAGTTGTTTCCTATTTCTGGCAAAATTTCCTAGGCCTATCGGAAATTTTTGTTTGGAAAAATATATTTCAGTTCAAATTTAATAAGATAATAGACAATAATATCAAACAATATAATTTCAAATTACTTCATAGGGTTTTGCCCTCTAAAGATAACCTCTTTGTATGGAAAATTGTACCGTCTAACGAATGTAAACTTTGTCACGAAAAGGAAATTATTTATCATTTTTTTGTATTTGCATGGGTATTGTTAAATGGAAAATAAAGTCCCTCTGAAGAGGTAAAGAGAAGAAAAAAATGTTTTGTTTATATTTTTAACGTGATTCTATCAATGATGTGAACTTTCGATTTTGTATGTGAAATAAATGTTTCACTGTTGCGATCCGATTTTGGCAATAAATAGCAATTGCATTAAATAATATAATGGGCATTTTAATAAAGAAAAATCTGCCTGATTCAGGTTCTGAACAAGAAATATGAATACTAAATTTGGTGGAAATTTTACCCGGAATAAGGGCCAAATCAGTTTAAAATCCTAAACAATCGTAGGAGTGGTCTGATGTCACTACGAAAAGGAGCCGAATTGGCCTTTGCGCCGATTCGAAGGCTCGCAATCCTAATTTCGATTTTACCATCACTATTATTATTCAGAACCTCAATCTAAAAATTTTGTTTGTTTAAATGTATGTATCAGATGGTATTACATTTTCTTCCGAAATCAGATAGCAGACCGATCGTATACAGTCTGCGGTGGGCCTGTTTCAAACACACACACATATATATACGCCAACCCATTCCCTAAAAGACATACACCAGCGCGCAAATATTCAAGTCTGAAAGAAAAGCGCCGTTAAATAAAACAAACCGACGCGCACACACACACATCTATGTTTTCTATTGTTCGAATTTCAACCGATGACTCCACTATTGAATTGCGTCACAAAATTCATTGACGGAATAAACCTCACCAATTGTTGACAACCGATGACCTATTGAATTATTACCGATGACCCATTGTTCTCTTTGTTTTGAATGCGTACACATGTACACCCAGACGAACACACAACACACACAACACACACACACCATAAAACTCCGACGCACTCAGGCACATTTACCCACTCACGCACCCTCGCGCACACTACTTGCTTAACAGTTACAATTCACAGGAATGATGACAACTGTTTTTGGTTAGAGCGAGATGAAATGATCTCATGGCGCCTTGCCCATTTAGGTGATCACTCAGTATCATATCGTCTGCTGAGAGCCCGAAGGACATTGACTTTGTCTTAACGTATATGAGTTAACGCCCTTCTGGCTCTCAACGGATATCCTAAGAGACCAGTGCTAGATTAGCCCAAGGTGATCGATTTGGGAATTGGGATACCCACCCATGATAGATATGCACTGGAATGCCATGCTATTCCCACTCAAAGGATTTAACTTTCTTATTTGAAAGATGTCTGAAGATGTGTTCAATCATTCCCTTTCTTACGGGAAAGTTTGCCCCTTCTGTCTTCTTTATCTGTTTATATCATTTATCCGCCCATAAACCGCTTTTATTTATTCATTTTTATTTTTTTATTTGTTTGTCTGTTTTTGCTTTGGGCCTCCTATATCTTAGCTTTGAATTTAATTGTGTACCATAGATATTTCCAGCAGTGTATCATTAAATATTTCCTACATATCTCTAGATAAGACATCGTCGTTCATATTATCCTTTTTCTATTTTGTATGTACATTTGCTTATAAATTTAGTTCTCTTTCTTTTCGTCTCTCTTCCCTCTCTCATCTTTTCCTGTTGTTCTTCTAAATATTATTATTCTTAGTCTACCTTTTTCTCAATCTACTCGTACTTTCTGTATGAGAAAAGTAACTGCCGTTCTGTATTACCCTTCCCTTTTGAAACAAACCTTGTACGCCAACCATCAAATCCTCTCCCACTCTCTCTCACTCTCTTTCTAATATGTTTCCACTCCTTTCTGTTCTCCAATCAACAAAATGAATTACATGATCACGAATCCTAAGCAAAGATTCCCCTCGACAAGTACAATCTAATGGTAATTAACCTATATCAATATCGTTTTCTCCCTTCCCAAAATTTAACTTATATTAATGTTTATTAAGTTTTATATTTATAACGCATCATCTTATAAGCCTTATGGATAGATTACTTATGAAATGTTATTTCCTCGAGAAAATACAGGAAGACACTAAATGTGATGTTAATGGTGTTGCCTTTTGATAACTTTATAACATCTATTCTCAAAAAAAAAGTTTCCATCTTTTTCAACATCAGCTCATCCATGAAATCTGACTAATCGCTCGATTGGGCTCATCTCTTAAACGTGAACTTGCGCTTATTCGTCAAAATAATTCATACAGTATAAATATAAATCACTTAGATATCCTTAACAAAACAATAGGCGGGACTAAAGGGTCATGGTTTGGCCATGTCTATCAGAAAGCAAGCGAACCATGTCAATTTCATTTCCTATAATTACTCAATTGATTGATAGTTCTACCTTGGCCTAATGTACCAAGTTCGTCGTCATATCAAATTTTACTAAGTGCATGTTACGTGGGTAAACCAAGGTAAGCGATATCCGTCCATAGAGGTCATTATTGGTTGCCCATGATATGCGAGTAAAGTGATGCATGTTTAAACATGGAGGCATTGTTATGGTGGATATAACTGATGCATACTATTGGAGTTGTTATTTTGATGTAAAACATAGAATAATCAAAATTACTTTGCTCCCCGTCACTTAAGTAGTGCCATCATTGTTATCATTATTATTACTATGACTATTATGTAATTATTATTATTATTATTATTATTATTATTATTATTGTTATTATTCTTATCATCATACAAGTATTATCATTATTATTATTATATTTTCATTATCACGACCAACAATTGTTATGCACAATTTATATTATCATTACTATCATACAAATACTATTTAACTCCTACTCTTATTGTATTTATCATCCTTATCATTACACATGTAAGCGTTATTTGTATTACTTTCATTATTATTCTCCTTCAGTCATAAGTTATATGGTAAATTTGTAACAAGAAAAAAGAAAAGTACCTGCCTGACTGATTCCGCTTTTGATCGAGTTTTCCTCGTAAAATTACAAGATTTAGTAAAGTACGTGGTGTTTAATGCAACAGTATGACCTATCATCTTAACTTTACAGAAATCTCCGAATCAAAGCTCAGAATGAGAAAAAATATTTTTATAAATATTCAAAACAATTTTCTAATATTTTCGCCACAGGTTGCAGTATCGTATTGTATAAACAAACAAAAAAACTAGTTTTAATAGATAACATGCATGTAATTAACCTTCTTCTTCTCTGCATAATCATGTTAATCTGTTATACACTCCAACTATTTGTATCTGTATTATATATAACTATATATTGGTCTATGCACTACATAGTGTTTTACAGTTCTGTTTCGTAAGAGCCCAGTGTAGTGGGCCCTCACTTTTCGGAAACTAAATGTAGAATTAGTAGAAATGTAGAAATTCTACATTTAGTTTCCGAAGAGTGAGGGCCCACTACACTGGGCTCTTACGAAACAGAACTGTAAAACTCTATGAAGTGCATAGTCCAATATATAGTTATCTAAGCTCCTGTTTCCAGTCGAGCACTTTACCACTGGATGGTTTTACCTATACTTGGAGATATATATATATATACACATATAATTTGTGTGTGTATAATATACTCTGTTATATGTTTATGAACAGAATATTGATGGAAATTAATTATGTTAAATAATAAAATTCAATTCTATTCAATTTATGTTGGATATGAAAATATGTACTGTGTCATAATGCATTTTCCTGGCTGGCGATCCATATGTAATGGTATTAACGAGTAAATCTTTCCAGCGAATCGTTTCTTGTCCTTTGTGACATTTCCTGAACTTTGAGTAAGGTGTGACCATCTTCTCCTCGCAACGCACTAGGGACAGCCTTCCCATTATATTTTTAAAACAACAAGGTATGAAGTGCACCGAGTCGGAAACTGAAAACCTGAATGCTATCCCAGTCACACCGACTGCAAACCGATCGCTAATCGACAAAATCTTGGCCATAATCAGTAATGTAATTTTTCGTACGGTCTGCTGTCGGTCTGCTGTCGGTCTGATATCGGTCTCGTCAGTGTAACGGGGGTATGAGCATGCTACACCGTGATGATACAGTTTATTTGGTGATGGAAAATATTGCCATTACCTGTAATTCAACTTTTACGATGTTACGAGACGATGTATCACCAGCAATGGAGCTCGAACCTACCTCAGTGTTCGAATGGGTTTTCGCGGCGGTCACTAAAATAGTGTTAGGGGTGTTTTGATTCTGCAGGAAAGTAGCCCTTACCTGGCCCCGTTTCATAAAACTTGTTAACAATAACAAGTTACAATAATTGTTATAAGCTACTGATATTATTCGATCTGATTGGCTGAGAGCAAATTTGTCACAGAAATGAGGAAGTTGTTATTGATAATAAGTTTTATGAAACAGGGCCCTGATCCCTGGATAGACAGGAATAGCTAAAGGATATGACTTACCCACACCAGGCTTACTATACTTGTAACACAGATTCAGTAACAGAAGCGAAGTCCAAACCATTTTTATTGAAAGGACCAACGTAATTATAATTCATTCAAAATATTCACCTTCTCTCATTCCATTGCTACTCTCTGATGTAAAGAAAATTAAAGTTATGACTCGTACAAAGCCTCTCTACCTGATGTCAGTATCCGATGATTAATCGAAAAACATTAAACTTATTCATTAACGAGAGTATAAATTATTTCTTGAACCAGGTGTATAGACCATGGTTGATGCATATTGTATTTGCCCCGTAGAGTGATTTTTAATCCTACATATTCTTAATGGACTCGGAGGTTATAGACCTCAGTTCTAATAGTAAAAGATCACAGGCGTACGGCTTGACATAACAAGGGGGCAAACATTTCGTGACCGATATCAACTTTCCAGTTTCTAAAGCGAACGAGATTATTTTTCTACACTTTGCTATTGTGACATCCTCTGATGCTTCAGTGTATCCCTTTCATAAGCTTTAAATTAAATTTTGTCATTGAAATATGCTAGATGAAATTAGCAGAATTTGTCTATATCATTAAAGGGGAATTAACCTCAAAATGTAAATGTGCTTATATTCAAAGATGTAATATATTCCTTCTTGTTGTCCTACGTAGTTTTACATTAAAGTATACGAGATGGGTATAAATCAAGATTTTATCAGCAAAATTTATCGTCTGCTAGCAATACCTGGGGGCTGCCATTTTCTTGATGTGTACATAAATGCAAAAATTATTTTTCTTCCTGATACAAAATTCCATTTGAGATTTAAAATATTTAAAAGATATATACATATATTCTAAAAACGAAAATGTGTTTTATATTTCTTTAAACCATTGCTATGACGTCAATCTATTCAATAAAGTGTAGATTCTTTTTTACGAATGTACGCAATGGTTTAAATCAGAGAATAGCCTTGGAAGTGTAGATTCGCCACTTCCAATCTACTCGGCTGCGCCTCGTAGATTCGGAACTACGAATCTACACTTTCTCGGCTATTCTCCTTTATTTAAAAATTATTATTTTACTAAATATAAATCTATTTTCTTGATACTATGACGTACTCGACGGAGCAAATTAATTCAAATTTATGGATGATGACTTTCCCGAGCGTCAATAGGGACAAACTATGCATTCACCTGCTTTGAGATAATGGATTTCAATAGTCAGAATGCGCGTCGTATAAATTATGTTCTGCTCTCTCTGCCAGGCAAGCTCAAGAAATCGATTTCTGTTCAGCAAAACCGGAGAATTTAAAAAGAAATCTATACATTTCAAATTTTAGAATTTATGTATACACCTGTTAAGTATTTTCCATCATATACGGGGATCTTTTTTTCTTTTTTGGAATGAAGAGAAGCAATTTAGCTCGAGGATTAAAAATATCTTCCTGACCGGAACGGTTTCCAGTGTTCATGTACAACTCCATACCACCAAGAAAATGGCACCCCCCATGTAAAGTGTTAGCAGATGATACCGTGTGCTAGAATGTCTTGATTTAAACCCTTTTCTGATATTTTAATTCTAAAGTGATACAGGCCAATGATTAAGAATTTCTTACACCTTTTAACATCAGTACATTTATATTCTAGTGTTAATTCTACTTTAAACAAAACGCACATTCACCATAGAAAAGGTTGCAATAAACCCAAGTTTACATCTATCAGCTAATTTACAAAATGCAATTTAAAATACCCTTTCGATACTTTTTTTTCCACGTAATAGTCATAAACTTTACTTAATATCTTTCAATTTTACACAATATTATATAACTATAAGTGTAAATATATTTCCAGACATACACAAATAATAAATAGATTTCTAGAAATACGCAAAATGTGCAGTTACGTAATTTTGACAGAATAAATCATGAGGCTGTGCAAAACTGATTACATAATATTCTTTGAAAGTATCAGTCTACTCGCGAGGATAATCTGAAATACCCATCTTGACTAATCTTTATCATATCTACATAAACTGATTCTGGATAGAATAAGGCTCGAAACAACAACATATCGACCTTCGTATTTAGATTAAAGTAAAGTTCATACAGCATATGTAGATGAAACATATGACATATTCGCCCAACACAAAGAAACTTAACATAAATATAGAAAATGTTCCATAAAAATTCGTTTACTTTCAAGCAAATTTACGATACGGGGTGCGTTTCATCAAGCATTTTGTCAGTGATTTTTACTGACAAATTTGCTCTCAGCCAATCAGATGCAAGGATTTCAGTAGCTTATAACAGTTGTCGGTAAAAATCACTGACAAAACGCTTGATAAAGCGCTCCCCAGAATGGTCTTCATTCCAAAAGTTGTCGCATGGATGTGGCTATAGGTTTAGATTTTGTCTGTTGAGAGCAAGAAGGGCGTTAATTCTGTGTTAAAGTACATGAGTTAAAGCCCTTCTGGTTCCAAACAGACGAATTATTAGAGATTTATTGTAAAAACCAACGCTAAAAGCTAAATCATATATATCCTAAAAGATCAGGACCATGATGCAACACAGCTTTTGCTGATGATATTTTATCCTGAATCAATACGTCGTAAGAAATAAATTAATATAATGAATTTCAATTTTGTCTATTTACATTTTAATCCATTTTAGAATGTCAAATATTGCTAATATTTTATACTGCATTGTGCTCCCCTAATTAAAGTAAATGGTTTACTCAAACCTGAGTGTGATAAAAGAATGCTATTCGAGACCACCATTTGTGAATGCGCGGTGATGCTGTGACATTCTATACTTGTTTAACCTGTGTTTTAACTATCCCAGCGGGAAGTCCATAAATAATTAATCAAGTCTCCCTGTAATTATGAATGAAATCCAAGGTTAATATATTCTCGCTAGTCCCTGAATGACCTTAGAGCATAAAGCAAGTTAGATACAGACTCAACTTATACTTTTATTTTCCAAGGGTGTAGAGGTAATAGCATACAGAAGGATGTGTACATAATGTAGGCGTTAAGGTTAAGTGTGACAGGATTTTAAATTGAAGGCTATGCATTTTATGATGATGATGATGTAAATTTCCGGCGCATCGGATGCAGGGATGCGTTTATCAGTGACGCGACATTATATCTGGCGACATTGTTCTGTTCCGTGCTTTAATTAATTTGTCAAGGAGACTACAGGGTTAAGATTGGGGGACAATTCAGTTTTAGGATAGGTTTATGGCGTTAGGGTTAGGTGAAGTGCGGGGTTGCTGTAAGGAATCTGGGTAGTGTAGGAATGTGGTCGAAGAGGACTTGTCGCAGGAATATGTATTATAAAGGACTAGTTTGTCTCGGGAATGTTACCTAATCACACCATGGGCCTGTAACATAAAGAGATACAATCAATCTTACGATTGATATCAATCGTAAGTCTATGGCAAACCATGTACTGAAGAGTTACAATTGATCGTAAGATTGATTGTATTTCTTTATGTTACAGGCCCCATATCATATTGCAATGCAAACATTTTCATCATTTATTCCTGGCGGCACGATGTGGACTAAAACATATTTGATAACGTGTTCAGCATCTACATTCCCAGATAAAAGTAATTATTGGGCTGTTTTTACTATATATACTTAGCTAATTGAAGCTCCTCATCATTAAAAACGAATATCACCTTTCATCCTGTTTCCCAGTGGAGGTGTCGTGGTATAGTGTGGTTTATTCACTTGAATTTCAAGCAACGGTTGACGGTTCGAATCCCCACCCGGCACTAACATTAATCCACATTTGCCACTCTCAACCCAGGTGTAAATGGGTACCCAATATGCTAGAGCGCTACATATGACCGGGTAATAATGTTGGAGCACCAGGGGCGTCACAACGTGACTGACATGAGCGCTAGACAAGAAACCACCATTATTAGTAGTAGTATTTAGAATAATAATACAGGTACTCTGGATGCACACAGCGCCTAGTAAAATCATGACGTCTCTCTGGAAGACGTTAACTTAACTTCCCTTTAACGATCTGTAGATAAAAGTAAATAATCTGATTTTGTTCATTCACACTGGTATCCTACCATAACTATTTTCGTGAATTCTGCTTACATCTTTGCGCTTCATGCTTGCATAGTATATAGGCGCAGTAGCCTGTGTCCTTCATTATCATAATTGTATATCTACACAGTTCATCACCCTCTTCAACGCGTTAATTAATTGCATCTATTATTGATGACGATACGGCTTAACTGCGTTAATATATACCAACGAAGCGTTGGGAATCGAACTGGACAATTTGCCAGTGACAGTACCCAGAATTTCAACTGGACGGAGTTTAAAACCCACCATAGGGTGATTCCGTGAAATATGCCCCGTACGACATTGTCTTTTCCCTCATATTTCATCAAAAAATAATGAATGTCTTGATACGATCATTGAATGATGGTGCCTTCTGGTATCGCCACCTATAGTCATGGTCATATCAATAAATTTTTCGTGTATGTATGAAATTATATGGAAATAACCTCATAATGTCGTAAGCGACACTCTCCACGGAATCATCCCATTTCAATCTAACCATGGAGCTACTAGATTTTATAAAGTGCAGGTAGCTTCATGATCTCACGAAAATGTTATAGAAAGCTTGAAATCAATAAATCCGATGTAAATAAAAATCGCATTCCTTTAGTTTTTGAATGACAGGTGATGATGAACAGGGAAAAAGACATAAGTAATACATCGCCACACTCAAACTCATACGAGTATCAAAATGAGAGATCAGGGGAGCGTTTCATGAAAGGAAGTTGTCGGATATTTTATCCGACAACTGTTATAAGCTACTGAAATCCTTGCATCTGATTGGCTGAGAGCAAATTTGTCGGATAAAATATCATGAAATGCCCCCCTGACAGTGTTCGATTACTATGGCCTCCCTGTGATAAAAACTTCGTAAAACCAACTTTGTGAAAATGATTATATTATTTGCTATACAACTCACACATTATGATAACGGTTGGACAGCGTAATATTCGTGAAAATGTTCAATAGAAATAGTCTAGCCGATACTTTGTCGAGAATACTAACTATGAGCGAGCAATATCATACTATACATTCGACTGCACCTGGTACTCCTTGTTCAATAATTATTCTGTCGGAACGATACTGCAATCCAAGAAGACATATTTGTGAGATAAAGGTACTACAAAATAGGTGGCCAGATTTTACAACTCGCAAAACGTGTCTGATTTTATAATTATGTATGCAACACTGAAGGTCGCTATTTATATCGAGTAAGAGCAAAACGTAGAAATTATGAGATAAACCGAGAATAACTCGCTGTTTTGACAGTTTGTCATATAGAGCAGTTTAGTCGTATCCATACATATATTCTTTCTTCTTTTTCGGCAGTTTGCAATTTTTATGTTATGTAATTATTAATCCATCTCATCTAGGCTAGAAAAAGTGTCAAAAATTTCGATAGGTTTTTACACTTACCCCCTTTCAGCTACTAACGTCTTCAGCAATGAACTTGAAACGATACAGAGGGGAACTTCTTCAAGTAACCTGTAAAACTGGGACACAGTTATCTAACAGCTGTAGAGATCCACCACTCTCGATCCTGTCGCTTCGTGAACTATTAATTTGAATTAATAGAGCGTCGGGCGCGAAAACTGAGAGAATCCTCCCGATCGTGTTACGACGTGAGACCCACTGGACTCTTCCATTCAATAGACAGGGGTGTTACGAGAAGGGGGCCAATTGTGTGTGCATTAGTGGGGGGAGATTTTCTCATCGCATCACACCTAGACCATAATTCACATCGCCCTGGAGTTCTTCGTGATGTTAAGTCCAATGGTTTTCGTGGCGATGTCAGAAAGCAGACAGCTTGAATCCCCGGGATATGAATTTATCATGTTGTCAGAGATCTGATGAGGACTGACAAGACGGAAAACATTTTTCTAGTTGCTCGATATTCAGACATTCATCTACTTTAGCTCTCCTATTACCATATCCTTGGAATAGTCTCATGGGTGTCGCTGAAGCAGAGCTGGAGGGAGCATGGGGAGTATGACAACACCAGTCAAAATTTATATCGGCATTTTTTTTTTCTTAACTTTTCGAGATTCATGTCCAAAATTTGAAAATTTTGGAAATTGAGTCGCGACAGTCTACTCTAAAAGTGACTTCACGTTCTCAAAATTTCCTGTCATTTGAAAATTTTCATATATTTCTTATTATGACAATTAAAAAGAAAAGAAATAGGGACTGAGAAGATGGGATGTTTCAAGGATTGATAATAAACAGGATCCTCTCCAGACTGAAGTGGCGGAGTAGAGCAGATTCTGCAGCACTGCATGCCGTTAACCCTAAGCGATGTTTTAATAAAAAAAATATCTGGGTCTACAAAATGGTTTCGGTGTCCGTTTGGCGTCAAAACCAGGGATGGAGTGGGACTGGGAGTTTAGAGAGTTTTCCCCCGAGTGCCGGTCAATACTCCGGTTAAAAGGACAGGTAAAAAAAAACAAAAAAGGGCCGGTGGCTCCAAAAAACCTTCTCTCGAATGAAAGTCCCAGTCCGCCCGTGGGCCCAACCCTAAGCAGGATACGCCATTGGGGAAGGGATTGCTAGGAAACTGTCCGCTACTGATATTACCATCATCCCTTTTTCCGTATAGGCCTGTTGATCACGCGCGTGCTTTTTTCCTCAAGTCTTTTTTTTCTATGTCAAATCCACTGTTATATACATCACACGTATGACCACATCGGTGACAAGAGTACATGATATGAATTTCAAGAGCAACTCCATCTCACCACTTGTTTTAAAATGGTGGTGCTAGACGCGAACGTGTTTCGTGCAGCCTCCGGTAAATAAATATATATTCGCGACGCATCATCGGAAGGTGATGGACTGGGCATTTATTATTTATAATCCGTGTAGGCGACTGGTAGCGCAACCTAATTGCATCATAATTTGCGAACGTGTTGGCGATACACATTAATTTTTGCTTATTTTGTTGAAATGGTCGTTATTTTTTTGCTTCGCAAGTCATTTTATTTTGTATTTGATGAAATATCGCCCCCATTGTGAGTAAAGTTACTTGGTGTCTTCTTTGTGAGATGTCATGGCATATTTTTTCCTTCGTTGGTGCATGCTACCTTCTTATTGTGTTGAGACATGTGCCCCAGTCTTCTCAAATACACATGAAAGGTGGTATGGGCAACATATATGTAATGTTCCCCAAGGATCAGTATTAGGACCAACATCGAGGTAGTTTGTTTTAGAATGTCAGTATTACTCAACGTTGTTATTTGAAGTAAGTCCGATGCTCACAAATATGAGAGCACCGTTTGAACTCTTTATAGAAAGGACCTTGGGATCAGGAAGACTACCTTCGTGTTATGTCGGGAATCTTATGTCAGGACACACACATGGGTTTTAAAAGGGACACTGCTGGCCAGTACCCCCCCCCCCCCCCCATCCGTCATGGCCCTCTACGACTCTTTTGATGACCCCTTCGATCATTCGACATGTTTGAGTTAAAAGCCTACGTATCCATTTTGAAACCCAATTTGCATACCTTAAGTAACATGCCAAAAGATTGCCCCCATTATTTGTGATTTTTTTTTAAATTCTCCCCTATTTTACAAAATCCTGGCTCCGTCCACGAATAGGCCTTCTTGCCATTTATAGATATGTGTGGGGGACGGGCGGGGTAATTGACATTTTCTATGGGTCATTACCAAGATCAATACGACAAAGGATAGATCCTTCGTTTCGGATTGAGTTTGTAGGACGTGAATTATATATTTGTTGCTCTTTGCTCATTTGATTATCTCTGACAATGCCATGCCATTAATTTTGTGGACCATGCTATTTGTTTATGGTATAAGGGGGGGGATTTTATTCTGATGATATTTGATGGTTATCGTTATTATTAGCAAACATAACAAACACAGGATTAGAATCCTTAGGAGTATCAACGCATGCCTGGTCACGATGTAATAGTCCCTGAGGACGCTAGGATTTAATTGAACCGTCTGGAAAATTATCTTTTCTGTCCTCTTGGGCATTGAAATGTCTATCTGACTACATCATCGGGAAGTTTTACGTCATGCCAACTAATTGTCAATATCGTGTTCGCTTTGTTCATTAATTATACATCCCATAATACTAAAACACTGAGACAGTAAGTCCAGTGGAGGATTTAGGGGGAGGGGTCACATCAGGCTAGTGTCCCACCTCCCCCCCCCCCCCCTCCCTTGTGAAGCCGAATTGGCGTATCTTAACTTGACCAAAAAAAGTGTGCATTCTTGTATATTGGGGGGGGGGGTTGTGACCTTCCTCCCCCCCCCCCCCCCCCCCGTCTTTACAAAATCCTGCAACCGCCCCTGAGCAGAACCTCCACCCCAGACGTCAATGAGACTCCAATACTC
Organism: Heliocidaris erythrogramma; assembly: GCA_025617745.1. Classification (NCBI taxonomy): domain Eukaryota; kingdom Metazoa; phylum Echinodermata; class Echinoidea; order Camarodonta; family Echinometridae; genus Heliocidaris; species Heliocidaris erythrogramma. The sequence continues at coordinate 41,609,231 of CM046854.1, read as the reverse complement.
ACAATTAAAAAAAGGAATTTCGATATGAATAGTCAGTGTAGAATATTCTGATCGTTAAACATTGTCTGTACTCTGTGTGTAACATTGTAAATACAAGTCTGTTGTATTGCAGGTCCTGTAGAGAAAGTCTGTAAGATATAAGTTTTGAAAAGAGATCATGAGTATGAGAGGGATATAGCTCAAAATCTGTTAAGCGGAGTGCTTAAAATTCTAGAAACACTAGAAATGTGTATGTAAATGTATCGAATTTTCAGTCACACTCTAACTTACGAATTCGTTGAAATGATCAGGGCCCTGCGTTATAAACCTTGTTATCAATAACAACTGCCAATATTCTTCGCTCTCCACCAATCAGATGCAAGGATTTCGGTAGGTGATATTAGTTTGTGCAACTTGTTATTGATAAGAATTTGTTATGAAACAGGGCCCAGGTGATATGAGGTTTGTCAATTTAAATTCCACTCAATTCAATTTAATTTAATTTATTCAGTTAATCATAAAACAGATAAAATACAAAAAATATTGATTCAATATATATATATACAATACAATTGAAGGTTTGAACATCCATCTGAGAAGAAGAGCTAGTAGGTGGGGCCCAACATGATATAATATTAAAAAGGAGTACATGTATATTACATTTACATGCAATCAAATTAAATAGATGCGGTTGGTCAACTTTTGTACATGCACCCACCAACACCTATACACTTATATTTACATATATATATATTTTTTAAATATATATACATATATATATATATATATATATACATATATATACAGTATCTCACAAACACATACATATTCATACTATAGATGCATGAACATCCATGCATATACACACAATTTAAAACCAGTCCCATAAAAAGCAAGAGAGAGAGAAATAAACGGAGCTAGAGGGAAAGAGAGAGATGGAAATGATTCTACTTAGTTAACAATAAGCTATCAAAAAATTGTTCTAAACCTTGATAGAGTGTCTGATAGTGGATGACTGATAAAGCCCAAAGGAATGGATATCGGGAAAGCAGATGAAAACATTTCTCTTATCGATGAAAAACGGATGGCCATTAAGCGAACCCCCTTCCGAATACTCTATCATCATTCTACGATATGAACTTGAAATGCCAAGTCATGATTGAATACATTTGAATTTCATGTCCACATAAATTGGAACCGACAATGATGAGGGACTGTTAGAAATGATAAATAACAGTTAAAGAGAAGGTTTAATTCTGAGAAAGGTGAAAAATAATTCTTGAGCTTTCTCATGAATTTTATGTCAGTGTGGAAGAACATCATAGTAGAAATGTCCCTGAAAAGGACTGCTCCTTAAATTCCCTCATATTTAAATTATGACTAGAAATAGCTAAGTGTGTGCAGTCCCATATAACCATTACAGTGCATGTGCTTCATCGAGATTGTGCGCCAAATATTTTATCATTTTAATGATTCCAAAACCTCACAGTATACCCAATTCTTATGTAGACATGATCAACCTTTCCGAAATACTTTGGGGCAATTTCTTTCACGGTGAATTCTCATGACCAGAATTCAAATTTATCATTTAATAAAAAGAAGAAAAAGCTTTACAACGAAAATGAACGGAAGAAATCTGTCGTGAAATAGAAGAGTGCGTCATGATACATAATACGTTCCATTTGCTTCATGCATGTGACATAGATTTCGCGGCGTCGTATTTCTTGTAAGTGCATACATTTACTTATCCGCCCACACTATATTTCGTACTGTTGTCAATATCAAATGTTGCATTTATTCAATACAAATGTTTGAGTAGAAATGATAACGAGGATCAGATCATAAGGGATAGAAGACACTGGTCTGAGCAGGAGGGGTAATTAATAGTGACTGAAATAACAAAACAAATGGGTGCATGAAGAGAATGAACAGGAGGGCGTCTGGGAGAGGGATATACATAGGTGGCCATTTAGTCACCCCCAGAGTAGATAACAATTCCTATTTTTTACACCACAGGCATCCTAGACGTTTTAGTTTGTCAACCCAGAGTAGTTCCGTCGTTCCGTCGCGTCCGCCAACAATTTCATATTGAAAGGCCTATTGTTTAAGTAAAATGCCTGCTTTTGAAAAATGGTTCCGCTAAAAACAATGCAGCAGTAGTACTGAATTACACAACAGATATATGTGTCGGATCCTCTTCAATGAAGATGCTTACTCGTATACAAAATGTACCCAATAAGCCAATAAAACTTCAAGTGCAACTTTTTTTCTTGCACTTTTTTGTATCAGAAAATATATTTTTTGACGATGAAAACCATTTACCATTCACATTGTGCGTAAAAAAAAATCGCGCATCCATTACCGTTTGCGAGATGAAAATCGGCAAAAATGCAAGAGGGGGGGGGGGGCAAACATTATTTGGTTGAGTGGAAACAGTATATATATATATATATATATATATATATCGAAGAAAGAGTAAATAAATACTCGGGAGTCAAATAAAAACACCGCAGGAGCCAAAAATTGATATATTTATATTTATATTTATTTATATATTTATATTTATATTTATATCTATATATATATTTATATTTATATATATATATTTATATTTATATTTATTTATATATTTATATTTATATTTATATTTATATTTATATTTATATTTATATTTATATTTATATTTATATTTATTTATATATTTATATTTATATTTATTATATGTAATATATATATATATATATATATATGTATATATATATATATATATACATGTATATATATATATATTATATTACATTATTATAATATATTATATGCACTACATCCTTGGTGCATTTTTTATACTTGGTATCATTTCCTGAAGAAGCCTTATAAGCGAAATATTGAACCTTTTGTGTCTAACGGAGTAAGTGTCTCTCTCTCTATACTTTTTAAACTCCGTCGCAGAACTTTTGAACTATATATATATATATATATGTGAAAAAAATTGCGAGAATAACGGTGCGTAGCTCAATCAAAGTTCCCCAGAGCTGTCCTCCCTTTTTGAAATTTTTGCAAAGGCTGAAAAAATGTCTCCGCCGGGAATCGAACCCGGGTCGTTGGCTTAGAACGCCAATGCCTTAACCACATACATGTACTGAGATACAATGATATCATTTCATTGTTTTAAAAGATAAAAAAATTTAAAAAAACGAAGTAAGATGAATTATCAGTTAACATATCAAATACATTCAGGCACAATGAAAATAATGCATTAGTGTAATCAAGGAGTTCCCTAGTATATCCTTAGTGTAATCTCAAAAATAGAATTACCATAACTGCTTATACATTAGATATGGCATACTATAATAAAAATTATACTATTATTTTTGCCTTATGATTTATAGAAATCTTTTGTAGATGAAGGCGCATTAACGTTGAACATCGGTTTATCTTTTTGAAACATAATGAACTGTTACATAGTTCTTGGTTATATGCTTTATAGTTACGCTAAGAAATCATTAGTAGTGGCTCTAGCTTCTATTGATAAGGTATTGTCGTCATGGTGTGAGTGAAATGGTGAAGTGCGAAAGATCAAGGCCGTAGAGTAAGGGGAGTGGGTTGAAGGGGGTCTTACATCATCATCTTCTTTTCACGTTGCCCTTCCGCTCTCCATTTTTCCTCTCGTTTTCCTTTCCCACTTTCTTGGCTATTCGATGGAGAGGACACGTGCTTCCGTGCCCCCGTAACCCCTGCCCCTCTCCTCCCATAACCTATGCAAATGTCACAAATCTCGCCTTTATGATTTTTCTTTCCGTTCATTGGCTGCTACGGGGGTTATACTTATTATCATAGAGGGAGAGAGAGAAAGAGAGAGAGAGAGAGAGAGAGGGGGGATGGGGCCCCTGCAGTAGACCTCTATCAATTTCCTACATTATCATTACGATAGGACCTATACGTTCCTTTCAATACCTTAACGCATGGCTGCGACACATCGTGGGTGAAATGGAACAAGCCCATCAGCTAAGTTATTTTCTTTTTATCTCAACGATAAAAGATTCAGTCTACAAAAATTAAAAACCCCTGAACGAGGTGGCCAATGAGACATGAATAAATAAGAAGCTATTTCCTCGGGAGGCCCAACTCCAGCGTACACTTCCGTCTTTCATTCAAGCAATAACTGTTCCCTTTTCAAGGTTGAAATATGAAGGTGTTACCGCGAGAAACAACACAGGCTTCGAGGATATACCATCGCGTCTGATTCCCATATCGTGTACTTTGCAACCCCTGTAGTAATTGTAGCCATGTCGTCGTATTACTTTGTGATAAGGGCGGGGTGGGGAAGGGGGCACTTTCCTGAAATTCAGTCCAATATTAATTGGAATACGAAAAATAATTAGGTTAGTGTGATTACTATCTGGAAAAGTAGAATGAGCTACTTCTCGTTCGATGCGATTCTGTGTAATAACATGATGGAAAGCCCGAAATTAAAGGGTAATTTCCCCGAAAATGATAGGCTTACATCATGACGGAAAACTCCGAAATTACTAAATTATCTGCAAGGTTGGAGCTGCATAGATAATAATGCAATGATGCTTGTTGCATTCTTGACTTAAACGAAAATGGAGGAAAACGACGTCATTGTCCGATCAATTTCAATCAAGCCATGCACAGTCTGTGAAAAGAACTGTTTGCTAAGCAATTTATGACACAACAATAGGGAATCATTACTTGTTAATCTTATCAGATAAATTTCATAGTCATTGGCAAGTATGTAAGTGTCATCAATAATACTTGGCAGTGATGCTAAAATGAGGTGATTGTCGCGTCATGTAACATTTGGATGCCTAGTGATGGAACGAACCTCATTAAAGATTCAGAAGAGCTGCCATGCAATTATTTCGATGGAGCAAGTCGTTGATTCATCGTTAATCCTTTCAGTGTATCCTTCACTAACTCAAACTCATTAATTATCTCATGCATTTTTATCTATGCATTTGAATTATTTTCATGGTCATTCCCTATCTGTACGTCTCTCTCTCTCTCTCTCTCTCTCGTACTATCTACACTCTAAAAACAATCGAGTCACATATGACTACAATCTAAAAAAAAGTTACGTACTTTAAATGTAAATAATAGTAAACATACTATTGATTTATTGTTACTTGGAGAAGTAAGCGAGTTGGTTCGGTCGGTAAAGCGTCTGCCTGTTGAACCGAAGGTCAAGGGTTTAAATCCACCCCGGGCGGTTGACTGAATCCCGCGTTGTAATAACGTGCCCCTCTCCTATTTCATAGACGCAGGCTATGTATTACATTGGAAAACACAACGTCCCCCGGACAAAAAATTAGCTGGAGGCCCGGTGTGTAGAGGAGAGTCACCGTCTTTGCACGTTAAGAACCCAATGCACTGTTCGAAGAAGAGTGGTGGGAAACCCCGGTGTATAGTACACCTGCACATCCCAAGCATTTATATCGGGAGGGGAGACCCGAGGTTTGCAATGACCACGGGGATTCAGTTCGCTTTTCCCCTCCCAAGCGCAGGTGAAGCCAAAGACTTAATAATAATAATTAAAAAAATAATTTCATAATACACCTTCTGGGTTACATAAACGTTGAATAACAGATACTTATTGTTTTTTTTCAAGTTCATCTCTATTATGCATTGGCCTTTTCTGTGGCATGAATTCTATTGAAATAACGCTCGTGTGAGCTAAATGGGCCTTTATTTTAAATATATTTTATAACCAAATAACCCTGTCTCAGTAAAATATATAGATATATCTATTTTCCCCTTCTTCTCTTGTTTCTTTGAAATAATTTCAGACACTGGGAAAATTTACATACAAGAGAGTTATACAGGTGATAAATAAGCCTGGAATGGGTTATTACACTAAATATGTTGTTTATTAATGCACCCTGCATCTTCTGATAATTGTCGCCTAATGGCTGTGCCGATCAGTACTCGTGGCACGCCTCCGGTAGTGCAAATGCTCTCTTCGGCCTGAATTCACAAATAAAAGGAGGTTTAAACCTAAACAATGGTTTAAACCTCCGTAAGCGTACTGAGATAGGCGTAAATATGCGCACATTGCCCATGCGCGCGCTCAAAGAAAATATATGGTTGGATGGGATTCCGTGCGCACGTGCGCTTAAAAACCCCAGGAGGGGGTTTAAACCATGGTTTAAACCAAACCTCCTTTGTGAATTCGGGCCGAATGTTTTGCCAATGATTTGTTAAATGCTTGCTGTTCCTTAAGCAATCATATTTATAGCAATTTTCCTTGACCACTGAATTGCAGTCCCTAATTAAAAATAGGTATTCAACTGAATCATAAATTCAATTCTAGTTGATATTGACATAGCACAGATAGCGATAAAGTCAGGTTTAAACCTTCCATTGATACACCATAGAGCTTGCCTAGTACCTCCTTGGGCAGACCCATGCAAATTACATTTTCTCCCAGATTTGGGGGTCAAAGTTTTAAAAGGTGATGATAAAGCGTAATGTGATGACATTTGACGGAGTTTCATGGCAAACCGTCGGATAAACGAACCTCTGGTTTAAAAGAATATCGGAATAACGAAACATAATATCAGGATCATACATTATGTACTTTTGCGGTCATATCGATCAATCGGAAGCAACTATATCGGGAGAACGTGACTGAAGCTCCTAGTCTGGCAAAAATAATGGACTAAGCCTCGAACATCGCACTTCATCATGATAATGCTCCAAATTCGCGGTTAATTTCGTTTTCAGTTTGAGTTTTAGTTTCAGTTTATTTCATTTTCAACATTTACAGTACTTTTACAGTATAAATGGTACAAACGAACATTGAATAATATTGTCAGAGAAAATAAAAAAGGTGATTTCCTCATATCCATAGGTTTGCATGCAATATTAATTGAAAAGATTGAGCTAAATAAAACATGGAGGTGCCTAAAGAGAAAGCTACACTTATGAAGTTATATGAGTAATAGTCTCCAAAGAGAAATAAGATATATAATAGTCTTAAAATAAAAAATAGTGGGAACGAGCAAAAGCATGATACAGCGATATGAGTAAATAAGTAAAATTATTATTGTATCAAAGTAATCGAATTCGCAGTCAAAGAAATGGTATTGAATCGTAGCGTCACTCAACAATATTGTAACAATTCCCATTATTTGATAAATAAGCAATTTCTCATGGATATCAAAGTGCTGACATGATTCAGCATTTTTATCAATATTTACCAATGGCTTAACGCAACGCGCTACACAAAAAAGACCTTGACCCTTAGAATCTAGGATAAATTTGATTTGAATGGGTATACCAGCTCAACAATTAACTTATCTGTTGATGGATAGGTTCATTGTTGAATCTTACCATCATTATTTTCGTGTTATTACTATCTGTGCTATGTCATGCTCAATGAAGGGCGGAATAAGGATTCAGTTGAATGGACTGGTTAAATTGAGGACTATAACCCAGTGCTAAATGAAAATGGCTATAAATATGACTGCTTTAGGAACAACCACCATTTAAAGCAGCTTCGGTGCATTTAATACAATTATTTCGTTAACTGCTCTAGAGACTGCTTTGTCCGGTAGAATAGCTGAGGTAAGAATTAAAAACAAAACTATATAGATGGCAGAAGCAGTGGATTGCTCAGGTCTTTTTTCTGTGTATATAACAGCTGTATGTATATGTATGTATATAGCTTCGTTGCTTGTAGGCCTACATCTACCCGGCTAACTAATGGATTATTATAAGTCTATAAGTAAAAGACTGCTTTGGATGGAAATTTGATGTATGAATTCTCATTTTAATATATTATATTGAATGGTAATGGCGCCGAGTTGGTGAAGGTTTCGTCACCGCTGCAAATTTCGCAAATTTTAGGCTCTCGGCTGCCCGCCAAACCAATCATATCATTTGCTATTTCATTTTATGTGTCGTGCTGCATGATTGTCATCAGTACCTAGTACCTCCTTGGGCAGACCCATGCAAATTACATTTTCTCCCAGATTTGGGGGTCAAAGTTTTAAAAGGTGATGATAAAGCGTAATGTGATGACATTTGACGGAGTTTCATGGCAAACCGTCGGATAAACGAACCTCTGGTTTAAAAGAATATCGGAATAACGAAACATAATATCAGGATCATACATTATGTACTTTTGCGGTCATATCGATCAATCGGAAGCAACTATATCGGGAGAACGTGACTGAAGCTCCTAGTCTGGCAAAAATAATGGACTAAGCCTCGAACATCGCACTTCATCATGATAATGCTCCAAATTCGCGGTTAATTTCGTTTTCAGTTTGAGTTTTAGTTTCAGTTTATTTCATTTTCAACATTTACAGTACTTTTACAGTATAAATGGTACAAACGAACATTGAATAATATTGTCAGAGAAAATAAAAAAGGTGATTTCCTCATATCCATAGGTTTGCATGCAATATTAATTGAAAAGATTGAGCTAAATAAAACATGGAGGTGCCTAAAGAGAAAGCTACACTTATGAAGTTATATGAGTAATAGTCTCCAAAGAGAAATAAGATATATAATAGTCTTAAAATAAAAAATAGTGGGAACGAGCAAAAGCATGATACAGCGATATGAGTAAATAAGTAAAATTATTATTGTATCAAAGTAATCGAATTCGCAGTCAAAGAAATGGTATTGAATCGTAGCGTCACTCAACAATATTGTAACAATTCCCATTATTTGATAAATAAGCAATTTCTCATGGATATCAAAGTGCTGACATGATTCAGCATTTTTATCAATATTTACCAATGGCTTAACGCAACGCGCTACACAAAAAAAGACCTTGACCCTTAGAATCTAGGATAAATTTGATTTGAATGGGTATACCAGCTCAACAATTAACTTATCTGTTGATGGATAGGTTCATTGTTGAATCTTACCATCATTATTTTCGTGTTATTACTATCTGTGCTATGTCATGCTCAATGAAGGGCGGAATAAGGATTCAGTTGAATGGACTGGTTAAATTGAGGACTATAACCCAGTGCTAAATGAAAATGGCTATAAATATGACTGCTTTAGGAACAACCACCATTTAAAGCAGCTTCGGTGCATTTAATACAATTATTTCGTTAACTGCTCTAGAGACTGCTTTGTCCGGTAGAATAGCTGAGGTAAGAATTAAAAACAAAACTATATAGATGGCAGAAGCAGTGGATTGCTCAGGTCTTTTTTCTGTGTATATAACAGCTGTATGTATATGTATGTATATAGCTTCGTTGCTTGTAGGCCTACATCTACCCGGCTAACTAATGGATTATTATAAGTCTATAAGTAAAAGACTGCTTTGGATGGAAATTTGATGTATGAATTCTCATTTTAATATATATATTGAATGGTAATGGCGCCGAGTTGGTGAAGGTTTCGTCACCGCTGCAAATTTCGCAAATTTTAGGCTCTCGGCTGCCCGCCAAACCAATCATATCATTTGCTATTTCATTTTATGTGTCGTGCTGCATGATTGTCATCATTAATCTGATGGATGTTTGCTACATGTTGAAGCTGAGAAATACTGAGAAATATTCTAGTAAGCCGATCATGTAGGATTACATCTATAAGTTTCATACATTTAATGTATATGTATATACATGTAGTTATGTGGTACAAATCATGCAAACCTGCCATCCGCCTTAATAAGCGATGGACCTGGTACAATTGCAACTTTCTCACTATTATGTTTATGTTAATAATCTGTCAAATTATTTCTTTTTCTTTTTCGAACCATGTTGGACTGATAATTATGTTTGCCTTGTGTATTGTATTCTACTTTTCTTGAATAAAGAAATTATATCAACAAGAATATATATATATATATATATATATATATATATATATGACGTGAGAATACAGTGAAAATTCTCTCTTTCCTTTTTAGAGAGCACTTTTAGATTGTACTCTTAAATAAGTGATCACTGACATGACTCCCGCGGGGGAGTGCAAATATCACTCTTTTTAGAGAGAGATGGTCTTTATTGCTGCAATGTAATTTCGTCATAAAAGTGTGCCATGATTGTAAACTTTCAAAATAGACCGCCTCGTTGCCCGAATAGGCCTATGAAGTGACTGGCTCTGTTTTGTTGTTGTTTTTGCTGATTCAGTTGCAATACAGATGACCTTCTGGTGTATCATCTTAGTGTAATACAGATATATACAATATCCAAATAATTAATTTCAATATTCTCAAAGGGGCAGCAGCTCCTAGCCTCCTCCTCTCCGTGGGGCGGCAACAGACAGGATTTACCGCTGAGTTAGACATTACTATGCAAGCTTTAAAGTGTAGTGAACTTTATCAACTATTAATTTTGAAAAAATGTAAGGTTTTACCAAACCAACCACAATCTTTTTTGTCGTATAACACAGCGTGGCATTCAAGTAACTTCTACACTCAGATAGGCCTACTCCCAGTGGCGGATCCAGGGGGGTACAGGGGGCACGTGCCCCTCCCCCCCCCCCCCCCCCCGGCTCCCCAAAAAACCCACCAAAATACTGAGGACCTTTTTTTCTTTTCTTTTTTTTTTTATAAGGAAATTTTGGAGGGAAAACCCTCTTTTGGGGGGGTGTGTGCCCCCCCCCCCTCCCCCGTTTACTAAATCCGGGATCCTCCACTGACCCCAACAACAATAACTATACTAAGGTTGATTAAAATCGATTCCATACTTTTAGAGATGTCGCCAATCAAAATTTCGTTACATTTTTGTGACACCCCGTATTGAAAGTGTTTATAGTCTTTAAAATGACCTGCAAACAACAATTATATATTGCCTATTGAAACATTGTTGTTATTCTATTATTTTTTTTTCCCTCCAGATCCTTTTCGTTTGTCACTTATTGTGTATATTAGAATGGCTCTGAGAATGGTCATGGTTATCTTACTCTGTGCTGCGGTTGTTAGCATGGTGGGCATGGTCGTCAACGCTGAGGAAGAAGGCGTGGCGCTCTCCGGTGGACTCCAGAGTGGACTGCCCTTGTCCGGCGAAACTAAGAACACCATAGAGGGTAATATTAAACAGAAACTCGTGTCAATGAATTCTTTTTGTTTATATCTCTTTGATAAAACAGAAAATATGTATGCTATGTTCTCTTCCCATAGAAACGTTTTCTTTATTACAAAGGACACAGAGGGACATCCCCCACGAACACAGGCACACACAAACATACCCACCCACAAAAACCTTTTAAGGTTGGCCGAGGTGCGATAAGGGCACAATATAAACTCGTTCTTCAGTCCGCATTTTATGCCTTGAATTTTAATGACTAAGTATTCATTGACCTAGTTAACAAAATCATTAAACGGAAGACAAAAATCGTTATATGAATGTTTTCATGAGAAAAATATGTGAACAAATCGAGAAGCTGTGAAATTATTTGCTTGAAGTTGCTTAAAGTTGCTGTGTTTAACGCGATTCATGAGACAGGCTTTATCATGTTTATGTTTTTAGTCAAGGCTTGCTCCAAAGAGCAACAGCAGCAGCTTATGTGTAATGTTTGCCAAAGGAGAAGGCTAGCACCTACATGTTCTCCCAAGTTTTTGAAAAGCAGTGATTTCAAATTAAAAATGTTTTCTTATGTTTTTGATACTGATTGTTTGATACACCTTTTAAGGACTGTAAAATGCCGAACTCGGGTGCATTACACGTACATGACGAGATGAACGTGAAATGTTATTGAATGTTATTGAAAACCTTCTGTAACCAAAGCAATCTCAATAACTTTTCATGTGTAGGGGAAAAACATAGATTTTACCGGAAAGCGTCTCATTTCATGGCAAGAGGCTTTTAAAGGGAAATCGAACAGTACTGCTGCATAAGGGAAAGCAGGAACACGAAAAAACAAAATCGGACAAATTAATAGTAAGAAATTTGTCTAATTGTCTAAAGTGGTAATGTCACGGTAGTGTAAAGGTGGACAACACTTCCGTTTCTAATTCCAACACACAAAAACATCGGATCTATGATTTTTATTATTTTTTTATGTACATTCGGTAGAATTGTTTGGTGTTTGGAGGAGCTATATATACCAACGTGCTGTCCAGCCTATATTTTGAGTCCAGCACCGATTGAAAGGTGCTTGGGAGAAAAGGGAAATTAATGAAATTTTAGTTTACAGCAATTGGGAGAGTTGTCCCAAAATGCAAATGCGTCCCAGTCAAAATGTATGACTCTCTAATTTGAGATTCCCATGTTTATGGTGACTACAAGTACAACTTTTAAAACTTCATTTACAAAAAAAATCTTTACTTTTTGTCCGCTTATGTTCAAACTTTCACCAAATTGTTTAGAAGTGTTGGATATATTGTCATTTTAAAGGTGACGATTAGTATCGTAAATATTAAATAATAAAAATTAAATAATATATTGTTGTACATTTTTATTTTACGAAATGTTCGCACTGATATTATTGATTTGTTTTGTAAAACTCTTCTAATTTTGACGTCAATGCCTTATATCTCTTTTAACATGTTTTATTTCACATTTGCTTGTTTCGTTTCAGCTAAAAGAACTGGAGAATATCCCCCTCGTCGGTGCCCCCCTGTTTGTGGATAAGAAAAACGTTGAAAAAGGAGTCGGACACGTTTTCTTGGCTGATATGTTGTTGGTGATCCTTATTACTGCACCCTTGGAACAAATTATCTACCTCTCAACGGCTCAACACAAATTAAATTGATATCATAATTGTTGTATACAAACAACGTGCATTTCTCTTTCAAGTCATGAAGTACAAGTATTTCTTGCGTGGTTTAACGGTGTAAAATCTTTAAATAAGCACAGGGAAGCATTTCATCAAGTGTTTTGTCAGTGATCTTTTACCGACAACTGTAATAAGCTACTGAAATCCTTGCATCTGATTGGCTGAGAGCTAATTTGTCGGTAAAAATCACTCACAAAACACTTGATGAAACGCTGCCCAGGAGTAATGCTGTTATCCATTCAAGTTTTTGCTCACCATCTACCCATTTGTATACAATCTATAAAAATTGTAATTTTGAAATTAAACATCAAATCATGTGTAGACTATATACCATAATCATCTAAGTAATCCTATCTTTTTCCCTACTTGTCATGGTTCCCACATTAATTTTAAGTCGATGTGAATCTTAGTACATGTATTACATGGTGTTGGTTGTGCTTACTGAATAGTGATTACTAACAGTTTTACACTTGATAAATCATTTCAGTATAAAATAATCTTTAGAATTTAATAGAGACGTTTACCTTGTTGACGTTAGTTGTTAATTTTAGTCGTTAATTGAAATGATGCTCTTCAAATTATCCGACTGGTCCCGTTTCTCAGGGGGGCCGTTTCATGAAAGGACTTGTCAGATAGTTTATCCGACAAATTTGCTCTCAGCCAATCAAATGCAAGGATTCCAGTAGCTTATAACAGTTGTCGGATAAATATCCTACAAATTCCTTTCATGAAACGCTCCCCTGATCAAGCTTCTTACCTAATCAATCTGTATATAGAGAAATCATTGTTTAACGTAAATAAATTCATATAACCCATCAGGGTGTAACTTGTGATTTTATGTGACTTAAGTTTCAAGTACCCCCCCCCCCCCTCCCCTATAAGATAATAAATAAATGAATAAATAATAAATAGCAATCTAATTTCTTTTCAATAACATAAATTGCTTTCCTTTGCCGAAATTGTTGGTACACGAATAGAAATTATTTCTGTTATGACACTATAAGATCCCTTATAAACCGTTCTCAGAAGTAGTAGTGTAGAATACTGTAAACGTGGAATATTTCGCGGTGTGGAAATTTTCGCGCATTTCGCGCAGCATGAAATGTGCGCGCAAATAAAAACACGCAAATATTTTTGTTTATGTATTATTTTGCGCATGGGCCTAGCGCGTCGGCGAAATTAAAAACACGCAAAATTCACTTTACTCAGCCGAGCGCGAAAAATTAATCCCGCGAAAATTTCCACTTTTACAGTAGGTGGTTTTAATTTTCCTAAATATTCATTATTATTATCAATAATTGGCCTCAGAGACCGACAGCCCATGCAAAACCAACAATGTCGACCTCGCAGGCCTTCACTAGACCGTCAGCCCACGAGACTGACAATGTCTTCTTCTTCTTCTTCTTCTTCTTCTTCTTCTACTCCTCCTTCTTCTCCTTCTTCTTCTCCCTCTTTTCATCTTCTTCTTTTGGCACTAACGCGTCATGTGGGAACGAGGTTGAAGGATAAAGGGGTAGAGAGGGAAAGAAAGAGATGGAATGGAAGACATTTAGGCAATAGTTTGAAAGTAGCTTTGAAATAACCCTATTTCATTGTGAAGACGGGACAATATAAAATTCCCAAAGTATATAAAAACTTTATAAACCCTTAGTGGTACGGTAAACAATAATTTCCACAATTATGTTAAGGATATTGTAAGAACGGTATAATTATACACGTCATAAAAGTAATACAACAGGGAATCAGAAATAGAGGAGATTGGAACTTCAAATAGACGGACAGGCATGGGGTAAAGACAGAGGCAAGCGGCAGGAGAGGGGGGGGGGGGGGCAGGGGGGTCGCAGAAAGTGATGAATTCACCCTAACGCACCCCCCCCCCCCCCACACACACACACACACACTGTCTTGTATTGCTTTACTTCCGAGGACAAGTATTGTTCCTCTATTGTTCCTCCGTCCTCGGACAGTCGACGGAATAAGGCACAAATTCATTGTTCGACGTTCGAGGACTATTGGCCGGCTTCCGAGGACCATTGTTCTCATGATTTTTTTTGTGTTCTCTGTCCGAAAATGTCCTCGGACATACGGCTAAACACGCCCAAACACACAAACACACACAAGAAAGAATTCCCTAAAGAGATTCATAAGATTGGTGAAGAGTTATTAAAGTGCATTTTCATCATTTCATAATCAATTTGGTTGTTATCTTATGAGCTTTCGCCTACTAATTTCTGCAGGCTTCTTCAGACTGGGACTGACTCGCCGTAGATGGGGTATAGGCAGTCGGACGCGTCCGAGAGAATGGGAATGTAGAAGGAAGGATGATAATGTAATATGGAAAATACTTTTATATTAAACACATATATTTTTATTAGGTCATAAGTGCCTTTTCCTTCAACAACAACAACTTTGTCATTGATCTTCAGGGAACCCCTTCGAGTGTAAATATAAGAACAGTAGGAGTACTTTTCTGAATAGATTAAAATTTACAGCAGAACAGATGATACTTACAAATATATTTAAAGATAAACCAATCTTTCACATATAATATCATACTTGGTATTAATCAGTAGGAAATAATCGTAAATAATTACCAGAATTTGTAAATATTGTTATTATATCAGAAAGTCTTTAGTAACTTCAATCTCTTTTTGTGGTTTTAAAGACTTACTTTAAATATACATAGGTTCATAAAGGACTATCTTATGACCACACCTTACGACCAATGTGACGTCTGTTTTTACAGTGACTGGCACACAGGACCTTTTTGAGTCAAAGGTGCCATAATACAACAACAACAACAACAACAACAGGAAGGATGCAGAATCAACCCTAAGCAAGTCAGCCATTATATAAAATGGAAAAAGAGCAAAGTCCTAGCTAGAGATGACAACATATATACTAGATGGATCAGGGAGGCCATTCACATCCAGAAGAGCTCGGAGGGACCGCATGTGTGTTCCCAAAATCTCCGGTAAAGGGGTACTTTTCGCGCATCCGGCCCGTGAATTGTAAAGAAAAATTGGTGTACTGACTTTTCACCCGGAGATTTCTTTAAAAAAGGTGGGGGTTTCTTTTCTCTCTCCCTCTCTCTCTCTCTTGAAGCTGTGCTATTAACAGGACTTACCATTAACAAACCTTTATGTCATGATATTTCCATTTTTGTTTGGTTTCTTATGACTGCATTTAGTTCTAAGATCCCATTTTGAACATTAAAAAATCTCTCCTAAGGTATTGTAATAACAGCTTACCTGAGATGAGGGGGGGGGGGGGGGGGTGCATTGAGAAGTATTCCGTATTTCGGGGGGTCTCCAAGGCAGGAAAAGCCCGCGGAAGGGGATTCAGATATTTTGGCAGACCTGAGATAGGGGGTGCTTTCAAGGGGGGCAGAATAAGCGTACCCTAAATAATACTGACTAGGGGCCGGGGGCATTTTCTATGAATCGACACGTACATTTCCATTCTCTGGGACCGTCCGACTGCAGATACTCCATCTACGGTGAGTCAGTGCCAGTCTGAAGAAGCCTGCAGAAACTAGTAGGCGAAAGCTCATAAGGTAACAACCAAATTGATTGTGAAATGATGGAAATTCATTTTAATAACTATTGAACAACTGTTTTGGCCAGACAAATGCAATTAATTTCATTCGGTTATTTCATTATAAAAAATATTATTTATTAAAAAAAACAATAAAGAAAACATTGTTATTGTGAAAAGAGAAACACCTCGTAAGCCCAGACTTTTAGCTGCGCCATTATGTAATTATTGTGATATTTGGTTACAGCAAATAAATGTGAAGTGGAAGCACGCCACCTGGTGCATGTCGCCCTCTTGGCCTTGGTTATAAATTGATGCACAGTCACACCTCAAAGTCGTCTGGTATATTTCTTTATTTTAATTAACCACTGGCGTGGTGGCAGCTAGGTCTGATTCCCACCCATGGAGTTATTTAGCCATTTACAGAAATAGACCCTCAAAATGTAAATATCGGTGTCAGGTGACAGGTAGTCCTAGGACATTGATTTGTGTAGCCCCATACATACACACAGAGAGATGTGTAATAAGACACTCGGGGGAAACCATGGCTAAGGCCACGCTGACCGCCGCGGCAGTCGGGGCGCGTATCCCGAAGTGCCTGCGTCCGACTAGTAGGTCATCGCAATTATATTTGCGTCAGTCCTCTGCAAGAGAGCAGATTGTTCATAAACCGTGTTTTGTTGCTTGTACAAATCAATCCAATCAAAGAGTCTGCTTCTGATTATTTTGGATGAGTTTGGATTCTATGATTATTGCAGCATGCTATCTCTTGATTTTGTTTATTTTACACCCCAGTCCCATACAAGAAATTTATGCAAACTAATATTGACCAGTATACATGTATTGTTTTTCAGTGTATAAAGTGCTATAGATTTTTGTTTTCATTATTGTATTTCTATGGTGTTGAATAAGAGTATGATATTGTCAACATACTCAAAATGTTTTTTGTTTTGGTTACTATCTCTTTCACAGCTACAGTGTGAACGGGAAATAGGTTATATACATGTACTGTAAGTATAATTTTGTATGGAGATCTCATACAGGGTTGGTATTACATAATGAGTTTCTGTCTTTTGGGAGTATGTTATTATACATGATTTAGAGGGGGTATGATTTTTTGTTTTATTTTGTTTTGTTTTGTTCCAGTGTTTGATATTTGGAAATGTGGTTATTTCCTTTAATCCAGATCAGAAAATAGTGTTTTTCTACCCATCATTTGGGTTGTTATAGGATGTTCCTATTCAGATATTTTTTTTGTATCAGAGCCGGATATGATCCTTTAATAGAAGAATCTTATATTTTTTTACTGATATCAAGAAAGTATTTGCCTGTAGTTTGTTCAAATGCTACACGGTTTTACAGTTGCTCTGGCTCTGCTAAGAATATGTTTGTATTGTATGAACCAAACTACATGACAAGATGCATTTTTTGTGATGTTTGATGTATCATTACTTTTGTGCAATGATCTACATATTTTTATGAGTGGTTTTCGATCAAACTGTTGTTTGTATTGTACATGTAAAGTCTTAAGGATGCATTGTTTGCTGTTGACTCAAATTACACAGTTCTTATCCATTATGCCCGTGACTAATTTTGATGAATGATGTGTGTTTACCCACTTGCTGTTGCCTTTTTTCGATAGGTATTTTGTTTGGATTTGAAGGGCACTTGCTTTTTCTATGAATAGTAGGCCTATGTGGCTAAACTCCATACTGTTTGTCTCAGTGTTTATATGCGGTGTTATTGTTTTCACAGGTAATTTGTATGATACTGATGTATATTGAGTTGTTTATGATGTCAAGATGGTAATCAGTTAATTATCGGTGTGCAGGTATTGCACTGGCCTTTAGTTACATTGCAAAATAGTGTTCTTGTCCTGTGTAAAGTTGATTATTTGATTTGATGTCGGAGCTGGTATTTACAGTTATACTCTGAATTATATACAGCGGGTCTCATCCATATATTACGTATATTAAGTCAATTTGCCTGTTTTAGTCATTGTCTTTAGTGGTGAGATTTAGTTCTATGTCATCACATGGCTATATTAATCTGGTTAGTTATATTGTTTTTGGTTTGTCACCCTCGGTGTTTCGGCTTAGGGTTGGGTCAATTTTTTCAGTGTTCTATGATTGGACCATCCTCAATTTTTGTTTAATTTATCACGATTTGCTGGAGACGACCAGTTCAGACAATTTTTTGTTGTCTACATCAACCTTTACACTCGTTTTCTGTTTTAGTATAAGGAAAGGCAGAGGAATGATAGTGATGAGTTATGTTTATGACAATGATGGCAGGTATGTTGGTGCCATTTTCATTTTGTTACATGTTAGTTAAGATAGTCATATCGTTGATCCACTTGGTTATAGATACATTGTAGTTATCAGTTTTACCGCGACAGGATACTTTGAATGTTTTGTTATTTTGCTTTAGCCCACAGAGTTTTACACCCGTGATCGTACCTGTAGAGTATATCGAATGATGTTGCATAAATCATACAGCCTATAATATCCTATATAACTATGCGATGATGAGAAAGGAAAGAAAAAGGTAGTCACGCCATTATGTAATTATAGCGATATTTGGTTATGTACAACAAATGTGAAGTGGAAGCACGCCACCTGGTGTCGCCCTCTTGGCCTTGGTTATAAATTGATGCACAATCACACCTCAAAGTCGTCTGGTATATTTCTTTATTTTATTATACTATGTTGTTTAATTAACCCCTGGCGCTGCATGCATCTGTCACGTGATTCCTCCTCCCAGTCGCCATAAAGGGAACTCTACTTTTTTACGAATATGTACACTGGGGCATTGATCTGAATGGCATTGCTGAAATATCAGTTCTCTATTGTCATTTCGTACACTAACTTGTTTCATGGAATGCTTCACGGTCTTGCAAATAAAAGTAACGCACGATAGTACGGCTACGTTGAACCCGTAAATGCAATAACGTGTATTTCGACGCTCATGATCATATTTCGTAAACAAAGTTTGCATTGATTGAGGATTTTATTTTAATTATGGTAAGTTGTTTTACCTCCTTGATCTGTGTTTTTGGTGTCATGTTCCATAATTGAATTCGCTTACAAGCATCTCATCTCCATAACGTTAGCACCGTGTTTACCTAATGTTCAAACTTTTACTTATCATAGGGGGTGTTGCAAGAAAGTTGCTCAATTGGAAATCGCCCAAATCAGTCGCAAGTCTTGCAATTGATACCAAGTTCCATTTAAAATACACGTATCATATTTGCAATAGTTTGCAAATGGGGAATTTGCAATTGATTGCAACTTTCTTGCAACACCCCAATAGTCTCATGTTTTGATTGATGTCACACTTTTGACCAATGCCACACTGTGTCAGAAAAATTAAGAGTCGAAGTATTACATATATTTGCAAACACCAGGTGGTACTGCCCCTTCATCATTTGTCCACAAATGGAAATAATTTGCATGTACCCTAGTATTTCAGAATGAGAATTATATTGAAAGGGACAATGATTATAATCTTCCTTCAGCTTAAATGTCAGTAAGTGAAGCGGAGGTTTATTATGAGCCGAATGTTCTACAGAATCTAATTAGAGCTTTATCAATTCAGGTTTGATAACTAAAACATATGGTTGATAATACATCATAAACACTATCTTTAGTTGAATAAAATAATAAATATATGGATTAAGGTGTATAGCAAACACATTTATTCTACCTTGCATTTTCTTTTCTAGACACGCAATTATGGAAGGCGATCTTACACATGTCATTGCTCAAAGCCTGGAATGTCCAGTGTGTCTTAATGTCTTCAACGATCCCAAGATCCTTTCTTGTTCCCACACCTACTGCAAGGCTTGTCTGGAACTCCTCCTCGAGTGCAGCGATCATGACCAGCTACTACTCTGTCCAGTTTGCAGAGGTGAAACACAAGTGCCCAGCGGAGATGTAAACCAGCTACAGACCAACCTAGCTCTGAAGTCCCTCGTGGAGGATGTCAAAAATGAAGATCATGTATGTACCAATTGTGATTCGGGAAATAAATCAATTGCTGTTGTCTACTGTCAAGATTGCGGCAAATATCTCTGCATCGCCTGCCAAAAGTTGCATTCGCAGTGGAGCACATTCAGCGGTCATGATGTCGTGGCCATGGAGCAGATCACTTCAGGAAAGGTTTTGCTGAGGAGACGCCGTAAATGCAGGAAACACCCCAATGAAAGCGAGGAATGCTTCTGTTGTGAATGCCGGAAGTACGTCTGCTTTAGATGTTGTGTGATGGAGCATGGGACCAAAGGTCACCAGATCTTCGAAGCATCGATCCATGAAAGTGACCACAGGAAAATCGTGGATGAGCTCAAATCTTTGGTTGACAAAAAGCAAGCTACCATTCAAGAGTATATTGACTTTATCAACGAAAGAAAAGAGCATATGGACAAGGTGGCGACGCAACACATTGATGATGTCACAAAGGCTTACGACGAATCTATCCGACTGTTGGGAGAAAGAAAAGATGCCCTTGTGGGTCAAATAAAGAGGAGGAACAAGGAAGTGAGAACAGAACTTGACACCATGAAAGAAACGGTTGAAAAACAATTCAGCCACTTGAGAACCATGACTGACCTCTTATCATATGGGATGAAGATACCGCTAGAGATGGAAGCCCTGGCTGCACACGATACGCTTTGTCAAGAATTACAAGAGGCCCTGAAGCGAGATGATCTTGACTACGAACAGCCGAAGAAAACAACCAAGGTTGGAGAGAGCTTCATTTTTCAAAAGAATTTGGGAAAGGACGAGCTAGGACTCGGCAAGATCGTATCTTGGATAGGGGAAGATATTGGGTTACCAACCCTGGACAGTATGGAAGCCATGGTTGCTACGCAAGATGGTAGAATGGCAGTGGGATGTTCCACGGGAGGAATTGAGATCTTCTCTTCTGATGGTCAGCTGCGGCATACAGTGCTAAGGAATATCATTACTCGTGGAATAACATGCACCTCCGACGGCCGGTATATTGTACGTAATACCATTAACAACATGTTACTGTACACATCAGAATTTGAGGAGCTAGATGTGAGCTTTGAGACTTTAAGTGACGAAGAAGGCGGGTCCGGTGGTCTTACTGTAGACAGTGATGATCAGATCTATGTCAGCTACATGAAAGCTAAGAAGATCCAGGTATTCTCACCAGCAGGTGGGAAGGCAATCAATGAGATACCATGCGATGGGTATGTACCTAGTCAAATTACCTGTTATAATGACCGCTTGATAATTACCCACGATAACATTGTAAAAGTTATTAATACTGTAGGCAATGTCATACAAGAGGTATCGAAGCCAAACGTTAATACATACGCTGCTGTGACTCAAAGCGATTCAATCCTAATCGCTTGGGTCCAGCACAATGATGGGTTGGTCAGTATTGACGAGTACACCAACGAGCTGAAACATATCCAGACTCTCATCTCTAATCACAAGATTGAGAAACCTGAGAAGCATAACTGGTACTATCTGCAGGAGTTCCGATCAGAAGAGATCGCTTTCTGCACTCCAGACAGGCTCTACGTATTTCATTAGCATGTACTAGCAGACGGCTAGACTCAATACTTCAAGTAAGAGACTTCTTGGAGCTTATTCCGTTTTCCCGTGAATACAGTTCTGATGATGAATCAGAAATTTAAGATTTTTATGAGGAGTCTGACGGTGATCAGTCTGATGCATCTAAATTTAGGCCTATCCGGGGTTACATCAAAAAAAAAAATTCTTGAGATCGAAAATCCCGTATATTTTGTAAAATTTGAATAATGCTTTAATAATGAGATGCGTTTGTTTTATGAATTATCTGCTTATGGGAAACGTGTATTGACATTGCGAGATAAAATATCAAAGTGAAAATGACTCTAATTTCCATTACCAGTGTTTCAAAGTTTCAAAGTTTCATTAATTTCCACAAACATGTACACCATATACCTTATACAACTTTTTTAAACAAAACATATGAAAACTAAGAACAGGAACATAAGAAATATATGAACTGATACATGTATATAACAGAATATCATTCAATTTACTTGGTTATGATTTACAGTGATAAAGTGATAATTGGTATTGTAATTGTATAGGAAAACATAAGTGGATGAGTCTATTAAATAAGCAAGGCTTGTATTTCATCCACCCCTGTTTGAAAAAAAATTAAAAAATAGTTACAGTCTATGAATTAAAAGAAAGAAACACAATTATGGCTAATCTGAGAACTCTTAACAAGTTTTTAAAAAGAGAGGAAAAAATAAAAGAATAAAAAAGGGGATGTAAACAGTGCTGGTAGGGGAGAGAGAGAGAAAGACAAAAACAAAAAATGTGAACAAGCAATACAGGGGGAGAAAAGAGGAAAGAAAAAGAGGCAGGGATTACCAGAAGGAGAGGTGGAGGAATAGAAAGAGATAGAGGGAACGCAGGAAGAAAGAGGCCGTCTAATACATTTACGTTTCTTGATTGTTGTAGCTATCCAACAAGGACAATTTATATTTACGTTTAATTGTGTTAAATGTTGGAGTTGATTTCAGCGTCGCGGCAACTTGTAAAGTGAATTCCAAAGTTTGGGTCCAGTATATATGTTGTTGGGTTTTTTATGTGGAGGGTGAACGAGATTTGACTGGTTGGATGTCTGTGGATTTCTATTTTTAAGAAACATTTGCAGTAGATGCTTTTGGTAGGTCATTTCTGTAAAGAATTGTAGGAGTATAAATCATATAATTTTTAGGGACTTACATTCAAGGAACAATAAATTGGTGTGTGCCCGGTAACTCATGTTGAAAATGATTCTCATTACTCTTTTATGATTTTTTTGTGAAAAAAAATATGTTTGAGTTAATTTTAATACAGTACCCCAAGGAAAAATAACTATGAAGAGCCTTCCAAGGGAAAAGGTGTTTTAGTTTATTACTGATACCAATATTTCTGGATACCCTTTTTGCAAAGGTTATGTACATATCATGGGAGACGATCCCGGGGATGGGGGTATATATAAAAAAAATTGAGGTGGGGGATGGCCTGTATTATCATCCCCGGCCCAGATATTTTTGGATAAAAAATTTATGATACATTAACTTAAATCTAATAATTATCCAAACTCATTCAGGGAGGGGGGCTGGGGGCTGTAGCCCCCACCCACTTTTTCAGTAAACACGTGCAAACGTATGGCAGTGCAAAAATGTGATATACACGCAGCCCCCATTAAGCCCCTCCACTTTCCAAGACGTTCCGCGGCGCCTGTCATTATATTTGATCTTGAAATACCGGTCACATTCGTTTAATAATTAGAAGTAAGGAAATAAGAAATGCCATAATTTCAATGCGGACAGATTGTTGAAAAAGTTTCTCGTGTGGGAGGGGGTATCCTCCACCCCCCCCCCCCACCCCGGCTCGGTCACTTCGCTCAATGGCGTATCTAGGGGGCAGTGGGCACGTGCCCCGGGCGGCACTTGGAGGGCACGCAAAAAAACGCAAAGGAGAGAAAGAAAAAAATTGGGAAATTAAGTAAAATCATAAACCTTACGGATTATGCGCCCCCAAATCCGCAGGGTAAATTTCAAAAATTTTCAAGAACTTGACTGAACTAAATGGAGTTTTGAATATATTTGTGTATTTCCGACTATATATCAAAATGTCATTGGGTCGGACACACATTATAGAAAATGATTACTCATTTTCTAAAGAAATCGCAGAGAGGTTTAATGATTACTTTAAAGATAATGGTCGTAAACTAGCTGCTGTGAACAGAAGCATATCAAATATTGACAGTGCTGCGTATTATTTTTAGTAATGATTTTCCTCATACTGCATATACTTCTTGCCTATCACTGAAAAAGAAATCATTAACAATGCTTTGTCATTTGAAAATAGGAAAGCTCCTGATTTTGACTCTGTTGATTGTTTGGTAGTGAAGAGGGTTATTCATGTTATATCTAATTACCGTTATGCAGCATGTTTAACCTATGTATTAAGCATGGTATTGTACCTGCAGACATGAGAATTACTAAGGTAATTCGCGTATACCAGAAGGGACCAAAATATATATTTTCAAATTGCTGTTCTATTTCATTACTCCCAACCTTCTCAAAAATCTTTGTAAAATGTATCTATGACCGATTACTAAATTTTCTTGACAAGCATAGTATTCTTTATAGCAAGCAGTTTGGCTTTTAGGGTCAGGTATTCCACGGATCATGCTCTTTTGGATTTTTTGATG
Source organism: Heliocidaris erythrogramma (assembly GCA_025617745.1). Taxonomy (NCBI): domain Eukaryota; kingdom Metazoa; phylum Echinodermata; class Echinoidea; order Camarodonta; family Echinometridae; genus Heliocidaris; species Heliocidaris erythrogramma. The sequence continues at coordinate 41,584,772 of CM046854.1, read as the reverse complement.
CATGTATCTAAAGCAATTGCAAACAAAGAAATTATTATTGCCATTTTTTAGACTTTAAAACGTTTGACTCGATTAACCATGATATTCTCCCATCCAAACTTAATTATTATGGCATTCGTGGTATTACGCTTCAATTATTTTTTCGCAGTTATTTTTATAATCGAAAACAATTTACTGTTTTCAATTCTCAAAATTCAAGTTCACAGTTTCCTGTGGCATTCCGCAGCGATCAATTTTGGGCCCCATTCTCTTCTTAATTCATATAAATGATTTGCACTCAGTTTCTCCACTCTTGAATTTTATACTTTTCGCAGACGACACTAACATATATTCTAAGCATAAATAATAATGTGGAATGCCTGACCCGAAATTTTAACACTTAAACAGTTAGCGAATGGATTGATGTTAACAAACTGCAACTCAATTGTGATGAAACCCATGTCATGTTTTATAATCTTCCAAAAACCTGAACTCATGAAGTTCAGATATATATGAATGGGAATTTAATAGAACATACAAATACAACAAAGTTCTTAGATATTCATATATATAAAGATTTAAAGTGGAAAACTCTTGTTTATGAAGCTTTACGCAAAGTGTTTAAAATAATAGGAGATATGAGTAAATTAAAAGACATCTTGCCAAATTATATTCTTCTAATATTGTATAATAGAGTTTACCTTACCTATCGTACTTATTTTAATGTTTGATGTAACTGTTACTGTATTATCCATTTGTCTTTTATTAATTAGTTTTGTATATGGATCATCTATATATAAGTTTTTCATAACTTCTTGATGATCCAACCACTTCATAGTTTCTCTAAGTCTGTTTTTAAATGTTAATGTCTTTACCTTTTGTAAAAAAAATGTTGTTGTATTCTTTGATTTTGCACGTTTTTAATTAAATTGGTGAATAAATTTAATTCAAATTTATAAATAATTCTTCAAATGAGATCCACAAAGTCGTTAAGTAAATACATAAAATAGACGTATTCTCATTTTACTTTCTGTGAAGAAATAGTTCTTATTTTGCTTACGTAGAAGCTATAGCATAATGTTTTTATCTGGTATCTACTTCTACTTCTATGTTGATTCTTGGTAGACCGTCTGGTATATCGCGAAGTTTTTGTAACGGTACATCCGATGTAAGGTGAACATCAATATCTTTTTAAAAACTTGAGCTTTGAAATATCTACTGTATATACAGTAGTATATAAAAATGCTATGAAATAATTATCGATCTCTCCATCGCGTTGTACAAACCTGTCATTCACTACCATTTAATCCTGAATTCGATATGTTTAAAACTTATTCAAGAGAGATATCGGTTCTTGATTTGATGTAACTTTGATAATTTGCATCTAATGGAAAAGGCGGGATGGGAGATGTTTTGTGCACATAATAAGACACTACATATCAGAAACAATATTTTGGCCACCAACATATAAGCCTGATGGAGTCGGCGTGCGTGGAATAAGGGAGTACTTGAGATTGAAAGGTAATAAGACTAATAAAATATTTCTTATTGCAGCACTGACAGTCTTTTATGTCTAACTGCCAACTATAGGTTGCCAACTAATTTTTTATTCATGAAACCTTACTAAGAACCTTGCCAGTTTATAGTATCAAACTAGTGAATTATTTAGTTGCCAACTTCAAAATTGACTGATGTGCTGGGCCCATGTGCATAAAAGGCTACTAGTTTAGCTGGCAACTAGTGCTTAGTAAGATTATAAATTCCCTAGTTTATACCTACGGAGTTGGCAACTAATTTGTGTTACATAAAACCTCACTAGGCACATTGCTTACTAGTTGCATACTAGGACAATTTGGTTTGTAAATGATTTGGGTGCTATGGCCTTGGAGAGGAGGTGATTATGTCAGATACAATAGGCTTGTAGACAAGATTATTGTGTTTGAGCTTCGAACCACATTCCAAATGAGCATAACTAATTTCTAAGGGTCTTTGTAACATTGCATTACTGCCCAGTACTTACATTTTGTAGAAATTCATAAATTCTCTATACAAGGTTGCTACAGCTAGTACATAAAGTTACAACTACAACCATGAGTCTCAAGCGTCCAAGAAAAATTAATTTTACTCAAGACGAAAACCTGTTCTTGGCCGACAAATATGAAGAGTTTAAACATGTCATAGATGCACAACATAAAGATGCGAACACCAACAGAAAAAAGAAGGAATCTTGGGCTGAGATTTTACAGCAACATCAAGCTAGATTCACAGTGGAGAGGTCTTTGAGTGATTTGAAAACCAAGCTTGGCAAATTAAAGACTGCAGGAAGAGAATGTGTAATGTCTCAGAAGAAAGCAAAGACAGCTACTGGCGGAGGAAAGCCCCCAAAGGACCCAAGTCCCGCTGAACAGAAAATATTAGATCTTTGTGCTGATACACCGGGTTTCAAAGGCCTGCAAGGGGCTGAATCTGGAGCATCGACATCTAAAAATAAGCAAGGGGAAGCACCAGTGGCCAGTGTTCATGATGAAGAATTAGGTGAGTGGATATAAGTTCTTTATTAATTGTTCTTTGTACTGTTGGATTGCTAAATATGAACTTCACGTCTGTGCTTATTACATGAACTTATATTATTGTAAACAAAATAATTGATGTAAAAGCTATTATTGTTGCCTTCCTAAGTTTCACTTAATTTTGCATAATTATACCAATGGTATTAAAATGTTGTCAATTTAAACAACATATTTATAGCATATCTTTTGGGCTATTAAATTTTGTTCTACAGGCGATGTCTTTGAAGATGACCCGGCAGGTTCAGATGAGGAAAGTGATCCACCAACCTCAACACCAGCCCAGAAGAAAACTCCGGCAGAGAAGAAGGCCAAGCAGCATGAATCCTTCAGTGCTCTAATTGACATTGAACGGTTAATGCTCTTCTAAAAAAGAAAACTTGCTACTAAAGCAAGAGAAACTCAAGCTGCAAATTGCGCTATTGCAGCAACAACTTGCAAATACAAGTGGCAGCAGTAATGATCCAGTATATTTTAATTTGTAAACTGTTGGACCTTCAATCTAACAACAAGAACATGTGTCTACTGTGTCTTTATGTGGCTGGCCTGTTTCATAATATTTAAAGAAGTTGATGATATATTAAAACAAGTGAAAATACTTCAATACTTATATAATTATAATTTAACATAAAAAACCAAATTATACATTTAATTTCCTTTGGAACAAAAACGTCAAATAAATAATTACTTGCTTAGTTAGATATAATAACACATTATATACAGAAGCATGACATTATTCAAACATAATGCTTCCTTTTTTAAGAAAATCATCTCTGAAATCAATTGAAAACCTTAAGTATTTTGACGCCGGTACTTTGTTCATTTTGTGATGGCACATGAATAAGATAACAAATAAAATCATGGCCACGTTGGCAAATCTAGTCAAATTAACAAAAGAGTCACTGTTCCTTTCTGGTAAACATGATAAATTCCACTGCCATGCACACATCTTTGGATGTATATACATAGTGCTTCATTAAAACTTATTACGTATGAGCATTGCCCTAGCCTAGCTCTTGGCCCATTGAGTTCACCATTGTAGCCATCCTCTTCAGGCTGAGGTATGCCAGGTCGTCGGTCTGCACCTAATGGTTCATTTCTGTCTACTGCAATGTTGTGCAACACCGCTGTTGCTGCTATGACTTTGCAAGTTGATTCAGCACTTCTCAATCGACTCTGTAGATGCAAAATGTGGAACCGACGCTTCCATCTTCCATCTTCCATCTTCTGCTCCACCAATACTCTCGTGCCTTTATGAGCAGAGTTGTAGCGTCGTTCTTGTGCTGTATGGGCATTCAAGAGTGGTGTCATTAACCAGTTGCGGCATGGGTAACCACTATCACCAAGGATATATCCATTTCGCCCTCCATGATGTCCCAGACTTGGCTGCTTCTCAGAATTCTGCTGTCGTGAGCTGAACCAGGCCATCTAGCAACAATGTTTGTAAACTGTCCTCGATGATTACAGATTACTTGAACGTTGATAGAGGAGTAGCCTTTCCTGTTCACGTAGTCTACCTCGTTCTCATGGGGTCGCTCAATCCATATATGTGTACCATCAACACATCCAATGACCCCTGGAAAGCGTCTCATATTAAAGAAGCCATCCTTGATCTCGCCAATAGTATTCTCATCAGGGAACTTGACAAAATCATCCAGTCTCGTACATAATGCATTAGTGACACGATGGATGGCGCGATTTGCAGTACTTCGGTGTATACCTACAGTGGATCACCAACTACATTATGGAATGTTCCAGTTGCGTAATACTGCAGCGCAATTAGCACTTGCTGATATGGTAGCAGCGCATGGTTTCTGACAGTGTCATGTTCAATGTCTGGTGCCACTATGTCAGTAATGTGCATTATGCCTTCACGGGTAAATCTATACCGCTCATACACCTTATCATCATCAAAGAAGTCTAATGGATTTCTCCTGTCTCGGAAGACGCGTTCTTTTCTTATTTGACGACGCAGTTCAACTAGATCCATGATTCTACGAGCCATGTTGTCAGGACGGTGTCCAAAGGCAGACTGATTAGTTGTCATCTAGTGACTTAGAGGTACCCCAGATCAACTCTAACTTTTGCCAGAATTTTAGAATGTTACTATATCTAGTTGGGTTTTATGCATCACAATTAGTAATCATCTAGGCTTAGTAAGCAACTTAAGTCCATTTTAGTTGCCAACTAGGCCTAGTAGCCTTTTATGCACATGGGCCTGTTGGATAGAATGTGTATACTTTGATGGAAAGGGCAGAATGTGTAGACTGTAGACAATACTTTGGCAGACCAATTTCCATAGCTGTTTATCAAAGGTCTTTGACCCTACTTGCCAAATTATTAACAGCCACTGATCGATGCCTTTTACTTCAATGCAATGTGTCTGGTTTTAAAAATAGCCTCATTTTCTTCCTCATTTTTTTTTCATTCAGTCCTTTTCTCTCTTTTTTCTTTTATTATAGTCTCGTTTTTTCCCCTCATTTTCTTTCATTCGGTCTTTTTCTATCCTTTTTCTTGTTGTTTTCTTTCTCATTGGTGTTTCTATCTTTATGTTTTTTCTCAGTTCGTTTACCTCTTTCTCTTTCCCTCATTATATTATATCAGTTTATCTTTCTTTCACATTTTACCTCTCAATCTCTCTTTTTTCTTTTTCCGTCACAAGAGCTCCAGTGGTGTAAGGATAATGGGCCGTATCTATAAAACTTGCAAAAGCTGAAGCAAATTTCTTGAGAACAATAGTTCTCTCCATCATGTGCAACGCAGCAATGCTATAATGTACTCTGTACCCTGTACTCTAAAGCGTCCATAACAGTCGAAAAGGGTTTTCAACTCTCGTACACTTTCCGAATTTAGTGATTTGATCATAATGTTGTTAAATATTAAATTCATTCGTTTTGGGTTGTTTTTCTTTTTAATGCTGTAAGTGCAGTAAAGAATAATCTTTCGAATATACTCAAAGAGAAAATTAAAGAATTAAAGATAACGGCTGAACTTCTCCGATTTTTAATAAAAGTAAAGTAAATCTATGAGAGGAACTTGAAAATATCAAGCAAATGCTTAATGAAGAACCTAATTCTTTTAATTCAGGCAAGTATATAGATAGACATGGTTCCTTGCAAGAAGAAGGTCCTTCCTTTTGGTTACTAGCAAATGCTATGCTTTTTCTAGTTTTATAGATACTGCCTTTTGTTCCTTACACATATACACCTAAAATCTACTGGGTCTCATTTAGTGAAAATATGTGGCAAATGTGTTAGAACGTAAAAGCAAAAAGTTATATTATACAGTATTTTATTCTTTATGGGGGCAAGTTTGGAATGAATTTTTTCAAAATGACAAGAAACTAGATGATTTATTTTTCTCTTCGGTTGTAATGCCATTTATCTTGTCATAATAAATCATAATTTGTATAATGTTACATATATCAGATATTAAGACAATTTTCCTGGTGAAATCTATAGCACTTCGTAAATTCTGTGGGATTCCTCCTGTCCTGAAATATACCCTCTCTTCATTTATGCCGACAAATCCCTACAACGGTATAACATTTCTGACCATGTCTTCCCCAGACGATTGGCGATGGAATGATTAGTCGACAACTAGTGATTTAGAGGTACTTTCCATCGACTCTCAATTTTGTATTTATGAATGCCTACTAGTGCCTGTGTGACTACTAGCTAGAGAGCAAGTTAGTTGCAAACTAGCTTAGTAAGGTTTTATGAATATGGGTCCAAAAGGCTAGTTTCCAACTAGCTGAGATAGTTGATTACTTCATATTTGGCAACTATAGGGATTTTGGTTGGCTACTGTATTAGGGCCTATTAACTAGCAACTAGTTTAGTAAGGTTTTATGAATATGGGTCCAAAAGGCTATAGTTTCCAACTAGCCGAGATAGGTGATTACTTCTTAGTTGGAAACTATAGGGATTTTAGTTGGCTACTGGGGCCTAGTAACTAGCAACTAGTAAGGTTTTATGAATATGGGTCCAAAAGGCTAGTTTCCAACTAGCTGAGATAGTTGATTACTTCATAGTTGGCAACTATAGGGATTTTAGTTGGCTACTGGGGCCTAGTAACTAGCAACTAGCTTAGTAGGGTTTTATGAATATGGGTCCAAAAGGCTAGTTTCCAACTAGCTGAGATAGTTGATTACTTCACAGTTGGCAACTATAGGGATTTTAGTTGGTTACTAGGGCCTAGTAACTAGCAACTAGTTTAGTAAGGTTTTATTAATATGGGCCCTGAACATTATGCGATATTTTTTTTACTACAGATAATAACTATTTATTTAGTTGGAAACTATAGGGATTTTGGTTGGCTACTAGGGCCTAGTAACTTGCAACTACATGTAGTTTAGTAAGGTTTTATTAATATGGGTCCAAAAGGCTATAGTTTCCAACTAGCCGAGAGAGTTGATTACTTCACAGTTGGCAACTATAGGGATTTTAGTTGGTTACTAGGGCCTAGTAACTAGCAACTAGTTTAGTAAGGTTTTATTAATATGGGCCCTGAACATTATGCGATATTTTTTTTACTACAGATAATAACTATTTATTTAGTTGGAAACTATAGGGATTTTGGTTGGCTACTAGGGCCTAGTAACTTGCAACTACATGTAGTTTAGTAAGGTTTTATTAATATGGGTCCAAAAGGCTATAGTTTCCAACTAGCCGAGAGAGTTGATTACTTCACAGTTGGCAACTATAGGGATTTCAGTTGGTTACTAGGGCCTAGTAACTAGCAACTAGTTTAGTAAGGTTTTATTAATATGGGCCCTGAACATTATGCGATATTTTTTTTACTACAGATAATAACTACCCGTATATGGTATGAACATGAATGCCATAAATATCATGAAAATGTCATTTCATTATTCGCATATTCACCTGTTCTACTCGTTTTGCATGGTGGCGGTGGAGGGATCGATGCTCTTTTGCCTGCCGAAGCGGTTATGAGGGGTGCGGTGGGGGCTGTGTATTTTGTCCGCTCTATTTGTCGTTGTGTTCATAGTGATTACGTGCAACTATGCTGTTTAGAAAATGCTAATAACTGTTGACATTCATTATGTATAACTTATTTTGATGTAATGTACATTATTATTGTGTACATGTATTCACTTATGTTGTTCAAAGATTGATTTAAAATAAAACTGTCATAAAACTGTGGACCTTTTAAACCTTGTCGATGTGGTATTTTTCTTCTGGAAATAATGAGAATGTTTGTTTTATATAAGATGCGTTACTAGTGGATCCACGGTTTGAAAATAGGGGGGGGCAGGCCGAGCGGCGAAAACTAATCGGCTAAGTGGCGGCGCCATAGTTATGAAAGTCATGACTGGAACTAATGCATCAATAGAAGGACACCCACCCTACCCCCACTGTCCCGCTGGGTTGCTTTGCTACGGAAGCTTATAAGTGCCAACCAGATGACGAGATAAGAAGACGAGAAGATAAGTTAAAATGATGAGTAGACGAGTTATTGGAACTCGGCAAGTCGACTTATTATGGACAAGATGACGAGTTGTTGAAACTCGGCAAGTCGACTTGTTTGGGGCAAGAAAACAAGATGACGAGTTGTTTGAACTCGGCAAGTCGACTTGTTTAGGATAAGAAGACGAGATGATGAGTTAATGCAACTTGGCAAGTCGACTTGTTTGGGACAAGAAGACGAGATGACGACTTGCCAAGTTGCATTAGCTTGTCATCTCGTCTTCTTGTCCTAAACAAGTCAACTTGCCGAGTTCAAACAACTCTTCATCTTATCTTCTTGTCCTAAACAAGTCGACTTGCCGGGTTCCAATAACTCATCATCTCGTCTTCTTGTCCAAAATAAGTCGACTTGCCGAGTTCCAACAACTTGTCTTCTCGACTTCTTGTCCAGAATAAGTCGAATTGCCGAGTTCCAACAACTCGCCTTATCGTCATTTATCTTGTCTTCTCGTCTTCTTATCTCGTCTTATCGTCTTCTTATCTCGTCATCTGGTTGGCACTTATAAGCTTCCGTACTTTGCTGTGTCTTTCATGGACGGTTATAATTTTCAAGACAGCTGACGTCTTTTCCCCAAATATATACAGTACAGTCATTTTCTTACTCGATATAGTGATATCTACTGATGCAAAGTGTATCCCTTTGTAACTCCTCATTGTAACACTCAAATTTATTTAACTATGTCACCTCGTTGTAAGATCGATGCTGTTAATACACTAAAAGATTGTCTAGAGGACATCAAGGTCTGGTCGGCCAATAACAGACTCCGTCTCAACGAATGTAAATCAGAACTGATCCACTTTTCATCACAATTCAGGAGCACGGCGCCTCTACCAGATTTCACAACTGAGGAGGGTGTACTACAGACTTCTAAATATGTTAGAGACCTGGGCATTACACTGGACAATCACCTTACCCTTCAACACATAAAAAACGTCTGCAAATCCGCGTCATGGGGTATATATAGAATTGGAAAGCTCAGGAGACTACTCGACAAAGCCTCAACTGAAAGACTCGTCCACGCCTTCGTCTCCTCCCATCTGGATTATTGCAACTCCCTCTTTGCCGCCCTCCCTATTTCTCATTTATCTCCACTCCAGCGCATTCAAAATTCAGCAGCTAGAATGATCACCTTAACTAGGAAACATGACCATATATCCCCTATTCTTCACTCACTTCATTGGCTACCGGTCCATGATCGTATTACTTTTAAGATTCTACTAAAATATCGCATTATCTTGCCCCCAAATATCTTCAAGACCTAGTTTTTATTTATTTATTTATTTATTCTTTTTCCGTTTCACATAAACAGAATATAAAGAAACATGACATAATAAATATAATACAGCAAAGTTGTTAGAACATGTGTCATATAGAATACATGAAAATATCATAATTCTTGAAAAAGGATCAGCAACATAACAACACTTTAGCTTATAATAAGTGTAAAACGGAGGGACTTGCCAGAAAGAAGCAAAGCTTGTACAAGAGGCAAGCCCCTGAACTTAGTTTCAATACGTTTTAATCCCGGGGAAAAATGAAAAAATGTATAATGAACACATAATATATACAAAATATAAGAAGTTATAAAAGTATAACTGATAACAAATATAATAACAGGGGGGCAGAAAGAGAAGGTGCAGGTAATTATGAAAAGACAGACTGCAGGGGTACGTGTATGGAACATGCTTATATGATTTCAGTTAAAATAAAATGTTATACGAACGTATAATATAGGTATGGATATGTTATAGTTAATTGTGTATTGACTTGACCTGTTGCTGTGAGTATTGACAGATTTGAGCATACGTTTAAAAGCATTAATACTAGGGGATTCTTTAAAATCATGAGGCAGAGAATTCCAGTATGCAGATCCAGAGTACACAAATGAGTTCTTTGCAAATAAAGTTCTTGTTAATGGTAGATGATAGTAGTTTCGTTGTCTAGTTGGGTAGTAATGTATAGAAGTATTCTTGCGGAACATATTAGAAAAAATTGCGGGGAGATTGTCTTTACTTAATTTGTACATGAATTGGCCGAGTTGGAAAAGATATATGTCATTTACTTTCAGAATATTGTTTTCAAAGAATAATATATCGGTATGTGATCTAAATTGTGTTTGAAATATTATTCTTAGAGCCTTTTTCTGCAAAAGTAATATCCGGTTTAATTGTGTTTTTATTGCACATCCCCAAGCTATAATTCCATAATTAATATATGGAAAGATCAATGTGAAATAGAGTGTCAGCAATGTTCGAGAAGGAAGAAAATGTTTGAGTTTATTAATGATTCCGATATTTCTAGAAATTGTTTGGCATGTGCTATCGATATGAGGTTTCCATGATAATTTGCTGTCAATAAGAACTCCTAAAAATCTTGTTATAGAAACATTATCAAGAACATGGTTATCAAAATGGATACTGCCTGGTAAACTATTGATTTTATTACTAAATAACATGTAATTTGTTTTCTGGAGATTAAGTGAACGTTTGTTTGACTTGATCCAATCGGTCACATATGTCAGTTCAGAATTTACAATTGTAATGAGTTGATTAACATCAGCATGAGAAAAGAAAATATTTGAGTCATCAGCGAAGAGTATGAATGACAATAAATTAGAAGATTTTTGTATATCATTAATGTACGTAATGAGAAGTAGAGGGCCAAGTAGGCTACCCTGCGGCACGCCACAAGTAATTGGAAGAGTAGAAGAATTGCAATTGTTAACCGATACAAATTGAGTCCTATTAGTGAGGTAACTCCTGAACCACTCCAAGGCCTTCCCTCTAACTCCATAATGACAAAGTTTATGTAGAAGAATATCATGGTTTATGGTATCGAAGGCCTTGGAGAAGTCCAGGAAGATACCAACAGTGTGACAACCTTTATCAATAGAAGTGGTGACTTTATCAATAAATGACAAAATTGCATGAGAGGTACTATGGTTTTCCCGAAACCCAAATTGGAAGTTTGAGAAAATGTTGTGTTGTTTGAAAAAATGCGTTGTTCTTGTATGGACAATTTTTTCAAGAACCTTAGATAGCGAGGTTAGTAGGGATATTGGACGATAGTTAGAAACAAGTTGACTGTCACCCTTTTTTGAAAAGAGGAATAACTTTTGCAATTTTCATTTTATTAGGGACCCGTCCTGTGTTAAGAGAAATATTAAAGATGTGCACTAAGGGATAGCTATGATAATTTTCTTTAAAAGGAAATTAGGAATGCCGTCAAACCCAGGACTTTTCTTATTCTGCAGATTGCTAACAATATTGATGATTTCACTCGTATTTGTAGGATTGAAAAACATGGAATTAGGGTTAGGGTTGTCAAGGAAATCATTGAAAGATTTATTAGCTTGCGGCACTTCCTTCGCCAGATTGTTACCAACTTGTGAAAAATATGAATTAAACTTTCCTGCGATAATGTTATTGTCATCGGTTGAGGTATTGCTTGTTTTTATTTTTGTGATTGAAGAACTCTTTTTCTTTTTATTCAATGCACCATTAATAATTTTCCATGTGTTCTTGGTATCATTTTTGTACATATTAAGTTGAGAAGTGTATAGTATTCCTTTTTTGCAATACGCAACAAAGAGGTGAGGGTGTTTTATAAGAGGTGTATTTAGAACGAGAGACATCACTTGGTTTGGAGCTATATCTATAATAAAGATTGTTCTTTCTGTTGATAGATCTCAAAAGCGATTTTGTAATCCAAGGGTGAATTGGAATCTTTTTATAATTTGATTTCCGGTTGGTGATAAAGGGAATATGTGTATCTAAAGAAAATGTCAATTTGGCGATAAAAGAGTCATAAGCTACATCAACATCTGAGGAGTCGAAAACAGTCGACCAATCTGTACTCTCCAAATCATTGATTAGATGGGCAATGTTTTCGTCATTTATTTTACGATATGGAGTATTAAACGTTTCTTTACTAACAAGTTTGTTTGTACAAAACTTAACAAAAATTGGAAAGTGATCAGAAAAGTCACTAAGGATAACACCAGCTTTTGGGGTAGGAGAAGTTATATTGCTGAAAATATTATCAATAATAGTGGCAGAGTTATCTGTTACTCTCGTTGGTTTAGTGATAAGTGGTAAGAAAGAATTAGATAAAATATTTCAAGAAACTCTTGCGAAGTTATTGTTACAATTAGCTAAGTTCAAGTTGAAATCCCCCATTATTTTTCAACAGTGGATTTAGTAAAAGTTCATTGAGGGTATCCATAAAATTTTGAGTATTCGATTGTGGAGGTCGGTACAAAACACCCAGTATCAAGTTTTTTCCTTTGAGGTTGCTGATTTCAACAAAAAGGGATTCCAAAATATCGTTGGATATAGTCATGTTACCTATAAGAGTATTGTTGCGGTATGTAAAGCGCAACACCGCCACCCGGTCTACGAGTTATGTTATTAACAATCAAATTGAAACCAGAAAGTAAAAAAAGGGAACATGGGTTTTCCGAAAACTACGTTTCTGTTAAAGCAATAATTGAAGATTTCGGAAACATGTTGTTATCCAGAAATAATTTGAGTTTATCGAAATTTTTATTGGCACTTCTAATGTTTAGATGGAGAAGGAAAATGTCATCTTCAGAATTGCTAGATTTAATGAAAGATTTAAAATTTTGTTCTGTAAAATATTGTGAAGTGATGAGCTGCCCACATGGGTCATTTGGATCAAAGTTAAAATTTAGATCGGCAGTGTTATCGTTAAAATAATTCTTTATATATGAATCATAATGGGAATTTTCTCGCATAAAGGTAGCGGCATGCTGTGATGAGAGAGACAACAGGTTGTCATGACTGAGCGAGCTGAAAGGAAACTCAGATAAATCGGCCATAGGAGGAGGAGGAAATAAAATTGTAACGCCTAACGAGAATACACGATACCATGTTCCTGCTCATGTGCCTGCGCAAGAGAAGAAGATAGATTACAGGAGAAAGACAGAGGTGATAAAGGGGAAAATAAAAAAGCCAGACATTATTAAAGAAAAAAGAATCAGTGCAAGAAAATAAACAAACACACAGCCCCAAAAAATCAAAAGGGGGAAGGGTCAGGAAATTATACACAACTAAATTAAATAGGATAGAAAGATTAGAAATAAACTAACAAATCAATTAAGGATTGGTAATAATACTTATTAAAAAAATGACAACAAAGTCAAAAATAGAAAATAGGTATACAAAGATGGTTTTTCTTTTTAACAAACAACAAAAATCCATTTTGTATCCGTCTCTCCTGATTTGTTTTTTTTTTTTACATCAAAAGGTACAAAAAATGAGGATATGGAATAAATTATAAGTTACTCGGATCATGAACAGAAAAAAACCCGTGACATATGCATTAATCAATGGACCAGAGCTAACAGGTGCCGTAACCAAGATCCCCAGAGAGACATAAATACCGAAGACTCTAACTGGAAAGAGTCATATTAACAACATTACATATAAAGATCTTCCTCTTCTGTCAGATCCCTCCGTTCATCTTCCTCTATGCAATTAAATCACGGCCCACGTACGAAAACCCGATATGGTAACCGTGTTTTTTCATCTATTGCCCCCACCCTCTGGAACAAACTCCCACCACATATTCAAAATGCCCCATCCATTGAATCATTCAAAACCCTTCTTAAAACCCACCTTTTTAATCAGTCATAGTATACTGGAGGCGCACACAAGTAGTTAGTTCATTTAACTGCATTGTATTAGTAATATTTTATTTCATTTTGTTGTTTTTAGGCTATTTTTTTACAATGTATACTGAGTTAGGCAGACCACCTGTGCGCCCGTATAAAGCGCCCTATAAATGTAATTATTATCATTATTATTATTATTATTATTGTAGTTTCGTAGATAAAATGTATTATAAGAGATAAGTACAAAGACCAAATCGCTGCCCTAATTGATGAGTTGACAGTTTCCAAAATACTATGAGAGACTGATGTAGGCGCGGCAGCCATAGGCATACGGGCACATTCTCGAAATTACACTCCATACTTGTTCCTTGTTTATTTTGGTACAATATCTGGGAGCCAATCGCATCTATTCATTTCGCCCCGGAAAGACTGGGGCCGTTGGCATCGGTCATTGCAGCGATGAAGCTGTATTAAATTGGTGCACCACGACTGGTGACATTACGGTACTGGCAGTTTGTATATATTTTTTTTTTTTTTTTTTTGTAGTTAGTTTGGTGCAATTGTTGATTGAATTCATTGTCTAAAACTGATTAAAGAAAGCGATTATACTGAACTCTCGTCGATTTTTATTCCGTTTCCTTCTATACCTATTGACAGAGCGTGAAGGAGGTTTTTAAATTGAATAATAATTTAGGCATATTTACATAATCGCGCACTAATTTTTACCAAGATGTACACTGGGGCTTAAATATCGTTTCTCTATTGTCATAATGTGCACTTGTTGCATGCTTGTTTGCATGGACTTTGAAATGTTTCAAAGTCACGTAAACGCACGATGTTACGGTTGCCAGTGGCATATCTAGGAATTATGCTCCCTAGACAAAAAAGGTGAAGTTGCGCCCCAATCAACCACAAGTTATTGTACAAGCGATATTTTTCATTTTTGTACCACCCAAAACGCATTTTTTTTTTTTTTTTTTTATTATTATTATTATTTTATTTTACATGCATTTTACCCTAGAAAATTCGCAATTGAGCACTGCAATGGACGGGTCGAAATTCAAATTTTGAAGACTGGTAAACGGTTTTCTGTTCTCTTCCTTCTCAAATGGGCTCAAAATTAACGAAAACCCTTGAGAAATAGTCGAGAAATTTAGCAGGGCACCCGACAGATGAGATTTCTTTCAGATGATAAACCTTTGCAAATGCTATTCTATATACTTTATCCTACATGGGGCCCGCAATATTGAACTGGAGGCTGATCAACTTACATCATAGCAAGCAAAGGATAAAGTAACGAGATAAGGAAGCAAAGCGACCGAGCTTTTAATTTTTTTAGCATTTTAAACACTCAAAAATTGTATTTCTAATGCATTTATCTCGCAGATTGGGGGCATGTAATCCTTATAATGATTATAACTCGTCTTAATTTTCTACTCTTCCTTCTTTCTCTATTTCGCGCCAAAGTTTTTGCGCCCCTTCAAGTGCCGCACAGGGCACGTGCCCATGCCCCCCCCCCCCCCCCATATACCACTGACGGCTGCGGTGAATCCAGAAATACATTTACGTGTACTTTGACGCTCATGATCATTTTCATATTTGGTAAATAACGTGGGTTTTGATTGAGGATTTTAGTTTTGAATTTTGGAAAGTTGTTTTACCTCGTCAATCTGTGTTTTTGGTGTCATGTTCCATGATCTAATTGAGGATTAATTTTTCTGTGTTGTTGGTGTCATGTTCCATGATTTAATTGAGGATTAATTTTTAGCTCTGAATTTTGGAAAGTTGTTTTACCTCGTCAATCTGTGTTTTTGGTGTCATGTTCCATGATTTATTTATAAGTATATCATCACCAGATCATTAGTACGGTGTGTACCTAATGTTCAAGCTTCTATAGTTACCATAATCTGAACGTTTTGACTATATAGTGCCACACACTTTTGACACATGCCACACTGGGTCAGACATGACTGTGGTAAAGCCCCTTCATCACGTATGAGTCCACAGATGGAATAATTTGCATGTGCCAAAGTATGGATGCATGCACGTAGCTATAATCTTTCAGAATGAGCATTCTAATGAAAGAAACGATGATTACCGGTGTAATTATCTCTGTTAATATTGAATGACAGGACATGAAGCGGATGTTTAACATGAGACGAGTGCTCTACAGACCCTCATGAGAGCTTTATCAATATTATTCAGTTTTGATGATTGAAAACATAAAAATGTTAATTCATACATAAAAACTATCTGCAGTTGACTAAAAGTATTTTAAAAAATATAAATGAAGGTATACTGCAATTAAATTTATTCCACCTTGCATTTTCTTATGTAGACATGCAATTATATATGGAAGGCCATTTCTCAAAAGCCTGGAGTGTCCAGTGTGTCTTAACATCTTCAACAATCCCATTATCATGTCCTGTTCCCAAACCGATTGCAACGCCTCATCGAATGCGACGATGGCGACCAGAAACTACTCTGTCCAGTTTCCAGAGGTGAAACACAAGTACTAAACGGAGATGTTAAGAAACTATATACCAGACCAGCGTAGCTCTGTCAAACTTCCTCGTAGAGGATGTCAAGAACCGAGGTCGTGTAGTACATGTACATGAAGTTGCAAATCGAGAGATAAACCCCATGGGCCATGGTGTACGTTGTCTACTGTCAAGACTGGTGTAAATATCTCTGCATTGCATACCTGAATGAAGGTGCATTCTCAGTGGAACGGATTCAACGGTCATGAGATCGTTGCTATGGATCAGATCACATCAGGAAATGTTTGCTGAGAAGACGCCGTAAATGCAGGAAACGCGAGGAATGCTTCTGTTCTGAATCTGTTCCAGATCATCGGTCGGTCCATGAAAGTGACCACAGGAAGATAGTGGATGTACTGAAATCTTAGGCTGACAATTATAAACAAATTACCATTCAGGAGCACATTGAAATCACAAATGAACGGAAAGAGCATAAGAAGGTGGCGACACAACGCATAGATGATGTCACCAACGGCTTACGACGAATGTGTTCGACAGCCGGAAGAAAGAAAAGGCACCCTTGCGGGTCAATTCAAACGGCGGAACGAAGACTAGAAGACAGGACCAGAAGCAATAAAAGAACGGTTGAAAAACAAATCAACCACACGACAGCCATGACTGACATGGTAGCCAATGGTACAGTGGCGTATCTAGTTATTCTCGCCCCCCCCCCCATGCCCAAACTCATATTAATGAGCGTTTTTTTTTTATTTCGAAATGATGAGTTTTGATGCACATAATCTGGGGTTGTTAGCCCAAATATGATTATTATTATATAGGCCTAAGCGAGGGAGCAACGCGACCGAGCGGCAGATCTTTATTTTGTTTTTCCTTTTCACCCCTCAAATTGAAATTTCTTATAAATTTTACCCTTAGAAAAAAAATCCAATGGAATACAGCGACATAGCAATATACAGGGACCGCGGAACCGGGGGCTAGGGGGCTGCAGCCCCCTCCCTTTTTTTCAGTAAACACGTGCAAACGTATGGTGGTGCAAAAATGTAGTATACATGCAGCCCCCCCCCCCCCCAAATATGCCCCTCCACTTTCCAAGACGTTCCGCGGCGCCTAATATAGGCCTTGTTTTTAAAATTCTGAACATTCCTATTTTGGGGCGCATAATGAATGAAAGCCCTGAAGAAATACATGCCCCTGTTTTCCGTGGGGGGGGGGCAAAGCAACTAGCGTCAATTAACATTTTAAGAACCGCATTGGGGTGCGAAATAGCTAGATCCTGAACATAATTATTCGGGGGAGCAAAGCGACCGAGCTTTAGACAACTTTTTGCATTTCAAACCCTATAAAAACACCATTTATTACGCATTTTGTTCTTGACTGGGGCTCAAATAACCCTCAAAGACCAAACATTTTCTTGTATTTCTTCCCCTTTTCTTTCTTGTTTTCTTTTGCGTTTTTTTTTTTTTTTTTTTTTGCGCCCGATCAAGCGCCGTCCGGGGCACGTGCCCCCTTGCCCTCCCCGGTAGATACGCCACTGCAATGGGATGAAGATACCGCTGGAGATGGAAACCCTGGCTGCACACGACACTCTTTGTCAAGAATTACAAGAGGCCCTGGAACGAGAAGATCCCGACTACGAACATGCCGAAAAAACAACCAAGGTTGAAGAGAGTTTCACCTTATGTACGGAGGATCCTGGGATAGGACCGGATATTTTTGTGTAGAGAATGATGGAGAACGGTTTTTATATCCCCCCCCCCCCCCCGCCCCCCAGGCTGAAGGCTAACTTTGTTTTGTTCCGCTTTTTGCGTGCATGTGTGTGTGTGTGTGTGTGTGTGTGCAGCAGAGGTATACTTGTGTGACTAATTGGACAGTCAAACACAATAGATGCCTTGTGTGGCTTTTTTGCTGCTTGTGTGGCTATTTGAACAATAGAGAGAACAATGGGAAAGACACGCAAGTATGAGTGCGTGAGTACGTGGGTGTGTGTGCGTTTGTTTAGCATTATGTCCGAGGACATTTTCGGACAGAGAACAAAAAAAAAATCATGACAACAATGGTCCTCGGAAGCCGGACAATAGTCCTCGAACGTCGAACAATGAATTTATGCCTTATTCCGTCGACTGTCCGAGGACGAGTAACAATAGAGGAACAATAGTTGTCCTCGGAAGTAAAGCCATGTAAACGTGTGTGTGTGTGTGTGTGTGTGTGTGTGTGTGGTTTTACATATGGTCCTGTGGGGTACAGAGAACAAAAGAGCACAATGATGCCCTTTATTCCGTCATGTTTGTGGGGTACAAAATACAATAGGAGAAGTACTACCCTCGTCTCTTGTTTTGTCTCTCCATTCATTATGCCCGCTACTATTATTGAACATCTCTTTCCTGTACCTCTTTATCTCTTCATATCCGGCTGTACCTCCGAACTTGAATAAATGAGATTTGAACGACTTTTGTACTGCAATTAATATGTATACCTTGCTTTTTTAATGTATATAAACGCATGTTACTAACAGGTACGATCATTCCACCTGAAGAAATAAATTGAAAGCGCTTGTGGAAATCAACCTGTGGATATATCTGCTGTGTCATTATTCTATGAGTGAACTTTATTTTAATTCTATTTCATCTATACGTTCTCCCATTTAAAATCTCTCTATATATACATTTTGTTTTGTTTTGTTTTTTGCTCTTTACCCAATTTCTTCAACGTCGGTTATATAACAATGTCTATGATAGCTTAATAACGGGCTATCTAAAACGATTGGTATCATGTAGAGGTGTTGTGGATCAGTGGATAAGTCCCCGGACTGTGAACCACGAGGTCCGGGGTTCGAATCCCACCGCAGCACTAGCGTCCTTTGGCAAGACGTTAATCTACATTTGCCACTCTCCACCCAGGTGTTAAATGGGTACCCGGTAGGATGGCGAAAGGTAATGTCCTTTGCTTAGCATGTGTGCGCTTAACAGGCGACTGGCAGGAATGCTCCCCATGCAGGGAGTGGAGAATGTGCATACACTGTGTGCGGGCGTGCCAGAATCCAATGACCGGGGTAATAATATATATCTATAGCGCTTTGAGCCAGTACTTGGGAAAGGCGCTTTATAAATGCCAGGTATTATTATTATTATATAACGCAATGATAGACCGAAAGATTTGTTTACAAATTAAAAATTCCTCCCCAGTCAAGCTTCTACGGCAGACCGTTTGAATATTAATGAGTCAGAAAGAAGAGGATCTTGGGTATTTGATTCTAGTTCGTCGTGACTTGGCCGTGAACCAGAATAGCCTGGTGGCTAAGTCGCTGCCCGGCAAGCAGTAGATGACAGGTTCGAATCCCGCTGGTTCCAATTTTTTCTGACTTGTGTTTTTCATTACAGATCGAGCATACGATCTTTAACACTAGGAGTAATATGCCGAAAGATTTGTTTACAAATTAAAAATTCCTCCCCAGTCAAGCTTCTTCGTTTACTAATAATAGACCTGTTTACTATAAGTGATTCAAATTTATGGATGTTTCTTTCCTGGGGACCTAGTAACGAGGTATTCCATTAACCTGTTATTAATGAATGAACTACAATACTTGGAATCCAGTTTGCATACATTACTTGTTGCTATGTCTGACAAGCCTCTGGCAAGCTTTCAGGTTGTCAAGAACAACCTTTGTTTCAAAAGTATGCATAAAATTTGAATACTTAGTAAACAGGACAAGCTCTTCACGAGTGAAATTGAGACTGACATTGCAATGCCAGCAGTAGATGGCGCTAATCCAAGATGGCGACGTCCATGAGTGAAGCGAAAGACTTGCGTTTGGCTGGCGAAAATGAGGAGTTTTATCAACTTAATGGAATATGCAAATTGTAAGTTATCTAAATGGATGTTATTAACATTGTATAATTATTTTCTGTGAAAATTTGCTTTCCAAATTTCACCAAGCGATGAACGAATTCGGAGTGTTTGATGTGTTCATGATCAGACTGATGATGGTGTTTCAGTCCCGTTCTTTAAAATTGAAGTTGGTTTAACATGTTTAATCAGTAACTCTTTGGCTATTAAGTATTATAGCTAATATGCCCAGTAATCCTCAAATTGGCAAGAATCCTACCTAGGATATCAAAAAAACAGCAGAACGGAGGTATAGATAGGATTTGTATGGAGCAGAGGTAATAATATAGTCATGATAGTGCAGCAAGGGGATCAGATTCGCTGTCAATTGCTGTGGTCTAGGCCTAGTGGTAAACACTCCCGGGTACATTTCTGTAAAATAGTTGGTATTTTCTGTCGCATGTACTAAAGGTATGGGGGAAAATAAGATAAATATTTTAAATACTTGCTTTCAAATTCAGCCCTTAAAAATCTCACTCCTACCTCAAATGGCCGTTAGGAAGAACTTTTGATATTTTCAGCAAAATCCAAAGTCAAAATCTTGTCCAAAACCGGAGAAATCCCCGCCGATTTGTTTCGCGATCGCGTGTTGTTTACAAACTGCCGATGTCTTAGACTAATATCGGCCAATATAATTTTTGTCCACGAAGAAACTCGGGATCGCAAGCGCACATCGATCTTTACGATCGCGCACCCAGGAAATCGGAACTTTTCCGTGTACGCCATAGGGACCGAATTTTTGAGGACAAAACTCTTTTGGGGAGATGTCAGCGCCCGCGGCGACCAGGAAATGTACACAATGACTCCGATAGCTCGTTTCGCGAGAATCAACAGTAAATTACGGATTTCATTTTTGGAAATATCTTTTCCAACATTGGTGAGTTGAATTTATTGTATTTCTTGGATATTTTGGGGTCGGTTTTTGAAAATTAAATGCCGATTTTGAGTGAATATTGGTGACTTTTGTGCAGTGGTGTTTTAAAAAGATGAGGTGTATGACTGCCTACATTATACACACGAAGTATAGGAATGTAGCTATGAGTGGTGGTAAAGGCATCTGGTCAGACTGTGAGAGTATTCTCTTTCTACACTGCACTCGCGTTTAAGGTCCCGGGTTCGAATCCCGCTCTTTCTTGCTAATAATTTTTTTCAGTTATGAATCGATAACGATAGCGTTTATTCCTTTATAAATAACTGAATTTCAACAATGATCACCAAGATAAGAAACTTGACGAATTATTCACTTGTTCAGGCGGATTTAATGGCGGCTGGGCATAATAACGACTTTGGCCAACTCTTTAATGTGATTGTTTAACGTTAGCATGATTCTGGAACTTAAAAAAACAATGAAACAAATAAAATATTTGGTCCATAGAATTTGCGCACGCCATACGTTTTAATATGTGGGGTGTTTAAAGGAGAATTAACCTCAAAAAATAAAGACGATAGTGTTCAAAGGTGTTATTTATTCCTACTTGTTAGACTATATGGCTTCGCGTCAAAATATACGAGATCGATACGAATCAAGATTTTCTGAGCAAAATTTATCATCTGCTAGCAGCACATGGGGGCTGCCATTTTTTTATGTGTACAAGAACATTTTCTTAATCCAAATGCCCAATTGCCTTTTTCAAAATTAAAAACCCATTTAAGATTAGATATGTCAATTTATTTTTAAACTGAAGATTTCCTTATATATTTCTGTTGAAAATCGATATTCGCTTAATAAAAATCTATTTTCTCGATACTGTGACGTATGGGACGGAGCAAATTAATTCAAATTTTACGGATGCTTCTTCCCTGAGCATCTATAGCGGCAAACTATGCATTCACCTGCTTTCGGATAATGGACTTGAAAAGTCAGAATGCATGCTGCATATATTATGTTCTGCTCTGTTTGGCAAACCCAACAAAATAGATTTTTGTTAAGCAAAACCAGACAATTTAAAAATATCATTATAAAGATTTAATTTGTATAATACATGTAAACACCTACTTTACATACCTGCCAACATTGGAAAGTAAAAAAACTGAGTCATGCGAGCGCGGCGTCTGCAGCGTCTCGCAACTGGGGATCCAAGTGCCGCGCCATGGCAGAGGTTCAGAAGGTAGTCATGGTAATGCCCCCCTAAAGCTCCTGCATTATAAGCTCTATGAAGTGCACTATTAGGTATACTGTAAACTGTATGGTTACAATAATTTATGGCAAGCAAATGAATCATCAAAAACACTTGCTTGATGGTCAATGTACTTGTTTCTAAAGATACAATATATTACCAGGAGATTGAAGGTTTCATTTTTAAGTGGGGGGACTGAGACTCTGGATCAGAAGATGCACCACAGTAATTGTAGACTATACCTTCAATTTACTTAGCTGAAGAACTGCAGTGATGGCACATACATAGTACATGTGATTGCACTGAATGCAGAGATGCCAACCTCTCAACACAAAAAACAGACTGGTTGCCTTAAAAAATCAGATTTTCCACACAAAAATCAGATTTTCGCGAAAATGAATGTGACATGCATTATTAGCACACCATATGATGAAAATAAGGACCCCAAAGTGTTCACAGACATCTAATGAAAAAATTGAATTATAAGAAAAACATAAAAGTGTCTAAAAAAGAGACAATTCAAATGTGAAAAACAAAAAATTAAGGCTATTACAGGGCTTCACACAAACTCTTTTGCCAGGGGACCTGCCCAACCCCAAGATCTTAATATTTTTGATATTTTGTGGGTACAGGGAAAAAAAAATTAAATTGAAATAAGAAATATGAAAGGAACTGCATATATTCAACAGCAGTCAACTATTGATCCATTTGATGGGCTCAATTGTTATCTTAAATTGTCACTTGTCATTCAATCTACAAAGTAAAAAAGTAAAAAAGAAAAAAAGAAAAGAAAAAAGGGGTTTAAGTGGCTCTTTTAATGTTTCGTATCATTGTGGGTGTGGGTGTGGGTGTGTGTGCATGTGAGTGTAAGGTTTGGTGTAGGCTTGGATGTGCATATGTGTTTTATTAAAGAGACTAACTTTGCCTTTTATACCATTCACAAACAAATATAATACACTATCACACCACTGTAGTTTTTCTCATACCTTAGAAATAAAATAAGTGTTTTGAAAACGCAGAAGTACATATAATTTACATTTCATTTTGGGGGGAGTCTAAATTTGGTAAGAATGTGTCAATCATCTACTCAAATATACTGTACGATGAATTTATCATCAAATATTATATGTAGTATTCAAATAAATGATGATAAGTAAAGTGTTTCCATAACTGAAATTTCTTCAATTAAGCAGCTCAGTGAGGCATTTACTGAGGACTCCTCCCCCGAAGTTCAGGCAGCCAAGGCTGTTGAGAACAGCTCCGACTAACAGCGCCGTCATGACGGAGTATTGGCGAAATAGAGAATAATTTCGTCAGTTTTTAACTAAATACAGAATAAATAGGGACAAACAAAGTCCAAAAATACAGTTTCTGACATTTTTTGTTCTGAAAAATGTCACTCACGACCAAAATCAACCCTAGGAATTAGGGGTGAGCTCTGCGAAACCGCAAGTCATGCAGTCATTTGAGTGTATGTGGAGCACATACAAATGCATCGCAGTACGGTGGGTACCACTCCTAGAACTGCCACGGGGTACTTATCACAAAATAATGTGAGACGAATACCACATACTTCTAATGAGTCGGCAGTAAGTAACGGACATACCCCTGTCCTAATTCAGTAATTGCTTTCTTAGAGGGTTCCCCCCGGTGAGAGAAGTGCGATAAACTCCCAAACTGAGGCTTTGTTTGTTTTATTTTTTAAAGAAAGAAAAGAAAAAGGGGGAAAAAAGATTGGGAAAATCGTATTTTTATAGGCAATATTGTATTGTGGTATTTTACTTTTTTTATCGTACAAAATACGACAAAATCGTACTAGTTTCGTTTTTTTTTCTGGGAACAGAAAAACGGAGTACTCCGTTTTTTGGCCTCTTAAAAATGTTAAAAACTGAGAAACTCCGTCTAAAACGGAGGAGTTGGCAGGTATGACTTTATATTTTTCGTCTCATGGGATTTTAGGTACATGTAATGAAGAAAATCAATTTAGGTCTTGGATTCAAAATATCTTCCTGACTGGAACATTTCTCAATGGTTCATGTACAACTCCAAATCAGCAAGAAAATGGCAGCCCCCATGTAAATGAGTAGGAGACGGTACCGGGTGTTGGAATATCTTTATTTATACCCTTTTCTGATATCTGATTAGAAAATGATTTAGTCCAATAAGTAGGAATATATTACACCTTCCAATATAAGTAAATTTGTAATTAGGGGTTAATTCTCCTTTAACTATTAGGTCAATCATTTTCTTCTTCAAAGACTTCAGTTTCCCGTCCCGTCCCCCCCCCCCCCTTTCTCTCTCTCTCTCTCTCTCTCCCTTTCTCTCTCTCTCTCTCTCTCTCTCTGTAATGATGTATAACTATGTGTACAAGCTCATCTGAAGATAATGGCTTTAACGGGTCAATAGGCTTCAATAGGTTTTGTGTTTATTAAAAAACACACATTAAAATTGTAATTTCATTGAGGACATCACCACCGCCTGATCAGACGATCAAGTGACATCCAGAGGCAGAGAAGAAGTACCAACTTTACAACCATGACTACCGGTACATTTACCAAAGGGAAGGACAATTTCGTTCAATAAGTTATGAATTTCAAAAAAGGGATGTCACAGAACCCTATATCAGCATGAACCGTATCGCACGCAACGATGCAGCAATGGCTCCGCACTGATCTACATGTAAGTTTAAGAACGCAAGATATTTTTTTAAAGTTTTGCTGATTATGCTCTGCCACTGAGAGGTCAAAGGTGGCGTTCACAGCCCTCAAAAGTCAAATGGACAGTTCCACGAATGCCCATCTCATCTTTGGCTTCAGGGAGCTTCACTTATGTTCCAATTTGAACAACACAATTTGAAACCCTCACTTGAAGCTTGCTCTTAGGTCAATCTCAAAATCTTCTCATGTCATTGTTACGTTTTTTTCTCGCAAAATATAATACAGATGTTTGAAAGTCCAGGCTGCCTATACCTGCCCACGATGCAATGTGCCCTACTGCTCCCTGGCTTGCTACAAGAGTGAAAGACATGCAGACTGCTCAGAATCATTCTATAAAAACAACTTTATCCAGGCCCTCAAGCAAACCAAGGGAAGGTATGGTGGTGTATTTGGTATCTTTGTTTCTTCTTAACCCTTTCAAGACAATTAACCACATTTTGTGGTTTAGCTTTATAACTTTTGATTCTGAGCTCTAAAAAATATACCGGATACACGAGTAGAAAGAGCAAAAATTTCTGCACACACTATGTCCATTTTTGTTGCATGACCATACTTCGTTTGATGCCAGGAATTTTAAAAACAAAAATAAGCTTTAAAATCCTTAAATTGGCAACACGTCAAAATTGGCAATTTTTTTTCAACTTTTCGACAAAATTCCTAACCATCTATATTGTTTTCAAAGATGTTACACCTTATTAGAACCATGTAACGCTAAAAGAAACCTATTATTGTTGCCAATTTGAAGAACAAAATGTGATCAATTTAGCCCTTGAATAATTCCTGTCCTGAAAGGGTACATGTACAGTCAAACCCATCTGTTGAAAGGAAAGTCCAGCCTGGAATCTAGTTGATTTTAAGAAAAGCAGAAAAATGAAAGAAACAGATTAGTGAAAGTTTTAGCAAAATCAAATAAAAATCAATTAAACCCAAATTGGCAACTCCATGATGTATCTTGCAAGCTCCTCTCCCATTTTGTTCAGCACAAAAAATCTCATAAATTTTCATTTTCCTAGTTTTTGACAAAGGAATAGATTTGTTTCATACGGGTTTAGTTTCAAAACATGTATGAGCAGTGATTGTACAGTGCATCCCAGAAAACAACGAAAACCTACATTTATCGATGTTTAATCAGCTTAATCACAGTTATGATTAATAAATGACGCATATTTGCGAAGCTTGGATCCTCTTCTTTCATCTGATGCCACTATGATACATACTTCCCGCATGAGTGAAAAAAAAACAAAATGAAGCAGGGCTACCAAAAAGTCGTTTGGCCAACGATATCTGAATTTCAAAGAGATAATCACATTTCTAGAAAGTTCATTTTGTGCCCTTTAATATGACACCTCAGTCAGGGAAAAATAAGCCAGGGATAACAAAGCTCTGTTGGTGTAAATTGATGATTACATTTCCATGATTTATTAAAAGCTCCCAGATCATTCCCATTCTGTTACCAGAAATACTAGTTGCTCTGTTGTTAACTGCATCATCAAATAGGTTAATAAAAACGTACCTCATTATCAGTCAGCTTTTATCATTTTCTTTAAGGCCACCAAATTGAAACAGAAAATTGTGGCCTCTTTTACAGTACATGTAGACAGATCTATCACACTTTCTTCCATTATATATACAGTATTTTATCATCCAATTTATTGACGAAGTTCTGGTTATGATTAGAGAAATATTAAGCTTATTTAACAACAAATTTCATTGCCCCGAATATTTGCATATCAAAATGCTGGATAAGATATTTTAGTAGGATATCAAAGCTTTTTGGTTTACTCACAGTAATCTGTAATTCTTTACAAAAGTTTTTATGTGGTAAACAGAATTTAGATATGATGAAATTCTAAACAGGTTGTCATTTCTAAGAATTAATTTTGGTTCCTAGTTATTATTAATGATTTTGACTTAATTTTGGACGGTTATATCCCGCCTATGGCATTCTTTTCACTAGTTTTAGGATTGAATTTCCTTAATCCTGCATGCATTTATGATGGCTGTATTATCTATTTTTTGTTTTCCTTCTGTTTTTTTTTCTTACATGATAGTGCAGAGGACAAGAAAGCATTGCTGGAAATGCTGGCCAGACTAGATGCAGAAGAAAGTGCAGATGACAGCGATGATGATGATGATGACAATGATGCTGATGAGACAGAAAGCCTTCAGAAAAGACTCGCTGGACTAGATCTTGGTAAGATGAATACCTTCTCTCTCTCTCTCTCTCTCTGCTTTTGTATCTCTCACTCTCTGTCTTTCCCCTTATTCTCGGTCTTTCCTTCTTTGTCTGTGTGTTGATTGTAATTATATCTGTCAGATTGTGAATCTCTCTATCTGCATGCATCCTTGTTGTTCTCTTTCTCTATCCCTTTCTAAATCTTCACTAGTCCTAATCTCTTTATCTCTCTCTCTCTCTCTCTCTCTCTCTCTCTCTCTCTCTCAATCTCTCTCAATCTCTCTATATCTCTCAATCTCTCTCTCTTTATCTCTCTCTTTATCTCTCTCTCTCTCTCTCTCTCTGTTTCTCTCTTTGATTTGCCATGTCCGTTTCTCTCTTTGTACATTTTAAACTGTCTAATATTTTATCTGTACTTTG
The DNA here is from genome assembly GCA_025617745.1 of Heliocidaris erythrogramma. Lineage (NCBI taxonomy): Eukaryota > Metazoa > Echinodermata > Echinoidea > Camarodonta > Echinometridae > Heliocidaris > Heliocidaris erythrogramma. The sequence continues at coordinate 41,557,288 of CM046854.1, read as the reverse complement.
CTGGATTGAAATCCTGTGTATTTTATACCCCTTTAAAGCAGATGAAGAGCATGATAAAGTTTTGGAGCAGCTTACCCCCAGAGGAATGGCAAGAGTTTGAGGTTCTCTTGGAATGAGTGACCTTTGACCTGAATTCATTGTTAGACTACATTATTGTCCGTGCAGTGCTTAATAGCAATCCCTCGTAATTTGTATTTCCTTTCACACAGATGAAGAGCCTGATAAAGTTTGGGAGAAGCTTACCCCGCAGGAGAGGCAAGAGTTTGAGGAGGTCCTGCGTGCAGGAGCTTTAGGATCCATGCTGGAACAATGGACACCATGGTGGACAAAACATGTGAGTGATCTCCTTGTGTGCCCGACAGAATGTCGCAAAAGTATGCATTGTCAGCTGATGTACACTTTTAGCACTACATACTTTAAAGTGTGGACATTCTTTGTGTACATCTACACAACCTATATCAGTCTGTATGTTGTCTAAGTGATCAGTGATGGAATAGAACCCATATATATAATATCTTTAGCGTTTCAGTATGAGACCATGAAATCTACGAATTTGCCCCAAATTTCTTCCTGCCCTGGCTTATGCTAGGGGACAGAACAAAATCTAGTTTAAAGATAAAGTTGAGTTCTGGTCATACGATTACATTGTGAAATAAAACTGTCTAAAAGCAATAGACTGCTTCGGTAATGTATGCAAATTTTATGCATACCTTTCAAACAAAGGTTGTGAAAGCTTGCCAGAGGAATCATCAAAATGATAAAAGAATTGACCCAGTCTCACTCAGAAGCACATGCACTGCATGCAGAAATGGGTATATGGGACTGTACACACACATGTGGCATGGATGTTCGGCCCGAATACTTCAGCTGTTTCTCCTCCTAACTTGAATATGAGGGCATATGAAGAGCAATCCTTTTCCTTTTCTTCTATGATGTTCTTTCAAAAGGAATGAGAAAGCTCACAAATTATTTTTCACCTCTCCCAGAACTCAACCTTCGTTTTAAATATGTGCAGGATTTTGATATGAAATCTGGGGAGTGTTTCATCAAGCGTTTTGTCAGTGATTTTTACTGACAAATTTGCTCTCAGCCAATCAGTTGCAAGGATTTCGGTAGCTTATAACAGTTGTCGGTAAAAATCACTGACAAAACACTTGATGAAACGCTCCCCATATCATCCTAAAATGCTTTTAATTCCGTAACCATTTATAAGTCTCATAGTTGTGGGGTTTATCTAGACCTTTCAAAAATATATACAAACTACTTTTTAGATGATTATTTCTTTTTAACTATGGATGATTCTGTTTTTTTTTATTGTTATGCTACATGCTTTTCCACTCAAACTGAAACACAATTACTTCCGTTTTGTTTGTGTGAATGTTTCTCCAGGACAGAGAACTAATCACTGATATGGGGGAGGAGGAGGCACAGAAGCAGGAAGGAAGAAAGGTCACCACAACTGACCCACCCAAGCTGTTAGACTCCGTCCCCAGGCTCTCTCAGCTTCTCAAGACACCACCATCGCCCCTCATTGTCTTCAATATGATCAATACTCTGTATCCTTTGGTTTATCACATGGTCAAGGACATTGAATTCTTATGCCTCCGCCCACTGAAGGTGGGTGCCGGAGGCATTATGTTTTCGGGTTGTGCGTCCGTCCGCGCGTCCGTCCGTCCCACTTGCGATATCTGAAGAATCATTTGAGGTAGGAACCTCAAACTTGGTACTAGTATGTATCCCCATACGAAGATGAACTGATTAGATTTTGGGGTAAGTAGGTCAAAGGTCAGAGGTCACAGAGGTCAATTTACATGAAATTACATAAAAATTCTTGGTTTTTAGCACCGTTACCACGATATCTCAAGAACTGTTTGAGGTAAGAACTTCAAGCTTGGTACTAGTATGTTTCCCTATACGAAGATGAACTGATTAGATTTTGGGGTAAGGAGGTCAAAGGTCAGAGGTCACAGAGGTCAATTTACATGAAATTACATGAAATTCTTGGTTTTTAGCACCGTTACCGCGATATCTCAAGAACTATTTGAGGTAAGAACTTCAAACCTGGTACCAGTATGTATCCCCATAGAAAGAGGAACTGATTAGATTTTGGGGTAGGTAGGTCAAAGTTCAAAGGTCACAGAGGTCAATTTACATGAAATTACATGGAATTAGTGGTTTTTAGCACCGTTACCGCGATATCTCAAGAACTATCTGAGGTGAGAACTTCAAACTTGGTACCAGTATGCATACCCATGGAAAGATGAACTGATTAGATTTTGGGGTAAGTAGGTCAAAGGTCAGAGGTCACAGAGGTCAATTTACATAAAATCTACATGAAATTACTGGTTTTTAGCCTCGTTATCAAATATTTCTAGAAGAGCTTGAGCCATCAACTGAATTTAGGTGGAGGCATATAGGAGACGCAGTCGCATTCATCTTGTTTATTTAGTGGAAGTGAAAACCTGCCGGCCCTGTCTTATAAAGAACTACTCGTGATTAATCCACATTGATTGTTATTCTGCACTTAATGGCAAACTTGGAATCTCCCATCTTTTCGGTGTAGAGTTGCGACCACTATAGACAGGTGGCTTCTATGGAGAGATGGCCACTAACACAGGTTTGACTGTAGTACACAAACTTTGAAGCAGTAAGGTACTAACTGTAAAAGCTCAAAGCTGCCTTCCTTAACGCTACTTTATCTTGTCAGATATTGCTATGCATTTGTGGCGAGACTGTACAATGGCTCACACATGGATATCCCATTACACGCTTTACAGGTATTGAATCTAAGTTGCGAGTGAAAAAAAAGGATTAGAAAGTTCTATTTTATATCTGGCAGGAATGGGATGAAATCATTCCTCTTTTCTTGTTTTTTTGTTGGATTTGTAGATGTGACTAAGCTATAGAAAAATGTAATTATTTTGTTTATTTTGGTGATAAAATATAAACAGCATGTATTATAACTGGATTTAATAACAGACAAAAAAAAAATTTACATTTGATTTGTAGATATCATAGCCATTTTGTGTTTAAAATATGATAAGGTTATTGCTCATTATAAAATGGGTTCAAGAATGTAGCCATCCTGATTGGTCAAATAACACCATGTGACCGTGTAAAAGTACTAACGCATGGCAAAAAGGTACTAACGCACGGCTGAGATGCGCATACGCGTAGCTCTGGTGCATGCAAACTTAAAACGCAATGAAATCGCGTAGTTTAATTGTCATTTTAGTGCAGGGATTACATGCGTGCACTGAAACGCGCATGACTTTTGTTGGCTGCGCTTATGTGACGTCATCCAGGAAAGCAAATGGCAGCCTCCATGACTGTGCGAATCTTGGCGTTTCTATTGGGTTCGTAACCATTTTTATAGACTTCATAATCATATTGCCGACCCGTTTTATAAAACCATTAATACATGGTTGTGAGTTCGTGCGTTAGTGCGATCCGGCAACACTCAGGTTTTTATTGTGGTGTACTATACGCACGAGGCGCAAGCCGAGTGAGTTGGACACCACGATAAAAACCTTTGTGTTGCCAGATCGCACCAACGCACTCCCAAGCATTAGTATTGATAGTATAATTAACGGTCTTTCTTGCAGTCATAATTTATTGTCGCTGATCATTTCTATCCCACTCTTTATCAGAGCTTTCTGGAGGTGTGTCCAGGCATCTCAGCTAATGTCAGTTTCTCATCAGCAGAGGACGCTATTCATAGTGCAGTACACACTATTACGCAGGTAAGAAAAGAGAAATGGAATTTCGATAAATGCTGATGATTTTTTGGTCTTTACCACATTGCCCATGGGAAACTGGGGAGCATTTCATCAACGTTTTGTCAGTGATTTTTACCGACAACTGTTATAAGCTACTGAAATCCTTGCATCTGATTGGCTGAGAGCAAATTTGTCAGTAAGAATCACTGACAAGACACTTGATGAAACGCTCCCCAGGTGGTCGAGTAAAGTCTATGGGAATAAATGAGTTCTGGGAGTGTTTCATCAAGCTTTTTGTCAGTGATTTTCACCGACAACTGTTATAAGCTACTGAAATCCTTGCGTCTGATTGGCTGAGAGCAAATTTGTCAGTAAAAAGCACTGACAAGACACTTGTTGAAATGCTCCCCAGTAGTCCACGGGTTAAGTTTACATTACACCTCGCGAACCAATGTGTCAAAATGTATTCTAGTTTGAATTAGAATGCCAGAAAATTATCAACTTCTGGTTCTCAAACTTTTATTAAATGGTGCTGTGTATGATATGATTTTTATAGACAAACAGTAAGAGTAAAATGAAGAAAATCTGAGGGAAGGAACACCGCTGCATGTCAAATAATTTCATGAATATTCCTGAATGTCCACTGTGTGGTGTATGGTCCTATTCATCTATAAATTGTGTAATCATTGGCCCGAATTCACAAAGGAGGTTTAAACCACGGGTAGCTTTAAACCTCTGTAAGCGTAAATAAGCGCACATTGCCCATGCGCGCGCTCAAAGAAAATATATGATTGGATCGGATTCCGTGCGCACATACGCTTAAAAAACCCCAGGAGGGGGTTTAAACCATGGTTTAAACCATGGTTTAAACCAAACCTCCTTTGTGAATTCGGGCCATTAAGTTTCTTGTTTTAAGGATTGTTCTTCAGTTATTTGATATTATTATTTTCCTTTGTCCGTAGCTGAAATCGGTTCCAAATGAAAGGAAACATCTTGTCTCTCTCGTCCAAGATGTGGTTCATATGATGCTAGGCAGAACCAGGACTTCACCATCTCTCTATGTGGAATCTGCATTGTCTGATCTTCATCAACTTCTCAAAAGGGCAAAGCTTATATACAAAGGTATGTCACATGATCAGGGGTATCACTAGATCATATTATTTAGGGGGGGTTCTTGAAAGGAAAGAAAGAAGCAAATCTTCGCCATCTTTCCATGTTGGATCTGCATTGTCCGATCTTCCACAACTTCTCAAAAGGGCAAAATTCATATGCCAAGGTAGGGCATATAATCAGGGGCACCACTAGATTATGTTATGCAAGTGGGAGGGGGTGGGGGAGTGCAGTTGAAGAAAAAAAAAGAAGCAAGTCTTCACTATCGTTCTATTTAATAGATGGAGTTCATTTTTATGATTCCTCGAAATGCTGAATCATGGGGGGACACATGTACATTTTTTATTGAAAGTCCACAGATTGTGTCATGTTACCATGCATTTGGAAAGTGCAAGGTCTTCCTTATTTGTCAGTTGGTAATCCCAGAAAATTTTCACACCTAGGACAGACTTTAAAAAAAAATGGTTTTTCCACATTCACATTGACTATGGTCTGTGATTTTTATGCCTCCGCCCACCGAAGGTGGATGCCGGAGGCATTATGTTTTCGGGTTGTCCGTCCGTCCGTCCCACTTCTCGTTACCGCGATATCTGAAGAATCATTTGAGGTAGGAACCTCAAACTTGGTACTAGTATGTATCCCCATACGAAGATGAACTGATTAGATTTTGGGGTAAGTAGGTCAAAGGTCAGAGGTCACAGAGGTCAATTTACATGAAATTACATGAAATTATTGGTTTTTAGCACCGTTACCGCGATATCTCAAGAACTGTTTGAGGTAAGAACTTCAAACTTGGTACTAGTATGTTTCCCTATACGAAGATGAACTGATTAGATTTTGGGGTAAGGAGGTCAAAGGTCAGAGGTCACAGAGGTCAATTTACATGAAATTACATGAAATTCTTGGTTTTTAGCACTGTTACCGCGATATCTCGAGAACTTCAAACTTGGTACCAGTATGTATCCCCATAGAAAGAGGAACTGATTAGATTTTGGGGTAAGTAGGTCAAAGGTCACCGAGGTCAATTTACATAAAATTTCATGAAATTACTGGTTTTTAGCCTCGTTATCAAATATTTCTAGAAGAGCCATCAACTGAATTTAGGCGGAGGCATATAGGAGACGCAGTCGTATTCATCTTGTTTTTTGAGAATTTAAGATATTCTTGCATGTTTTGAGGTTTTTGCATGGTTGTTTATCTTTGTTTTTCCTCTGTATGCTTGCATTTTGATATGCAGTATTTAGGGGTTTTTTTATTAGCAGTTTGTAGGGATTGAATTAGTAATAGCATTTTTCTTTTATCTTCTTTGTTCCAGAATCTAAAAATTCAGATGTGAAGAAATCCAAATCAGCCATGTTTCTTGCCAAGAAGAAGGTCACTTTCTACCTGGCATGGGTGAGAGAAAATCGAGGGGTCTTGAAGGAGAAAGCAGCTGAAATCAAACTCTTGCACAGTAAGTCTGTAGAAACATATCAAGTATTCTCTGATGCATCTTGATAGTTAAACCATTGCCTATGGGAATCGGATGATCCCTGTATTAATCATATGGGAGTGTGTGATTTCAGTAGTCGATGGGTTAATTGTACATGTTTATGATTTAGGAGAGGGGCTTCCCCACTCATTTAGAAATACAATCCCTACTTAATAACTTTGAAAATCAATCACATTTGAATGTAGTATGCATATACATATGAATGCCCTGTGGAAATACGTTGTTTTAGATTTAACATCGGGTAAGAGTTGTGTGGCAGTAGTTTTCCTTAAAAGGCTCAAAGGAAATACATTGTACTGGTGAGATTAAAATAGTAGATGAGAGCATCTAGTCACTGCCTGAAAACTTCACGATTAGCAGGTTTATAAGTAGTGTATTTCTACCTTTTAATTTATGATCCTTCTCACACATTCTACCTTGCCTTTTTTCTCATTTTCTTCTTCTTTCTACCACCTTCCTTTGTCCTCTTTAACTTTCTTTTGTCCTTCTTCTCACTCTCTCTCTCTCTCTCTCATTCTCTCTCGCTCTCTTGCATCTCTGCATCTCAATTTCTCTATATCACTTTCTTTCTCACTCTCACTCCCTCTCTTTTCTTTTCTTTGTTATATCAGGATCCATGGACAGTGATTTGCAGAGACACAAACAGGTGAAGGCTGGAGTAGAGAAGAATCTTGCAGCTGTACGACCGGGACAAACGGGAAAGCTTATTCAAGAAATTGGATGAATATTTTTTTTTTTCCACAGATAATTACTCTCATGAAAATCAAACAGAGGCTGAAGAACGGATGCCTGATACAAAGCCAAGGTTTATAAAATTCATCCCCGAGTAATAATGTGCCTCAATTTTTTTTCATATCTGAAGCAATTGTGTGACATGGCATTTGTTACCTGACTCTTTAAAGCTGTCTGTAACTTGCAAATGATGGAGCAGAATACGACACACCAGCAAATGGGGAATATACTCATTGGTGATTTTGTTTTTTTTCTGAATTTGTCCTACTTGTATTTACTGCTCAGAGTATAAAGTTTGATTCGGTTCTCCTGGAATAAAATACGAGTGTGACTGGAATATTTGAATCTCTTGTTACGAAAATATATCAGACAACCACCCCCCCCCCCCAACAAAAAAAACTCTTGCTACTCATGTTTTAATGATGGGGGGTATGTCAACAGGCACAGGTGTAGCTCCAGGGAGAGGGCAATCAGCTGGCAAACAGAAAAAAAAACCAGAGAAAATTAAGGGGTAAGGCCCTCCCTTGATATGACCTTGTTCTCTTACATTTTGTCAACCTAGGGATTCCTGTGGAACCCTGATATAGAGGTACTGAACATGGATTCTTTACTTCGCCTAAGCAGCTAAACTTCAAGTCTATTTATTTTTAAGAAGATCAAAAAAGATTGAAGACAACATTGATGGTTTTTGATGAAGTGACCCATCTCAAATCATGAGAACATTTATTTTTCATTAATATTTCTTGTGAGCTTCACAACACTTGAGAATCAATTGTATCTCATTATGTGTATTTCATTTTTACAACGTAGCCTAATGGAGAGAGAGAGAGTTAAAGAGTGATAGAGAGAGAGAGAGGGGGAGGATTGGGATGAGAGAGACAGAGAGAAAGAGACTGTTAGAGGGATATAGGTTGAAGAAGTGAGCAAGTGGCAGAGAGTGGGAGAGGGAAATAGAGAAGATGAGAGTGAGTGAAAAGGTTGGACAGGAAGTGAGTGGAAGGAGAGAAGGAGTGGAAGTGGTGGAGGAAGTTAGTGGGAGAGAGAGATAGAGTATGATAATGAGAAGTTGGTAGAGGAAGAGAAGTAGCATAGAAACAGGAAAGCCAATCTATATAAATTTGTGCTCTCTTTCTTCTCTTTATTCATGTATCATTTTTCAGTCAGAAATGGCACTAGACATTCTCGATTACAACATCGACCATGATCACTAGACTGATAAAACTTGGTGCCACTTCAGTTTGAAAAAAAAAGGACGTTCAGTGGCATGTATACTTGTTTTACTCTATCTCTTTTTCCCTCATAATACTCATCTCTTTTTATATCCCCTTTAAGGCCCGATACGTTATATAGTTTTGATTTGTTTATTAAGTGAATTTTTTTGTTATTGATGGCATTCACATCAGTAAAGTGTTGATATATTCATAGTATATGCCTAAGTGAGTAATTTCATTTGAATAAAAATGATGCACAACTACTCGCTAATTTGCATTATAAAGAAAACATCATTAACAACTGTTGGACAAACTATACTTGATGGTCTACTCCATAGAAATTGATGCATGAAAGGTTTTTCGAAAATATCCTTTTATGTTATATGAAGTTTTATCCAAATAATAATATGCAAGACAGCCTAATTATGTATTCATGCTTTTATAATCAGAAAACAAAAAGATCTTCTAAAATCATTCCATAGAATTATAGGTTTCATATCACTTAAGCTACAGACCAAATGTGAGCAATCTGCACCTTTCCCTTCTGCCTCAATCTTTGTCCCTAATTTGTTCAGGGTTCGGTATGATTTTTTTGTGAAGAAAACACCCAATGTCATTGAATGCCATGATATCCTTGCATTTCTAACCATAATTCAACATACTTGTTGGGCTTTATTCAACATGAAAATTAAGATTATAGTATTTCACACATCCCTTAATGACATGAACTTGAAAGCAAAAAAATATTTTGGGAACCAAAATCTCCCTGATGACTGCATTTACCCCCTTAAGTTCTTTCTTTTTCCACTGTCTACCACTTGCTTGAATGCTCCCCCCCCCCCCCCCCTTCTTCTCTCTCAATTCTATTTCCATCATGTATATTCTTCATTCCTCTTTTCTCTGTTGTTCACTTTATAAACTTGTTTCTTAACCATCTTTCTTTCCACACACTCTTCTTCTCTTCATAGTTATATTTTACCAGTCTTTCCTCTTCTCCCCTCCCCTCCCATCTCTTCTCTCTCTCTCTCTCCCTCCCTCTCCATTTCATTCCCTTTTTTCTCTCCACCATTTACCTGCGCATACACAAAATAAAAACAACTACTACCATAGTAAATTAAGTCAGTTTCCTTTGTTTACACTTCGAGCTTGTCTGTTGTATATACCCTTCATTAAAATAACTCCTATGAAGGGCTTTCATTGCAATGTAATCAGACATGTGGGCTCATTATGTCAAACAATTTCAGAATTAAAACCTTCACTTCTTTTTCAATGTGCTCATGAAATGCAAATACCTGTAGTGTCACTATAAATATCTTTGATTAATACACTTCATGTCACACACTTGAAAAATTGTGACACTATATAAGAAATGCAAAAATGCATTTCATTTTTGGCTGTAATTCATTCTCCGGCTAACATCACAATCATTTGAACAATTTCATGGAAATATGTCTTTCCAAAATCTAATAATTCTCCATTTTTTTTCAACGTTAAATGTATTTACAGAATTTACATTTAGACAAACTGTAGTGTTGGGAGTGGAGCTTTTAGTTAAATAGCAAATGGATCTGTTTTCTTCTGATGTCAGAATTTATCAATTCTTTTTAAATATTCTTTAGGCTGTAGATTACCAAGCTTTAGACAGCGAAGACCATCAGCAAGTAGAACAGTACACAAGGTTAAAATGAGCTCCAATGGGTTAGGAATTAGACATTTACTTTGACTATTTACAATGTAAAGTTAAAGTGTGGTGCAAATGGTTCCAAAGATTCTAAGAATAAACACTTTCACCTGTATCAAAATGTTTTGTCTTTAAGGAGAAGGGGGCTTGAAGACTAGACTATTACCATGTGGTGATGAGTACCATTCTCACATATTCATAGCAACTTGCATCTCAACTCCCCCCCCCCCCTGCGCCTCCCCCCCCCCCCCAAAAAAAAAAATGAAAGTAAGTGCAGATAGTGAATTCATAAGATGGAAATGATAACACTGAATTTGCAAACACTCCTGTGGCTCCTTCTTCCCCTTCCCCCTTCTCCTTTGATAATTCATTGGATTAATGTCTGTGACGGTGCATGCGAGGCAGGTTGTTTAGCGGTCAACTTCTCCAAACACAACATCCAATGTACCTAAAAACAGATATAGAGACAAACAAATCAAAGTGAATACTTAGCACAGAGAAAAAATGCTAAGGGCTAGAGGTAAGCTACAAGTGTTTATACATCATAGAAAAGCTTGAAATCTATAGTTTCAGAAAAGAAGACAAGACAAGGGATTCAAATACTTAAAACTTATTGGTGATTGTGAAACACTGGGACAAATATGAATGACACCCTGCCAAGTGATGTGTACTCACCTATGATAGCTACAACATCAGCCAACATGTGGCCCTTGCAAACCTTGTCCAGACCAGCTAGATGGAGGAAGCCTGGTGCTCGGATCTTACAGCGGTATGGCTTGCTGGACCCATCGGATACCATGTATACACCAAACTCACCCTGAAGAGTACAAAGTGGGGGGAACAAATACAAATAAATTTTCTTTCATACATCATGTATTGCTCATCCAGTATTGCTCAAATTTCAAAATATATGACACTCAAATATTTAAATACATAATACATAATGTATTTTATAATAATAATAATACTAATAGTCTTGTTTACCCAGGGTAGCCTCATCAGTATTATATACTGTATTCCCTGCTTCCCGGCTTTAGCCAAGCAACCGTGATAAGGCGCTCAAGCATTCAAGAAATTTTTTCCTACCGGGTACCCATTTACTTCACCTGGGTGGAGTGTGGCAAATGTAGATTGAAGGGATACGCCACCGGGCGGCCGTGGGGAAAGTCAGGATTGTGTAAGCCCCATTCACTCGTACACAAAGTTTGTGCGTCGAACGCGTCCGTTGGACTAAGTGGGATTACTTTTCAACTGCACGAAGCCGACCGAATCTCGCACGAGAGCCCGAGCTCAGGTGGAGCGTACATGTTTGTGGGGTGACCAGTCTATCCGAGGTTTGCGCCCCGAGGGGCAACGGCATGATCTGGTAACGATCACGGTGCCCTCTCGCGACATTAAAACGTCCACAATCTGCGGTTGAATATCCCTTTAATGTCTTGCCAAAGGACATTAGTGCCGTGGCAGGGAATCGATCCCGTTCCTTGCGATCTTCAGTCCAGGGACTTATCCACTAGACCACAAAACCCTTTACATTTGACTCAGTCTGTAAATTGAACAACTTTACCTACCAGCTGTATGTTCTTTTTATTACAATAAACCAACACAATTCAATTTAAAAAAATCAATGTCTAATCAGTAGGACAGTCAAACTTTCATAGCAGAAAATGTCAGAATTTATCATTCTGATACATTTGTTAGAAAAATTGAATTCAAATATGTCATTATTTGCCCTATTTGCAAATGAAGCGGAAAAGAAAAATAAGCTATACAGATTTGTATGGGTAAATTCTTTAAAACCTGTCTCAATTTCCAGACTTATTCCATTAGCAGACAAGTGAGTGCTTGATCTGTCAAACAGGAAGAACACTACATGTCAGATCTTGAAGAGACATAAGACAATCCTGTCAAAATGTTTTGTTTTTTTTCAGGGGGGGGGGGGAATTCGTGGGATATATTCAATACCATATACTGAGTTTGTCGCCACTTATCCAACAAGCAATGATTTGAGCTTAACTCACCTTAGGTGCCTCAATAGCTGTGTAGGTAGCACCTGGAGGTACCTGGAAACCCTGAGTGAAGTGCTTGAAATGGTGGATCAAGGATTCCATCGAGTCCTGAAGATGGAAAAATAGTACACAACAGTGGGGATGACTCATACTTCGTCTTTTCATTTAGCTAGTATGCGGACGGTGTAAGTGAAGAGGAAAATTACGCAAGAAAGAAGTCTGCAACTTAATCACAGTAGTTTGTATTTTGACTCTTTATGGAGAGGTAATGACTTTGATTCTTGTCTCAATGCATATGGCATTTAGACAAGGCATCGTGCCTACAGTTGTCTCTCTTAGGCTCAGAGTTGTAAACATACAATGTAATCTAAAATGATTGCTATGCAATTCATGCCCATATAGCTGCTTGAGCTAAAGTCAGTGTAATGATTTACAGGTACGTGCCCAGACATCACCATCACCATCATCATCATCATCACCATCATCGATATCACCATCATTGCTCTCATCATCATCATGATCATTGTCATCATCATTCTTCTAACCTTCATCTCTGCCCTGCTGGGTGGCATGATCTTATGGTCATTGACATTCACCTCCATTCAGACATCTCATTCATCATCATCATCATCATCATCAACATCACCATCATCACCACCACCACCAACATCATCACCACCACCACCACCACCATCATCCTCTTTCTCCTTATCCTCACCTTCATCTCTGCCCTGCTTGGTGGCATGATCTTATGGTCATCGATCTTCACCTCTCCTTCAGGCATCTCATTCAGACATTGATGGATGATCCTCAGACTCTGTCTCATCTCCTCCACACGACACAGATACCTGTCAAGAGCACAGCAAACTATTGTTAGAGGGAAGCAAACTATTGTTAGAGGGAAGCAAACTATTGTTAGAGGGAAGCAAAATATTGTTAGAGGGATGCCAACTTCGTTTCCCTATTACCAGTAGCACCTACAGGTAACATGCACTGAACCCATTCTCTCACAAGAAGAGCAATGAATTGCATATCATTCTCTCTTTTAATTATATAGTAAACACCCAAATCACAATATAATATCATTTTTAACTACGAAACCATTGTTTTTATTCCAGAAATTCAAAATGGGCTCATGAATTATGAGGTTTGATACCATAGAACTATGTTTTATCAAGATCAACAATGACAGAACAGCACATTAAAAAAATGTCCTTGGAATGTAATGTATCTTGAATGAAATATCTGAAGCAAATGAACACAGATGACATCTGACATCAGTCAAAGTGTAGAATGGTTTTGCACCCTTCAGAGAGAAACAGAAAAGGGAGGGAGAAGGGACACACCTGTCATAGCAGTCTCCATTGGATCCAATAGGGATGTCAAAGTTCATCTTCTCATAGCCGTCGTACGGCTGGACCTTGCGCAGGTCCCACTTGATGCCTGAGCCACGCAGCAAGACACCGCTGAAGCCATAGTTGAGGGCGTCCTCCGATGTTACCACGCCGATGTCGATGGTGCGGTCCTTCCAGATACGATTGTTGGTCAACATCTGTTGGTCAAACATAAGCGATTATTACACTTTTACTCAAGAAGGGCAACAGGTCCCTGATCAGCCAAGTGAATCTGATTTATTTCTCTGCAAATTGGCAGCTTTTTTATTTTCTTAGAAAATCTAATTCCTCAAAAAAACATCATGTACATGTACAAGTATCTAAAATAAAGTATGAGAATAGGTAATATAACAAGTTCCAGAGATATATCTGATTTTTCTTGGAAGATAATGCTTTTTAACTGTTCACTCAATTAAACTTTTGCGCTGCTCGCAAATTGGAAGAAGCATCATGTACGCAAAAGTTTCTGGTATTAGAGTACATGTTGCCAATCTGCAGAATTTTAACGGACAAAGTATTACATAGTGATTAACTGTCTTTCTGCTCATATATCGTCTGTTTGGAACCAGAGGGGCGTCAAGTCCTATCATCTGTACAGAGTTAACGCCCTTCTGGCTCCAGACGATATGGAAAAGAACATTCTGTCCTACCAGGCATGAACTTTAGGCCACCTACCTCAAAGCTCACATATTATTTTCCCCTTTACCACAACTCAACCTTCTCTACGACATCAACGGTCGTCACGAGTGCTTACCTCCTCCAGCTCATCAATACGAATCGAGAAGTTCTTGATGAAGTCATACATGTCGTCCAGATATCCAAGGGGAAGATCCTAGAAGAAAATACCAGGGGAGCGTTTCATCAAGCGTTTTGTCAGTAATTTTTACTGACAAATTTGCTCTCAGCCAATCAGATGCAAGGATTTCAGTAGCTTATAACAGTTGTCGGTAAAAATCACTGACAAAATGCTTGTTGATTCATTTCAATACACAATAAAGTGATTAAATGAAACAGAATATTCACCATGTGCAACATTCAAAATCTTGCCTCCCAACTCACTTTTTGTACCATTTTTTTACCTTTATGTACATGTATCATACTTATATTTTTGCAATAGTTTAAATAGTACAGTAGAACTATGTCTATTCAGTCTGAAGCATATTAGTAGTTTCAAAAATCTGTTGGAAAACATTCTTCTAGCAAATGTTTTGAATATATACAGACATTCATGCAATCCTACTTGATATCACCGTTACAATGTAATGCATTATATCAGTGTGGAACACTTTCCCAACATTTCCTTCAATACATCTACTTTGTGATGCGTACCAAGGCATTCTGACAGTTTATATGATTTTTGGCTACCATACCACTTCAAATTCAAGTTCAATCCCAACGATAACAAAGAAAGCATTTACAACAGCCCATGATGGACCGAAATGCAGCAAATCATGACTCAAATATTTTCATGTAAACCCCCTGCGCCCCCCCCCCCCCCTCCACTACCCAACATCTTGTACATCTCTGCTCATTATGAACCATGAAACCTCAAGTAATTAACTGGAAGAAAACAATCATGCAAGATGAAATTAGTCCACAAAATAACATCACTGTACTGTTCTTACCTGTGACACACCACCTGGCCTGATGTAAGCTGCATGCATGCGAGCTCCACATACACGCTCATATAACTCAAAGGTCTGCAAATAAAATCAAGAACATTCACCTTTGACATGATATCATAATTAACAAAGAATTTCTGTTATTTATAAGCCTAGGTGCTGTATAAAAACTTGCATAATAATTCCACATACATGCTCATACAGCTCAAAACTCTGCCAATACAAGCAGGGGGCATTTACATGTATCACATCGCAAGTTAAAGATTAAGTCGAGTGCTGGTCATGAGATGACATTGTGAAAGAAACTGTCTCAAAGCATTTGGGAAAGGTTGATTATTTAGCAAATAAGAATTGGTGTATGCTGTAAGGTTTTGGAATCACCAAAATGATAAGAAATTGACTCAATCCTGCCAAGAGTCACATGCACCGCACAGAAATGTGTATATGGGAATACACACTAATGTTCGGCCCGTTTCTTGTCATATTTTGAATGTGAGAGCATTTGAAGAGCAATCTTTTTCAGGGGACAAATCTACTATGATAATCTTCCAGACTAACATAAAAGGAATGAGAAAGCTCACAGATTACAGGGACGAAAAAAAAAATTTCGCGAAACCTTCAAAAATCTCTTAGTAAGGGGTTATGGGGTCCAGTTTCCCTCCATAATTCCCTGACAAGCAAAAAAAAAAAAAAAAAAAAAAAAAGGTCTTCACTCTAAAAGGGGGGGCACAATCGCGAAAATGGCGGATCGTCTATGGTAAAAATTCATACTTCTCTTCTAAAAGGGGGGCACGGGCCGGCTGTGCCCCCCCCCCTGGATCCGCCAATCACCAATAACAAGTTACGATAGTTGTTATAAGCTACTGAAATCTTTGCATCTGATTGGCTGAGAGCATATTTGCCATAGGAATGTGGCAGTTGTTACTGATAACAAGTTTTATGAAACGGGACCCAGATTGGTTCTATAACTTTATTTTATTGGAAAAGAGTTTCTTTTACAGCACTAAAGATACAACAAAGTGACAGTACTAAAACTACACATTGAAGGAAGGGTTGGTGGTAATGTGAACGCACCTTCTCTCTCTCCTCAAAGAGCCAGAAGAATGGAGTCATGGCTCCAATGTCCAGGGCGTGTGTTCCCACGGCCATGACATGATTGGCGATCCTCGTCAGCTCACTCATCATGACTGCAAGACAAAAGAGATTGGGAGAGGGTATTAGGTGATCGGATATTCTGGATTCATGGCTAAAATACATAATGCTCATATACCACAAGGCAGGGTGGGACACCCCACCCCACCTCCCCCCCCATGCTTATTCATCTGCTGGCTCTGGGTACAATTAATGGGTCCGTCTATCACTCTCCCTTCATGCTCTCCGTCTGTCGCCCTCTTTTACCTTTCCTGTATTAAACTAAGACCCGATTTACACCAAAAGGCCGGCCCGAGGCCCGCAATTTTTTGCGTTTACACCGAATATTGGGCCGGCATTTTAAGGCCTCCTTTCCCAAACTCTCCGCACGCGTCGCCCTTTTTTCTTTCTCGCTTGTTGTCTTGTTATACTCTCCGACTCCGTGTCCTCGGTGGTTGCTGTAAAATAAGAAAATTCTTACCAGCATCAGGAAATTCAAAACAGGATAGGTGATAGTTCAGGGATATTGTCGTCTGTTTTGATATCTTTATCAAATTTATAATACAATATGTCGGAGGTTAGTTCAGTTGATGCTTGCACGCCAGATACTCCGGATATACTTTGCGCGTTTTGTTTGTTGTTACGTAACAGCGTCGCATCGCGCGCAAAATTGGAGGCCCGAGGCCTCCTTTCCATTTACACCAAATTTAGGCCCGAGACTACCTCCAGAGGTAGTCCCAAATTTGGGAGGGCCTCGGGCCGGCTTTGCATTTACACCAAGCTTTAGGCCGGCCCGAGGCCGGCCTAAAAGCTTGGTGTAAATGGGGTCTAAGTCTTGTTTCTCTCTTCATCCTCTTTTCAATAGACTGCTTCTGTAATGTATACAAATTTATGCACATATATTCTCTGAGCACCTAGTGACGAGCTATTCCATGAACCTGCTTTTTATAAATGAGCCTCAATGCTTGGAATCCAGTATGCATACATTTTTTGTTGCCAAGTCCAGCAAGCCTCCGGCAAGCTTTCAGGTTGTCAAGAACAACCTTTGTTTGAAAGGTATGCATAAAATTTGCATACATTACCGAAGCAGTCAATGGCAGGCATATTGTTGTCCTATATAACACATATCCACTTCCAAATTCAGACTTCCCCTTGTGCAATTAGATTCCAATCTTGGCATGTAACCTCAGTGAAATACATGTATTCCACAACTTAAAGTTCATAACTTGTAGGGCCATACATTTTTAAGCCAGAGCCTGCAATATCCGTATAATACTAATAGAAGTAGAAGCAATACGCAGAAACAGAATGCCTACATTAGGCAGCTTATCTCCCACAGTACTAATCATTTCTGGTGGTTACCTCAACAATTCCATTTCATTTTAAAGTTTAGCCAGGAAATGTTCATTATTTTTGACAGCTTACAATGACAAAGTAACCGCAAAGCATCAAAAGCTATATAAGCTCGGGTTTCCAGCATTTCGTGGAAACAAATTGGTCTGATAAAGTTCAAAATTCCAGGATCATCATTTCAACCAATTTCCAGTTTTGCAATGTTTTTTAACCATCTCCAAAACATCTCCTCAAGGACACAAGACAAAATATGAAAGACTCACTTGCTCTATTTTGGCCAATGAAATTCCTGAATTTTTTTCCCTGATTTGAATGATACCCTTAATTCCTTGACCTTTCCTAGACTGGATAAAAGAAAATTTATTTTCCCGGATTTAAATGATATCCAGGATACTGTATAACCAGAAACATTTGCGATATAAAACTTTCGGGAATTGTTAATGATAGCCAGTTTTGCAGCAAGAAACTTTCGCGAATTGCAGTAATTTTATGTTGTTTCAACTGTGATTTTTATTATTATTTCACGGCATGAAACTTTCGCGGATCTCGACCACTCGCGAAAGTTTCATGGGCCCGAAAATATCTGGTTCTACGGTAGCTGGGATTCCTGAGAGTATATATTCATTGGACTTACTCCTGATATACTTGGCCCTCTCTGGGACTGTGATGTTCAGCATCTTCTCAACGGCCAAGGAGTAAGCTTGCTCGTTGCACATCATGGAGCAGTAGTCTAAGCGATCAAAGTAAGGCAAGGCCTGCATGTATGTCTTGTATTCAATCAACTTCTCCGTACCACGGTGCAGGAGACCAATATGAGGGTCACATCGGACTATACTCTGTAAGAATTACAATAATGATAATAAGGAATGATAATGACAATATTCCGTTCTTGTGTAGCGAATTATAGCATAATGTCTCTACAATGTATACACTTCCAAAGGACTTTGGATATTACCAAAGATTTAGCTCCAGCAACCGTAGTGCTCAGTGCAGCCAAGGAATAAATCCTACCAGGTACCTTCTTACTACACCTGGGTGGAGTGTGGCAAATGCAGATTAATGTCTAGCCCAGGACGTTAGCGCCGAGGCAGGGATTCGAACCCTGAACCTTGTGGTTCAAAGTCCGGAGACTTATCCACTAGACCACAACACCTCTACCTCTGCAGACAGACGAAAAAGAAGGCACGAATAGTCAAAACTGTTTTAGCAATCACCTGGGTAGAAAGACCATCAGTTGATAACTTAGACAAGTTTTTTGTTTCCCTAGAAATCCTTCTTGCCAAAACAGGCATCAAAGGGACCTGTACATAAAGACCACCACATATGGAATGCTTCTCTCGTCTCCACTGAGTTGCCTTTATACAGTGGTATCACTGTACAATGTATATATATCGTCTGTTTGGAGCCAGAAGGGCGTTAACATATACATGTAGGTTTTAACACATAGTTAAAGACCTCAGCCTGACCCAAAACAACCATATATTGACGTAAAGCTTAGTAAACAAAGAATATAATTACCCTGGTTATTCATAAATTTTCGTCTCCGTTTATCCATAAAAAATAAAAAAGATAATTTTTTTTGGTCCGCCCCCTCCCTATTGCGTAACAAGAGAGGAAACTGCAGGGGGTCGCTAGACGTGTGACAACATGTCATGTATACAGCTCCGAGTGCGTCTACACGATATGTCGTCATCAAATTTTCACCCCCCGCAAAGTAGCGTTCCTCAGAGACGGGGGCCCTCGTCAGAAAAACCACCGGGGCTCAAAATTCAGGACGCTGTTACTCATTCCACAGGAAACGGAATCTCATGAAGTTGGTTTCAATTTGTTCAGAAAATATATAGCTCCCCGTGGATGAATAAAGTGTATATTTCAAAATTCGGTCAGGCTGAGGTCTTTAACGCCCTTCTGGCTCTGATGTACAGAGAAATTACTCCAAGGTTACAAAGACCTAACAACACGTAAAATCATCACAGGCTACCCACAGCCTAAGCTGCAATAAACAACCTGTCTGTTGCTATAATATTCAATATCCCCTCTAATTAACAAGAAATACAGTACAAATAAGAATAGCAATACACGGACTACACGGTTGCAGCTCACTTTTCGTTCATAATAGTTTTGTATACATTGGGTGATTTCACCCTCGGTGTTGGTGTTTGGTGTTAGTGTCTATTTTGCCGCGAAATCGTGATCTAACGACGACTATGAAATGAGAAAAATATCAGTCGGTGTTAGGTGTTGACCTCTGATTTTTTGACGTAGTTCCGGTTGCCGGTGTTTATTTTTTGTTTATAATCGTCTGCTGAACCGAGCTCGGCCACCGGTGTTTAATTTTATGTACAAATTCCCATTCACTAACACTATACCCCTAGGGATTAAGAAATATCGATTTCACGGTCGGTGTTGGTGTTGGTGTTGCTAGCTATGGGAAATTTTGCTGATTAGTCATGAGAAATAAAGACAGTAGGTGTCATTCAAAGTTTATTATGTTCATATAGGCCTGAAATTAGATCTAGGCCAACATTTGGTCTAACGTTCGATCTAGAGCAACTACTTTTGCTTTTTAATTGGGCTGAAGGAGTGAATAAAACATCCTACCTAATTTTCTTTTTAAGATAGATTTGATAAAAAATGACGTTAGATATTCCGTAGTTAAAGACCCAGAGAATCCACATCATTTACTAGGATGAGATTTAAATCAATATTTAGGCCTACAATACAAAAGTCATGAACTTCACGGCTAATCTGAGCCAATGCCTGAAATTTGGCTGTTTGCCCTGTACGCGCTACGCCGTCCGATCCGGCGTCTAGCGGCATTAGCTACCGTAGCACTTTCTGCTGCAAGTGAGAAACTCGAGAGAAATCATATCTAAACTTACTGTTCTTGTCAAGACTATCCATTTCTGTGAAGTTTCTTACCGCACTCTAGATCAAATAATTATTTCTTTTAGAATTATCGGACTACTCGTGTAATTAAACGATATTCTAGACTAATAACTAAATAGTTTTAAAACAATTTTTTCCCCTTTGTTAAAATGGTGCTGACGCCATTGCCAGTGTTAGGCTATCAATGCGCATTGTTAGGATATCGATATCGGCTCCTTAATCTGAACAGCGGTGTTTGAGCTCGATTTTAGGATAATTTTCGCTCTAAACACCAACACCAAACACCAACACCGAGCGTGAAATCACCCATTGTATGTTCTACATACTGATACATGAATCTATACGTGTATGTAGAACATAGCATATATCGTGTTTATAAATGGTGTTCATAAATTGTAGATAATTTAGAAAAAAAAACATTACGATATGTAACTAATGGTACTATACTATAAACATGCATTTTTCAAGGCATCTTCACTAAATGTTCTTTCTGCTGTTTCTCGATCTCACCTCTCCGCTAAGCTCCAGAACAAGGCGAAGCACACCGTGCGCAGCTGGATGCTGAGGTCCAAAATTGATTACCAAATTGGCAACATCCTTCTCTGCAACTGGATCACGATCTACAAATAGAAGAGTAATGGTGTTGATAAACCATGAGGATTTTAAATAACCAGTGGAAGATGAAACCCTCAAAATTCCATTGTATTAAAGGAAGGGGGGGAGGGGGAACTTGACTACCACTGCCGATATCAATAACCACAAAATTTACAGTAATATCTCAGGGATGAAAACTCTAGAATTTCACTGTAACGATGACAGGCCATAAATTCTGACAACCATTTTATGTCTAATTTCAGTGAGAAGTACTGTAATTGTCACAACAAATCTAAACTCCAGTGAGTCTCTGGTTTGTACATTATTGTTCTATATTTTATGCTGTCTCCAATGCTCTTTTTTTATTTAGGGCACAATTTGAAAATTTTAGGGGGCAAATCACCATCAACACATCTGCCAATTTTACTTCTTATGTTCTCAATGCAATTGATACAATTCATAGAGTGCTGTACTGTAGCTCAGAACAAGAACAAGGCCCTGTTTCATAAAATTTGTTATCAATAACAAGTTACAATAATTGTTATAAGCTACTGAAATCCTAGAATCTAATTGGCTGAGAACAGATTTTTCATAGAAATGGGGCAGTTGTTATTGATAACAAGTTTTATGAAATAGGGCACTGGTCCCAAACTTGCCAGACTGCAGGTTTTGAGCCTAGCCAGATACAGACCAGAGTAAAACTCAAATGGGAGAGTAGACCGTAAATTGCCAAATTGAGATCATGTGCATAGACGTAGTGATCTAATTTTTCAAACATTAATAACTTTCTTCTTTGTCTGCTTTCTTTAAAACTTTTACTATCCTGTTTCTCTTATTTTTGTCCTTTCACACAAAGCAGCTTTTTACCAAAGTTGGATTGCCCTTTAACAGGGTGAACAAAGAGATTCTTACCATCCCATGGCGGTGAGGGCCATTTGGAAGTGTTTTCATCTGGATACATCACAGCCTTGGAGTACTGCTCTATATCCTTCACCTCTGGCTGCCATTGTTTACCCCTGCACATCGTGGTCAAAACACATACAAAAGAATGAGTTTCAATTAATTGTACGATATCGGGTATGGGTAAGACTTCTTTTTGTATCCCCCCCCCCAAGTAAAATTACACATGGTAAGGGTCAGGGTTAGGGTTAGGGTCTAGGGATAACAGAATCCTAGGGTTAGGGTTAGGGTTTAGGATACAACAGGAAGGCTTTCTTTGAAAGCCTTCCTGCCCTCCATTCAGACTTGAAAACTACAAGTTTACAATGTTTCCTAAAAATAACCAAAATAACTTGTGTGAACCAGCATAGCAAAAATCATCTCAGAATGATACATTGCACAATGTACTGCAAAACAGAGCTCAGTAAAGACTCCGCAAATGACCAGGATCCCCTTTCTGTGTGAACATATAAGAGGATGGTGCAGTCAAACCTGCTTAAGCGACCACCTGCATAGAAAGACCACCTGCCCATAAAGACTGCAATTTTCATTTCCCTTGAAAAAAATGTTTCTCAATGAAACATGTACTGAAGGAACTTGTACAGAAAGACCACCTGATTATAAAGACCGCTTTTCTTGTCTCCCTTTTAGCGGTCTTTATATACAGGTGTCTCTGTACTTTAGGTTCTAGATTTTGCACTGCATTCCTGCTTGAAGCTCATGATTCGGAGGAGTGGTATTAATCAGCAGAAGAAAAACCAGAACAAAGGAAGAGAAGAACATTGAGAACAAGGTAAATAATCATATCTGATTGATACACGTCTGTAAAAACCCAATTACACACAGGTGCAGATGAAGAATAAAGAATAAAGACTAAAAAGAACAATAGATAAGATTTGAAACAAAGAAGATGAAGATGATGATGATTAAAAGAAAGAAAAGATGATTAAGTTTGATGAAGTTTTTGGCATTGTTTGTTCTTGGAGGTCAATATGACCACTAACTTACTAGAAGTTCAAGTAAGTACTAGAACTAATTCATGTGGAAAAGGACATGAAGGAGGAGAATGAGGAGGAGATAAAGAGGACAGAAAAGGAGAAGGAGAAGGAGAAGGAGAAGGAGAAGGAGAAGGTGAAGGAGAAGAAGAAGAAGAAGAAGAAGAAGAAGAAGAAGAAGAAGAAGATGAAGAAGAAGAAAGAAAAAGAAGACACATAAAAGGGAAAGATGACAAACAAAATTAAAAATCATGAGAAGATGCATGGGAAACCACACATAGCGGCGTTACTATTAGGCCTGGAAATAATATTTGAATATTCAAATTATTCGAATAGCTTACCGCCGATCGGTAATCGAATACCACTTTTCTCACTATTTGAATATTCGTCCAATGACAAATAGTGATTTGGACATTCGATTGCCTAAAGCATCATGATAAAAATGATCTTTATAACATCAGAAAATACTGCATAACAGATGCACATAAAAGCCGTAAAGAGACATTTTACTTGCTAAAATAATCATGATAATACAACAGAGGTCAAAATGTGCCATGAAAAGTAAAAAAAAAAAAATATGGAATAGGAGGAAGGAGCATGATGAGGAGGAAGGAGCATGCCATGAGGTAGGTATGTGAAATGCCCGTGCGCTTGCATCGCGAAAGTGGTTCCAAAACTGTGTTTCCGTTTTCTACCAGCTTTCGGGTTATGCTGTGAGGGGTACCCTGACAAAAGCTTTCGCTGTGCTCGTATTTGCATGTCAATGTGCACAAAAAGGGTATCAACGAAGAGCTGAGACCACGAACTAGTGTGTGAAAAAAAATTTTGTCAAAAGGATTTCCAGACGTTGTTTCACATGGGCCTGAACTACCCTGATAATTTTGGGTCATCATAATCATCATTATTTTTCATGAAGGTAAGTGATTTAATTGATTTCAATTATTTACAAATTCATTTTCATTAATACTTAACACATTAAGAAAGTTTAATGGAAATTTATAGTTGCGAAATAATTTTTTTACTTTGCGAAATTTTCCATGTCAGAACTATGTATACACGTTAGCTCACTCCACCGCGAAGCAGCGTCGGCTTCCGCCGGCAGCGGCGGCGGAGATCCGTGGGTTAACCCGTTGGCGTTAGCATGTGAATTTTGACGATCGATATACAAAAGTGATGAGATTTCGATGCTAAATTTCATTAATAGACAATTGTTTTTCTTCATCAAAATATTATGGCAATATACATGTACCATATTAAGGTAATTATCAGAAATATGAAGTGTGTTGAAATGCTGTTCTGTTTTTGTTGACAAATTCATGTTCTAATATTAAAGTAATAAGCTGACCAGGGGTACCAAACTTTTCAGGATAGGATGAAGTTAGGTAATTTTTAAGGTCGTTTGGTCACAACATTTTTTTTTGCCGTATTGAAATATTGCACTCATAGCTACATTCCTATACTTCGTGTGTATAATTTAGGCAGTCATACACCTCAACTTTTTAAAACACCACTGCACAAAAGTCACAAACATTCACTCAAAATCGGCATTTAGTTTACAAAAACCGACAACAAAATATCCAAGAAATACAATAAATTCAACTCACCGATGTTGGAAAAGATATTTCCAAAAATCAAATCCGTAATTTACTGTTGATTCTCGCGAAACGAGCTATCGGAGTCAATGTGTACATTTCCTGGTCGCCGCGGGCGCTGACATCTCCCCAAAAGAGTTTTGTCCTTAAAAATTCGGTCCCTGTGGCATACACGGAAAAGTTTTTCTGTGTGCGCGATCGTAAAGATCGATGTGCGCTTGCGATCCCGAGTTTTTTTGTGGACAAAAATTTTATTGGCCGATTTTAGTCTAAGACAGTATGGCAGTATGTAAACAAAACATAAAACAATATGGCAGTATGTAAACAACGCGCGATCGCGAAACAAATCGGCGGGGATTTCTCCGGTTTTGGACAAGATTTTGACTTTGGATTTTGCTGAAAATATCAAAAGTTCTTCCTAACCGCCATTTGAGGTAGGAGTGAGATTTTTAAGGCCTGAATTTGAAAGCAAGTATTTAAAATATTTATCTTATTTTTCCCCCCATACCTTTACTACACGCGACAGAAAATACCAACTATTTTTGCATATTGTATTCGTAGTGGTCAATATGACCACTATTCGTGGTGTGAAATACTGTACAATTTCCGCGACCAAAAAAAACAGTGTTTTGCGACATGTAAAATGCCCTAATTTCTTAAATATCCATCCAATTTGAATAATTCAAAAACTACTGCATTTCTCTTTCCTAGACCTTTCTGTTGATACCAAATTTGTCAAGAATTAATCAATTTGAAATTTTCATTTAACATACCTACGGCTACATGAGGCATGAGAAGAAGGCGAATGAAGTCTGAAGAGAAGGAGGGAAAGTACAGGAGAGTCTTACATTTAAATCATGTAAGTAGAATCAGCGTATTTGTAAACTGAAGACATTAAATCTGTAATTTTGTAGACATGGTAGATGTGTGAGTAGCTCAATCAAAATGAACCATTGAATGAATGAAACTTCTGAAAGAAAAATAAAATTATACCAGACATCACCAGACTAGAATCATAACGTGTGGGACTACACAAAACTTTGTGCACGTAAAAAGCAGGTGATTTGCTATCTTAAATGCAGCATATCATGAATAGAAGGAAACCTTTAAAATTAAAATAACCCATTACCTTGTTGATGATACTACTGGTATCCTACTTAAAGCTGGATTTGTGAGGACAGTTCTGAAATTTGACGCCAATTTGTGCGATGCTCGTCCCAGAATTGACGCCATTTTGAAACTGCCAAAGTTACCTAAGAAAATATCGATATCTCAGAATCGTCATCGTTGAGGTTAATCCGTTTCGTAATTTTCCCTGGCTTTGTAGCCCATGATCCACAATATGATATAGTGAAGAGATACACAGTACTTAGCGTGTTTAGGGGGCACCCACCTCCCCCCCCCCCCCCCCCCCCCACTTTTAAAACCAAGGGTAACATTGTTTCCCTCGATTTTGTAAAAGACTGAAAGAGTGCAAAAAGTTATTCAAAATCGTCACCCGCTCGCTGTAAGGTCTTGTCTATCTGACGAATTTGAATGACTGTCTTGAAATCCGTCGACTTCCCAAAGTTGGATTTGATGATACAATTTTGCAACGGATTGCCAGGTCGGACGAATTCGAATGAAGTCTGACGAAAAGGAATGGAGATGTGTTGAAGTTGATTGACCATTGAACCTGTTGAATGACATTTTGTTTATCAAAGTATCTTTGACATCTGACATTTGGATTATCATTGGTTCCTATCAGCCTATAGGACGAAACTGAAGTGCTCATGCATTTTGACCTTTACTTGTTTTATACGGGACAGGAAATCCTGACGATACAAGGAGATAGAACATACAAAGATAACGTGGGAAGATAAGCAGTAACAAGCATGATAAGATTCAAATGAAATATGTGGTAATGAAATAATAGTGAAATATAGAAACCATACTGGAAAAGAGAGATGTGTCTGTTCACTTTAAAATGGAACATTTTCCTGCTCTCAAGTTGCATGGAGTACTCATGGCGGGCCCAGTCTAGTCATTCAGGCCCTTAAATTATGGCCCTCTAATACAGCCTGCTCAAATGGAGTGCCATGAGCGTATTTTATAAAACATCGACTTCTTGGAAACTATAACCAGAAATAACAAGATGCCCCAATATAACCATATGAATTTGTCATGTTCACTTAACGCGAACCGGTCGTGATCCCCGATCTTTCGACAGAAATTTGGCGAAAACACGTCCTTTTCGGCACATTTTAAATCATATCTCGAGAACCGCGCAAGATTTTTCATGGGGGCAAACGGTTTATAAAACTTTGATTAATTCTACATCCCATGATATCAGTTATTTTTTAATTGAATGAAAAAAACCGCCGTCTATTTTCGACTGAAAATGCATGGTTTCATGCTTTTTGTGTGAGGAGAAGCACTTTTTTGCACTCATTGCTCTCGTATTCCTCCTATAGCTTCTGACTTACGTGTCAAAATGTATGGGGGCAAAGACTAGCAAATAGCCAAGATGTTACTCTTTCTTGTGATATCAGGTTCGTCCTGATTGGTCGAAAAAAACCGCCGTCTATTTTGCATAATTAAAAAGAAACATAGCAAAAAAGATGTCATGTATATAAAGCACGTACAGTATGTAATGCTGCGTATATAGGCTCGATTTGGACTGTGCCATTGTAAAACGGGGTGCATCAATCCAATGTGTGTGTTGAACGACCGTGGATGAAATGGATGAATCATGTCGAATGAGAAAGTGTAAAATTCTTCCTTCCCGCGTACGCACTGTTGTGTACTCGGAGTGAGATTCGTAAATAGCAGCTCTTCTGTCCCTCCCTTCTCCGTTGCCCCCCATTGCTATAATAGAACAGCCGCGAACAAAACACCGATTTATACAGAGCAATGACCATAGGCAATGACCTGGACCACCCAGCTGATCGAGCGCGTACTCGAGTCGCGTTTGTATGTGCGCACAGCTGACTAAAGCAGAATTAAACCTTCAAATTATGTGAACAAATCAGGGGGTGAGAAATTCATATGACTAGGGGTGTTTTTTGAATAACATTTGGGAGATAAAAAGTGCGTTTTCCGTCGCTCGCTTCGCTCAATCACAAAACTTTGAAACGAGATAGTTTCAGGCAGCGAGGACCATGAATATTTCCATAGTAGGTTATTGTAATAATTTCAATGAATATTCAATGTTATGACAATTTTGGGGCACGTCACTGCCTTATCGCCATGGCGCCGAGATATTAGCGTCACCTTACTTTCTATAATAAAATGAGCAACAACAAATTAAAGTGCATTTTTCTCGCTCGCTCCCAAATCTTAGAAATGAGATAGTTTCAGGCAGAGCGAGGTCCATGAAATTTCCATAGAATGTTATTGCACTATTCAGGCACGTCGCTGCCCTAACGTCATGGCACCCGAATAGTTGTTAGGTCCACTTTATATATTGAAATGAGCAACAGCATGGTAGAGTGCATTTTTCCTCGCTCACAAACCTTATGAACAGGATAGTTTCATGCAGCGAGGTCCATGAATATTCATTGATATGAATGATTCCTGGCAACAAGATGTAGCTTTACATTTCACCTAGCCCTATTGGTGACTAATGAAATAAAATTTTGCATTTTACATTTTTATTTTTATTTCTCTCTCTCTCGCTTTGCTTGCTCGCAGTATTTGAAATCCTCACAGTAGTAATATACACTGTATGTTCGGATTTCACATTTGACGCACCCCTGCCAAATAATTCTAACTACACTCGTGCCATACCCTTGGAAGGGCACGCCCCCTCACCCAAACCCGCCACCCCTACACGGTCGCTTCACTCTCTCAAAAAGGTCCACTTTTTCCAATGTTGAACCCCCCGCAAAAATCCTAGCCAGTTTTCATCATGTCGGTAATGACAAAATTTCCTTAACGCATAATAGAAGAATTGCCTATTCCACTGTGCATCCCAGAAAAAAGAAATCCCCGAAACAAAGGGTTATTGTGACCACATAATGTGCTCTATGACAATATCTATTTTCTATTAAATAAGAGTATTGTGTTTTCAAATAATACCTTGATGGCATCCATCCGTGATTGCTTCACCGAGCAGCATCGATTTGAACATGACATGGAAAAACTCAGTTGTGCCATATTTGGGTATTAAATTAAAAAAAAACATATTAAAAACCGTGAAAACCTTTGGATCACATGCGGACATTACTTTTAAAACGCCATGAGAAGACTTTTTCATGTTCTTCTTTCAATAAATAGAGTACGAATAATGCCCTCACCATGAAATAAAATAATGGTCGATGTTTTGTAGATGTGTAGGGGTAAAGGATTAAAGACTTAGTGGCAATTTCTACTGTCATCAAATGGAAATACATCAAGTGCACATAAAGCACAAAATTATAAAGATTATGGCAATTATCCTCCTCAGGGGGTCACCTTTTCCATCACAAGAGGGGCACTTGTTGATCTTTTGAGGGATATTTTATTGACCTTTGACATTTGGAGGGCGTATGCCCCTGCTACTCTTAAAGCTTACCCTCCATAATTCTCTCAAAAGCAAAAAAAAAAAGTTCTCATTCTAAAAGGGGGGGCACAATCGACAAAAGGGCGGATCCTTTATGGTCAAAATGCATACTGTTCTTCCAAAAAGGGGAGGGGCACGGGCCGGAAGTGCCCGGCCCTGGATCCACCAAAGCAGCACACAGTGAGGACACAATAACACTTTGTTGTAGGGTTTCGTGGTTTGTTTGTTTTTTCCAGGATGCACTGTAGTGGGTATATGTTTTACCAATAACTTGTGTGCTGCCAAGAAAATAATCAATAACAGTGTGAACATGTCATGAAATTACTTGCTTCGCTTGCTTGATTGAAAGAAAAAAAAATGCAATCCAAATTTAAGACCTTTATGAGTCATTGGATTAATTTTGTTCTGTTTTGATACGCCAATAAATTAGCTTAAGAACCGACAACACCATCACAAAAATTATCGAAAGATTAACCTATGGGAATTGCAATAGCCTGGTGCGTCACATATTGTAATGTGTGAATATGACAATGATTATTACATAATGCCAATATGATTTCTATAGGAAATATAATAATAATAACAAACAAGCATTTGTCAAGCGCCATCAGTCTAGTAAACTATTCCGAGGCGCTGTATATTATTAGAATAGTGAAATTTCTTGAAAGCCTTTGCGTTCATGTTGGACAAAAGTTATCTTTTTTAATGTGAAAGTTTTCTAAACCTGCTTTCCCGAACAAAATATTTGTATCAAGTCAGTGGCACTTTTTATATTCATGTTTTAGTTTTCCACCAGATGGAAACAAGAAAGCAACAAAAACATCAGTTGTCTGGCTCTCGTACAGCTCCTTGACTCATTCATTAAATATCTCTCTTATACCTCAGTCACACCTGCGTGCCCGATACCAGACCGACAACAGATCGAACAGCAAATTACATTAAGGTGAATGGAAGAGAATAGGTCGGTCTGGAATCGGTGTGAAATTGGTTTTGTGGTGTAGCTGGGGTATTTGGTGGCGATCAAATTTCATTACGGGTGAGTAATGGCCCCCGGAAAGAAGGTGTCCATTCATGTTTGGTAATTCATCTAACATTCATGAGATGTTTATATTGAAACAAGATGGATTTTGAAAGATGCACGCTCGAGATAAATCCACACCGGCAACTTCTCACCTTTCATCTTCCTCGTTAACTTGGGTAACCCGAAATGTATTTTCAATGCATGTTCATGAAAATAACTGAGGATTGTTCATTTGTAAAACGCAGCTCCGTTCAAAAAGTAATGTTTATAATTATGATTGTATTCCAATATTTGACATTCCTACCTGTATGTAACCTACAGATTCGTATTGGCGTTATCTTTTTTTTTTCTGTTTGATTCCAGCTGTTGTCAATGTAAAACAACATGAAAAAACACCGAGAATTTTCTCCTGCATGTATAGGATTTTCCGTCCATTCTAACACTTATTTCATCCAGTTTCATCCTTGTTCACTTCTATTTCGTCCTGAGAATCCGGGAACGTGCAAATGTCAAAGTCAATTTAATCATTTGTCATTCAAGTTAGTCAATCAATTTCAACCCTTGTCCAATCATTTTCGTCAGATTTCATTCGAATGCGTCTCACCTGACGAACCACTTCAGAATGTAATGATCGAAGTCGTCTTTGTGCAGTCAATTTCAAAAGAATGTCATTCAAATCGGATACACAAAACAATGAACTTTTAAAACGGCATTAAGCTGGCAAAACGTGAACAGCGCCACCTTACAGTAACTGCTAAATTGAGATTATAATTTGAAAATTAATTGCATTTTATTTTGAACTTCGACAAACAGCTGTTTGGAAAATAGGCACATGTTATTTTTCAAACTATTATTTTTGAAGTTGCACATGTGGAAAACTGCCTGCAGATACATTCTAAGCATCTACAAACTAGAATGTGGCATAATGGGAAAGTTAGAGGCACAGGCACTTATCAAATCCCGTTGAAAGATGGCGCCATTATGAGCTTCAATTTACTGTCACTTTAAAATATATACACACTTTCTCATAATTTATGTTTGCCCTCCTTATGAAACTGATTGCTTAAAGACGATTTCGATCATCACATATTCTGGAGCGGATCGCCAGGTGAAACGAATTGGATTAAAATCTGACAAAAGAGAATGGACAGCTTTCTAAAATTGATTGACCATTGACCAACTTGAAAGACAAATGACGAAATTGATTTTACATTTGCACGTTCTACGACTCTTGGAAGTGAGCACTAATGAAAATAATAAAAAACAAGTGTTATAAAATTGACGGGAAATCCTATATGCCAGTTATAAAGAAATAAAGCAATTTTTTAACTTATATCTTATATCCGATCAATAAACTTTTCATAGAAATGTCGATTCTGTTTTAAAGATGAAGTAAATAATTCTTGAAATGATTTTACTCGAAGCTTCATGCAATGAAATAAGACATCATCATTTGTTGTGTTTTTTGTTACATATTTTGCATTCACTATACACTGTACATTTTTCCATGTAAAGAATGCCATATCATTTTTAGAAATTATGTTGTTTTATTTTGTTTTATTAAAATTAAAACTAAAGTAAATCTTTAGAAACAGAAAATGTTCTGATAGACCGAGAAAGAAGAAGAAAGAGGACAAAATAAGAAGATAGTAATTTCTCAATGTTTTACATTCCACATTTATATCATATAAAGCTGTCTCAACGTAATTTGTGTTATTGGAATTTTGACAGTAAGTTTTTGTCTAATAGTAGTTTTTGTAATCAATATTTTGAAAATAGTCTGAGTCTTGTTTACCAAATGAAGTGTTATCTCTCCATGTAGCTTTATTTATGGCATTCTTTAACTTGAAACTATTCTTCACATCTGGAAGTATAGCTGCTGTTATCAATTAAAAAACAAAATGGCCGCCATCACCATGGCAATGGTGAACATTTTACGACAAAAATTACGTTTTCCAATACACCTTTTGCCTCTTTACTTAGTCTAGCCATTTTTACTTTACAATTATGCTTGTGGGGAAATTTTTTTTTTTTTTGACCCTTATATGCCCTTAACTTTCTCCACTTTCTTCTTCTCAATCAACAGTCCTTTTCAGGACTAACCACATGGTGAACCGTGACCCTTCTCAACGTTATCAGTACCACCATGCAAACCTCTACCTTCAAAGATCATCTAGTTACATTTGTCTGATAACGATAACACCTGTCATACTATTAACAGACACGAGCATACTCACACGCGTACACACAACATTGTAGGGTGTATTCATAGCCTTTAATTAAAAATCTCGTTATCTTTATCGTTATCGGTCAAATGTGACCAGCCCTTAAAATAATGAAGGTAAAAGCTACGGTGGAGTAAAGCCCGGCGCACACTATGCGATCCGACTGCGACCCGATTTTCGAACAAAGTGCAGTTTGCATTAAATGTGAAAGTTTAAAAAAGTGAAATTATCTTATTTGAAGTTCGGAATAATGATACGGATACTAATATCGAAATTTTGGTTAACTGGAATTCTTCTGGTTAGAGTAAAGGTCAAATCGGCTTCAAATCTTAGTCGATCGCAAGTTTGGTTTGACGTCACTATACGATTTGGAATTGAATTCGCTTTTATTCCTACAAGGGGGCTCGCAGTAGCCCGGAATTTCGATTTTAGTATTCATACTTCTATTTGAAACTTTGATCACGAAGATTTTACATGTTTGAAGGTTCATATCAAGTGTTATAACAACTTTTCCCAAAATTGCATCGTAGTCAGATCGTGCAGTGTCCGCCGGGCAGTCAATTTCTATGGTCGATTCACTCGTACGCGTACGCGCGGACGTTACTCTGAGTTGAATTTAGCACACGGGCGAATTTTTTAATCGTAGGATAGAATTGAATGCACGGAAATGAATTTTAATGATACAAAAGCGAAATTCCTTGCGCAGAACGCTAAATTGAATGACTTGAATACACTTTTGAATGACAGAATTTGCGGTCAAAACGATGTTTTTGCTAAATTGAATGACTGACAAAAGTGCGAAATTGGCGGGGGAAGCCTATATATTACAAATGATGATTCAGGATTAGGGTTCGGGATGGGTTTATAAATGAGGGTTATGTTTAGGATTAGGGTTAGTTTCAGGTTAAGGTTAGTGTTAAGAGTTGAAGATAGGTTTTGGGTTCCGAATTTTGCTAACCATATCATTTTATACTGACAAAGTAATGGATTATTTATGTGAAACGCGAGCAGAAAGCAACAGCCATTCGTGCTATAAAAATCGCGATCGACCTATGTTGCGTCCTGTAATATAGCAGGGGTGTTTCATAAAGCTGTTCGAAAAGTTACGCATGACTTTACGAACGACTTGAATATGAAGTGCCAGATAGGATACCCAAAGTTTTTCCTGATGTTTAAACAAATTGTGACTGTATTTCCAATAACCTCAATTAAATTATGGCAAAAAATATACTTTGCATTAAAACTGTTATAATAAGAATGCTAATCTACATCTGCACAGATAGTTGATTGAGCATCCCATCTGGCTTGTCATATTTAAGTCATTCGTAAAGTCATGCGTAACTTTACGAACAGCTTTATGAAACACTCCCCTGACGCTATCTGGCACTTCATATTCAAAATTTCAATATCTCCTCAATGAACTTTTCTTGGAACGGGAAGTTATGTCTTCCAAAATAATTACGAATGAGTTGTTTTGTTTTGTGTTGAATTGTCCCTTTAAATCTTATTGGATAATGACTAATGAACAAGACATGAAGTAGATAGAAGAAATATAACAGAAAGTGGGAAGAAACGAGTATGAAAGAGTAAGCATGAGAGAGAAAGAAGGCGGAGACGAAGAAGAAGAAGAAGAAGGAAGAGAATAATAAGGGGAGAAGAAGGAAGGAAGAAGAGGAACAACAAGAACAAGAAGAAGAAGAAGAAGAAGAAGAAGGAGAAGAAAAAAGGAAGAAGGAGAAAGGAAAAATGAGAAGAAAAGAAAGAAGAAAAGGGAGACGAATAAGAAGAAGAAGGAGAAGTAGAAAGGAGAAGAAGAAGAAGAAGAAGAGGAGGAGGAGGAAGCAGAAGAAAGGAGGTAAAAATGAGGGAAAAAAAGAAGAAAAGGAAGAAGAATAGGAGAAAAGATTTTAATGAATTTTGAAAAGATGATGATGATGATGATCAGTGGCGGCACCAGGATTTTTAAAGTGGGGGGGGGGGGGAAATGGGGGGGCAAAAGAAAATGTTGGGGTGCAAGGGCGGACAAAAAAAATTTCCACCCTTTAATTTTTTTTTCACTCCGAAAATTATTGGGGGGCAACTGGGGGGGGGGGGCAAATGCCCCCCCCCCCCCTTGGTGCCGCCACTTATGATGATGATGGTGAGAATGATGAGAAAGAGAAAGCAGAGATCGAAATATAGATAAAAAACCCTAAACAAAGGACCTGGTAAAATGGTCTTCATACCATAAAGGAGAAAAAATTAGAGGGAGGCGAAATATTAAAAGATAAATGAAAGTTAAACTATACAGTTGATGTTATTATAACATTAGCTAAACCTTTTGCAATTCCGAAATACTCACTGACAAGCCCCGCAAGTGGGCTATCTCAGGTTTTCATATTTTATGTGCATATTTTGTTGGCATTGGTCTATTTGAAAGGGGTGGTACAAGAACACAATTAATGCGCGAAAAAAAAATGTGGAGTCAAAAGGGGCCTGAGCTTTCGATCCTAGCAGAATCTTCGTCAGAGGCAAAAAAATTTGTACTAATTTAGGAAAGCCAGATGAAAGATTTTAAGAGGGGAGCAGGGCCGGTTTTGCCCCTCCGTCCCACACACACACAAACACACACATACTTCAATTCCAACTGCACAGTTTGAATATTCTTAAACATGAGGCTTCGTTACAATTCAATTCAGTACACGCAATTCCATAATTATAGCCTTTGCCGTCATGTTTCAGCAATTTGCTTCTCTTCATTATCAACATGCGGGGCATGTAATTATGGTTTCTAGAAGTAATTAGTATCATGTTATCAAGCAGAGTACATTATGCAGTTATCATCCCCCCTCCCACTTCATCTTCTACGAGATATGAATGAATTTCTGCTCGCGTTCATCACCTAGAAATAATTATAAAACCCCACTTAAAATGTACACCTGGGCCCCGTTGCATATAACTTAACGTTAACGGTAACTTTGCCATCAACTCCCTTGCAAACCTTGATTTTGATTGGCTGTTGACCATGGTTGTTACCATTGATAGCAGAGTTACCATTAATGGTAAGTTTAATGCAACAGGGCCCTGAACTGAAATCAACGAAAATAGTGTCAGCTTTAATAATCTTCTTGTAAATTTATGAAAAGGGATTCGTAAAGTGCAAAGAATCTGTACGGATGGGAAAACGGGTGATTTACAGTGCTTTTCAGACAAAAAGTTAGCAGTATGAATAAAATCTCCCCAAATAGATATTTCTAAATATTTGTAGGAAATTTTGATGCATATTATGGATAGCTTAGGGTCTCTTCAATCAAATAACAAGAAAAAAAATCTAGCTAGGGACTCCCCTATCAAAATGCCACCAAAACATCTAACGATTAAAAAAAAAAACGTTTGAGAGAGGAAAAGCCGTTGTTGTAAAATGGTGCAAAATCCATAGTTGACAAAAATTGTATTGATTCTGGCTGGTATCACTATCAGCAATGTTGAGAGTCTTTAAAGAGTCTTAGAAATTTTCATATTCTAATCATTAAAAGGCAATTCATGAAATAATAGGCTTTGTTTTCTATATGTGCTGGCATATCCCATCAAAACTTTTTTTTCTGTTTTTATTGTTATTTCTCAAAAATTAACAGAGTTTTAAAGAGCAACAGTATATAAATTTAATAGCTTCTTAAAACTACAAAACAGGCACCGCATATGCACCCAAACACACACACACACACAGTCTTGTATTGCTTTACTTCCGAGGACAAGTATTGTTCCTCTATTGTTCCTCCGTCCTCGGACAGTCCACGGAATAAAGCACAAATTCATTGTTCGACGTTCGAGGACTATTGTCCGGCTTCCGAGGACCATTGTTCTCATGATTTTTTTTTTGTTCTCTGTCCGAAAATGTCCTCGGACATACGGCTAAACACGCCCACACACACACACACACATGTCTGCACCCACACACTCACATACTTTCCGGGGGGCAAGTTTACATTACAAGAAGTCAACGAAGATGTTAAGGACAACAGAGCTTTGCAAGACTACTACAAAATTTCAGTTAAGCTTGAAAAGGTCAGTATAATTGCTCAATGAAAAATACAAATGTTGATAAGATACGTAAGTACCCTGAATGCAGAGAGCAAAACATGTTCTTTCATAAATTGTCTATGATTTTCCACCATTTGAAATACAACGGCTTTTGCTCTCTCGAGCTTAAAATATCATATAGTCATATAGCCGGTTAAATCAGAAAATGGAAGGTTTAAAAAGGGTAATCATATCTATAATCAAGAATTATGATAACAAAAGATATGATATTTCCTCTTACAATTTCAATTTATTTCTGTTTTTATTGCAAGGCAACTTGCTATGATTTATTTTATCTGTTCCCCTTTCTGCTTGTTGATGAGTATCTCTCTCTCTCTCTCTCTCTCAATCTCTCTCATGTTTTCTCTGTTTCCATCACAGCCTCGCTCCCCTTTCCCTCTCTCTTTTTCTCCTTCTCTCTATATATGTCTTTCTATGTTTTCACTGCAATCTCTGCCTATCTCTCTCTCCCTATATCGATCTCATTCTCTCTCCCTCTCTCTCTCTCTCTC
Source organism: Heliocidaris erythrogramma (assembly GCA_025617745.1). Taxonomy (NCBI): domain Eukaryota; kingdom Metazoa; phylum Echinodermata; class Echinoidea; order Camarodonta; family Echinometridae; genus Heliocidaris; species Heliocidaris erythrogramma. Next base: position 41,520,489 of record CM046854.1, on the reverse strand, counting down.
TCTCACACTCTATCTTTATATTCACTTCTCTCATTCTCACTGCCTTCTTTATTTTCTGTTTTGTCGTGTTCTCTCTCTCCCTCTCTCTCTCTCTCCTTTTCTCTCTATCTTCCTCTCTCTTTTTCTTTCTCTCTTTCTTATATGTTCCCTCTACATTTGCCGCATTCTCTCTCTCTCTCTCTCTCTCTCACTCTCTCTCCCTCTTTCCCTCCCTCCTAATTTGCATTCCCTTCCTTTCCTGGCCCCAGTATTTGCCCTTTTCGTCAGCTCAAAGTTTCAGCTCCACTCTGGTGACATGATATTTGGGGAGGTTACACAACCTTCTTCTATATTTTTCAATTAGTTTTCAGCACGTGGAGGAAGTTTAAAGACTGACATGCAAATTGACTTCAACCCGACTTCAAATCTCAATCTCTCGTCTGATTTCCTTAGGGGAAAAAGTGCCCCATCGTGTCTTTTTTTTAATAGACACGTACCCTCGTAGTTTCCTCAGTACGCGCCATCTAACGAACCAATTACATGCTAATATCGCGGTATAGAATTATGATGGGGTTATTTAAGCATCATTCTGAACGTCTTCCCCTATTAGCAGTGTGATGTTTGAAAACAAAATGCCCCAGTACCTGAGTATTTCAAAATAATAGTATATTAACAACAATAACATTAAATGGTTAATATAGGTCAGGCATAAGCAATGGCTGAGTACTGATGGATGCGAACGTGAAACTCGTAAACCCATAAAAGAGGTTGATTATGTTGTTTTGGGAGCATCAGATGCATGGTCCGATTTTGCCGAAAATCATATACAGTCGAAAGCACTGCACACAGATATGGGTATAGGGGCCTATATGGAAATGAACACACATGACCGAATCCAAACTTTTCAACTTTTCTACTCATTTTTGTTAATCTGGCAGCATTTCATGCGCAATATTTTCCAAGAGGCATTGCTGCCGAGATATTCTTCAACACAGGAATAATTGGAAGAATAAAAAAAAAATGGAAAACAAATCATTTCTCACCATACCGGAATTTAGCCTTCTCTTTAATTCAAATCCTAATTTTAATCTTGTTGACTCTCCATGCATGGTGGTATATCCCTTTTTGCTTCATTTAATCATTGGATGAAGATGCCTAATACGCGTAAAGTATCATTTTAGAGCCCCGGCAATAGATATTGCAAAATTATATAGGCTATGCGCTCGGGCTCCGGTGCGCCTCTCTCTCTCTCTTGAGACCAACCCGAGGAGTTTAGGGGGAGTTGCTTGCCGCTGTGCCGCTCGACCGTGTCTCATGCACGCGCCTTTGGGCCATTCCAATTAATGGCAACTCTCCACCCATCTCGTGATACGATATGAGTATCAATGAATATTTGATCGGGGTATCCAAAGATACTCTTTCCGTCCAAGAGCACGCTATAATAGTCTCGAATGAAATCGTTGTCTTGTTTTTATTTTGTCAATAAACTTAAATGTCTACACTCCTTATTTTATGAATGAAATCCACTCTCTCCGTACATAAATTCTGCACCATCTCCAGGCTTTCCTCACGTCACTTGTACTTCTGTTTAAAATTGCCATTTAAAGGTAAAGACAAAAAAAAAAAAAATAATAAGTCTTATAGATTAAAATGTTGAAAATGTATTTTATGATTTGATACATACACGAAAGACATTCCAAATAGTATGCTATTAAAACAATAATAATAATAATTAAAACCGCGGTGAAATAAAAAGAAGTAAAGCTAAGCCACGCGGGGTAACCTCGCTAGTCATAAGGACCGCTATTCATAAGGACCACTTACTCATAAGGACCGCTATCCATATTAACGCAAGACTAAAGTAGCGGTTTTCTATGAATAGCGGTCCTTCTAAATAGCGAGCAAACCATAGACAAATTATCTCGCTATACATAAGGACCTCCATTCATTTATAAGGACCACTATTCATAGCTATTCATAAGGACCGCTATTCATAACGCGTGTTAGATGAATAGCGGTTTTCTATTCCTGTATTCAAACAGCATAGAAATATAAATATTCGGTGTATGAGAAACTATTGTATAGATGATTTTAATAATGTTTTATCTCGAGTCAATTGGTCTGACATATTAGAATGTAAAGAAGTAAATACTGCGTGGTCAATTTTCAAAAATATTTTCATGTCTATAGTTGATAAATGTGCTCCATTAAAACAAGTAAGAATTAAGCAAAGAACCGATAAGTGGATGAATGTTGAAATTATTTCGTTAATAAGACAAAGAAATATAGCTTTTAAAAGAATGAAAAAGGATTGTGGTAATTTAGAATTAGAAAAGAAATATAAACTTTTACGTAATTTGGTGCAAAGAAAAGTGAGACAGGCTAAAGATGAATACTTCCAAAATCAAATTGATGAGCATAAAAATGATTCTAAAAAGTTGTGGAAGAATCTGAAAGATTTAGGTTGTAAAAACAAACAAAACAATATTAAAGAGAATGTTATTAATATCCAAGGGGAGTTATGTCATGATAATATGAGGATAGCGAACGAATTTAACAATTATTTCACAACTGTGGCAGAAAAATTAGCTAGTAATCTGCCAGATAGCAACACAAATGAATTTGGAACGGACAGTGTTAAATTACAAAAATTATACGACACTAAGGGTGTGTCGAAAGGTTGTTTTCTTTTTTCTCCTGTCAAAGAAAAGTTTGTTTTAGATGAATTAAATAAGTTGAAAATATCAAAAAGTACCGGGCTTGACTTGGTACCTGCCAGATTTTTGAAAGATGGAGCTAAATATTTGTATAAACCTTTAACTTACATTATTAACTTATCTATCTCAACCTCCACCTTCCCTGATGAAATGAAAATTGCAAAAGTAACACCCCTTTATAAAAAGAAAGATAAAACTAATGTTAGCAATTATAGACCGATTAGCGTTTTAAGTATAGTCTCGAAGGTCCTAGAGAAATGTGTGTATGCCCAATTAGAGAACTACTTTCAAGAAAACAAAATAATATACGAATTTCAATCTGGTTTTAGAAATGGTTATTCCACTGAAACTTGTCTTATTCACCTGTTAGATTTTGTCAGGAACGAAATTTCCCAAGGACGTTTTGTCGGGATGGTTCTTCTTGACTTGCAAAAAGCCTTCGATACCGTTAACCATAATATACTGTTAAGTAAATTAGAAGTAATGGGTTTAAATTCTGCATGTGTGCAATGGTTTAGGTCTTACTTGACCAATCGTCATCAAGTTGTCTCGTTGAAAAATGTACTCTCCGATTCTATGCCCATAAGATGCGGAGTTCCCCAGGGGAGCATATTAGGTCCTATTCTTTTCATGTGCTACATTAATGATATGTGTGTTTGTGTCAACGACAGTAAATTACTTTTATATGCGGATGATAGTGTGTTACTATATTCTGGTACTGATCCTAAGCTGATCGGGGAAAAACTTAGCTTAGAATTATCAAACTGTGTTAATTGGATGACAGCAAATAAGCTTAGCTTACATATTGGTAAAACCGAAAGTATTTTGTTTTGTTCGCGGGGTAGGCTGAAGTATACTGATGATTTCAATATAAGTTATAACAATCAACTCATTAAGAGACAGGATTCTGTGAAGTATTTAGGACTAAATATAGCTAGTGATAGTGATCTTTCTTGCTCAAGTTTGGTTGACAGTATTGTCAAAAAAGCTAATGCTCGTCTAAAATTCTTGTATCGTTATCAAAATTGCATGAACTTAAAATCAAGACGCATTTTAAGTTTTTCCTTAATACAATGTTTATTTGATTATGCTAATGCGGCATGGTACTGCAGTCTAGGCAAGGTGGATCAAAACAAGTTAAAAATAATTCAAAATAAGATTGTAAGATTTATCAATCACTTACCACCAAGAACACACATTGGGAAGAGTGAACTTGAAACAGCTGGTCTTCTTCATGTAAACCTTAGATCACAACAACTTTTAATTCACCATGTATATAAGATTTTTTACTCTAATGCAGATCACTATATTTCAAATAATTTTACTCGCTCTTCAAGTGTTCATAGGCATGACACTAGAAATAGTAAATTTAATTTCGTAGTGCCTAAGCGGAAAGGTAAAATTGGAAATTCTTTTTATTTTAACGGTATTCTTTTCTGGAATTCCCTCCCAAATCATGTTAAGTCAGTTAAGAATTTTTTACATTTTAAAAGGATATTGAAACATCATCTGAAAAATGTGTCTACTCCATAACTATATTTCTCCTCTCCTTTTTGTAGCTCAGATGGTTTTTTCCTATATTATATGACTTATGTAACCAACGTTTATTATCGATAGTTTCCTTATGATATTCTGTATATAGTTTTTTTTCCGTTGAGTAAGTCTTGTTTTCACATTTATGTAATCTTCGCCTACTTTTTAAAATGTTATGTTTTATTTTGCTACTTTTAATTAGTACATTCTTATTACTTGTCGTACGTGTAAGATAGTCTTGTAGCCGTACTAATGTGTTTTCTTAGTGTATTTTTTAATCAGTTATTTAGGTAAGGACCCCATTTCGGCTTTCATGGGCTATCCTGTCATGGTACCTGGTTATGTTTGTATTGCAATATACCTGACGAATAAAATCAAATCAAATCAAATCTATGAATAGCGGTCCTTATGAATAGCGAGCGGACCCGAACCACGCAAACGTACTCTCCAGCATCATCCCCAAGTAATATTGCCTGAATTTATTTTAGGCATTGTCATTAATACATGCATTTTATATTTGAATGAAATACTTTTCTTTGCTTTCATATTTCATTATTCTCTTTTTTTCCTCTGGATATATAGCGTAGATTTACAGCACAGTCATGTCATGGATGTAAAGTTACAACAAACGCCAATAGCCTTACACCTCATTCCAGACTCATTCCATTCACTATCCAATGATTATGGACCTGGGAGCAAATCCAGCGGGACATACCTCCCCCCCCCCCCCCCCCCCCCCCCACACACACACCTTTTTGAAGAACCGAAGAACCTTTTGTTGTCAGAGAATTTGGGAGGAAAAGTAGACTCCAAAAAATGTGATAATCTTTTGTTGGTTTGGTTGTTGTTTTGTTTTGTTTGTTTTGTTGTTTTTGTTTTTGTTTTGTTTGGGGGGGGTGTCAGAAACTTTCAGATATTCCGCACAGTTAAATCATGTGGTGTCACGCACCCCCCCCCCCCCCCGAATTTCAAAATGGATTTGCGCCACTGATTATGATATACTAGATAAAATTACTTAAGATCCTCCCTAAAGGAGTTTTACTTTACTTTAAATAGCGCACTGAGATCTACTTCTTTTGACATAAACAAAACAGTCTTCATGAAGACTAACTACTAGGCTAAGGATACAATGATAGGGAAGTATCGGACCGCGCGGAGGTGACTCGTCGTATCCACGAATCGCCTATTTGACGGAAGAGATGATAATAATAGTGAAGTGATGCGGTTCCGACTTTGACTGGGGTACAGCGAAATAAGCACAGGTAAACTCATGAAGTATTCAGAGCCGACTGGTTGTCATTACGACACTTCGAAAGTTTGAAGCTGCGAGGATCGAAGGGGCGGGCCTCGCCTTTCGCAGGACGCGCCAATGCGACGCACCGCCAAAGCCGAAAACGGCGCCAAAATGTGTAATTTGCATAGCCGATGTACATTCCTCTTTGAATAGTGTTCTATCGCATCTCTAGTTCAGCGGTGTGTTTCCTCTGCGCACATCATTCATGACGTACGCCGTCATTGCGAATGTTGGGTAATATTTCAAGTGCTCATTCGGTGATATGATGTCACCCTAGGACTCAGGGGTGATGAAATGATATATCTTACCTTGTCGCGAACCCTTCTGACATCTATCAAATCGTATTTTCATATGCTGTGCTGATGGACAGTCGTTGGGAGCTACTTGTATTTTGCATCAGCGTTAGATGTTATCAAGTTTGAAATATCGCCAGTGGATTGCAAAATTGTGTAATCTTCATATAATGTGTTGCGTGGTTCCTTGGTGCATTTTAGGCATATTCAGCTGATTTGATCAATCACTCGGTATCAGTTAGGAGTTTGTGGTAAGTAATTAATCATATCAGTATGCATCTGATATTTTAGATGAATTCGGGAAACAAAAATACTGTCTCTTGTCACCAGTAGGAATGCCTAACGAGAAGTCATTCGAATTCAAATTAAGGGATCTGCCTCATGAAAACGAATTATATTTATAATCATTTGAAAGATATAAGCCTAGAACGAATAGTATCGGCAATATTGTATGGCATAATAATTTATTATCGCCATATGAACTTGTGTGTACATTAGCGGAACCGTTACGCAAAGAAATATGTTTCGTAAAGTTTATTGCTCAATCATGTATGTTTAAAGATACATGAGTTGCTCATTTCTATCAAAGTTAGACAATGAACAATATATTCGTTATTTTCAAACAGTAATTATGTACTGTAGCATTAAAACAAAATTGAGGTAAATCATATAAATTTGCCTAGTGCATTACGTTATCCAATGTACGGAAGAATGGATTATGTTTCTGTAAACTTTCAAATAAGTTCTTCTTTTTTTTGGATATACGTTTACCTGCATGTCTTTTTCTTTTTTTCCTTGTCTAAAATTGTACATTTTGACAGCCGCCGATAACTATTGTATGCAATACTTATTTATTTTTGTTGATGAAGAGGAGAGAACAATGCACTTTCAAATAAACTACTTGAAATCAATCGCAGGGTTCCGAGCCGTCGCCGTTTGATTGTTGGGTACTTTAGGCCAACGACCGGAACGAAAGTACGAACTCAAAATGTAATATTGATGTAATGGATTTGTGATTACTTCATTACTTCTTGGGCGGCATATTTCAATTTACTATGGAGATAAAAATCCCTCCACAAAATGACTAAAGCTTCCCATACCCCTACAGTGCACGGCATATGTATATGAATAAAAAGATAGATTTTCTTATTTTTTCTTTATCCCTTCACTCTAAAAACTCAAATGTTAAATCTACATTTAAAAGGTTGGAGGAGTGACAACATTTTTAAAATGGTAAATTAACACTTTTAACATGCTGGATCTAATAGTTTAAAGGTTGGATGCAGCATGTTAAAAGTGTTAATTTACCATTTTAAAAATGTTGTCACTCCTCCAACCTTTTAAATGTAGATTTAACATTTGAGTTATTAGAGTGTTTTTTTTTTCTTTAGGATACACATACTAAGCGGAAACCGAAGTCCATTAAACGATATTTTTGAAATATTTTCAAGAAATTCCATGTTTACGGCTGATTTTGATAGACATATCAGTCCCTAATGAATGAATAAACTTTGGCTTAGTATATTTTGCTGCCAAACGCTATACCTTATTTGAATTCACAAGAGCTTTCATTAATCAGGGTCCCGTTGCATAAAGCTTGTTATCAATAACAACTGCCTCATTTCTATGACAAATTCGCTCTCAGTCAATCAGATTCGAGGATTTCAGTAGCTTATAACAATTATTGTAACTTGTTATTGATAAAAAGTTTTGTGAAACGGGGCCCATGCAGTTCCAGCTCCATTTCTCGCCTTGTTATGAAGCGGCAATAACTAATCAACACGGATCACTTCATTCACATTCTGGGTGAAATATGTGAACAAGGAACCTTATTCTACAATACAATTTGAAGAAAGACCTGGAGGTTAACCTTTCATTACATTAATGGCGGAAAGACAATTTTTCTGATGTTTAAAAGATTATAGCTGTAAATGTTAGTAAATTAACCAAAACTGATGGAAGTTCTGCCAACGCAAGGTGAGGAAGTAAGGGCGGTCGGATTTCCAATAAATCATAGACCGCTATGTGATTTTCTGCATTTTTTTTAAATTTGATACTTTGTTAAATATTTGCAGGTTCACAAAACCAAGTAACATGCATGAGAGCACCGTGGTACATTGTTGAAGGCTCTTGACTGTTATACGATAGATTATGAGTTTGATCCTTGCTTGGTGCTTATATTCTTGGACAAGATGTTTTACCCACATTTTTCCCTCTCGACACGTATGAAAGAAATAAATACTTTGCAATGCTGGAATGATGAATGAGACACCATCACTATTATGCAACATTATATGAATATATACAATTGAGAATGGTCATTAGACATACTCTATACGAATATCGTTTTCACCTCAGAACGTACGGCTACCTCTGGTAACTGGCGTACGTTGATTGATATCGCGAAGCTCAAAGTATAGCTACAAAACTATACTAGTGTAATGTTACACTAGTTTTAATGGGCATGCACACAATTGGGCATGCACTTAAACGTCAATTACAATTGAATGACCATCACTTCATATGAAATATTGTACCCAATTAAACCTTGGTAATGCCTTCCTCACATCCAAGCTCGTTCAAGGTCAAGAATAATGTTTTATTAATCGGTAGAGCCAGGAGAGGAAAGAAAATGACTTGCATTAGTTATACATACCGCTCTCATGGGGTGAGATTGCCATGTCACGCCACTCATTGTGCTATAGTACTGCACTAAAGTGTTGATTTCATTTGTTTCTTATTGAGAGGCGAAGTTATTGAGGGCATACCCCCCCCCCCCCAAACGAATGGCGAAGAAAGAATAAGAAAGGAGGAAAACAGGCGGAGGGAGAATAATAGGAAGGGGGGTGACGTCAAAATAACGACCCTTCCCATTCATTTCCCTCACTTCACCCACTCAGTAAGACTAGTCCCCCCCCCCCCCCCCCCCCCCCCCGCACATGACTGAACACACGCTAGGCCAATATCCATAGAAGATTCAGTGGTGGATAAAGCTATGTACGCCACAACCATATCTAATACCTCAGTCACACGGCAAAACCCGTCTCCACCCCAACTCCAAGTCGACCGTTTCTTGGCCATTATAGGGCTAGTCGTATATTTGTCCAATAACGATCACGAAATTTTCAACTAAAGGTACATCCTATACTAAAATGGTGTGTATGTTTGAGTATGCTCGTCTCTGTTAATAGCATAGGGCGGCTCTAGTGCGTATACTTGTAATGAAAAAATCTCGTTATCGGTTATCGGACAAAATGTGACCAGCCCTTAAGGAGAAGGCAAAATTTCGTTCTGTCTGGTGTCGGTCTCAATGGTGTTACTTTAGGGTATTAGTTAACCCCAATAGGCTTAATACAGGGATCACCCGGTTCCCGTGGGCAATGGGTTAACCTACCTGTCTGGTAGTTGTATCTGTGAGTGATCAAGGTGATAAGTGAGCGTTAATTCCATTAATATTTAGGTGGCTCAGGTTTCCGAGAACACCGTTTTCACCACCTTTTCGCACATATACATTTCATTTATCGGGACATTGTGATTCCTAGGTGTTAAGACTGGCGGTGGAAACGTTTTCCGCATGAAATACGTTACACCGGGAGGTACTCGTTTTTTCCGAAGGTTCATAATTCCGAAAATTCAATAGAGCCCTACATAACTTTTCGGAATTATGAAACGACGGGGTAACGAACCTTCGGAAATACGAACCTTCGGAATTATGAACCTCCGGAAAAATGTGACATGTAACCACGAGAATGAGAACAGCCATCATTAAACAAAGAATTAATCGATGAATTTGCTCTTCTTAATTTCTGGATTTATTTATGAAAGAAGATCATATAGCTCAGGTATCAGGGTGACTGTCTTGGAAGCAAAAGATTATTCAACAAGCCAAAAAAAGTCAAGATTTCCTGAAACAAATTTAAAATGGATGTCACTTCAGCACACACCCCCGAGAGACACTCTGTACTTGTCACCATGTTCATAGAGACTTTCATCATTATTACCATTTACCTGTTTCCTAATAAATGTTATATCGCCTCTTTCCCCAGTTTTCAATATGGCTGCCATCTCAGTTTACATCTGGATCGCAAATTCATGTTTTCTCCTAAATCTCGTAGCGGGCCAACTCCAATGTAAGTACATGACTTGTCCTGTTATGTTGTTGTTATTGTGTATGAATCACTTTAACTAGGTAGGCTTTCCAGGACATCTACTCCTGGAAGTTTACCCCTTGACACTCTAAAAAGAAGATTTTTAGTAAAACGTACCCAATATTATGTTAAAGTGTAAACAATGTTTGGTGAAATTTTATCCAGCAAATATGCATATTCATTTTTCACCCAATATTAGGTAAACATTTTACACAAATTATTTAGTGTATCAAAGTGGGGTCAGTTAAGATCTTTGACGAATTCCGATGTGTTTCAACTATGCTCTTCCCTGCTATTCTTCGGAGTTTTTTATTATCATTATTCATATTCATAAAAAAAATATAGGCCTACTTTGCTTGCCATGACCCTTTACTGGAAATAATATTCTTCGACTTTTTTCATGTAAAAAAGATTACTTTTCGTTTACTTTAGGCCTCATGTTGAGCTGCTCCATTTGAAGAGTTTCACATCTTTTATATGTGTAAAATGATTTCCAATGATTACAGCAGATTTTTTTTTAAATGCATTGCATTAAATGACGGATACCTTACTTGAATACTTTTATTTTACTGATTTATTATGGGTTTTTTTTTAAATTATCATCGATAAATTTCTGCAAGTATTTGTTATTGTCAGTAGAGACCAGATTTCATTGCTTGTGCTATCTTTAATGAATAATGTATCTGAAGTAAATATCTGTGCATAACTAATTTCTTACACCTGGACCCACATCGTTTTTCGAGATAAATAACAGCTTGCGTATGGTTATATAAATTCAATCATCTGAGGATTATTTCATTGAAAAATAGAAAAGTAAAATACAACTATCGTTATCAATCAAATAGAACATAAGGGCAGAGCATGTAGCGTGATATTTTGTTTTGTATTTATGTGAATTATCGCAGGTTCAAGGACAGTGAAGCCAGTCTTTATGCCAACTGAAACAGAACTCACCGGAAATAAGGGAGATTCACTCATTTTACAATGTGTCTTTAACAATATTACCAGTGACTTCCAAATTTACTGGTATGGTAAGTTGACTGTCCTTTGCTGAAAAGAAAAGAAACAGAAACAAAAATCATCTAGTGTTTTCATTTTTAAACAGGATCCTGTATGTATATTCATTATATGGTATTATGTTTATTCACACGAGTAGAAAACATGTTTAAAGATGCAGAAAAGGGTTTGGCAAACCCATAATGACTTCTGCGTCCGTGATAAAAATGACGATCATTACATATACATCTGTTATATTAGAGTATGATGTCACGAAAGCATGTTTGATAATGAGGAAATAGTACAATGATTTAGGTAATAGCAACGAATCTTGAATTCGTAGAACGAAAAAAGTGTAATGATAATGCATTACATGGCTAGTATCATTTATTATTGTTAACATCAGATGAGTATTGTTATGACGGCAGGTCAAAAATTCGTAAAATTCTTTAACCAATAGATTCAGTTGGAATTTAAAAACATGACACTGTGATAATTGTCTTAGTTGGTCATATTTACTGTAAAGCGTGAGTCAATAAAAAGGAACCCACATCCATACCCGATATCCAATGAAGAAATTAAGATCGCTGAAATATACTATGATGGTATGATCGTTCATATTATATCCGTCGTTAAAAGAATATGCGCAATTGATTGGTCCAGTGCGCGTCATGTGACAAAATACAATTCCCACTAGCCTCATGATGGTTATCAGATTAACTTTTTTCCATACCCGGGTTGCCTGGCCAGATGCACCTGATATGTGATTTATATGTTTTCTCTGGATTTGCTTTTACTCATGTTTGTTATAATTATGTGACTTGAATTTTGCCGAATAAAATAATAACAATAATAATAATAATAAATGCAAATGAGCAAATTGCCATGGACGGGAACATCCAATGTCACGATCCGTGAATAGGAATACTATTCACGGATACTATTTACGGCGTATGACATCACATAAGAAAAATGCGTACTATATTGTGACGACATTCATTTGCCCGTATCTATTGTTTTAGGCACGTGATAATGTAATCATTACGCGTTTGATATCCACGCAAATTCATCCCTTGTTCAAAACTGTTTGTGTACGTACTTCTGTGCTGTCTACCATAGTCATACGGTGCAAATGATCATAAGTAGATGAGTAGATGAGTAGGTTTTAAGATGACGGATATATAAACCAAATATATACTGCCTACATTTGAGTCTCTGGTTAAAATATGGCATGACGACCATGCCTATGTGCGTTTCTTTAGCATTATGTCCGAGGACATTTTCGGACAGAGAACAAACAAAAAATCATCACAACAATGGTCCTCGGAAGCCGGACAATAGTCCTCGAACGTCGAACAATGAATTTGTGCTTTATTCCGTCGACTGTCCGAGGACGAGTAACAATAGAGGAACAATAGTTGTCCTCGGAAGTAAAGCCATGTAAACGTGCGTGTGTGTGTGTGTGTGTGTGTGTGTGTGCGTGTGTAATTGAGTTTTTACAGACGTGTATCAATCAGATATAATTATATACGTCTGGGGCCGACCTTTAACGTCACCATCCGAAAGACGCGACTCAGTCTCGAACCTGGGTCCGCTGAATCAGTTTATAACTTCCACTGTTAGCTGGATTACAGGCGCACGCCACAACGCCCCTCATGAAAATAGTCTTGGTACACGGGGGTACACGTCACTTCGAGGGCCATATTTCCAACCAGACCCTCTCATGACAGTATATATTTGTATAATATCTTATTTATCTTCTTTAATTTGATGGGCTGCTCACCAAAATGCGATCATCAGCACTGGCCAGTTTTGTAAAATGCATGTCAGAATCACCTCTGCCCATGTCTGGGATGAATGGTGTTCAGGAAATACTTTCATTATATCTGAGTGCATTCAATTGGAATGGAGGCCATTCAACCAACTCTGGGTTGACCCTACATTTTATTCAAAACTTTGGCAGAGGAAAATTTGAGATGAATCAGGAATAATGCGACCTCTCCATGATTCGATTTTAATGATCAAATTAAAGAAAACTTGATAGCCTACAGCGTGATTAGCTTTAATTGAATGTATAGGAAAGGATTGTACTGTTATTTGGGGTTTAATCTGTTTGCATTTTACTCACTCACACTGACTACTGAACTATATATTGTATACCTGTGCAATATACCATACCCTCCCTCTCTCTCTCTCTCTCTTAATCTCTAGCCGGTGCAGTAAACATTTTCTTTAATGAGGCTCCTCAGACGGGGGATAAAAATTACAAAGTCGCTTACAGCTCCACCAATCCGACAAGAAGCTCAAATTTGACAATCACGAAATTACGTAAAAATGACCCTCTCACGTATAGATGTAGAGCGAGTGCACCGGCACATGATTGCAGAATCCAAGCGGAGTTTAACGTCACTGTAAATTGTGAGTATGACTGTTTAATCCAAGTCAGTTTAGTCCTATTCATGGAATTGATTCAGTTTATTATTTACTTTCCTTTAGTCTTTTTCCGATCATTTCATCAAGCACTCTCGTAATGTGTTACCGGATTGGGATGGACCGTGTTCTGAGTATCATTTGTATGCTTCAAAAGTATGGTGTAAAAATGGAAGAAAGCGAAGGTAGTTCCTAAATGTTTTACAATACTACATCAAGGAACACTGAAGAAGCTATTGTCTTAATTATACTAATTCCTTCTCCCTGATTTCAGTACCTCAGTATTTGTTTATTTTAAATGAGCTTTAAGAAAGTGGGCGTATGTTTGTACAGAATGGACAGGAGATATGTCATTTCAATTCGTATTCTAGCAGTTAATTTAGGAATTCAACTCTGATTCAAGCGAAGCGCACAAGCATATGTATTGTATCAATTATCCTCCGTCACTGACGATAATGTTTATACATATATATATATATATATATATATATAAATGTGAAAGAAATTGCGAGAATAACGTTGCGTAGCTCAATCAAAGTTCCCCAGAGCTGTCCTCCCTTTTTGAAATTTTTGCAAAGGCTGAAAAAATGTCTCCGCCGGGAATCGAACCCGGGTCGTTGGCTTAGAACGCCAATGCCTTATTCTCGCAATTTCTTTCACATTTGTATTTATTTCCACGAGATTTGCCAAAGCTGTTGTATATGTTATTTCCTTACACTTATATATATATGTATATATATATATATATATATATATATATATATATATAAAGTGATATCAAAAGCAATAACATTTGAAAGGGGATAGAATTTTTATTTTATGATGCATTACAATAAATATAGCAATGTTTATTGACGCTTGAACGAACACCACGAAATTGCAAACAAATTGCGATTGTGACTAAAAGCAACCAAAAAGAAACAAAAACAAAAATTCGCATGAATATCGCGCGAATGTCGTGCGACAGTCATACAACATGAATGCGATCTCCAGGCGAATTTCGGCCCAAATTTCGCAAATGTGCAGCAAATACCAATTCAGTGTAAATCCAAGTGAAAATTGTCGCTAGTTCGGGTATTTTCTCGCAATTTTGTGTCTCTAACTAGTCGTCAGCTGTCGCAGCCCAGTGAGATACGAGCCCAGTTGAAAGTGACCCTGGTGCAATAAAACGAATGATTAAATATATGGGGAGGGAAACGGTGAAATGGTTTTATAGGTAAATCCAATCAAGTATTATCTCTTATTTGATATTGCACTTAGCGTTATTAATATTTATACAAATTATGTAATAGTGTCGTAGGATGTCGGTCTCCTGGGCTGTAGCCCAATAATAAAGTGGACCTGTCTTCAAATCAGAAAAGAATTCTTTTAAAAAGTGGTGGTTTTTTTTGTGTGTATTTTTAGAAGGGTTCATTTCTCTTTATTTTTTCTCCCTCTCTCTCTCTCTCTCTCTCTCTCGCTCTCTCTTATTTTTTATTATTATTATTATTTTTAAAAAAAATTATTATATATATATTTTTTTTTTTTTGAAGGGGGAGGGGGGGGTTCCCGATTTCACTTACCAACCCGTAGTCTTATTTCATTTTTATCTCCAAATAAATTTTAACGAACCAGAAAAAATTATCACGTTGTCCCTTACATCTCCCTGGTGTGACTGAGCTAGTCACGTCGGTCAGCGGATTCATTATGCCAATATTAACAGATGCTCCTTGAAAAGTAATTTTCACAGGATCCATGTCCTTGACCGCCCCCACTCCGAGTTTTTAAATCTGAACTTAATTTCTTAAATTGTTTTTGCATTTCTCATGACAGCCGCGTAACAACGCCATAATACCATGTCTCTGGGGTGAGACATCCTCTTTACCATCAGTAAATCTTTGCATTATATAGATTTCCAATTTTGAACAATTTGCGTGATGTACAAAGATGTACAGTAAACAGTTCAAATGTAGCGTTTTCATTGATCTGTCGCCCGGGGGGGGGGGGGCACTCAGATATATGGGTGTACACATGCGTGTGCATGGGTTTTCAAAATACCCCCTAAGCAGGTTTTATACTTGGATGAAAAAAGACCCCTAAACAAGGATTTTTGCGCGGTTTTTCATCATCCAACCCCCCTAAACAGGTTTGACTTGGTGCAAGCTAGCGCACGCTATAGTATAAGCAACAACACATTTCAGAAGGGGAACCATTTCAGTGCACTATGGCTGCGTCGGTAGAACTCTCCGCTCCCGATTCTCCTCTCTTTTTTGCATCCATCTGCATGCACTGCCGCGCGCCACTCCCTGAACTGAAATCGGGCTGTAAATCCCCGTGAAAATCCCTGAAAATATCAGAAAATGTCCCATTTACATATTGGTGCCAAAGTGAAAAATATACCCCCTAAACGCGTTCGGCCAGATTAGTCAAAAGCACCCCTTTTTGTTGAAAATCAGCGTTTTTGGACCCCTTAACGCGTAACGCGCGTTACGCGTTCCACCTGAAAAAAGGACCCATTTTTACGCGTTTTCTTGGACGCGCATGTGTACACCCATATATCTGAGTGGCCCCTCGGGATCTGTCGATCCCTGTGACATAAATTTTGAGAAATAGGGATTAGTACACTCTACTATTTTAAAAACCCGTGCACGCGACGCTATATTTGCCTGACGTAAGACGACGTAAGTGACTGGTGCGGTCTTTGAGTGATATCGTAGAAACGTGATTCGCAAAATGAATAGTGCAATACATTACATTTAATTACTGGTGTATGAGCTAATTGACTTCACATGCTCTATTAGCGCAGATTATAACGCAGTCGGAGTGACTTCCTGTTTACAACGGGCATTTGGCCAGTTGCACTCAAGGCGTCTTTTCAATTGCGTCAGTAACTCAACGCAATGCGTTCACTTTGGGTATGACGTCACTCTCAAGACCGGCTCACACGAGGCTTCATTTGCTGTGACGTTAGGACCACGTCGGCGACTTTTTACGGTCCTCTGCGCGTCATGAAGAGTGGTACCGTTTAAAAAAATGACTGCAAAACAGTGCAAATAATACTTTAAATAACGGGCGTATGAGTTAATTGCCTTCACGGGATCAATTAGCGCAGGTACTGACGAAATTGAAAAGATGCCGCGTGTAAGGCGTGCTACAGGCCGGGTCAGTCGCCGATGCGATCCTACGTCAGCAATACGACACCTCGTGTTCAATAGGCCTGGTAGGTTATGATGGCGCTGCATTACGTCGGCGGCGTACATTATCCATGTATGTTTAGGAATACATTGGTGGCTTCACATGAATGGCTTATCACCACACAACACCGTGCCTGCTAATGATATGTATGAAAGTCATGAAAATAACATGTCTTGTGTTCCTATTACATGTCTCATGCAAGCTTAAATTGATTTCAATTGGATATGAAATATTTAATCAAGCTTCGAGAGAGACTGAGCCATTATCCATTCATAACAGATGGGGTCTCCAGAGGCTTGGGTGATCATAGGCTGCTTTGTAACCGTTGCGTCGCCATTCAATAACTGCTTGGTAATTACAAACATCTTGTAAACAGAGTTGGCTGTATTTTTGTACAGTTTGGTATTCAAAGAATAGTCCTCTTGATGTTAGTTTGATATTGTAAATATTTCATAATTGTTTTGTGTAGATGAGTTTTCAATAAAAACAAAAATACAAAAAAAAAAGAATAGTCCTCTTGTTATATAGTAGTAGTAGTAGTAGTAATATTATCATTGTTATTATTATCATTATTTATTTTTAGTAGTAGTATTTTTATTATTATTATTGTTGTCGTTGTTCTAGTTATTAAACTGTTATTAGTATTATCATCATCATTCAACTTGCGAAAGACCTGAGGATAGGTCTAATAATATGTCCAAACGCTCGGACTGTAATCACAACGCGCTTCGTAACCAGCGCCATTCGGCAACAGCTGGATGGAGTTCCTTTATACAGAGCTGACAGATGCACCCGATTCACAATTGGGACACAGTAAACGATTGTGAAAAATTATGAACACAGTTTATACTGTACAGATTATGTAATCCCTATGCTTGGTTATAGATAGAAGCCCTTAATGAACTGTAGGCCTACCCGTCATAGATATGTTTTTGAAACACGTTATATTCACCTGTTTCATGATGTTTAAAGTGTACCAATCAATTGAAAAAATAATTTGTGTACAGCTAGAACGTATAAATTTAACCTCAACAAACTTTACCCGACCTTCTATGAGTTAACGGTTCGCGCGGAACCAAAGTTCGGTTCCGCGCTTGCCTTATTTTGTGCGAGCGTTTACAGGTCCGTCGATTAGTCTACTGGCAAGTCGCTGTAAAATTTATTTGGGGAGTATTTAAACCTGCAGTGTCTCTTTGTAGAGTTCATAATATCTAAAGCTTATACTTTGAATATGGTATGGGGACATGGAACCCCTAACAAACAGAGCAAATTATTTGTTGGTGATTGCTACTCTTTAAATATTGTCCAGGGCGATAATGCAAAAGTGTTAAAGTGTTAAAGTAGGGTCAACCCGGGCGTCCGTTTCGGCCTCTTTGCCCTTCTCTGCTCTCGCAGCCTCTGCGAGCCAGCTGTATGCATGTTGTCAAAACGCGCTCGTTAACTGTAATTTCAAAAGTAGAATACGAGATTTTCAGTTGTATACTGTGTTCTATTTCTAAGCCAGCTCAGGGATTAGATAATCTGTACAGTATTAACTGTGTTCCGTTTGTGAATCAGGTGCCAGATGACGGGGTTGTAGTTGAAATATTAAAAGGAAAGGGGTCACGAAATTAGAGTCAGCGATTGTCGGTGCAAACCAAAGTTGGTCCTTCAGACACAGAATTATACAGCGCTATATAAAGGGGTACACTGTCCATGGGGATTTCTCCCGGGGCCGCTCGATATTTAGGCTATAGGGCCGATTGATTTGTGGTCTGAGGGCAGGTTGATATATGTTGAGTAGGCTCGTCACATCAAAATTCCCCAAGAATTTAAGTCCTTGTCCGCCCTGGGTGTTATACATGTATACCTAATGGACAGTAAGAGATATAATCAACCCTTTTCACAAGCAGGAGGAGACTATTACACAAGTGGGTGCACTTTTATAGGTATTCATCACTTTGATGCTCAAATCAAAATTAGCCATATTCTGCGAATCAACTTTTACTGTGCAATATTTGAACCGATTCTATGCATGCATGATCTTCATAAAGCAGTATTTTTCACGTGCTCAAAGAGTTAGTTATAACGTGCGAAACGGTGAGGGTGGTTGATATTTGTTGAGTAGGCTGGTCACATCAAAATTCCCCAAGAATTTAAGTCCTTGTCCGCCCTGGGTGTTATACATGTATACCTAATGGACAGTAAGAGATATAATCAACCCTTTTCACAAGCAGGAGGAGACTATTACACAAGTGGGTGCACTTTTATAGGTATTCATCACTTTGATACTCAAATCAAAATTAGCCATATTCTGCGAATCAACTTTTACTGTGCAATATTTGAACCGATTCTATGCATGCATGATCTTCATAAAGCAGTATTTTTCACGTGCTCAAAGAGTTAGTTATAACGTGCGAAACGGTGAGGTTACAAAGTTATGAAGTCAGAACAAAAACTAAAGACCATAAATACGTCATAGCTGAACGTAAAACAAAATGCTCTGGTATCAGATGTTGGGTTTGACTATCTATTTAAATAAGCCCTAATTCATAAAACTTGCTATCGGTAACAACTGCCACATTTCTGTGACAAATTTGCTCTTAGCCAGTCAGATGCAAGGATTTCAGTAGCTTATAACAGTTATTGCAACATGTTATTGATATAGTCAGGTCTGTTAAGCCCATATTTCTTAGTTTTGGGGACAGAGTTTACAAAAGCACCAAACTTTGCAGACGATGGCCCAGGGCATATAACACAGTAAACCCGTCTGGACCAAGAAATATTATTGATCAAGGTTACGCCCCCTCACTCACTTTTAATTCCCTTCCCAAACATGCAAGTAGAGCCTGCAATACGACATGCCAGGATGCAAGATCCCAGATTCACCCCCCCCCCCCCCGCAATCCCTCTCAGTTGAGACGATTTCGCAATTTCTGGATACCAAATTGCACGTAAATATCTAGGCTAATTTGAAAGAGAGAAGTAACGGGGATGACAAATAAGAAGAAAGACCAATCACCGGAGAAACAATCTCCAGAGTTGATCTTTAAGCATGATCAGCACACCAGACAGCTGTAAGATGCTAGGTATTGAAAGCGCGTCCGTCATAAAATTGATGACAAAAATTAATTTCACCATCTATGAATAATGGAATTCAATCATCCGTCCCGCCGATCTGCCTTGGGTTGTCCCTCCATTAATAGCCGATTAGGACGAGTTGCAGAATACACAGTGTCCAAGAAAACATGAAAAGGGTGACGGGAATCCATGGCTATGAAATGGTTTTGCTTAGAAATTTTCAAATTTTAACAACGATGCCGTTTATTGTCTGCGTCTTATTTTGAATTATTTACTCCAATTATTTGGTATGATAACTTGTTGATCCATTGTACAGTCTTTCATGCGTAAGATCGCTTTGATTTCTGTCCATGCAGTAACTATGTTTTCACGTTATGCCTGCAGTTCGTAACATACATTTAGGGTGTGAATGTTATAAAGACGGGATTTCATTTCAGATCTATAAAAAGAACTGATTTTCTCTTTTCATGATTATCACTTCACTATTATCAGCATCATTAACGGATTAAGATTCAGGCTCAGATATCAAATACATTTATTTCCTACTCATAATCAAATAAGTACAAATTAAATTTACACTGACGAAAAACATGGTGGAAGCAGGCGAATGTCCTTTGAAGTATGTGGCTTGTGTTGGGGCCACCCCAACAATACATATTTTACATATATAATATTTAATAATTATGACATAACATTGAGTTTAAGCTTCTACCAACCTAAAAATTTAATAGGCAAGCTTTTCATCTACTTTCGTGGACTTTCTCAAGCCTTAGTTTCTTGCTGTGTACTGGAGCGAGGATAGGTGAAAGACAATAGCCAGAGTCTTTAGAAAATCACCATTTAAAAGTCAGAGTCTTTAGTAAATCACCGTTTAAAAGGACCAAGGAGTGACCACTTTTTTCAAAATGATAGATTAATACTTTTAACATGTTAGATGCAACACTGTAAAGGTTGAATTTAGAATTTTATAAAAAAGATTACAAAAAGTGTCACTCCTCGCCCCTTGTAAGCGGTGATTTAACACTTTATTTTTTAGAGTGATATGATCACCCCAACCACTGAAAGTTTTCTGTATCAATTATGACATATATTATCATTTTTTTTATCCAGGGCTACTCTTTTCATGATTGCAAAAACAATAAGAAGTTTAAAACATTTATTTTTTCTAGGTTTTATTTCTTTGATAGATGGTTATTATAAGAGGTACAAAAGTATATTGTTTTGCTTTGAATTCCCACAAGCCCTTATGTAGCTCCTTGATGGTTTGTATTCCCTTTCATTCACTAATATTTTCTAAATATGGAAGCATTGTGGTTTATTATTATCCTAAGCATCATAATCATCATTACCATTTCCCTTGGATTTATATGATGTGCCCATACACCCTATAGTTTGACTGCTTGTCAAATTTTCAGTAACCATTCGGGGATACAGTAGACATTAAATGACTCCTCGAATTAGCTGGTGAATATTTCAGTGATTAATTCAACTTGTGTTACATTTGTAAAACACTAACTTCTGATGAGACTGGGAGAGATAAATATTATGGCAGACTTGATACATCGTTGCATGAAGAATGTACAGTGATATGACAGAAAAGGTTATAATACGTTATTGTCCAACATTTCCATATAAATATAATTTACATAACGGGATCAATGAGTGGGAATAATTTCTGTTCCTGTTAGATAATGTTTCAGATTGGGATTTTGTTTATATACATTTGAAATCATATTAGCATTGTAACTATCGCACAATAAGCATGCGACATATTCCTTCATAAAACTATCAAATGAAATAAAGTTTAAGGAAAGGTCGCCAACTAGCTTTTTAATTACTCCAAGTCGATATTTTTACTTTAGTAGCATTGTTTGCAGAGCCGTTATGTTTATATATGCATCGTCTACACATCATGTTGGCTTTTCCTAACATGATGGTGACGTTAACTCTAAAGTGACTCGCTACGAATAGACACAGTTGTGACGTCATCTCACTCCCAACAGGAGGATGCTTTAACCTTTAATCATGATCATGCCTGCAGATATTGAATTCTGCTATGTACGTGTTGAGTATATCCTGGATGGCATTTGTAAGGTACGCTGAATTTGGAGCAGTAACAGAGACGCAAATGACTGTTATCTAATGGGTTGTTGCAAGAAAGTTGCAATCAATTGCAAATTGTAAAGCAAATTAGAACAACCATTCTGAATGGTTCAGGGTCTGCCCATTCAAGAAGATGCGCTTGCAACAATGATTTTGATTGGTCTTTACCGATCAGTTGCAACTTGCAATCAATTGCAACTTTCTTGCAACACCCCATCGATGTTATATAATTATCTGAATCGCACGAATACAATGTTCTTTTGACATCAATATAAAGTGATATCACGTTCAAGCCATGTTTGTTGGAAATGTTGAAAATACTCAGTTGGCCTGTGCTTATACAGGTCGTTTCGATTATTAGTGCGGGAGGAGCGTTTATCAAATTAATTCAATTATTATTTTGTGGTAAGTGTCATCCCCGGTCGAACTAGTTCTATCACATTGTACTTCATGTTGGATGTAAATAGCTTGGGTACATTATGTATCATTAAAGGTCCCCTGCAACCCAAATGCAAATTGATTCCTATTGATGTGCAAGGATGCATACAACTTATATTTTGTTATTCAAACATCTGAATATGTTTCATAATTTTTTTGAATATCTTTCAAATCATTTTCTCACACATGCTAAGCACCACCCTACAAAAATGCCCCAGATCTCATTCTTGCAATGACATCACCTGTCAATCATTAGTGAGCTAAGGAGAGGCAGTGGTATGGTAGCTTTGCCAGTCGAGAGATGACCATCTGTTCTAATAGACCATAATATGCCAGCATATATGAGTTGCTATGTCAGACATACTGTAGCATCACCAGGAAAAAATGGCAATGAGGAGGTATTGTTCGAAGGCATGCAATTCTATTGTGAGCATGTGCAGAGCTGGGGGAAGTTACATTCCACTGTCTATTGTAGAATGTTAGCGTAGCTGACAGATGATTGACAGATGATGTCATTGCAGGAATGACATCTGGAGCTTTTTTTTTTAGGGTGGAGCTTAGGAGGTTGGGAAAATATTTAAAAATACATTAAACAATCTATGAAACATATCTTTATGTTTGAATAACAGAATATTAGGTGTATGCATCCCTGCACATCAACAGCAATAAACTTGTATTTGGGTTGCAGGGGCCTTTTAAACCCAAGTAATATCAAGGCATTTCAATCTTATTTCATTTTCATTATATAAAAAATCGTTTCATCATGTTCTTGTGGGTATTTGTTGCCATTAATGACAGAATAGTCGACACAGTTCCACCTCCATTTGCAACTCGTTAAACTTCTTCTTAGGGGAACAGAAGTAGGGACTGTATTTGTGTTTCATGAAATATTCAGGATAACGATGATTTTATTATATACCAGTAGGTAGCAATCCTCTCTGGAAGTGTCGTCCTCTTGCATAAGCACCGGTGCATGAAGCTTTTGTAAGGAGGGGGGGGGGGGGTCGATGTGTGCCAACCGATGAAGCTGTAGTTGAGAATCTCCATCAGAGGGTGTGCAGAACACGTTTTATCCCATGTTTATATGACACCCCTGTGGATATGGTGTACACATGCCGTGAATTCAAAATGGCAGGAGAAGAAAAGCCTTTTCAACAAGCGGCATCATGAATAACTTGTATTTTACCAGTACGTTACAATGGTTCTCATCTGCCCAAATTTAATTCACACTCATTGATGTTTTATATATACAAGTCCTAGTAATATTGTCCCATACGTTACTCGTTATATCTAAGATTTCAGTAATTTTATTATTGTAAATCAACAGCCCTCCCTGCGTGCTAGAGCTTGGATCACACCTAATATGAATAGAAATGACACATTTTATGTCAATTCATATCCATAGCCTAACCATGTTTAAATGACACCTTTTCTAAATGATCAAAATTCCGCGGGCTCCATCATCGTAATCCTTTCAGAGAACCAGGTTCTATGCAGTTTTTCCAATATAATAATGCGAGATAATAAATAATAATAAAGGCCCGTATTTTGCTAAAATCTTAAAAATTTGGTAAATTTTGTTGGGCAACGCATTGTTGGTTAGAGTTTTGCCCAAAACTGCGCAAATCATGCCCAAACATGATCAAGATCAATTGACCAATTTGTGTAAAGCAAATGTTGCTCAACTGTTGGTTATATTATTACCAACAGTTGTGGTCAAATTGATGTTGGGCAAAATTTACCTTTACATTTGGTAAATTCTTTATAATCTTGGGCAAACTTAACCACATGTGTGTTAATCGTCTCCAAATAATGTGTGCTGGGTAATTAGTCCTTGGGCAATTATTGGTTAATGAGAAACAACGCATGTTGGGTAATTTTCACTTACCCAAAGTTAGGTAATTCTATTGCCCAACACAGTTTGGGCAATAAGTGCCCAAATGTTTAGCATACGGCCCAACGTTGGTTAAGAATTGGTTTTAAAAATGACGCACCATTTTAAGAGTGTGGGGTTCAACCATAGGGTTCAACCAAAGGGTTTATTCACTTTTATTTCAATTTTTGTCACCACAAAGATCCATCCGTCGTAAAATTCATCGGACCTCGAGAGCCGCCGTATTGGAATAGTGACGAACCTGGCAAGATCTTCGTGAACGAGACAGACAATATCACTTTAGGATGTAATGCCAGCGGTGAGCCGACTCCTCTTATTAACTGGAAAAGAAATGGGATGAAGGATTACCTGTCTCCACCAATTGGCAAGTAGTCCGTTTAAAATCAAATTGAGAAGAATAAGCCAGTTCGTAATTAGTTCGTGGTACAAATGACCCAGAAAGGACACCAATTTTTGCGCGCATGAGCATTTGCTGTGGTGGACGCGCTATTTCTTTAACATGTAAAATATGGTAAAATCATACTGGTGCGCGCATTGTGGTGCGCACACTATGAAAACACATAAAGGTCAATGGTACTTGGTACAAATGACCTTTATCTGCACATGCGCACATTGTAATTGCGTACTGGCTTACTGATATGAATCAATAATTTTCCTGTGTTAAACAATCAAAACGATTGCACCAAGCGGACAAAAAAACAAATTAGCATTACTTCTCGTGGCGTATATCAGAAAGCGTGACCGGCGTGCGTCCACCCTCCCCCGCATTCTAAAGCACATGGAGTCGCACAATACTTTACATCCCCTCTCCTTATCAAATTCTATATAATTTACTGAGATAACAAGAATTTCGTACTTGTTATTAAGGTCTAAGGAGATTAATATCACTTGCTGAAAAATTATGTGCGCGCGCGCGCGTGTGTGTGTGTGTGTGTGTGTTGTGTTGTGTTGTGTTGTGTTGTGGGGGTTGTCTTCTTCTTTTTCCCCTTTTTTAAAACAATTTCTGCAGTATCTAGCTACTGGAAAGTTCTCAGAGATGTAAACTGATATGTGACGTATTACGGAAAGTGAACAAAAATTAAGAAAAAAAGTTGATGGACATTTACAAAAAATAGTTGTACTGGTTCATCTCGTATACGCCAAAACTAATGTTCAGCTGTGGACAGGGGCTTTCTCTGAATGTGCCTACAATGATTTAAAAAATGATTTTTTTTTTTTAATTTTTTTTTGCCTTCTCTGGGGTAATATCCCTGATAGCAGAAAGTGGTAAAAATTACGTGATATTTACGTCGTGGTTTTCGTAATTACGTCAATAAGACGACAACTTGCACCAACGCAAGACGTCAAGAGGACGTCTTATTTTGACGTCATCTGTACACTGTAAAAACTAAAGTGCTGTATATAGCACTTTTTGAGGGCATGCATAGGGACTGCACTCAGAGTGCTTTTGAATGCACACAGCGTGCTATTTCAGCACTTTCACAGGAGCTGGACCGGCTCCTTAAACTGCTAAACATTCATTAAAAAAATGATTTGGGCGAGCTTCGAACCAGAGTCCGCTGATCGAGAATTGCTGGCATTACCGCTAGACTAACTCACATTGTACGATTTAGAGCAGATCATATTGTTACATAGTGAATTTACGACACCACATAGTTCATGTTATCTACTTGACTCCCATGACTAAACTGGATTGCAAGAAGCATTCGTTAGTCCATCGGTAACGTCAGCGCCTCTCAATCAGCGCAACCTGGTTCGAGGCTCGCCACGGTCATATTTTTTTTTGCTGGTAAATTAGCACACTACAAGTGCTATAAACAGCATTTCAGGTGCAGTCACTATACATGCCCCTAAAAGTAGCACTTTAGTTTTTACAGTGTACAAGACGTAGAGATGACGTCAAAATAAGACGTCCTCTTGACGTCTTGCGTTGGGGCAAGTTGTCGTCTTATTGACGTAATTACAGGACGTAAAAAAGACGAAAACCGCGACGTAAATATCACGTCATTTTTAACACTTTCTGCTATCAGGGAAGAGTAATGAAGACGTATAGATGACGTCAAAATAAGACGTTCTCTTGACGTCTTGCGTTGGTGCAAGTTGTCGTCTTATTGACGTAATTACAGGACGTAAAAAGACGAAAACCACGACGTAAATATCACGTCATTTTTTAACACTTTCTGCTATCAGGGATCTGTTCTTTTCTTCTTCTTTTTCTTCTTGTTCTTCTTGTTCTTCTTGTTCTTCTTTTTAAAGATTTTATTTTTCAAGTCACTCAATACAAAAGTAGCACATGCATGAAAAAAAATGCGATTAAAAGTAACATACATTCCAAACAATTAATAACGTACATGTGTCTATTACATCAGTGTCATTAATATTCTTGGCATAATACGTTCCATTGTTCTATTTAATTTCATCAAATTATATTTAAAAGCACTTATTCTCTTCTTTTTTATTTAATCTTAATCAAGTTAAAAATGAATAAATATAGCTTTTATATTTTATATTTAGAATTAAAGAAAATATATTTGGGTTATTACCCACCCCCACAAAACATCAATATCACCTAAATTTGGATATCTTGTATGTTGGACTGCAACCAATCATGTAGATTAATCCAGAAAACAGCTGTATATTCAAATCTTAGAAATAGATGAACGATAATTTGGATGTGGGTTTTCCAGAAATTACTGGTAGTTGTATCTTTTACTCCAGCTTTAAACAGGAAGTCTTGCGTTGATATATTCTTCTATAAATTCATTTAAATTGAGTGTTCCGTAGTCTATTGTCAGTTGAAGACTGATAAAGAAGTGATATTTAAGTGGGAAACGAGATTTCCTAATTTATTTGAATCCGTCACATTTTCATTTAGATCTGTTTGCCGTTTGAATTCCTAGTTTGTATCTGAAAGGGACTTATTGTTTTCCAAAAGTGCATTGTATCACAATTTAGTGACCTTTCAACTTTTTAGAAAATCTATTGGCAATGACAATCAATAATCGACAAACAGTTCAGAGAATAAAGCATTCGTCAGGATATACTAGGCGAAGGTATATGGAAATACGATATACATAATTATTTCCGAAAATGTTCATTTTATATTTTTTTACTGAGAATTCGTATTGTCAACACAAACAAAATAATTGGTGAGTTGTGAGCCAATGACGTCACAAACTCATGACTGAGTTGCCAATTTGTCCAGTGATTTTCATTGTTTTTTAATGCCACAAAACAAATCATAGCTTTCTTATTAGTTGTCCGATTTTCCTCAAAAATTGTTTGGATCTGTAGGTCTGATTTTTCTACTTCAATCAAAACCAAGTAATTTATGGAGTGGCTTTCCCCTTCTACGTGATATCGAATACGAGTCAATCAATCACCCTTAGTTTATCCCCTCAGTCATTGGTCCTTACCACTATTGGTCGTATGTAGAGATGTTCTTGTCTTACCGGACTGTACATCACAAGGTACGGGGTTCGAATCCCAGCCCACCACTAACATGGCTAAGGTCCTTTGGGAAGATATTAATCTACATTTGCCACTCTCGACATGTGAAGTAAATGGATACCGTTAGGAATTTATTCCTTGAATGGTGAAGCTTCAGCGCCTTCACTAGGGCAGCTGAGCCGTTGTAATAATCCAAATCTCTTTGGAAGCGCGTAGAGACATTGATAAATATGTGATATGCGCTAACCAAGAACCGAGACTTATTACTGTGCTAAATAATCATTATCATATTTTCACCGTAAGGGGTGAAGGAGTTAGGATGGGGGTTACTCTAAACCTAAGAACACCTACACCTAACACTAACACTAACCTAACCCTGACCCTATACTCCTACCACCAGCCGTTAGGCCTACCCCAGAACCAGCGGTGCACAGTCATGCTACCCAAACCTAATCTTATAGGTGTACGATCTCGGTAAACCTTATTATTACGTACATTTTACCTTACTTCTAAAGTGTGGAAAGGTTGTAAGTGTCTGCAAAGTGCACCTGAAAGCAATAAGCCCCTTAGGGTCTATATAAACGTGATGCTCACACACCCGGCGCTGCCGCTTCTTATATAGGCCTACTGATGCAGAATCGGGTATGATTTCGTGGAGATGTCACGTCTGTTAAAGGGAAGCTTTGTTCTGTAAAACTTGGGTTTCATGCCGGCATGCTCCATTCAAAATATCCGAGTTCAATATTAGTTCTGTAAAGAGAAATTCCAAGACGATCTGAATACTGTCTCGCTATTTATAAATGAAACTGGAAGCAACTTGTGATTGGAAAACGACGCCCCAGCACGCGGTCACACGCTCACTGAATTCTAGTCTGACTTGTTTTCCTTGCGTGAGGTTTTATGTTATCCTTTGTTTTCTTAATATTCCTTTAATCCGTGCATGAATATTGGCTTGTTCGAGATTTTACCACTGCGTAATTGGTGCGTAATTGTCACACTCTTGTACATTTTTAAGCAAGACAAAGTGCGTGCAAAAAGTTGTGTTAAATGTATTGCTCTTTCTAATGATTATGAAAATATTTACCTTACTAATTTTCATGCGAATGAATTATTGTTGTTGGATGAAAATACGTGTACCTCTTCCTGGTGTGCTTTTTTATTGCCCAAAATCAAACCAAGAAAATCTCCAATTTACTAAATGCTTGGAGTATGTCATAAATGCTTTCTTATATTAAGACACCTTGATTCATGACCCAAAGAATGATCTAACACGATAAAAACTACTTTCGAAAAATAAACTCAAGACAATTTCAATAGCCCTGTCTATCACTTTTAGAAAACGGGTTGGCAATATGATAATGAAGTCTATAAAAATGGTTACGAACCCCATAGAAACGCCAAGGGTCGCGCAGTCATGGAGGCTGCCATTCGCTTTCATGGATGACAACACATGAGCGCAACCAACAAAAGTTGCGCTAAAATGACAATTAAACTACCCGATTATTGCGTTTTAAGTTGCACGCACCAGAGGTACGCGTGCGCGCAGCTCAGCCGTGCGTTGGTACCTTTTTGTCGTGCATTAGTAATTTTTTTGTACGGTCACGTGGTGTTATTGGACCAATCAGGATGGCTACATACTTGAGAACCCGTTTTATAATAATTACTAAATCATCTCCAATGATATTTCATTTGTCCCTTTTCTTTTATTTTGTAGAGAATACCAAGCATGGTAACTTCACAATTACTAATGTGGTAAGGACACAGAGTGGGAACTACACATGTCAGTCGACCAACCCTCTCGGCGCAAGCTATGGACATGTACAACTTGTCGTGCAATGTAAGTGAATATCAAATATGATATCAACATTCAAATTATCATATATATATATATATATATATATATATATATATGATGTGAGAAATCAATTGAATTGAATAAGAAAACTAATTTGCGTTGCTAAATTCATTGTTCCTCCATACTGACTTCCTTTCTGTGGAAATAACTGCAGGGGTTGCAAAAACCGACGGGAGTCGAACCCGGGTCTTTGGCACTGTACGCCAAACGCCTTAACCACTAGACGGAGGCGAGTTGAGTGGTATTCAGCTACACCAGGTACACACACCGACAGGCAGCCCTTGCAAAACCTTATCAGTTAATTTAACCCCTTTTTGCTTTCAGAGACAGGAGAGTATTGAACAATCACAAGCCGCATGCCTAGCTGGATGGAGGATTCATGTATTAGAATTAATTAATTATTTACAGTGTGAGAGAGATTTGTTTTAATACTATAGCATCGGCAACTTTCGTGGGTAAATTTACATAATGTTAGAAATCAATGAACTATGAATTTAGCAACGCAAATTAGTTCTCTTATTCAATTCAATTGTCATAGGAATGTGGCAGTTGTTACTGATAATAAGTTTTATGAAACGGGACCCGGATTCCCATAATCGGTGGTATAGTACTAAAGAGTTCATGGGTTAGTTTGCTGTTGGTTTCATGCAGACGCTCCTGAAGTGATGGGTCTCAAAGCTGACATTCGTGCTGCTCCGGGCAGTTCGGTAACCTTCGGCTGTGATGTCATTGCTAATCCCGAACCTGTCGAATTCTACTGGATGAAAGATGGCGTAAAACTAACGGAAGCTGACACAGATCCCACACCTAACAAGTAAGTTTTAATGACCTATTTTGGATGTGTGATTTTATTTCGAGGGAACCTTCGTCCAAAAATAATTTCCTAATGGTTAAGCCCCTACTTGATTAAAGTACGAACTTGACAAAATCAAACAGGTTCATTTGATCACGTCCATTTTCTTCCATTTTTTTTTTTCATTCCAAGTTTAAGCATATGATATCTATTTCTAATGCTAACTGCTCTGAGAAATGATTGCTTTTTTAACACGTATCCATTATTGAACCATTCTTTTGGAAGTAATTACAGCAGAAAGAATCTTCGAAATCGTTTTCGATTGCTTTTCCGCCTTTTGTTTGTATAACATATTTTCAGCTTGGCCAGATCGGCGAAGTATGCGAGAGCTTAACTTAGAATTCAATCTTACGAATGTTACATTGTTGAAAAGGATTCCATCATTGCATCACGTCAGCACTGACATAGCTTAACAACAATTTTAACCTAATAAATCATTTCATTTTTTCTTTAGCTGACGTGAGATTTTTGGAAAGTCGAAAATAAGACGTAGTTGATGAAATTCGAAAATACTAATTAAAAGCACACAATAATATTAGATAGTCAATGCACGATATGGAATGCTGGGACTGAGGCAGTGCTTCCTAATATTAGTCAAAGTATCCAAAAAAGCCCTATGGCATAGGACAAACGTGAGAAGAAATCGATATTAATGTTGGTTATCGTTTCGTAATAAATGTACAAACTATGTTTCCATTACAGTCTGCATAGGTATTACGTCAGTTTGATTTGAATTTAATGTTAATGTATTGTGGCTGATTTACCATGCAATATGCAAGCTATCAAAAGAATGTTGTAACTGCATGTTCTCCAAATAGCATTTGGCATTATACTAACACTCGTGAATGTTTATATTTGTAACCGCATGCCTAGACTTCTGTTAACCAATTCCTAAAGCATATTGATTAGCATCTTGGTAAATTTGGTACCCGTAACGTTTGCAATCGTCAACAAGGCTGGGTGTTGTATGACATAATGCCATTAGCCAAATAGACTGACCTTTTAGCAAAGTGCTCCAGCGTACATGTATAATGGAACACTTTGGTATATCGGGAAGGCTCTTGGCGCTCATACGAGAAGTCCTGGGTTCGATGTTCGGTGCTTGCATCCTTCGACAAGGTGTTCTATCCACATTTGACACTCTCAACCCAGGTGAATGAAATGCAGGGGGTAATACTAATTATTGCTTGGCCTTTAGGGGGGAAATATATACATATATATGTGGGATAATGAATTCTGATTTATGGAGGACGGTATTTGTCTCAATTTCTTATTATTTCAAATCAATGGGGAAAATTCCTTTCTCGTACAAGAAAATGGTCATACATGAAAACAGTCGATTTTGGTATACTGTCTCTGGTTTATCCATTCACGTATATAGTGCAAACGTGAGAAGAATATCCTAGGCGGATTTTGTTTTTCGCCATTCCTAACATATCGCCTGACATGTGACAGACAATATCCCTAATTTTCTCATTAGCACTGAGTAGACAGTGACAGCATGTTAATGATAATATGCACTTCTCGCACGGCAGGATATCAGATATAAAATGTTAAATACTAACAAATGCACACGTTCTGGTTATTCTGTTATTTCAGTTCGATTAATTCAATTGTGACATGTGCAATAGATTGGCCTGTGGCGTGCACGTGAAGTGATTAGTGGTAATGTGCATGGAATGCTCAATCATTTATCTTGCTGTTTATACCGTTTTTGCAATTGCATTTTCAAAACGACTTGTTGGGGAAAGTCTATACAGGGACGTTGATCGACTGCGAATGTACTGCCATTAATTTCCCAAATGGTTGGCAAGCTGTCAATATAATAATAATAATAATAATAATAATAATAATAATAATAATAATAATAATAATATTCCGTTCTTGTATAGCGCATGTCACATTATGATATAACGTCTCTATGCGCTTCCAAAGGACTTTGAATATTATTACCCTGGCTTTAGCTCCGGCAAACGTAGCGCTCAGTGCATTCAAGGAGTAAACCTGGGCTGCAGAAATTGTTATTGTTACAAAAACACTTATTTGACTGTACTTGTATAATTATGTGTTTATGACCCACGATCCGTTATATATTTTGGGTGTCAGTTTCCCTCTTTTATTATGTGCTTTCAGTGTATCCAAAAATGTCATGTACATCGTACATCAATTGAGTCAAGTTTGTCCAAGAGGAAACAGCTGATGGATTTGAAAGAGCACTAGATTATCAAAGGCCTAACGATACTGTTTAAAATGGCAATACACTGGCAAAACTTGAACAGCGCCACCTTACAGTAACTGCTAAATTGAGATTATAATTTGAAAATAAATTGCATTTTATTTTGAATTTCGACAAACAGCTGTTTTGAAAATAGGTACATTTTATATTTCAAACTATTATTTTTAACATTGCACATGTGGAAAATTGCCTACAGATACATTCCAAGCTTCTACAAACTAGAATGGGGCATGATGGGAAAATTAGAGGCACAGACACTTATCAAATCCTGTTGAAAGATGGCGCCATTAGGAGCTTCAATTTACTGTCACTTTAAAAATCAGTCTAGGCTTCATAATGAGAAAATTATATTTGTTATACCACCAATTAAATACTTATCTATTATTGTATCGTCGTGGTAATGTGCCATCATTACGACTAATCACAGTCATGAGATTAAAGTCTCTAATGGGGTGTTGCAAGAAAGTTGCGATTGATCGCAAGTTGCAACTGATCGGTACTGACCAATCAGAGTCATTGTTGCAAGCGCATCTTCTTGAATGGGCAGACCCTGAACCATTCAGAGTGTTGTTCTAATTTGCTTTACAATTTGCAATTGATTGCAACTTTCTTGCAACACCCCATAAGTCATATCATATGAGAGGTAATCTTGAAATCTGGTGATGACGAAAACAAATTCCAACGAAATTTTCATTGATTCTTGTTTTCTTTAGGTTTTTAATAGTCGGTAAAGTCTTCTTGATAAAAACGATTCAATCACTAAGTGATAGGCAAATAAAGATTCAGACACCATGTCATTTGGGCCATTTAGGCTAATACGGATTTTGTGTTTATTTTTTCTTTTATTAACGAAATGCCTACGGAAACCAGATGGTTTCTGTATTAATCCTATGGAAATGAAATAATTCCTTATTTAACGGGTTAAAAAAAACTGTATTTCGTATCTATTTTTACCGTTTTCCTGGTACAAGCCACACAACCAGTTAGACGGTAACTCTAGTTTGTTTTGGCAATTGAATAGTGACTTTTAGGCCAAATCCACTCGAATTCTGTTTGCATCACCAGAGTTCCCGATTACCTTCACGTGCCCTTGTTTCACGTATGCTCACATCATGCATCCTGTACACGTATAACTCATTATGTCATTGTTTTGTTTTTGTTTTATGTATTAACATCATCAGGATTCCCCTTACGTGTTTCTCGAATTTCACTAGGCAAGTTTTATTTTATTGTTTTATTTTATCATATGCAAAGACCATGTTTTTGCTTACTCTGTGCGGCTTATAGTGCTTTAATAGATCTCTTAATGGCATTGTATTTTGTATAAAATGATAGTGACCATAATATTTTCTATTATTATGCTGATGTCGACTGAACTGAATTGAATTGAGAGTTGTGTTTAGCCATTTGTGACAAAAAGTTAAAATATCTAAAATATGACAAAGTAAAAAAGTATTTGCCAAACATTCGTATCTCCAAGTAAATTGTGATGTAGCTTGGTTCGTTATTAATATAGATAAAATAAATGAGTACGTCGGGGAATTTAATCATGAAGCCACATGGGCAAGCTGCGATTTCCACATTGTAAGTCGGAGGTGCCTAGTCGCAGTGTATTTCAGCATGTCTATGAAATCTTTAATTTTGTTCTTGTGTTTTTCCACACAGCAGATGTAATAAATTTGAAGTATAATTTTATGATGCATGCCTGAAAAAGGGTCGAACAATTTTGCTTGGCTTCTGTTTAACGATAAATCGAAATTCGATATTGTTTATATAAGCATTGGAATCGACTTCCTAATTTCGTTTACGTTATTTTGTGTGATTAAAGTAGACCTGAATCCCAAGAGCCTCACATAATCTTAGCCGTCGATCTCTTGGCCTTATATCTTATATCTCCCTCTCTCTTTAGCTATTGTCCAGTCTCCCATTTTCTATCTCTCTCTCAACATTATATACATTCACCAAGCATGTCAAATGTCGTTCTTGTCTCACGTTCACATTATTGTAATAAAGCATGCACGATACTCTCTCTATACACGCATTTTACAACTTGATTAGATCATTATTTGATGTTCTTATTACATTATGATTATTAAAAAAAAGTATGTCCTTTTTGTTACGTCGTTTTGCACTTTTTGTGAACGAGAATGCCAAGAAAAAAATGTATTGAATTTTCAAGGGGACATTGCCATTTTATATTTACGTTTCATTGGTCGAGGTTGGTTTTTTTTTTTTTTATGTGAATGTGCATCCATTAGACAGGCATGCATGTGTCAGCATGAGTCGTGTACTTATGTAGCAAAGCATTTGAACTCTCCCGCTTTATATATTCATGTGTCTACCAAAAAAACTTCATGATTATTAATAATTGATTTGAATTGGTTTATTTGTTGTAGCAAGATGCTTATGAAGTCGCGATAATATCACTTTTTATTCAGCTTCGTGAATGTATCTGTCCCTCAGATTTTGGTATTTACTCCTCAGTTATTTTATCATTCTATAATTCTTTCTAACTGATGCAATTAGTGTAACTTGTGTAATTGCGTCTCTTTTTATCTTAAGTAGTAACATTTGCTGAATGATTGGAATTGAAACATTAAAATGATTACAGCTTAAGAAGTTCGCTGTTGGTCTTCCTTTTAAAAAAGTAAACGAGTTCACTTTAATGTTGCTTTGGTAAATGGGGATAAGGTTTATTTTACGCCTGTGATTCACCGAGAACAAAAAATAGGTATAAATAAATCCCATGCATATTTCTAGCATTTTTGTAAGATAATGATGAATATAGCGCATCGAAAACTCGGAACCTCCCTATTATATTCCTAACTTAAGGGGACCTGACCCAAGAAAATCAGCGTTTTGTGGGTTCCTCAAAATTTATATAATGTAAGAAGACCATT
Source organism: Heliocidaris erythrogramma (assembly GCA_025617745.1). Taxonomy (NCBI): domain Eukaryota; kingdom Metazoa; phylum Echinodermata; class Echinoidea; order Camarodonta; family Echinometridae; genus Heliocidaris; species Heliocidaris erythrogramma. The sequence goes on along the minus strand of CM046854.1, from coordinate 41,485,136 downwards.
CATGGAAATTATTTGTTACAAACGTACTGTAACTGTATTGTTCTTATAAACATCTGAATTTGCTAATGTACATGTTATCTCATGCGGCAATTGGTCGTGGAATCATATCACTCAAAATCAAATCAAATAACAACTGAACCGTCATAAATTATCAAACATTGGGTCCATTTACATTTCTGTTCAGACAACACGATGTTGCTGATCTGAGCAACTACTTCATTTGAACTTAGTTGCTGAGTATTTTCCACCGTAACATCCCAATGTTAGTAAAAATCATGATGTTTAGACCGTATGTAAGTAGGCTTAAATATATCCTTTCTGGGGAGCGTTTCATCAAGTGTTTTATCAGTGATGTTTAGCGACAGCTGTTATAAGCTACTGAAATCCTTGCATCTGATAGGCTGAGAGCAAATTTGTCGGTAAAAATCACTAACAAAACACTTGATGAACACTCCCCAGGTTTGTTATCCTGAAGATTGATCCAAAGACTGACTATGGCAATTACACCTGTGTGGCTAGAAATCAGGTTGGGACTGCTTCAGCAACAACAGAAGTAAGCGGTGAGTGGTTTCTCATGTCTTAAATCCCAGTACCATCGCTTCTGCTGAATAATCACTATTTTCAAGCCAACTAACGAAATTCTAGACGTCGTATCCTTCATGGTAGATTGAGATGTTAAAGCATGGTAATTTTCAAATATAAGCAGCTGCTAGTCACTTAAATCATAATATGATTACAAACTTGAATGGTAAGACTGGTAAAATACTTATAACAAGTACATACATGTTAAAGTCCTGGGGTGGTATTCTGAGATTTATTTTATCTTGATTTCAGTGAAATAATTTTAATTGTCATAACAAAGTGTACACTTATGGCTTATCATTGGTTAATGACTGCGCAAAAGTTGCTACGTACGCGGAATTCATCTGCGCAAACACCAATGAAATGTTGCAATTTAAAATTTGTTATGACAATAAAAATCTATTCACTAAATTCAAGATAATATAAATCACAGATTACCACCCCTGTTTTCCAGAATTCCGCTTTCAAAAGGCAATGGTGCAAAAGCAAAATATTTCTGGTTCTGTAATGTTGTTTTTCGATTTGTTTATGAACCATCATCCCGTGACGTTGGTACGAAAGAAACGCGAGGGAAATATTCTACAAGATCAAGTCAAATGATATTCTTTAAACAATAGGTGATTTTAAAAAGTGTCAATTTTTTTTTCTGACTCACACCCACTGTATATACAAACATAGAACTTAAAGAACTTTATCATAAACATGGTGGTTTGAGAGGTTATTACTGTTTCGTTTCTTGGTTTCCTTGCTTACAACTGCAGGTCGTCCCTTGCCACCGGTAATATTGAATAGGAATCCGCAAGGCAGGTATCGACACACTTACAATCTCACATGGTCTCCTATTTCAAGCAGAGGAAACAACAGTCAAGCTGTTAACATCCCCATTGCTCGATACATCATCAAGTACCAAAGGAAAGACATACAGGTGAGATTATGGGGATTGAAATAATATATATGTGTGTGGACGTGTTTAGCCGTATGTCCGAGGACATTTTCGGACAGAGAACAAAAAAAAATCATGAGAACAATGGTCCTCGGAAGCCGGACAATAGTCCTCGAACGTCGAACAATGAATTTATGCCTTATTCCGTCGACTGTCCGAGGACGGAGGAACAATAGAGGAACAATACTTGTCCTCGGAAGTAAAGCAATACAAGACTCTGTGTGTGTGTGTGTGTGTGTGTGTGGTATATTGTATCAACATAGGTATACTTGTGTGACTAATTTAAAACTTTAGTGTTCTACACATATAATACTCCTCGAGGTGTCGACGAGGGACGTTTCATTCTAGTTTATTCCTTTAATCCTTTTTCGTATAAATCGCAGTGAGTGACCTTATTTTTGTCGTTAGTTGTTGTTACTTTTGGTGATTTTTTATCATCATCAAAATGTTAATTCATTTATTACCACCATCATCACCATCAACATTACCAAAGTCAGAATAATTGTCATTATTATGTATACTATTCATTGTTTTGAAAATAATTTCGTCAGTGTCACGCACGTTTGTACATGTATTATCTCCAGTGTGATTAACATTTAGCCATATCTTGTATTTTTTTAGAACAGGATGGGAAGCATGGAGACCGTTCTGTGGCCCAACGAAGCCTTGTCGGAGACGGTCCAGGGAAGACAGGAATACATATTACTCCGTGACTTGAAGGAGAATAGCTCCTATGTGGGTGACGTGTGTCCAGAGAGTGACTACGGTCTTGGCGACTGTGTGTCCTACACCTTCAGAACATCGATAGGTACGTTGTTTTTAACATGGGGTATTTTGTAGGGTTGGTCGAAGAGGACAGCAAATTGTAGTGAATGAATATGTCAATTGGATTCGTATCCACATAGACCCATCAGAGTTCAGTTTCATTTGAAGGCCCAATTTTCAAATTTGCATACGTTTCACCTTTGCATGTACTCACTGCATAGTGTAGGCCTACTCTTAGGTACACACGTACCCATAGCCAACGCATTCAAGGAACTTCCGAAAGTACATGCGGATTTTGTCCACTCCCTCTGGCCATGCATTTTGATAGTTCTAAATGTCAGTGCTCCCTCGCGAAGTTAGGGTTCGGGTACTGTTCGCTTCAGGTAAGGTCAGATTTCGTGTTAGGTTTAGGATTATAGTTAAGATCATATCGGTGATTCTGGCTTCCATCAGATCATTTGGAGTATCCATCATACGATGGGGCTTGCGTAACCACCCCCCCCCCCCCCCCCCCCCTCGATATAAATGCCAACCGAAAACTAGTTTTTCAAGGTTCCTGGGCACGCAGACAGCCAAGGTACATTCCACACCCTACTTCCCATGGATACACCACTGGACATATTAAGACCTTTCATACGAAGGCCCAGTCTGATATAGGACTATATTAACCGTCAGTGACTATTTTTTTTTGTTGTTGCTATGAATGAAGCAATGATAATTTGTTGGGATATTCTTGCATGTTATCGACAGTGTCAAGGCTTAAGTCACCAATTTGCCATTATCACTGCTGTCTTTAGGTCTATCCATGGATATTTAACTATTTTCGTTACATTTCCCTGGTCTATCAATGTCACTGTAATCATCACTATCGTCATCATCATCATCATCATCATCACTTCAATAGACCTACAGTCTTCGTAGGAAATAAAACTAGCCCTATGTCACTCGTAAACATGGTAAATGCAGTTTGGTGCAAAGCTGATAATGTCTTTCCTACGGATTATAGGTCTTGATATTGCCGTTTGAGATTCAAGTCTTTTATGGTGAATATAAAGTTATCTTCTTTTTATGCATTATTTCTTACTCCACAGTGGACTACCGTCCTCCTCCTTCCCCAGAAATGGGATATTCAGGCAAATGTTCCAGTAAGTATTTTTCTCATTTCACTCTCTTTCTTTCCTTTTTCGCTATCTTGTTTTATTCTTTCTGTCTCTCTCTCTCTCTTATTGTTTTCTTCATTATGATATGATGTGATATGATTGTATTTTTTACCAATAACAATACAATACATTATGATATTGACAATATTTACTGGAAAACGTTGTATAAGTAGATCATGGTGAAAACAAGAAAAAGACTGATAAAATGGAACTAGCAAAAAGCACAAGTGCTCGTCAGGTCCGGCACCGGGTTTAAGATTTGCTTTTAAAAATGCAAGCTATCATTCGATATATATATAAGTATATGATTTAAAGTTATTAACAATAGTTATTACATTATACAATGTATAAAATACAAACCATTGATTTACGAAGGATTCCATTAATCTAATACTAAATAAGTGCTAACTAAAAGTGGGTTGTAAAAAGAACATCTTGATTGAATTATCATTTCAGAGTTAAAACAACTGTATTACAATCGTCTTTTATTCGGCAGCCAAAATAATCGTAAGACTAAGTATACTGTCATAGGAAGTCACATAAATATAATGGACGTCAACTGAATCAAACTCGGTCTTCACTAAAAAAAAATCCCTTTTTCCATTTCTATCATTCATTATTCTACAGATCCTAATAACTGCGGTGGCACATGGACACCGCCCCCATCGAGTGCAAAGAGGAATTCAGCGGTTGCCATGGTGACTTTTACAGCAGGCGTCATATCGTGGTTATCATCATAAAACGTCCTCACGTTTTCACGTTTTTAATCAATTCATTACTGATGTGCCGTTCTGATGTTAACAAAAAACGAAAATGATGCCTTTAGAAAGAGGGAAATGTTCCACTTTAATTTAAATTTAATTTAATCCCCATAAGTACTGTTTTTACATTTGTTATATTTCCACTTTATCCCCGTACATTCTTGATTGAATTATACTCATCCTACTCTGTTTATATTTATTTAAATATTTTGGGAAAATGTGAAAAGATGATGTGGTAGAAAACAAAAGCTGAAATGAATGTCTGTTGATGTACCAACAAATTTTATTCAAATCAATTATTTTGTGTGACATCCGCGCTTTCTCCGTTTTTTCTACGATAATGCTCTCAACATATCGGTTTCAAAAATGCTCCATTACAAAGTCGAGATTCAAATTTAAGAATTTTATTACAGACGTCTGATCTCGTGGCAAGATTGCGAGAATATTTAGACGGCTATTCATCTATATTCAGTATCAGCTCCCGAAATTAAAAAGTAAGAAATTATTATTTACACTTCACTTTGATGGGACTTCGATATAAAAAAAAAACATTAAAACACACTCGTCTTAAATAACAGACACTGTAGTGGGAATGTGATATTATTCGGTATTTTACGTTTCAAGTTCCATACAAAATGACGGTGCAGAATCCATTTAAAGGTTTGTACTTGTGGAATTTAGGCGGAAAATTATATCACAAGATATTCTTTTTCACAGCTGTGATGAAAATGCTGAATTTCTAAAGTACCATCCATTGAATACTGTTTTGGTTATCAAAATGCAACTATGGCTTTAACAGGAAAAGAAAATATAATTTCATTTTTCTGCATTGGTAAGATATATATAAATATACAAATCGTCTATTTCAGCGAATGTATTATGTCTTTATTCCAATTTCCGGTCGCATCATTAATTGAAAGAGCAAATTGGCTATGACTTCACTGTATACACGTAGCAATATTTTAACTATATATTATGCAGTGTAAAGGTGTAAAGTTAATGTGATTTTACTTCATCTGCCTTAGATTTATTATTGTGATTGTATATAGTCTTATTGTACAGATGTTATACGCGTGAGCACGGTAAAATGTATTTAAATTTTTTACATAGTATATAACAAAGAATATCCCGAAAATCATAATTTTATGTAGGTACATATGTCGAAGTCAGGCAGGGGTATGTGAATATGTGTCGATGATGAAGTGTGATGAAATAATTAAGAAAGAAGCTTTTACAGCGATAATTATTTCATATGCATTATATTCATGGCACAACTAGAAACATTATAGCGTAGTACTGTACATAATCTGTGTTTAGCATATACTTCTTTTTTTGTTCCTCCTCATCTTCGTCCTTGTTTTTTTTTTTCGCTTCTTTTTAAGTGTACTAGCTTCAAAAGCTTTGAACAGTTAATGTTTTAACAATAGCTAATGAAATCACATTTAGTAATGAAAGACAAACCGTTTTTACAAGTTAATTTGTATTACTTTTCTATATATGCTCTATACTCTGTAATTGTTCTGATAAGATTTAGTGTCTAGCGAAATAAATTTAGTGTCCTTACTGCTTCTTTTTCTTTCCTCCTCCACCTCATCTTCTTCTTTGAGCAATGTTTGAACAATTATGTGGAGCCATTGCTATTCCATGTCCTATTCTGTAATTGATTTATGATAAGAGTACGTGTATAGCGACATATTGTTATTATTATTGTTATTATTACTGTGTGTATAGAATTTTAAACATAACTTTTGGGAAAGGAAACCAGGTTATTTTTACACCCCATTATCAATATTTCCATCTTTCTGTCCTAGAGTCGCCACGACCCTTCTTTCCTATCCGTTCTTTTTTTTTACTATATTCAGATACCCACCCCCTCCCCCTTTCTATTTCTCTCCATCTGTCTCTCTCTCTCTCTCTCTCTCACTCTCTTTCTCTATCTATATCTCGCTCTCTCTCTCTCTCTCTCTCTCTCTCTTAAAATAATATAATGTAGGACCACTTTTAACAGTTAACTCGTATTTAGAATATCTGCCGTAAATGCATTGGAAATGTGTTGGCGCTATATCTATGTTCGATTTATGTTCTATTTAAATGTCATAAAAAGTGTTAAGAAATAAACTTTGAACTTTATTTCTAAATCAAAACAAACTGGCTAATTGATCATTAACTAACTTCTTTTTATTCAAACTTAGACCTCGGTCTGACCCAGTGTTGTAGTGGTAAATATTTTTTGGGTATACTCCCTTATACTGATAGCTCAATCCTCAGAGTACCAAGTTACGACGAGGCCATGTACCGTGCTGTGGTGGTGATTCACAAACAGAATAACCCCCCCCCCCCCGTGACCTTACAAGAAAAACACACACACACTCACCCTCACACACGTTTACATGGCTTTACTTCAGAGGACAACTATTGTTCCTCTATTGTTACTCGTCCTCGGACAGTCGACGGAATAAGGCATAAATTCATTGTTCGACGTTCGAGGACTATTGTCCGGCTTCCGAGGACCATTGTTGTCATGATTTTTTTTTTTGTTCTCTGTCCGAAAATGTCCTCTGACATAATGCTAAACAAACGCACACCCACACACATCCTCACACACACACACACACACACTCACATACACGCTCACATGCACCCCCCCCGAGTGCCCAAACCTATCTACGTCAGCGAGGGAGCAAAGCGACCGAGCGGCAAATTTTTCAATTTTTAACCCTAAAAAAAACGCAATTTCTTGTGCATTTTACCCAGGAAATTTTGCAATTGAGCGGTAGAGAAGCTCGAATTTTATGCATTGATAAGCGGTTTTCTATTCACTCACTTCTACAATCGGGAGCAAAACTAAAGAAAACCCTGAAAGGCTTGAGAAAGAGTCGAGGAATTCAGCAAGGCTACCTGAAGTTGAGATTTCTTTCAAAAGTTGAACCTTTGCAAATGCTGTTTTATACACTTTATTTATCTTACCTTGGGGGCGCAATATTTAGCAGGAGTCATATGACACATACATGATATATCGAGCAAAGCAATTACATCTTTATTTTTTTCAAATTTTGAACCCTTTAAGCTATTTAAGAACAATATAGGCCTACTGGGGGCGCGAAATAATAATTATGCGAGGGAGCTAAGCGACCGAGCTTTCGAAAATTTTCGCATTTCAAACCTTCAAAAACTAGATTTTTAGTGCATTAACGGCCATTACCCCACCTCATATTTTTTTTTTTTGGGGGGGGGTATATACCCCTACCGCCCCCCCCCCCCCTCTCCCGCGATCGACACCCGCTGGTGGGGGGGCCAGACGTGAAGGATCCAACCGCACAGCCAGGATGTCATTTTAGGGGGCGGTTGTGAGCACGCGAAGAGTGCGAAATTGGTGCGTGCTCCCCAGGGGGTGGGTACAGGGAGGGGGGAGATTCCCCCCTTCCGTGCGAAGCGCGAAAGCTCTGACGTTTTATAGCAAATTTGAGAGAAAGATAACTGCTCGTAGCACCCCCTTTTTTAGGGGAAAAGGTATTTCGAGGTCAGGACTGCTTTACAGTTATTTGGACGCAATACAGCATTGTATGTAACAGGGGTGGGTTCAGGAAGGGGGTAATTTCCCCTTCCCGCTCGGAGCGCGAAAGCTCTGACGTTTTATAGCAAATTTGAGAGAAAGATAACGGCTCGTAGCACTTTTTTTAGGCGGAAAGGACTGCTTTTCAGTTATTTGGGCGTAATACTGTACTGCAACAGGGTCTGAGCCAAAAGTCCTGTCAACGCGACGGGACGGAATTCAATAGGATTTTTTCTCCTTACAAGAAAATAAGAAATGCTACCTGCTGCATACCTTTACTTATATAATAAGTTTACACTCAAGAACAATTCCACTACAAACACAAGAATGATCGTAATTCCGTTTCCATGGTAACAACATTTTTTGTTAGCGCGACGGGACGGAACGATAGAATGGTGAGATTTTGTAAGACAGATTCAAAGTAAAATTCTATCGAAGTTAAAATTGAAGACTAGCTATGTATCCTGCTTTTTTATTAGTATGATAGAGCACATGACATTCAACCATGAAGCTAAGATTTTGGCCCGATCAATTTTTTTTAAATTTGAAAATTGATGAATGGGTGTCGCGCGACGGGACGGAATGCGACGGGACAGAAACTTTTGCACCATGTACAAAATGAATGGGGATTTAAAATTTTTAAAAAAATATTGTCCAACTGTACTTTTTTCTTTTAAACTATGGTAGAACTACAATGTTAAGGCACAGGGAAGTGGCAAGCTTTATTGTTAATTCAAATTAAAGAGATAAAATCACTAGAGAGGATGGACACTTTTGCACCATGTACAAAACAAATGGGGATTTTGAAAAGAAATTTTTTTGATATCATGAAATAGTTCTTTTCTCTAAAAAAATGTTGTAGAACTACATTGTTCGTAAGAAAACTGGTATTCTCTATTGTTTATTCAAATTAAATGAATAAAAACTTGCTCGGGTTAAAAAAAGTATACTTACATCAAATGACATATATGGGACTGTACTTTCCATGCAAAATTCCGTCCCGTCGCGCCTAAAATCCCTTAAATACCCACTAAATGCGACGGGACGGAAAAAAAAAAAACACATCACAATTCTTCTCGAAATATAAGGGAATCAATTTTAATGGTACAGAAGTGATGGTACGATAGTTCATTGATACTTTATAAGACCTCAGTCTATAAACTCCACTTTATCCTACAAAAAAATAAAAAGGGGGTGTCAAAGTGCCCCAAAATACAATTTTGCACCAAAAAGTTCAAATTTTAACCCAATTATAACAGAATATTGCCAGAACTGTTATTGGGCTTTGAATAATATTGCATATAGTATTCCAACTCCAAAATTTATTTTTCAAATGCCCTTTCACTTTTTTTTTAAATTGCTTTTTCTAGTAATTCCGTCCCGTCGCGCTATGAGGGCGCTCTTTTCCATTTTAAAGGTTATTTAAAAAAAAACGGAACGCAATCATGAAGAGACATGTACATTTTCATAAACTACAGATTCTCAGCTTTCATGTGATATACAAGGGCAGGCACAAATCTTAAATTGAAAATTTAGGGTTTATGTTGACTACTTTTGGCTCAGACCCAGCAGGGATGGGCGCAGGGAGGGGGGTTCCCCCTTCCCGCGCGAAAGCTCTGATATTTTAGCAAAATTAATTTGAGAGAAAGATAACGGCTTGTAGCAAACAAAGGCGGAAAGTTATAGTTCGACGAACCGACTGCTTTACAATTATTTGGAGCAATATTGCACGGTATGTAATAGGGGTGGGTGCAGGAAGGAGGAGTTTCCCTCCTTCCCGCGCGAAGCGCGAAAGCTCTAACGTTTTAGCACCTTTTTAGGCGGAATGTTAGTTCGACGCCCTGGCTGCTTTTCAGTTATTTTGGACGTAATACTGCACTGTAACAAGGATGGGTGAAGGGAGTGGGAGTTTCCCCTTTCCTGCGCGAAGCGCGAAAGCTCTGACGTTTTAGCAAATTTAAGAGAAAGAAAACGGATTGTAGCAAACAATTTGTTTAGGCGGAAAGTTATAGTTCGACGCCATGACTGCTTTTCAGTTATTAGGACGCAATACTGCGCTGTATGTGACAGGGGTTGGTGCAGGGAGAGGAGAGTTATTTCCCCCTCCCCGCGCGAAGCGCGAAAACTCTCTCACTTCTCCCGCTTTTTGGCTTTCGCTTTTTATTTTTAGTGGCTGAACAGGGGGGGGGCATGGCCCCCTTGTGCCCCCTGTCTACGCCAGTGGTTGTTATTAGTTATGCATTAGTTGTAGAAGTGAATGCAAGTAGTAAGTTTGTAGTTTAGACAGTGTAACATTCACAGTGCCCTGATTATAAACACGATTTCAAAGGCATCTTTTTCACAATAAATATCACATCAAAATATAATTAAATCTTAGTTTTTGCAAAAGGCATCAAGCATTAGTGAGGGTTAGTGAGTCGTATTTTCAGACCAATCAATGCATCAACCATATGTCTAAGATGCACAAACTAATCCAAATATTATCAAACCGTTGTCATAATAATGATTTTCTAGTTCTAGTTTCTGCAAATTCTCATCCCCTGTAAAGGTTGTGCTATCATAAAGTGTATGAGGTAATTATTTAATTGTTAATACAGATTTTTATAAAACACACTGTCACTTCCAAACGTCTTGTTTGTTAAAGAGGCAATGTACAAGTGCACAACATCTTTACTCATTTCATACATTTTGTTGGGAGCTTGAGCAAAATATTCATGAAGATACATACCCAATGTTAATAACATTTTTTTTTAAACTTTTTTTTTGATGTGCAAACAGTGCAGTTTTGGTAATTTAACACAACGAACTGTTTAACAATTAACTACAACTGAGTTGTGCTTTTTGAGACCTGAATTCGTATTAGAAGTGCAAAGATGAGTATAGATTTGAAGTTCATACAACGTAACGTTCACATTGCCCTGATTATACACGCACATCCAAAAGTATTTGGATATTTTACTGAGGAAAACTGCAGAGAAACAACATATGAACACAATATATTTGTTTAGAATTGTTCTTTGAAATAAATCCCTCAAAAAGTTCTGCAATTCTAAGTGCTTATGCAACAAAAATATAGGGCCTATGCATAAGGATGTTGCACCCACAATTTTCCTCAAACTTCAAAGGCTGAAATTCCTTAGTTGGTCCTGGGACCTGGCCACTGCACGAAATCAGCTCCGCCTCCTTTGGCCTTGAAGTTGTACATTGTATATTTTGTACGGCGCATGAGCCATGACGATGGCTTAGCGGCTATAGGACTAGCATATAGCCAGCTCGCGCCTAGCAGCTAGCCTCGCACTTGCTACCTAGCCGCGCCAGCCAGTGGCCTCGGGCTGGGCACACGCCGTCGCGTCCGCCACATGCACATCACACGCGCGCCGCGGGTCCGGCCGGATATGGATCGGATGTACCGGTATGTAAAAAATAATACGCAATCATACTGCAATACGTACGTTTGATTTGTCAAAAGTTTGTCGAGTATATGGATCGCCAACACAAATTAATTCTGTGGAACACAACTCACAGAGTATGAATTTCGACGATTTTTCATAAATTTCATACAATTCTTCTTTTTTTCCTATATATATATATATTTTTTAATTTTAAAACCTGATAACCCGAAAACCCGAAAAAGTCCAATTTCTTTTTTACGTATACGGCGTATACAAGCGTATACGCTCCACTACACCACTGGTCTGACCACTATTGTTTGTTTGTTTGTTTGTATTTATTTCCGTATTAAGAAAACCACATACATTTCATAAAATGCAACGTATACATGAGCTTAAAAAACGGAGGATGACCCAAATTCAGCAGTATTTACAAAATACCGCTGTTCTTCCTTGGGGTCCCACATAGCATTATATATTAAAAATTATATCATAACACAATTATATAATAAAAAAAACAACATCAAAACAAGAGAAACAAAATAATAAAAAAACACAAATCAATCAAATTTGCAAACTACAGTCAAACCAAGTTACAAATTAATAAAATGAAAATGACTATACCCGAACCCAGACAACCCCCCCCCCCCCCCCCCCCCCCCCCACTTATATGCTCATTTATAATATTGATTCAATAGCAGTTTAAAGGATCTAATAGATGTTGCACTTCGAATTTCATTGGGTAGTTGGTTATAAATGGAAATTCCCCTGTAGAAAAAAAGTTCTTTTACAATGATTAGACTTTGGCTTTGGGAGATATAAATTCTGATTAGAGCGGAGTGTCTAATTGGAAGTTCTTATTGTGGTATTGTCAGACATATAATTTGGGGTGAAATTATGCAAAATCCTATAAATCATTGTACACATGTGTTTGTTATAGCGGCAATCAAGAAGGTCCCAACCCAATTTGTCGTGAATATGTTGATTTGATGTATGAGAAAAAGGATTGATTTTCATAATGATGCGACCCGCTCTGTTTTGGATTTTTTGCAAAGGTGAAAGAAAACTTTTAGGAGCAGATTGCCACACAACATCTCCATAATCGAAATGTGGTATAATGACCGATTTATAGATTAAATTTAAACTTGATTCATTTACAACATGTCTTAATCGACCAAGGAAACCGACAAGCTTGCTAATTTTTTGACACATGTTATTTATATGAATATCCCATTTCAATTCCTTATCAATATGAAGTCCAAGGTATTTAGTAGTTTCAACCTTTTGTAAGATCATATTATTTACTTTCACATTAAGGGTATTATACTTTGCTAATATGTTACGCGTGCCAATGAGCATGCTATCAGTCTTCGTATTAATCAATAATTTGTTTTGAGAAATCCATTTGTCCAAAACCTCCATCTCGGTATTTAGAGCAGATTCTACGACATTTGGATTTTTATGAGAAAAATAGATTACGGTGTCGTCTGCATAGAGATGAACTTGGCACAATTTAAAAATGTCAGGGAGATCGTTGATAAATATACAAAACAATAAAGGTCCTAAAATGGAACCCTGAGGTACACCGTGGGTTAACTGTTTTTCTTCCGATAAAGAATTATTGACCTTTGTTACTATTCTCCTATTAACTAAATAATTCTCAAACCACTTAAGGGTTAAACCCCTCACTCCAATGTCAAACAGTTTTTGTAGCAGCACTTTGTGATCGACAGTGTCAAAAGCCTTCTTTAAGTCGACGAATATTGCACCAGTATATTCGCCCTCATCCATGGCCATCATCCAGTCATCCAGCACTTTCGAAGTACAAGGCAACAAAGAAATTGGCCTATAGTTATCTGGGTTTGACCTGTCCCCCTTTTTATGAAGCGGTATTACCTTCGCTATTTTCCATGATTTTGGAACTTTTCCCTCTGTAATTGATCTATTAATGAAATACGTGATTGGTTTACTTAGAATATCTGCACATGCCTTCAGAACCTGAACGGAAATACCGTCAATTCCGACTGATTTTTTATTTTTTAACTTTTTGATTTCATTTATAACGTCATTCTCGGAAACAATAGTAAATGTGAGTGTATTCTGACAAGGTATATGTGTTTTGCTGTCTTTGGGAACGATAAATACTTCCTCTTTAGCATTGTGTTGTTTTCTCAACAATTCTGACGCAACGCCGGCAAAGTGATTGTTGAATTCGGTTGCTTTACTTTCTGAATTATCGCAAGAGATGTTGGACGAGGATTTATTATTCGGTAAAAAAGATTTCAGAACTTTCCAGGATTCATTTCTGTCGGAACAATTGGCTAACTTCTCAGTATAATAATATTATTGCTTTTTAGATTTCCGAATGACTGACGTCACTTTATTTCTCAGTTGCCTATACTCCTTCCACAACTCTTTCTTCTTTTGAGCAATAGCTCTCTTTTTAGCATTATCTCTTTGTTTTATCAATTTATAAATTGACGCATTTAACCAAGGCGAGTATGTCTTCCGCATGCGTTTTGTTCTCCAAGGCATGTGCTTATTAATTACATTAACAACAATATTTTCCCATTTCTCGACGGCATCATCGAGATCATCACATGTTACAATATCATTCCAATTAATTTTCCACAAATCCTCACGAAATGAACACCAGTCAGTACCGTTAGACTTTCGAAAAGTCACATTATTATGACTATGGGTGGTTACATTGTGTGATTTCCAGACTATATAATTCATAAAATGATCACCCATGGATACCTCAAGAACACCAGACCTTTTTATATTGACCTTTTTATAAGACCTCGGTCTGACCTCTATTGACCTCGGTCTAACTTCCTTTGTTAAAACTCAACTTTAGACGCAGAGTAAGTTTTAAATCTTGGTAGAATATGGGTCATTGGACTTGTGAATGCATTGTGCGATTGAATGTGTTGAGAAAGACAGAACAAATGACACTGAAATGAGGGGAAAAAATAATAATTTCCCAATCACAACTTCCGCCAAATTAGTGAGCTTAGTGCACACATGGTTTGCACTAGTATTAAGACATTTAAAACTGCAAAAATGAATTATTTTACATTTTTGTGGCAATTATGCAAAATATAAATACTAAAGTGTTTGAGTACTTTAAAAGGGAAGTCCATCCTAATATTTAGCGGGTTTTAAAAGAATCAGAAATATGAGAGAAAATATCAGATCAGTGAAAAATCTAGCAGAATCCGACAAATTGATTTAATAAAAAAAGTTAGTTATTTTAAGTTCTAATAGACTGAACACAAATTGGTTACAGTGTGACGTATCTTGGGAGGTCTTCCACATTTGTTATGGACTAAACCATTTCCATTTATTTTATTTTCTCTGAAGGATTATTTAATCATACATACACCCTAGATATAATCATTGTAAATATGTTTTCACAACAGCTGTGTGAAACAAAGCTAATTCTTCATCAAGAAGAACTTCCCGTCTATTTTGTTTCCTCTGAGACGAAACGCATTTGAAGAAAAACATAATACGCATTTCGTTACAAAAATATTTACATGTATTTACAGAAAAAGGGGCATTTAGTAAAGCAAGAGTCTCGAAAAACATTTAAAAATCGATGTGTTTTACGTAGTTTACAAATCGTATACTTGCAATCATTTTTTTTTCATATATGAAGGCCTCCTGGATTTTTAAGTGGCAATAAATAGTAAGGCAACCAGATGATGTGTGCGCCCATCGTTGTCATCATGTTGCCGAGGCTCTTCATCCTCCTCCTCCTCCTCCTCGTCCTCATCATCATCATCGCCACCTTGTGATAATGATCTCCCATTTCTTTTCAACTTCTTTCCTCTGTATTATTCTTCACCCCCTGCTGTCATGGGTGTGTGCGTGTGTGTGAGGGTGTGTGTGTGGGCGTGTGGGTGTGCTTGTGTGTGCGGGGGGTTGGAACATCTGGCCCCCCCATAACACACGTAGAAGTATTTTAATTATTTGTGTGGAGGAGACGATGGAAGCCTTCATTCTTGATTTCTCATTCAGCAAAGAGAAATTGGATAAGAGGGTTTCATTATGCTGCAATTCAGGTAACGTTGCAAATATGCACTAAATTAGACCAGGAGCTTGTCCGAAGCAATCTGATATCTGATTTCGGGAAGGCTCCCAGACTATATCGCTATATACAATGCTGTAACGTGTCAATCATTTTGTGTGTGACACGTTAATATTGTAAGTTACAACCAAGCTTATTGAATATCCTGTTTAATTTATTAATTTTACCCTTCTTTCTTTCTTAAATTACCATGCATTGTAAAAAGAAGGAAGTGTACTCTTCTTTTGTATAATTTGTTATATCGAAGAAAATGCCAGTGCCGGTGCAAGAGTTAATCATGTTTAAAATAGTTATCAAAGTATATTCTGATCCCCTCTCCGAAGTTTATTTTTAGATGTAAAAGCGATCCATTTGAGTAAATTAGAGTCCATAAAGCTGCATTAACATTCGGAGAATATAAAGTATGTTGCAATAATACACCGTAATGCTCTCAAAACACTACGGTGATATACATGTACAGGTCTGAGAGAAGACTACACCCATCACTATTATGCTCTTTTTTAAAATTGTATATATTTCGTTACCTCACTATACAAAATAAACGCTCTTCCTGTATATGCAAAAATTATGGAAAAAGTTGTTTGTAATCAGGTTCATGTATATTTAACCAACAATAAAATACTATCTGATTGTCAGTCAGGATTTCGGCCTTTACATTCCACTGAGAGTGCCATTCTCAATGTTACAGATAAATGGTTGGATATTATTGATAAGGTAAATATTGTTGGTTTGGTGATGATTGACTTTAAAAAGCATTGGATACGGTCAATCGTATTTTATTGCAAAAATTAGAAATGTATAGATTTTATAAATTTTCTGTAGAGTGGTTTAAAAATTATTTCAATGGAAGATACCAGTTTACATCTGTAAATTGTTATCTATCCGAAAAGAGACAAATTGTTTGTGATGTCCCGCAGGGTTCACTCCTCGGCCCATTACTATTCACTCTTTTTGTTAATGATTATGTCAAAGTGTGTTAACTGTTGCGAAGTCGCATGTATGCTGATGATACATGCTTGTTTACTCCAGCAAAAGATCCACAGGAAGCTGTACGTAATTTGAAAAATTAATTATTAAGTTTATTTCATTGGTTAGCTGAAAACAAGCTGAAAGTTAACCCGAAATAATGTGAGGCCATGTTCATGCGATCGGCTCAACGCTTGAAGAAAATGCAACATGTGTTCGATAACTCTGAAATATTTACTGATGGTATAAAAATTCAACAAGCCGAGTATTTTAAGTATTGGGGAGTCGTTATCGATAGAAATTTGCAGTGGAAAAATCAAGTTGAATATGTCAGGAAAAAGCTATATAATATATTTATCTTCTGGGAAGATTCCAACCATATATTAAAGACCTCAGCCTGACCAAAAACAACCATATATTGACGTAAAGCTTAGTAAACAAAGAATATAATTACCCTGGTTATTCATAAATTTTCGTCTCCGTTTATCCATAAAAAATAAAAAAGATAATTTTTTTGGTCCGCCCCCTCCCTATGGCGTAACACTGCAGGGGGTCGCTAGACGTGTGACGACATGTCATGTATACAGCTCCGAGTGCGTCTACACGATATGTCGTCATCAAATTTTCACCCCCCGCAAAGTAGCGTTCCTCAGAGACGGGGCCCAAACCACCGGGGCTCAACATTCGGGACGCTGTTACTCATTCCACAGGAAACGGAATCTCATGAAGTTGGTTTCAATTTGTTCAGAAAATATATAGCCCCCCGTGGATGAATAAAGGGTATATTTCAAAATTCGGTCAGGCTGAGGTCTTTAACCAAATTACGGCGCTGCTATTCTACAAAACTTGCAAAGCTACATCTTACAAAGTCACTTTGATTACTGCAGTTCTGTTTGGACGAATGCCTAAAAAACATACCCTGAAAAAATACAAATTTTGCAGAATAGAGCACTTCGTACAGTGTTAAGTGTGCATCATTTGTTTCCTTCAAACGATTTGTACCAATTACTCAAACTAGACCGCTTGAA
Source organism: Heliocidaris erythrogramma (assembly GCA_025617745.1). Taxonomy (NCBI): domain Eukaryota; kingdom Metazoa; phylum Echinodermata; class Echinoidea; order Camarodonta; family Echinometridae; genus Heliocidaris; species Heliocidaris erythrogramma. The sequence continues at coordinate 41,467,893 of CM046854.1, read as the reverse complement.
TGAACGTTGGTCAAAACACTTAGCTTGTCTCATGTATCGATCAATTCGCAAACTCTGTCCGACCTATCTTAGCAGTATGTTTTCTCTCCAGCAATCAAGCTATTATACAAGACCCGGCCCAGATAAATTGAAACTCACTCAACCCAAAACGAATTTGTACGGTAAACGAACACTTGTCTATCGAGGTTCAAAGTTGTGGAATTTACCTAATACCTTTGCCCGATCAATAGTATCAAAAACGCTTCCTTAGGAACAACCTCATCTGATGATTTTTTTTTAATACGCATCAATTTACAAATAAAACAAATAATATTTTCGGTTTCTTACGCCCCTTGAATCTTCCCCCTATATCCCTTGCTTCCCTGTTTTCCCTACCCTGCACATCTTGTACACATGATAATTGTGTTTGTTTGTTTATTGTTTCTTTTTGCAATTGTAACCATATTTCCAAATGTAATTTTATTCAGTTGTACTATTGTATTTTTTTTATCTTGTAGACGGACCCCTTAGAAGAGCAGCTTGCAGCTGAGAAGGGTGTTTCCTTCCCATATGTGGAGAAATAAATAAATTATAACCAATGTACATTACTTCACTGAATATGAACAAAACATCGTGTCTTTGAGGGACAATAATTGTTTTGTCCCCTTGTGTAAATGATATCATGTACGTATGTATGTATTTATTCACTGAACTTCATTGACATGTCCATCAATATTTTGTTCGAATATAACATCAGTGATCAGATAACTAGTACTAATAACAGTAAACACATGACAAAAACAAAGCAATATATATCGTAAGTATAACATTAGCAACAAAAACATATTCATGTCATATCGACTAGAATGCTCTTTCATAAAATATACATTCACAGATTTTGTACAAGCCACATGAGTAATGTAAGGGGATAAGAATCTTTTCTTTATCCGTTTTTTTTTAATAGTCGTCCCACTTTTCACTTGTATTTACACTTTGTATTTTCATTCATTTACGGTATATTATTTCACTTTACCTATATGAATAGAAATGAAACCTCACTGTCACTGGGATATTCGAAAATCTTCACCAGGGGCACAGTTCTAGAAAAGATTGCTGACGAGCAATACAGGTGTGGAGGTTCTCAACTTTGGCCGGCGGAGGTGGGGCTAAACGTCTACAACTTGGTATTATTTAACTGTTTTATTTTTTTTAAGTATGGCAGTTTTTGTCCTATGCCCTCTGGACCCGTTACCGGGGTTACTGAGTGTAAGCATGTATCATTTCCTAAAAGTTTAAGTCCGGGCGATCCAAGCACATAATTTATGGAGATGACAAAGTGAAAGGGTGATCATAGTATAATGAAAGTTTCAAAAGGTCAGCGGAAGAGTGTTGCTGTTTTGTTTGGTGTGAGTGCGTGTGTGTTTTCTGGGGCAGCCTCATGCCAGGCTCAGCTAGGCCTGCTCACTAGTGAATATCAAATCAACGTATAGAGTAAGAAAATCCTTAAAATACACGGAAGTACATAAGATACATACATTTACATGTATATTATAACTTTTCAATATAAGTGTACAGAGTAATAATAACTGAACAAAATAATGTACATGTATTTTCAACAAAAATATGACAAAATATACAAAATACACACCTCTAAAAGCAAAAGTTTGGGTCGAGGGTGCCTATAGTACATAATACATAATAATACATAATAAATATATAAAAAGGAAATAACTACATACAAAAAAAAAGATATAACATTTTTAGACCGCTGAGCTTGAAGGGAAAATAGAAGTAAAAAAAAAAAGAGTGGAGAAAGTGGAAAAAGGAGGGGGAGAATGGAGGTGTAACATAAAAGGAGTACCGGGAAAGAGAAATATTCACGAAGAAACAGAGAGAAGAAAGGGAGAGAATACACCCAATAGACGGTGGGGAAGTGTCTTAAACCATATTATTTGTAAGATGAAGTGAAATGTTTTTTCATCTTTCTTGAGAAGCTGGCAAGAGATGCGGACTATTTTATTGTGTCTATGATAAAGTTCCCCAGCTTAGGTCCCGAGTACCGGATGTTATTTTGGAATAATAAGATTCTGTGCCTGGGTGGATGGATGTGATTTGCGTGTCTGGTTTCGTATTTATGAATCGTAGAATTTACTTGAAAGAGGTTACAAAATTCGTCAGGAAATAAATTTAAATCGGTAAATTTTAGTATGTTAAATTGTTTGAACAAATGGTCGACGTTACAACGGGAGTAGTACCTGCAGTTTTACGAATTATTATCTTTTGTAGAGTGATTAATTTGTGTAATTTGGAGGTTGTAGAGTTCTCCCAGGCTAGGTTGCAATATGATAGATATGGTAGGATAAGATAAGGGAATTGTAAAGCATACGGAGGATGTTGTTTGGTAAAATGTGTTAAAGTCTAGAAATGATGCCAATGTTTTTAGAGACTTTGCTTTCTGTTTCAAGAATATGTTTTTTCCAGGACATAGAACTATCAATGTGCACACCTAGAAATGTTATGTTTTCAACTCTCGGTAGTAGTACGTTGTAGAGATATATGGAAACGTATGATACAATGTTGAACATCACTTTTATAATTTTGAATGTACTGTTTCAATCACTTTTGTTTAAAATGTGCATGATTGTAAATATGAATATCATATTATGCGGAAATATGTATGTTCAGTAGTGAACATTTTATCTACGAGTGAGCTTCACTTACCTATCCAATAACAAGTGCCATTATTCTTTGCCAGAAGAATTCCCTCGGCTATTAAAAAATTGACCTTTTGACCCTGGCAGCCCTGCTAGCCACCTGGGAAACCCCGCACACTCGCGCTATAAGAATCCCCACATGTTATAAAACATCCTCTTTCGGAGCCGGCATAGCAGATAAAATGCCGCAGAGTGGGGAAGGAGGGAGGGGTCCCATAGGTAAGTGAAGCTCACTCGTAGATAAAATGTTCACTACTGAACATACATATCTACTTCCTTTCGCTTCACTTACCTATCCAATAACAAGTGCCAGATTCCAACAGACAATATGGCGGAGGGACTGCGGCACAACATACGTACTCAACTTCAGGACGGAAGACAGACCCATGAACCACAAGAAGGTCTCTACCGAACCAACAAAACGTACGAAAAAAGGGGGCTACCAGGGCAGCGGAGAAGTCAAAGCACCAGTCACTTTCTATTAGGGCAGGAAAGGACAGCTGATGCAAAAGCAGCTTCCTTAGACATAACATCAGATAGGTAAAAGGAAGTGAAAGTATTGGGGTTATGCCAATAGGCCGCTTTCAAAATATCCTCGAGGGGAACCCCCTGGAACAGGGCCCAAGAGGAAGCCACCCCTCTCGTATCATGGGCACGAACCTGAGAGAGAAGGGTGGAATCTCCCCCAGACCTAATCGCTTGAACAATCCAGCGAGAAATGGTGTCTGGTGAAACAGCTCCATGAGGAGCAGGAATGCTGACAAAGAGTTGCTCCGAACTACGAATTGCCTGGGTTCTATGAATATACCACTTCAACGCCCTTACAGGGCACCACAACTTGTCTTGCTCAATCGATGAGAAAGACTTGAGCGAAGGAATGAACACTTCACCAGGGGACGAAGTCATAGTTTGATTTTTAGCCACAAACTTAGCGTGAGGGATAAGTCTAACACCATGTTTTTCCCAACGGATATGGCCAGGACTTACTGTCAATGCATGGAGGAAACTACGCCTCCTTCCAGAAGCTACTGCCAACAGAAATACAGTCTTCACTGTTAGGTTCATCAGAGAACTAGCGTCCATCGGTTCAAAGGGAGCTTTAGCTAAAGCACGCAACACCCGTGACAAACCCCAAGACGGGCTCAACCTAGCCTGAGGGGGTTTAGAAAGGAACAAAGATTTTACGAGCCTAGAGAGGTACTTGGAAGAGCTCAGCGTTTCTCCATCCTGAAATTTACCTTCATGGATGGCTGAAATAGCGGACCTGTAGCCTCGAATCGTAGATATGGCTAGGTTCTTATCAAACAGATGAATCAAAAAGTCTGCTATCTCCCCTAGAGGAGCAGAGGTCGGATCAACTTGGTGGTCGTTGCACCATCTGACGTAGTATTGTAGTCTAGAGTCATAAGTATTCCTCGTTGATTGTCTGAGGAATTTCGCTGAGAGATCGGCAGCTCTGCTAGAAAGGCCTGCCTGAGTCGCCATTGACCTGAAATGATCCATAACGTCAATTTTAGGCTGGGAAGATTTGGATGATAGATCGTCGTCCCCGGTTGCCGCAGAAGATCTGCTTCGTCCGGGAGAACTACCGGGGGATGAATCAGGAGACTCGTCAGAGTCGGGAACCAAGGGCGTTTGGGCCACCAAGGGGCCACCAGCAAGAGGTTCGCTTCGTCCCTCATCACTTTCTGAAGCACCTTGGGAATCATTACAAAGGGGGGAAAGCATAGCCCAGGATGTTTCTCCATGATATCGAAAGAGCATCCATGGCCAGGGCTGCCGGATCTTTGTGGTTCGTGCAATAAACCGGTAGTTGTGTATTCAGGGCCGACGCAAACAAGTCGACCTGTGGGGGACCGTACCTGCTGAATATGAGGTTCGCGACCACTGGGTCCAGTTGCCATTCCGATGGTAGGCAACTCCCCCTGGAGAGGAAATCCGCAATGTAGTTGTCCTTCCCGGGGATGTGAGACGCAATTAATCTGGTTTGGATGGAATCGCACCACTCCAGGATCTCTAAGGTCAAAATGCACAAACTTCTTGACCTTGTTCCCCCTTGCCTGTTTAGATAAGAGACCACCGTAAGATTGTCCGATCTTATCAACACCACCTGACCCTGAATCTTGTCCTTGAACCCGAGCAGGGCATAACGAACTGCCAGCATTTCCAGAATATTGATGTGGAAGGACTTTTCCTCTCCCTTCCAACAACCTTGAATCATCTCTGTACCCAACACTGCACCCCAACCCTGGTTCGATGCGTCTGTGTAAATAACCAGAGAAGGAGTTGGATTGACAAACTGTTTTCCTACCTGAAAATGATGGGGATTGAGCCAAACTCGGAGAGCTTCCGCCATCGAATCTGTCAGAAAGATGAGTTTGTGTACAGGATCCCTGTGGGGACGATATTGACTGAGGAGCCCCAATTGTATCATTCTCATCTTCCGTTGGCAATTGGGAACTGTGTCTAAAAGACTCGCTAGATACCCTAGGAACTGAAGCCAAATAAGGGCTGTCGACCTTGGTCTGTCGAGAATGGACAGTCCTACCTGCTTTATCCTGTCCACCCTGTGGGCGAGGGGACGAGCAAGCTGGTACCGGAGATCCAGCTTTGCGCCTAGAAATTCTGGATGTTGGGAAGGGGTTAGATGAGACTTCTCGAAATTTATTATAAACCCCAACCTTGTGACCAGTTCTATTGTCATGTCTATGTGACGACGTAGGTTGTGTTCGGAGTCCGCCACTAATAGCCAGTCGTCCAGATAAACAAATATTTTGATGCCTCTTTCTCGTAAGTGTGAGGCGATGACCTGCACGATACGCGTGAAAATGCGTGGGGCCGAGTTTAGTCCGAATGGTAGAGCCCGGTATTGATACACTTCGTTTCCTACGGCAAACCCGAACAGGTGTTGAGCCGAGTGAGCAATAGGGACGTGCAAGTAAGCGTCCTTTAAGTCCAATGTAGCAGCCCATTCGTTTGGTTTGAGGAGGGGAAGAATGGTGGCTAGGTTTTCCATTTTGAAGGTAGAGTTTGCTATGTACTGGTTTAGTCTTTTGAGATTTAGAACCATGCGGAAACCTCCAGTCCTTTTGGGGGTTAGGAACACTGGCGAGAGAATCACATTTCTCCCTTCGGGAACTCGTACTATGGCCTTCTTGCGTAGTAGTGCATTTATTTCCTCTAGCAAGGCCTTTCTCTTTTGAGGATGAAGAGGTAATTTTGTTCTGTTGTGCAATTTTGGTAGAAATTTTAACCTTACGAGGGGAACATAGCCTTTCTGAATTATTGATAGAATCATTTTGTCTGATGTGACTTGTGTCCATTGGTGGGCAAATTTTTGCAGTCTGCCCCCGACTGGGGGATGCCCTGTTTTGGGGTATTGATAGTCAGGAATGATAGGGGTAGTCCCGCGGGACCTGGTTCTTGTTGGTGGGGCCCAAGTTTTGGCCCCGGGATTTATCGGTCTGCCTTCTGGCAAATCCCCTTTTTCCCCCTCTGGGGGCCTCGTAAGAGCGACCGAACACTTGATCGGGTGGGGGAGGTCTCGAGAAGTCCCTAGACTTTCTATCATCTCGAAAGGGACCCGACTGAAATTGTTTGTCCCGAGGCGACTGGCGGGAATGACGGTCATCTTTGGTGAGTTTATACACCGTTTTGGCGGCTGTGCTCGAGGCCGAAATGTTTTCGTCCAGGACGGCCTGGAGTCTGCCCGAGAAAATATCCGGTCCAGAAAGGGGAAGCTCTCTTAGAGCCTTATCCGCTTCTTTCTCAAGCTTAAGATGTTCTAACACTCTATCTCGGCGATGGTTAGTGCAAAGTAGGGCCGTACGAGAAGCCTGTTCAAACTGCATATCAGAAGTGCGAAGCAGCAAATCTGAGATCTTCTTTCGGTCTTCTGCCGAAATAGCTAGGCGGTCTGATTCGCGCAGAGCCGTAATCAAATAACTCTGGTACGCAGCCAGACGCATAGAAGAGCGAGCTGCCCTATCAATGAATGTCAGACGATCTTCTGACTTTTTGAACGAGCGATTCCTCATTGGATTGAATTTGCTCTTCCGAGAGCGGGCGTCTACCACGCGAAAAGCAGACTCGGGTATACGCGGAGTGCTAAAAATTTTTTCATAATCTCCGCTGTCGAATCTATAGCCCGCTTGCACCTCCTTGCGGTACGGACGGAGATGGTAAGAACGGCCAGCTAAGTTATTATAACATGATGAGAAGGGGGCATCCAGTTTCACCGCACTTCCCTTCTGAGCAGGAGACTTCAACTCTGAGTCTATGCAAAATATAGGCTGTGTTTCGTTATCCTCACCACGAGAGGTCGACTGAGACTTTAGTTGAGGGCAGTATTTTATTACCAAGTCGGCCGCTGATAAAATCTCTTTGTTGGGAGTCCGCTGCTCGTATTCGGTTGGGGTGGATTCTTGTGACTGAGAACTTCTAACACTCCCAAAATTCTCCGATCTAGCGGACACAGAATACAGGGAAAAGCTTTCCCCCCTCATCGCCCCATTTATTCGCACGTGACGCCAATTGGGGCTGATGATAACCAAGCTCCTCATCAGACACTTCGGTTAAATGAATAGAAGCGGGAGCAGGATGTGACCGACCCCCAAGATCAGCCGATTCACGGTAGCGGGGCTTATCGGTACGACGAGAGCAATCCCGAGATTTCCTGGCGGGGAGGGAGTCTTCCCTACCACCAGCGGGAACCGTCCCCTGCCGAGCGGGGAGGTCCTCCCGTTCCGGCGAGTCTGGCGGGGGGCGCGAGACGGTATGCGGTGCTGAAGAGCTACGGGGACCTGTCGAATCACCCGCGATTGCGGGTAGGGTCTGCGTAGCTGAAAAAACATGAGAAGAGTTCCCCGAACCTGTCGTATCCCCTGCCCGAGCAGGGAGGGTTCCGGAGAATTGTTGAGCGAAAGCTGACATGGCCTGAAAAAAGAAGTTGCAGGCCTCCGCGGAATCAGGAAGAGACGAGCTCGGGGCCCCGAGAGCGGGACCCACGCCCGGTACTACACGTTGCGGAGCTCCCGATGGGAGCTCGGGTTCTAACGATTGACGTCCCGTAACTCGGGACTGAGCCTCAGAGCCGGACGGGGTGTTGTTATCACCCACGACCTCGGACTGCTGAACACTAGCCTTAGCTATGGAGGTGGTTAATTTTTTAGAACCATCAACCTCGAGCAGGCTATCGGACTTATGTTTGGAGGTGGTAGACAGTTTACCATCGACCTCGCTTTTGTTTTTGGGTTTAGCCCCCGTTTTAGTCTTTTTCGGAGGGGGAACCTTCGGAGGGTTAGCGCCGGGCTGGGACGGCCGCTTTCTCCCTCCACTGCTGCTGTTCGACCGCGGCGCCGAACGGGAAGAAGAGGAGGCTTGATCGAGCGCCTCGGCTAAAGTTAGGTTTTCTTTCGTCATAATTACGACTAAGAAGAAAACTAGAAACAAGAAAGGTCTACTTAGCTGAAATTACGAAGGATTTCTTGCAAAGGTAGTGTAAATAATCCTTGTAACAGTCCAATAAATTCCAGAAAAAACTCGCGAGGGAATCACTGTAATGAACGTGAAGGCACGTCGGCAAAGAAAGAGGGTGTTTTATAACATGTGGGGATTCTTATAGCGCGAGTGTGCGGGGTTTCCCAGGTGGCTAGCAGGGCTGCCAGGGTCAAAAGGTCAATTTTTTAATAGCCGAGGGAATTCTTCTGGCAAAGAATAATGGCACTTGTTATTGGATAGGTAAGTGAAGCGAAAGGAAGTAGATCAATTACTCAGATCATCCTTTCCTCAGTACTCAACATGACCTTATATTAGATATAATCAACGCCACTTCAAGTCTCGGTTGGTCAAAAGATATGGTCATAAAACACATTTATTACAAATTATGATTACTCGGATGTTTCACAAAGTTTACTTAATTTTGCCTTTGTCTCTGCGAGAGTTTTCTCCAGTCTGGCTCGTTCTATTTCTTGAAGTATGGATACGGCAGTCTTCAATTCGGCAATGGCTTCTTTACTTCTTTCCACTTCTCTCTGATATTTCTTGAGAGCTTTCTGTTCCCTTTCTAGTTCCTTAAGCTTTGCCTTCAAGCTCGAGCTAACTATCCTTTGTTCCTTCTTCGGTTTAAGATGTAACTTTTGTGTTTCAACGCTATCGATAATCGTTGTTGCTGACGTCGTTCTCTTTCCTTTTTTGTGGGCGGATTCACCGGAAGTACATCCTTGGTCCAGTAGCTCCGTTTTAAGGCTGACCTTTTCCCCTGCATTTTAAAGGATGAAAATTTGTTGCATTACATACTGGTAATAAGAAAATATTACATTTGTAACTGGATTATTTATCCTAAATGTCTGATAAATGAATAATGTTAACTTTATCTTAAACCATCGGTTTTGGTTAGTTGAGAAAAGATCGACCTTTATAATTTTTTTCTTTCTTTTTAAAATTTGTTGTCGACCCCCCCCCCCCCCCCCCACAAAAAAAAAAAAAAAAATGAATAGTAAGTATGATCAAAGAAAGTTGTGACCAATCGGAGACAGAGAATTATCAAGCCCGTATTCGAACCACGCTACTCAAACATCTTTTCTAAATCACATCCGATCCTTTCGTTTCCTTTAAAAAAATATTTCACAAATATTTGCATTGCGTAGGATAGCTGATTCCTAATTAGAAAAAAAAAATGTATTCTGCCCCCAAAACGTCCATCTTTCTTTGGAGTGATATAAAATGATTGATCTTTCTTATAACTCTTTAAGGAATTTTCGTGAACTTCGCTGTAGTATAAACGCAGTAATTGTACATCACGTTGACCCTGCTAACCCTCTGTTCCAGTCGACAAATATTGACTGATTTGAAGGGCATAATTTAGACTATGACCCTTTACTGATCTCGAGACTTTACTATGTTCATATAGGCACAGGCCATCATATTATTACTGAGATCCCAATGGCAACTATAATAGTCTCAGCCATGTTTCCAAACATGTAAGTTCTATAGACACGTATGGGGCTAACAAAAAAATATCTCAGATGAATGGGTCGACTTGTTGCATGTGAATGTCTCCAGAATCGTGTTTTAACCCGTGTGTCTGATTATGTTCACAAATGAATATTTGAAATAATTTAAAAAGAGTGTCTGAACAAAATGACGAATTGCATGTAATATTGGTAATATTCATATATTTTCAAATGATAAACATATTGCAAAATGTCTATACATTTTTCCATATCAGATCTGAGAACGTAACTTTCATTTACTCGTGTTACGTATGTTAAAAGGGTTAATTGCACCGATTCAGTGGTTTGAACCAGGAATATGCCTACCCTTAAGCCTGGACGTGTGTAATATATATCGTTTAGGTTGATGTACGTCTGATTTTAGAATGTATTTCTTCTTTTTCATTCTTATATTCTTAATAGTAAAATCAGTCCGTTTACACTTGGAGGAGGCAAGGTTGATTAATATCACATCAGCAAACGAAAAGTTTTATTAAATATGATCTTGTAGATGGGAATCATTGTGTATACAGCCTTGCCTGCTCTTTTTAACGTTGCCGTGAAGGACTTGAAAATCCGTGAGGAATTGATGAAATCTTCATTTTTCATAATATCCACTCTCTTGCAATTCAGAAAATGACGTTGTAGACCGAATCGAATGGCCATCATCGACTTCTTACAGTACAGGGCTCCGTTCTTCTGCCGCGATGAAACGTAAAACTTTGCGAGTACTTCATCCAGCTCTGAATGCGGTAATTTCTCGACGGAATCGAGATCAGACTTTGTTGCATGAAGGTATTCTTCGAATATATTCAAGGAATACTTCACTTGTTTCCTGGTGTTTTCGCTGTCGACTTTGCGGACGAAATCTTTCAGGCCGTCGTCGTCGACGAGTTGGAAGCGGGTAGACTCCGGTTCGGCCATGATGACGACACAATATTATGGTGATTGCTCTACATGTATTCCAGCTAAATGGTGATTTGTCGTCTGCGCCATGTATCACGTTAGCTATATGATCAAGCAGCATTGCGTCGCTAAATCTTCTCTTTCTTCTACGGGTTTGTTTGCTCGTTAAGGTACCATGGACTTATAAGTGTCATTGAGTGCATTCATTAAATGCATGTACAGCCTAACTGTGAAAGCAAGGAATCTGCGATGTGTAGATGAAACATTTAGAACTTTACCCATGACCTATTGACGAAGTTAGAACTAACTTCATATCATGATGGATTCGGGATGCAATAATTGTAGAAATAAACAGATAATTAAACACACACAGTTCAATCAATCAATGTTGTATACTTAGGGATTATTAAAATGGCAAAAGAAAATTCTTGAACCTATTTATCCACCAAATGCTTTCTTCTTCTCCTTCATTCCCAATTTTTTGGAAAAAGTGTGTTCTTGAAAAGTGTGAGTGGATGTGTGCGTTTGTTTAGCATTATGTCCGAGGACATTTTCGGACAGAGAACAAAAAAAAAATCATGACAACAATGGTCCTCGGAAGCCGGACAATAGTCCTCGAACGTCGAACAATGAATTTATGCCTTATTCCGTCGACTGTCCGAGGACGAGTAACAATAGAGGAACAATAGTTGTCCTCGGAAGTAAAGCCATGTAAACGTGTGTGTGTGGGTGTGTGTCTATGTTGTGTGTGGGGGTGTGTGTATGGGTGTGTGTGGCGGTGTGCTCTTACATACATGCAGGGTACAGAGTGGGGTACAGAGAACTAAAGAACACAATGATGCCTTTATTCCGTCATGTTTGTAGGGTACAAAATACAATACAAATCAATGTATGTAGGAGTATGCGTGTGTGGGTGTGTGGGTGTGTACCAACAGAGGTATACTTGTGTTACTAAATGGACAGTCAAACACAATAGATGCCTTTATTCCGTCAGGCTTGTGTGGCTTTTTTTTTTTGCTGCTTGTGTGGCTATTTGAACAATAGAGAGAACAAAGGGAAAGACACACAAGTATACCTGTGTGAGTATGGGTGTGTGAGTGTGTGTGTAGGACGGGGGTGGGGTTGAGGTGCAGGGAGGCCAGTAAAATGTATATGGTGTCATATGACATTACATGTATATTATTTCCCTTGTTCATGGGGGGGGGGGCTATTTTATGAAAAGATTTCATTTAATGCTTTCTGTATAATTTTGAACATCAGTTATTCATTTATAGAAGATTTTACATGATAATGTGCTTTATTGCTATATACTTTCATTTAAATTTTGATTTATGATTCATGTATAATAATTGAGTAGAATCAAAGTAAAGATCATTGGGGAAAAAAAGGTGTTTGTGTGCCGCGATGAAATATAAGGATTCTTGTGCCACTTGCCTTCTTTCTAGGAGATTCAGAGAAAGTAAACTGTCATGTTTGAGATCTTAGAAGTGGGGACACAGCCCCCCCCCCCCCCCCCCCCCCCCGGAACATAATCTGTCATAATATACACGTACACACAGATGTCTATTTTCCCCTTTTTTGTTTATCAGCAGTTTGCAGGCCTATGCCCCCCACAAACAATCCTCAATCCATACTGTGAGCGGCTCGAAGCTGCCTACAAAGTTATATCACTCAAAACACAAGAATAATGTAGGGCCGAGTCTGTTTGTTTATTTAAGCCATGGACTGTAAACAAAAATAATTGTTTAATGTTGGGAAACAGTGCCCAACTTTAGTACCTCTAATCATACGAGTTTTGAACTGTTACGGAAAACTTGATGAAAGCGTGTCTCTCTTTACCACACTCTGGTCTATCTCGCTCTCTAAGTTCTACGGAAGCTTAAAATTGCCCCCAGAAGACAAGACGAGAAGATAGGGAAACGAGTCAAGAAGACAAGAAGAGGAGACGAGAAGATGAGATACTGGATCTTGTCAAGTCAACTTGATGAGGAATAGAAGACAGGAAGATGACATAGTGGATCTCGTCCAATCGACTTCATGAGGATGAGATACTGGATTTTGTCAAGTCAACTTGACGAGCAAGGATTTTGTCTTCTAATCTTCTCTTCCTGGTTGACTTGACGAGATCCAGTATCTAGTCTCCTTGTCTTCTCGTCCTCACCAAGTCGACTTGACAAGATCGAATATCTCGTCTTTTTGTCTTGTCTCGTCGTCCCGTCTTTTCGTCCTAATTTATCTCGTCTTCTGCGGTTGAGGCTATGTTGGCGTGATTTGGGCACCCTCATTATTATTCATGAGCTCGGATTCCGCGCGCGCGCTCTCTTCCATAGAGATTGTACATGATGCATCGAGGTGCGTGAGAATACCTACCAGGACTTCGAATATTGGTTAGACAGTTAGTTTGGCGCGATTCCAGGATTATTGGCGTAATTTTGGCATTTCTTTGTTTTTACAATTGAAATCACTTAAAAGAATGGAAATAAAGGTGTCATATTGTGAGATTTAATGTACAAAATGATATCCAACCCTTAAAATATCAATAAATGTAAACAGATAGAACTTTTCCGACTTTTCATTTTCTTCTTGTTTCATATTTGACAAAATACAGTAAGACTGGCGCGATTCCAGCATTATTGGCGTAATTTTGGCATTTCTTTGTTTTTACAATTGAAATCACCTAAAAGAATGGAAATAAAGGTGTCATATTGTGAGATTTAATGTACAAAATGATATCCAACCCTTAAAATATCAATAAATGTAAACAGATAGAACTTTTCCGACTTTTCATTTTCTTCTTGTTTCATATTTGACAAAGTACAGTAAGACTGGCGCGATTCCAGCATTATTGGCGTAATTTTGGCATTTCTTTGTTTTTACAATTGAAATCACCTAAAAGAATGGAAATAAAGGTGTCATATTGTGAGATTCAATGTACAAAATGATATCCAACCCATAAGATATCGATAAATGTTTTTTTTTTTTTAAATTCCGACTTTTCATTTTCTTCTTGTTTCATATTTGACAAAGTACAGTAAGACTGGCGCGATTCCAGCATTATTGGCGTAATTTTGGCATTTCTTTGTTTTTACAATTGAAATCACCTAAAAGAATGGATATAAAGGTGTCATATTGTGAGATTCAATGTACAAAATGATATCCAACCCATGAGATATCAATAAATGTAAACAGATAGAACTTTTCCGACTTTTCATTTTCTTCTTGTTTCATATTTGACAAAGTACATTAAGACTGGCGGGATTCCAGCATTATTGGCGTAATTTTGGCATTTCTTTGTTTTTACAATTGAAATCACCTAAAAGAATGGAAATAAAGGTGTCATATTGTGAGATTCAATGTACAAAATGATATCCAACCCATAAGATATCGATAAATGTTTTTTAAAAAATAAAATCCGACTTTTCATTTTCTTCTTGTTTCATATTTGACAAAGTACAGTAAGACTGGCGCGATTCCAGCATTATTGGCGTAATTTTGGCATTTCTTTGTTTTTACAATTGAAATCACCTAAAAGAATGGAAATAAAGGTGTCATATTGTGAGATTCAATGTACAAAATGATATCCAACCCATAAGATATCGATAAATGTTAAAAAAAAAAAAAAATCCGACTTTTCATTTTCTTCTTGTTTCATATTTGACAAAGTACATTAAGACTGGCGGGATTCCAGCATTATTGGCGTAATTTTGGCATTTCTTTGTTTTTACAATTGAAATCACCTAAAAGAATGGAAATAAAGGTGTCATATTGTGAGATTCAATGTACAAAATGATATCCAACCCATAAGATATCGATAAATGTTTAAAAAAAAATAAAATCCGACTTTTCATTTTCTTCTTGTTTCATATTTGACAAAGTACAGTGAGACTGGCGCGATTCCAGCATTATTGGCGTAATTTTGGCATTTGAGATCGAGATCAGAGCGAGCGCGATTAAATTAGCGCGGCGCGCCCGTACTTATGAATATTCATAATTGCTCGTTCAATAGCTGCCCAAATGACGCCAACATAGCCTCAACCGTCTTCTGCGGGCACTTTTGACCTTCCGTAAAGTTCGTCTTGCGCAACAACGAACAGCTTGCCAGTAAGAAATGATTAACTAGAGTCGATTAGTTTCAATTCTAGAAACTACACTTTATTATAGAAAAAATCAGCTGAGATACAAAATAACCGCATACTCAAGTCCTGGTATAATTTACAATTACAAGCAGAGCGTTGTAAGATAGGTACCCATTCACACTCACATAGTTAGAGCGGTCTAAAAGCGGTCTTATTAAGTTATTAGTAAAGCATACCAAATACAAAAACATCAGTTAGAATATTATTATTGATATCATACAATTAAAGAGAAATTATTTTTACTTACTTCACTCCGCTAAACATGCTAAACAGAGTAATATTTGCATTCTAAATAAGTTGGGTAAAATCTTATATCATACAATTAAACAGAAATTATTTTTACTTACAGCATTCCGCTGAACATGCTAAACACAGTACATGTATTTGCACTCTAAAAAAATGGATAAGATTTATCCAGTACTGGGGGGATGTAACATGAATTTTTTGTTGGGTAGAACAGTACCCAATATTTAGTAAATTTAACTCAATATTGGGTACATTTTATTACCGAATATTGCGTAAGATTTTAAACATGCATGTTCCCATTTCACACAGTATTGGGTAAGATTTACCTAGTAACTGATTTTAAGGTGTGCTTGCATAAAACATCTTAAACGGTTTTATAATACCAACGCAATTAGAGACAGAAACTACAATCCTGATAATCAAACATATCCCCTTTACACACATGAATGCGTACCTATAATACTTTTCCTTAGAGTGGAATGAAAGGCAACAAACATTAGCCTATAATCATGTAGATAATTGTCAGCCTATTACAAATATCTAGAAATTACTCCTGTTTTTTATTGTTATGTTATTGTTATGTTTAAGAAGGAGAACAATGTCTCAAAAAGTTGCAGTTTCCTTGCTAGACATTACACCATGGGGGCTGCCATTTTCTTTACAAAGTAATGTCAGAGCAGTTATATTTATGAGATACCTACTGACCCGTATACTAGATACGATGACACTCATGATCACCAGTGATCTTTTGTTAAGCAGGATTTGGCACACACATGTTGCTAGGTCAGACAAAGGTTTGTCAATTCTTCAAAGAAGTGACAAAGACCTCACCTGTGTGAGACGCTGGGGGTAACAAGATGGCTGCCAGTTTGCATTGATGGCTTTAGTTGTACAATAGCTATTCATTATGTAACATCATATCCATTGTGTACAGGTAAATAGACATGTACTAATGTGACATCACAGTTTTTCAAAATGGCAGTCCCATGGGATTATCTAGCAAGGAATCTGCAAACTTTCGAGAGATTGTTCTCCTGAGTAATCAATGGGGGTACAAGATCTTTTGAACAGGCTGACAATTTTCCACTTGATTATCAGCTAATATTTGTTGAGTTTCATTCTCCTTTGATGGTTTCTAAATAATTACAACATGTAAAAACAGCTCTGTCCCTTGTTAAAAGTCTTTGTATCGCAGATGTTAAAAAGAAAATTTTACTACAGTGCGTATAAAAAAGCATACGCAACTTTGATAGCTACTAATTAAAAAGTTATAACCAATGTGACGTTGAAATGTAATTTCAAGTGAAGAGTAACTTGTTTTCGATTAGAGTAGGGTGACCGATACCTGAAAATCTCGTTATCGTTATCGTAATCGGTCATTGTGACCAGCCCTTAAAGACTGGAAAATACAAGGAAGGGTACACGTGTTGAGAATTACCAGTGATTACCACAGTGGACTTTCATGAAAAAATATACCTTAAACAAGGGATGCGGATTAAGCCAAGACTGTGTTATCATGGCAAAGCAAATATGCAAACGTACAAAATATATTGAAATAACTAAGCAATTGCTTTCAAAGTGAAACAACAAATGCATAATTGGCTTTGACCTACAGCATTGCTTCAGCCCAAACTTGGTACAAGAGGATTTTGACAGTACATTTTGAAAAGCATGTTGCTCAGTCATCCCATGCAGCACGGTTATGAATAAGGTATCATTAGACAGAATATAAATTGCTCTTTACTATGAAATAATCTTCAAGTTCATAGAGGTTTATACAACATTTTCATTAGACGCTACCAAAGTTGGTTATACTTTTTTATACGCGTGACATGTTAAACACAGTAGTATTCGATTGCGTGAAATATGTAAAAATTCCAACACAACTACATGTACCTTTTACCCCCAGTATTTGCAACATTATTTCAATCGAACACACAAATTCACGCATATCCCACCAGACAATCAAAAAATGTGCATTTATTTAACCCCAGGACTGCTCTTGCACATAATTCTATTAGGCACTCTGGCCCTGATGTATGGAATTCCCTTCCTCCCGAAATAAAAAAACATGACTTTAATGTACTCTTTCAAGCGAGCAGCAAAAAATCACCTAATTAAGCAATATTCCCCACAATAATGATTTTGTAGTACACCCATAATACCTTGTATAATTATGTAAATAAGACCCATGACTTGGCACATTTTCACCTCTTTGGGAGGCAGATATGATATTAGTTTACAAAACGAGTTTACCACTTGCTATTATATTAATATCATGTCTGCCTCTCAAACCGGATGATTAACTCTCTATTGTTAATACAGTTGTTATTTAAAATATTTGGAAAGGTACAATTGCCTCACTTTATCCTCCTCTCTTCATCCCTATTTCTCTCTGTATCCTCTTCCCTTTCTCTCTTTCATTATTTTATCATTATATTTTATCTCAAAGGGCTTTCTTGCTGTCAAGCCTCGGCTTATTATGAAAACCCTCTTGTTTGATTTCTCTTTCTATAATCCTACTGTTAGCCTTGTAGTTTAAGATATATTAATGTCATGATGTTCCATTGTATTGTATATCGCATAATTTGTATAACGTATGCATTCCATTATTTGATGAATTGAGAAATCAAGCAGAAATAAATAAATCAAATCAAATCAAATGTATATAGATGCTCCTGCTAATCAAACCCGTTTCCTTTACCATCATGAATAAATCCGTAGCTATATTACTTATTAAATAATTTCTAAATGATTACATCATTACATTACAATATATTTGAGCTTTGATGAAAAACATATACTTCTTGCATGCATTTCCTTGTTGAAATTCTTTGTATCGCAGAGGTTAAAAAAGAAAATTCTGTTTGACAGAATGCAGCACTACGCTAGATATGTTAAACAGTGTAGTATTCGGTTGCATAAAACATGTAAAACAGTTTTAAAATAGCAACGCAACTAGAAAATGAAACTATAGTCAAACCTATCGCCACCCACATTTGCGCTTCAAAAAATGATATGTAATCAATACATATAAAAACCAAAAAAATGTAATCCTACATCCATTTTATATCATAATCTTATTTATTTGCATGAATGTAGGGGAGCGTTTCATGAAAGGAAGTTGTCGGGTATTTTATCCGACAACTGTTATAAGCTACTGAAATCCTTGCATCTGATTGGCTGAGAGCAAATTTGTCGGATAAAATATCTGACAAGTCCTTTCATGAAACGCCCCCCTGGTCTACTCATTTCAAGAACATATAGGTACCACTGACATTATCCATAAAGTTTGATTTTCTATTAGAAATTTATATCTGACCATAAAAAATTGCGTTTAGTTAAAAATATCTACATCAATTTCGTGGGTTTTTTTAAATGCTACATTCTTAGAACAGTGGCCTTCTCCGATAACTGCAATACAGAGCAGTGTGACCTCCATAAATGATCGCGCACTGACCTATCCCACACTTGGTTTGCTGCACGGTTTGTAATGTACATAGAAAGGGACATCACGATTTCAGTTTCAAAACATGCTGCATCCACAAATTTTCAAAAGTGAATGATTTTACCTCACATAGATTTTATAAAAGAGTGATTATATTATCCAATTAATGATCCGAGTATTTTTTAAAAATTTCCAGAAGACATGATATTCTTACTTTGGATGCTTTTTCAATTGAATCTTACTTAAAGATAAAGTAGAGTTCTGGTCCTGAGAGTTCATTGACAAAGAAAATGTTTCAAAGCAATTAGGAAATGTTGATCATGTGTTCATGAAAATGTTGATCATGTGTTCATGAAAATTGGTGTATATTGTGAGGTTTTGGAATCATCAAAATGATAAGAAACTGACCGAAACTCTCTGAAAAGCACATGGACTGCACACAGAAATGGGTATATGGGACGGCACACACATGTGGCATGATGTTCGACCGGAACACTTCAGCTATTTCTGGTCATATTTGGAATATGAGGGCATTTGATAAGCAATCCTTTTCAGAGGACATGTCTAACTATGCTGTTCTTCAAAACTGATATTAAAGGAATGAGAAAGCTCACAAATTAATTTTCACCTTTCCCAGAACTCAACCTTCTCTTCAAACACTGAACGAGACACGTCATTCATTGCGCAGTTTGTCTTTGAAAGAAAAGGGTGACCGAATGGGATAGGGTCATTTATTTTAATAACCTCATCAAAAAAAGGAAAGCGGACACTATTTATAGTTAAGATTTTCAAACAAATATTAGCTATAAACTTAGCTGTCATATATCAAAATAAACATAAATTAATCTTCTTTAAGATGATAGGCAATTGGAATCATATTATTCACGCATAGCTTTTTAACAATAAATTAGTCGCTGAAAGAAATTTGCAAAAATTGGGTATCTGGCCATTCAGATGTTGAGCATTTCCATCTTCTAGGGTCAAATTAAAACAATTTACTTATCAAAACCATACAGTCCCGAGACTACATTTGACATCCAGAGTACAATCCTCCTCATTGTTTCTCATTTTTTGTATTCATAGTTTGAACAAGAATATCTTAAAGATGCACGTGTTCATTAACATTGAATGGCTACTTGTTCTATTTATTGCAATTTTCTTAATCAGGCCTTCTTAGGTTAAATGAATGTGCCTATCCAAGCGTGAAACTTCAAAACTTTATCTCAATTGATGTTGGTAGAGTTATCTGTAATATGATATAAGTATTTTATTTTGTTTTATTGACGGTTTATATATCCACATTTTATAATTTTTTGTTTTTGGCCGGGTGTAATTATTTTAAAACTTGTATATCGTCACCATATAGTATGTCAACAAAATATTACCCCCCCCCCCCCCCACACACAAAAAAGAAATACGAAAGAAATAGTCTTGCCATATGAAAAGACATACTGGATTATGAAAGTATAACTATTTCACAAGCAGTCAGTGAAAATTCCGTCCGATTTGGTCTAACAGTCATGAAAAAACAGGGATTTTTGTAAAGCATATCATAGGTCCCTTTCTTCCATGTTTTGTCACCTGGATATTCTTGGCATATTATGAATGAAAAAAAATTTGTTCGCCGAACACAGGTTTGCTTACATATTAAAATTGTTATGCCCTTTATTTGCAGCAACAATAACAAGAAGAATGGCCATGGTAATTATTATGATAAATGAAGCACTGTCATAACAAATTAACAATTATAGCATATAAAAACAAACCAGTAGCTTTCTTTTCAAACCATTCAAAAGAAGTGTGAAATTGTTAATTGTGCTTTGTGAGTCTCCCTTCTGTCAAACTTGGATGGAAGGGACTGATGACATACGTTACAATTCAATTCAAGACTTTATTCCAGACTCAGCTGCAGAAGCAGAGGTCCATATAACACATTTACATGAGAAGAGAACATAAAGAATCAGGGAACAAGAATACAAAGATAAGCGTATAAGAGAAACCACAAAACTAATATAGCACTAGAACTAAGCAATGGGACTATAGCAATGGGACTATAGCACTAGAACTAACCCCATGGGATAATATCTAGCAAGGAATCTGCAAACTTTAGAGAGACTGTTCTCCTTCTGAGTAATCAATGGGGTACAGTGTATTTTCAAGATATTTTGAACAGGCTGACAATTTTCCACATGATTATCAGCTAAATATTTGTTGAGTTTCATTCCCCTTTGATGGTTTCTAAATAATTACAACATGTAAAAACAACTCTGTCCCTTATTAAAAGTCTTTGTATCGCAGAGGTTAAAAAGAAAATTTTACTACAGTGCGTATAAAAAAAACATACGCAACTTTGATAGCTACTAATTAAAAAGTTATAACCAATGTGACCTTGAAATGTAATTTCAAGTGAAGAGTAACTTGTTTTCGATTAGTGACCAGCCCTTAACCCTTTCAGGACAGGAATTATTTAAGGGCTAAATTGATCACATTTTTTTCCTTCAAATTGGCAACAATTATATTTTTCTTTCAGTGCTACATGGTTCGAATAAGGTGTAATTTCTTTGAAAACAATATACATGGTTAGGAATTTTGTCGAAAAATTGAATAAATTGCCAATTTTGATGAAAAAGAATGACTTTGAACCTCTCAATGTGTTGCCAATTTAAGGATTGTAAAGCTTATTCTCATTTTTTAAATTTCTGGCATCAAACACAATATGGTCAAGCAACAAAAATGGACACAGTGTGTGCAGAAATTTTTGCTCTTTCTACTCGTGCATCTGGTATATTTTTTAGAGCTCTGAATCAAAGGTTTTGAGCTAAACCACAAAATGTGGTTCAGTTGTCTCGAAAGGGTTAAAGACTGGAAAATACAAGGAAGGGTACACGTGTTGAGAATTACCAAAGTGATTACCAAAGTGGACTTTCATGAAAAAATATACCTTAAACAAGGGATGCGGATTAAGCCAAGTCTGTGTTATGATGACAAAGCAAATATTAATTTTGCTTGTAATAAGCCTTTTCTGGAGTCTGAGTTGACTTGAGCCATTTCTATTCAAACGTACAAAATGTCATTGAAATAACTAAGCAATTGCTTTCAAAGTGAAACAACAAATGCATAATTGGCTTTGACCTACAGTAATTGCTTCAGCCCAAACTTGGTACAAGAGGATTTTGACAGTACATTTTGAAAAGCATGTTGCTCAGTCATCCCATGCAGCACGGTTATGAATAAGGTATCATTAGACAGAATGTAAATTGGTCTTTACTGTGAAATAAACTTCAAGTTCATAGAGGTTACAACATTTTCATTAGACGCTACCAAATTTGGTTATATTTTTTATACGCGAGACATGTTAAACACAGTAGTATTCGATTGCATGAAATATGTAAAAACCGTTTCAAAATTTCCAACACAACTATATAGACTGAAACTATACTCCTGTTAATCAAACCTGTTTCCTTTACCATCATGAATAAATCCGTAGCTATATTACTTATTAAATAATTTCTAAATGATTACAATATGTAAGTTATGATTACAATATATTTGAGCTATGATGAAAAACATATACTTCTTGCATGCATTTCCTTGTTGAAATTCTTTGTATCGCAGAGGTTAAAAAAGAAAATTCTGTTTGACAGAATGCAGCACTACGCTAGATATGTTAAACAGTGTAGTATTCGGTTGCATAAAACATGTAAAACAGTTTTAAAATAGCAACGCAACTAGAAAATGAAACTATAGTCAAACCTATCGCCACCCACATTTGCGCTACAAAAAATGATATGTAATCAATACATATAAAAACAAAAAAAATTACATCCCACATCCATTTTATATCAAAATCTTATTTATTTGCATGAATGTAGGTCTACTCATTTCAAGAACATATAGGTACCACTGACATAATCCATAAAGTATGATTTTCTATTAGAAATTTATATCTGACCATAAAAAATTGCGTTTAGTTAAAAATATCTACATCAATTTCTTGGGGGTTTTTTTTAATGCTACATTCATAGAACAGTGGCCTTCTCCGATAACTGCAATACAGAGCATGCAGTATGACCTCCATAAATGATCGCGCACTGACCTATCCCACACTTCGTTTGCTGCACGCTTTGCAATGTACATAAAAAGGGACATCACGATTTCAGTTTCAAAACATGCTGCATCCACAAATTTTCAAAAGTGAATGATTTTACCTCACATAGATTTTATAAAAGAGTGATTATATTATCCAATTAATGATCCGAGTATTTTTTAAAAATTTCCAGAAGACATGATATTCTTACTTTGGATGCTTTTTCAATTGAATCTTACTTAAAGATAAAGTAGAGTTCTGGTCCTGAGAGTTCATTGACAAAGAAAATGTTTCAAAGCAATTAGGAAATGTTGATCATGTGTTCATGAAAATTGGTGTATATTGTGAGGTTTTGGAATCATCAAAATGATAAGAAACTGACCGAAACTCTCTGAAAAGCACATGGACTGCACACAGAAATGGGTATATGGGACGGCACACACATGTGGCATGATGTTCGGCCGGAACACTTCAGCTATTTCTGGTCATATTTGGAATATGAGGGCATTTGATAAGCAATCCTTTTCAGAGGACATGTCTAACTATGCTGTTCTTCAAAACTAATATTAAAGGAATGAGAAAGCTCACAAATTAATTTTCACCTTTCCCAGAACTCAACCTTCTCTTCAAACACTGAACGAGACACGTCATTCATTGCGCAGTTTGTCTTTGAAAGAAAAGGGTGACCGAATGGGATAGGGTCATAACCTTATCAAAAAAAGGAAAGCGGACACTATTTATTAAAAACAAACAAATATTAGCTATAAACTTAGCTGTCATATATCAAAATAAACATAAAATTAATCTTCTTTAAGATGATAGGCAATTGGAATCATATTATTCACGCATAGCTTTTTAACAATAAATTAGTCGCTGAAAGAAATTTGCAAAAATTGGGTATCTGGCCATTCAGATGTTGAGCATTTCCATCTTCTAGGGTCAAATTAAAACAATTTAAAAAAAAACACTCACGAGAAAAACTTGAATTTACTTATCAAAACCATACAGTCCCGAGACTACATTTGACATCCAGAGTACAATCCTCCTCATTGTTTCTCATTTTTTGTATTCATAGTTTGAACAAGAATATCTTAAAGATGCACATGTTCATTAACATTGAATGGCTACTTGTTCTATTTATTGCAATTTTCTTAATCAGGCCTTCTTAGGTTAAATGAATGTGCCTATCCAAGCGTGAAACTTCAAAACTTTATCTCAATTGATGTTGGTAGAGTAGAAGTTTTCTTTAATATGATATAAGTATTTTATTTTGTTTTATTGACGGTTTATATGGAAATTTTGAATAATAAAAAGTAGCCACATTTTTTTTTTTTTTTTTTTGCCGGGGGTAATTATTTTAAAAGTTGGATATCGTCACCATATAGTATGTCAACAAAATATTACCCCCCCCCCCCCCCACACAAAAAAGAAATACGAAAGAAATAGTCTTGCAATATGAAAAGACATACTGGATTATGAAAGTATAACTATTTCACAAGCAGTCAGTGAAAATTCCGTCCGATTTGGTCTAATAGTCATGAAGAAACAGGGATTTTTGTAAAGCATATCATAGGTCCCTTTCTTCCATGTTTTGTCACCTGGATATTCTTGGCATATTATGAATGAAAAAAAATTTGTTCGCCGAACACAGGTTTACTTACATATTAAAATTGTTATGCCCTTTATTTGCAGCAACAATAACAAGAAGAAGGGCCATGGTAATTATTATGATAAATGAAGCACTGTCATAACAAATTAACAATTATAGCAGATAAGAACAAACCAGTAGCTTTCTTTTCAAACCATTCAAAAGAAGTGTGAAATTGTTAATTGTGCTTTGTGAGTCTCCCTTCTGTCAAACTTGGATGGAAGGGACTGATGACATACGTTACAATTCAATTCAAGACTTTATTCCAGACTCAGCTGCAGAAGCAGAGGTCCATATAACACATTTACATGAGAAGAGAACATAAAGAATCAGGGAACAAGAATACAAAGATAAGCGTATAAGAGAAACCACAAAACTAATATACCACTAGAACTAAGCAATGGACACATATTACAAAAGATTAAAGCTGCGATAATGAAGTGCTTACTATCAACAATGGACATAATGGGCAAAGAATGGACAAAGAATACTAAAGCGAGAACATAAAAAGAAATACTGGAGGAGGCACAATAAATAATTAAGAAAGAGAGAGAGAAATAGACCCAAGAAACAGACATAATATGAAAATATTTACAAGTGTCATGATAAATTATGGTACTAAGATAATACTAGTGACAGGCAGTGAATAGAAGAAAAAAAATCGTAAAAGAGACGATATGGAAATATATAAAAGGCAAGATGAATAAAAATCACCATTTCTTTATGATTACTGGACCAAAGCATATGGGTCTTCACTGACTGGTATAGATATAGTTGTAGTTTCATAATTCAGTATGACTTTTCATATTGCAAGACGATTTCTTTCGTAATCGATTCTCAAATGCCCGTTGTTTTGGGGGGACATATTGTATATTATCGTATTCCGTGAAAGTCCATGTAAAGATCATAAGGAAGACATACGCATGGTTAGAATGTGTTAGCCAAAGGAATATTATTTTTGTATTCCCCCAAGCTTTTCCAATTTAGCCTTTGTCTCAGCGAAGCTCTTCTCCAATTGGATTTTCTCCGTTTGTTCCATTTTGGATATAGTAGCTTCCAATTTCGCAATAGCAATTTTACTTTTCTCTGCCCCTCTTTGGAACTTCTTGAGTGCTTTTCTTTCCTTCTCTAATTCATTTTTCTTTGCATCTAGACTCACCCTGACTTTAACCTTCTTCTTTGTAGGCTCGTTATTTTTAGGTGCCCCTGGTGGCGCCCGTTTTACGGACTTTGTTGATGCCGCTCTTAAAGGTGGCAATTGAGGTTTCGTTATTTTAGCAGGTGCCTCTGGTGTTTCATCTTTTACGACAAGTGCCGCTTGGTCTTCCTCTTTTACGACAAGTGCTGCTTGTTCTTCCTCTTTCACGACAGGTGCCGCTTGTGGTTCCTTGTTTGTAGTCGATGGTACTTGTGGTGTCGCAGAGTCAAGGAGCTCCTGTCTTTTGAGCTTGCGTTTTTTGGAGCTCCCTTTTTCGGTCTGCTCCGTTTTGTCGGGGCTACCCTTTTTACCTGAAGTTTAGAGACAAAATTAGTGAAACGATTGTGGTCTTTCAACCCTCGATGTTTTACGGTTTGTTAAGCCCGGCTCACACGATGCATCATTTGGATTACGTCATTACTTGAGCTAATCGAGCCTATAAAGACAATTAACCGATACGCCAGTTATGAAAGTAGACCTACTGGTTGCACTTTTATTTTGCAATCATTTTTAAACGATATCATTCTTTCATGACGCGCAAAAGACCATACAATTCACTGACGTGGCCCTTACGTTAGCAAATGATGCCATGTGTGGGATTATTGCCTTCATAGGCTCGATTAGCGCAGGTTATGACGCAATCGAAAGGAGAGAGGAGAGAAGAGAGAGGAGAGAAGCGAAATTCAGATCGAGATCGGCAACCATGCAGCATTCTGTAATGAGCAACAAGGGCATTTTGGGCTTTTGCTAAACAGTCGGGTAACGTCGCGTCGCGTTGGTAGAAATTTTCGAACATTTTTCAGGAAGGTGTCTTCAAGGGGACAAATTGAAAAAGAGTCCATATCAGTATGATTTTTCCCGTTTTCAGGCTAAAAACGACAAACAAGGGAATAAAGAAAACAATAGAAGGATAATGCAAAGAAAAACATGAACTATAAAGAGAGAATAGAAGGGTAGGAAGGATGGAAGAAAATATGATGAAAGGAAACAAAGAATACAACAAAAGGAAAGTTGGAAAGTAAAAATAAGTGGATAAAAACAAAGAATAACATAAAGAAAGATAGAGACATAAATGATAGAAGGATAAAGATATTAAGAGTAACATAAGGAAAGATAGAAGAG
This sequence comes from Heliocidaris erythrogramma, assembly GCA_025617745.1. Taxonomy (NCBI): domain Eukaryota; kingdom Metazoa; phylum Echinodermata; class Echinoidea; order Camarodonta; family Echinometridae; genus Heliocidaris; species Heliocidaris erythrogramma. Next base: position 41,441,417 of record CM046854.1, on the reverse strand, counting down.
AAGATGATAATTTGAATAAAGGAATAACATAACGAAAGAAAAGATGAAAGGAAAACAAAATGATAGGATAAAAGCAAAGAATGTTTTAAGGAAAGTAAGTAAAGATGGGAAGCAGAAAATGATTTTAAAAAGAATAAATTTATTCAAAATCGACGAAAAATGCTACTTCTCCTCTATTTCACACCGTATTTTGAATCTGATTGTTTTATCTGATAGGGCTGGGTAGGGGCTGTCAAACCTCTACACAGAATTTTGAAATTCATTAATTATGCAAATTTATTGTAATTTATTCAAAATCAACAGAAAATGCATTTATAATCATAAAACATTAATTTGATAATTCATTTCTCACATTTATCTTCAAGGTTCTATCAGAAATTACATAAATTAACAGCCATTCCACAGATCTACACTTCTGGCGGGGACATATATTACGCATCGCGTAATTACTAATTCAGTTGTTTTTAATCCTTTTATTATTTTTTTCTTTCCACCTTTCCTTTCATTACGTTATTCTGTTATTGCTTTCATCATTTTGTTTTCCATCTTTCATAATGTTACTGTTTATATTTATTCTTTTTATCCTCTTTTTTTTATTGCTTTCAATCTTCACTTTGTTATTCTTTGTTCCCTTTTATCATCTTCTCTTCCACCTTTCTTCATGTTTATATTTATCTTTTTATCATTTTTCTCTCTATCTCTCGCTTTGTCATTTCTTGCTTTTATCCTTCTATCAATTGTCTTTCCATCCTTCCTCTCGTTATGATATTTTTTGTTTCCTGTTATCATTTTCTCCCCCACCTTCCTCACGTTAATCTTTATCCTTCTATCATTTCTCTCTCTGTCTTTCTTTATATAAGTTAAACTTTTTTTATCCTATCATTTCTCTATCTTTCATATTATTCTTTTTAAAATCATTTTCTGCTTCCCATCTTTACTTACTTTCCTTAAAACATTCTTTGCTTTTATCCTATCATTTTGTTTTCCTTTCATCTTTTCTTTCGTTATGTTATTCCTTTATTCAAATTATCATCTTCTCTTCTATCTTTCCTTATGTTACTCTCAATATCTTTATCCTTCTATCATTTATGTCTCTATCTTTCTTTATGTTATTCTTTGTTTTTATCCACTTATTTTTACTTTCCAACTTTCCTTTTGTTGTATTCTTTGTTTCCTTTCATCATATTTTCTTCCATCCTTCCTACCCTTCTATTCTCTCTTTATAGTTCATGTTTTTCTTTGCATTATCCTTCTATTGTTTTCTTTATTCCCTTGTTTGTCGTTTTTAGCCTGAAAACGGGAAAAATCATACTGATATGGACTCTTTTTCAATTTGTCCCCTTGAAGACACCTTCCTGAAAAATGTTCGAAAATTTCTACCAACGCGACGCGACGTTACCCGACTGTTTAGCAAAAGCCGGCATTTTGTGGTTCGTTGAGGTGGATGGCGGAGGGATATTAATTTGTATGACATGGGTTCAGCAAAAGAGATTTAAGTTCTTTTTTTTTAAACGGTGCAGTCTATTTCCTTAAGGTTTGGATCGAGACTGTTCCAAAATTTGGGACCTGTAAAGACGAATGTTTTGTGTGCTAAGAGCGTTCTCGTGCGGGGAAGACGGAAAAGTTTGCATTGTTGGGTAGTTGTGGAGTGTATTGTCAGTTGTGAAAAGGTCTGCGAGAGCATTCAGACGTTCATTATTGATTACCCAGATTATAAAGGTATAAGTCAGACACTTTGAGAACTTTATTACTATGAAAGAGCTGGTCAGTATATGAGAGATAACCTGTAAGGGATACAATCCTCATGGCCTTTTTTTTGGTAGTAGTAGTAATATGTTTAATTGTTGCGCGGTAGAGTTGCCCCATACTAAAATTCCATAATTAAGATATGGAAAACATAAGGTTAGGTAAAGAGACAATAAAATAAAGGGTGGGAATTGATATTTCAGCTTGTTAATTACTCATGTTTATAAGAATAAGGTTTGACGAGTTAATATCAGTATGTGGTTTCCAGGAGAGCTTATCGTCAAAATTTTGTAGTTTTGTGGTTTTCACTTTTTCGATAGGTTTGTTATCAAAAAGAATATTAGCAGGCAGGGATTGAAGAGTATTGCTGAAGAGCATGTAATTTGTTTTCTTAGGTTTAGAGACAACTTGTTCGCCTTTATCCACTCCGTTACAAGTTTCAGCACGGAATTGACTGTTGAAAGTAAAATTGCTGGTTCTCGATGGGAGAAAAAAGGATTGGAATCATCAGCAAACAATATGAAAGATAAAATGGAGGACGATTTATAAAAGTCATTGATGTATAAGATAAAAAGGAAAGGTCCAAGGAAAGATCCTTGTGGCACTCCACAATGTACTGGTTGCGCCACCGACGAGAGAGGGCAGTATTTGAGCGTACAGTGTAGTGTCCTTGTATTAAAGAGTTGCGACAACTGGGGATTTGAACGTCATTTTGTTTCCACTATTAGGTAACATTTCTATTCAATTCCGATGAGCACCTGGGTGTTCTCAATAGAAAGAATTCGAACGCCATTTTGTTTCCAGAAAAGTGGGACGTCCATGTCGCAACTCTTTAATACAGGGACACTAGTACAGTGCAGAGCCATCCATACTGGTACCAGCGTTGCCAGGTGTACGATAATTATCGTATTTGTACGATAATTTGGCCCTCTGTACGCTGTACGATCAATAATTCCAAAAAGGTGAAATGTGCTAGACACCTATCATGGTCCATGCACCTATTCCACTCAGCTACTCCATGTTGCGTGCCTGATCTAACATGCGGTGATAGAACATTGATTTTACGAATTTATGAATTTCACACATTGGATTTTGCCTCTGGTACATTAGAAATATAATAGTGAACTGGAATTTATGAGAGTTTCTTCTAACCGGCTAGACTGGGCTTGCTTTCGGGCGGACGTACGTCTGCTACATGGTCGTCTGCTAGCGCACGATCTCATTGGATGTCGTCGATCTCACGTGATCGGTACACGCCCACATTAGGTCATCGATAACAAATATTGGAATTCACGTGTAGTATGGCAAATTATTTTTTTTTTTTTTTGGGGGGGGGTCAAAAGCATGCATATTCCCGAGGATTTGTGCGGGGCTTATTGGACTCATCGATCCTCAATTATACCCTTTCAGAACTTTAAATTTCATGTAAATCACATTTTTCATAATTTCAAATAAATACTAGGGGAATTAAAATCATTTCAAAACCCCTGTTTTCATGTGTTAACCTATGGGAGCTGGAAGGCCAAAAGCATGCATATTCCCGGGGATTTACTGGACTCATCAAGCCTTAATTATACCTTATCAGAGCTTTAAATTTCATGTAAATCATAAATTTTACATTTTCAAAGAAAAACAAAGGGAATTATAATCACCCTAAAATTCCTTGTTTTCGCGTGTTAACCTATGGCAGGCGAGACGTTTTTGGTCAAAAGCATGCATATTCCCGGGGATTTATGGGGGGTTTACTGGACTAATCAAGCCTTAATTATACCTTTTCAGAGCTTTAAATTTCATGTAAATCACATTTTTTATATTTAAAAAAAAATATGGGAATTATAATCATCCTAAAATTCCTTGTTTTCGCGTGCAAACCTATGGCAGGCGAGACTTTTGGGGGTCAAAAGCATGCATATTCCCGGGGATTTATGCGGGGTCTATTCAACTGGTTGAGTCTTAATTATACATTTTCAGAGCTTTAAATTTTATTCAAGGCACATTTTTCAAAATTTTGATTTAATTCTGGGGAATTATAATCATTCAATAATTCCCGTTTTTGCGTGTTAAACTATGGGAGATGGAAGGCCAAAAGCATGCATATTCCCGGGGATTTATGCGGGGTCCCTTGCACTTTTTGAGCCTTCATTAAGCTTTTCAGAGTCTCAAATTACATGTAAGCCACATTTGCACTAAATTCAAGGTAATACTAGAGGAACTATAATCATTTTAAAATCCATGTTTTCACGTGTTAACCCTAAGGCAGATGACTCTGTCAAAAAGCAGGCATGATCCAAGGGATTCAGAGCGGTATTTATTGACAAACAAGGTTCAAGAAATGTTTTTTGAACTATCTCCTTTTTCTCGTGCAAAAATCAGACTTGAAAGAGATATGAAGATATGAAATATCAAGAAAAAGTGAGACATCTTTACACGTGTTATACCTATGGGGAACGTATTTTTCAGCTAGAGTCTGTTAAATGTACTACGGAAGTAGGTGAGAGTAATCTGTCTTGATACTATTAAAAGTCTTTGACTGTACTACTGTGCATGCATACACATAGCTTAGTTGCATAGCGGCGCATGCATATAGAGAGAGCATGCAATTTATATATTGCATATATTTGAGAACATGACAAAAATAACTTACGTTTGCGTTGTTTAGGTAGGAACACGTCCGCTATTTCTGTCAGGCCACTATTACATAAAGCGTCTCTGAGCACCGGGATCTGTTTTTCAACATCAGCGGCCTTCTTCCATTTAGAGAGAAGCATTTGCGTCCCTTCGTAACTTCCCGTGTCTTTATCCTTATTGGCACTGCGGCATAAAGCAACATCAGCCATGGAAAGGCCAAGACGAAGAGCTAGTTTGGTCACTTTGTTGTCATTACCAATTGCTTTCGCGATTTTCGTCAAATCTTCCTCTCCGATTGATGCCATTTTTCCACTGGACCTGTCATTCAAGTGGAAGAACACTTGAACTTTCTTATCTCCGTTATGGCTTTAACCGCTGTAAATATTTATAATTATGTTGTAGGCCTACATTCTTTTTTTTGGGGGGGGGTATGAATTGTGTAATTATTGCTCATTTATTCACCAGCAAAAACATTCCATAACATTGGTGAAATATTTTAAAGAAAGAAAATTACTCAATTTTGTTAGTACGACAGCACGCTCATAAATGGTCCATTCCAGCTTAACAGACATGACATTCAGAATTATTTTGAGGTTTAAGATTGTTTAAGGCAAAATCAAGAGTCCTAAACATATTTTAGTAAGTGCATGAATCAGACACGTTTGACTAATAGGGACACACACAGAGCAAATTTCACAGTATTTCGCTAAATAGCTGAAGAGAAAATGGTCTCGACAATTTTTTTTTCGCCAGACCTGCAACATTCGCTCAGGGGGGGGGGGGTTATGGGGGTTCCAGTGTCCCTCCATAATTCCCTGACAAGCACCAAAAAGAAGGTTTTCATTCTAAAAGGGGGGGGGGGCACAATCGACAAAATGGCGGGTCGTCTATGGTCAAAATGCATACTCTTTTCTCCCCAAAGGGGGGCACGGGCCGGAAGTGCCCCCTGGATCCGCCAATGGACCCAACGACGATGCAGAGCATCGTTCACAAGCCGCAAAGCGATGATGTCCGATTTTTTTCGCTATTTTGAACCCCCGTAAGTGAAGTTTTCCTGGCATCTACTAACGCAATGGAGACCATAAAAAGCAGTCCTGTGCTGTAGGAACGTACTGTGCATGGGTCTGGACATATTATGATGGCGTTTTTCTATGCACAATAAATTTTTACTTGGCAGCCCAAGGCGGGGGGGGGGGTAAACCCCCTAACCCCCCCCCCCCCCCCTCCCCCTTAGATCCGCCACTGACAGGCTTATAAGTTATGTAGCAGGTGTTTATATATGTTTAACAGCAATGACATTCATATCCATCTAAAGAAGTAACTCTTATAATTTTCGAAAACACCCTGTTTAAGTTTCCAGGTTGATGCATCATTCAACATCTCTGTCTAGAAAATCCTGTGCGAAATTCCGCCCAGACCGTCTTTTATTCATAAAGCGTTTCCTCAGTGCCCCCTCCCCCAGGTGCATTGTTGTTTTTATTAATAAGGTTTAGGCATATTGCTAAAGGTTTGAGTTTTGAAAAATCATTTTGTGGGCTTTCTCGTTCCTTTTATGTGTGTTTGGAAGAATTATAGTAGAAATGTCGATAATGCTTTCAGCGCCTTATAGGGCAGCTGGGCTAAAGCCAGGGTAATAATACTACTTCGGCGCTTAGAAACATTGTATTAAGCGCAATATAAATGTTATGTATTATGATTATTATTATTATAAGAATTATTGCTCTACAAATACCCTAATACTATTATTTTCATATGCTGATCATTAAACGGGCTTTTAGTCCAGCAGACTGGTGAAATAACTGTGTACTTTTCCATAAAAGCATGAAATTTGGTATGCAGGTAGAATTTGTGATGCTGAATAAGTCTAGATATTGGCCCTGGGGCCAGTTGTGCCCATTAAAAAAAACATGGCTCTCTGTCAGTATATTTTTCCTTCATAATTGATTTAGTCATATCTAGTTTTGATATACTAAGAATTATGTAGGATTTCCGGGCCTCAATAATTCATACAAGTGCTTTAGGTGCCCATTTTTTAACAACGGGTCATCCCATATATCAAAATGTTACAAGGTCACTGATTTGTTGAATATAAATAAAGTGCTTTTAAGAGTGATCAGTCAGACAGACAAGTCCTTGAAATTAACAAGATATGCAATTCAGGTGCCCATTATAACCAAAAAGGCCTACGAAAGACCAATATTAATCTAAACAACAAAAAAGTAATCAAATCAAATTGGCGTAACTTCTTAACGAAAAAGTTGTGAGCAAAATAATTTGGCAAGAGTGTTCTTACACTTATTGTCTAACTTCCCTGTAAAAATGAGATTAATCCATTGAGTCATGCATGAGTGGGCAAACATTAAATGCAAAAATGTCACTTTTCAGAAGTCACAAGGGTCATTTCTTATGCTGTATTACTAGTGCATTTTAGCATTTCTTGCAAGATTTTTAAAGTGTGCTCACTCAACCATGACACGATAACAACCTCACACATGTGAGGATACATTTTGGTAAAAATATCTGGAGGTGTTTTTTTTCAATTAGCTGAATGGATTTTGCAATTTCAAATTCAGGAGGGTTGATTTTTTTTCATTGTGCTCACCCAACCATAATAATGAGAAATGTGTCGGGATAGGTGTGAGGGGGTCAAGCGATGGATGATAAACAACAACAACACATAAATATGCACCAGAAACCGAATTATCCTTTGTTGAACTGATAACATGTATGAAGGGACGTGTTTAATTGTGTATTATATATTCTGGCCTTTATATGTACTACCACCTTTTGCGTTTTATACTTATATATATTTTATTACACATATTTAGTAATTATAAGAATGTATAAGAAATATAGAAGTTCTATAACTGTGCGTATGTTTGTATTAATTTTAATTATTTTGTATACATTTGACCCAGTCTTATTTGTTATCTTGACTCGTATAATATGTTTCCGATGTGATTTAAGTATTTTAATTTTGGGCGCCTTTAGTTTGTATATTAGTTTATGGCACGGCCCCACTGTAAATCAGACTTTGTATCTGTTTGGGTTTTTTACCGTGTGAAAATAAAATTTATCTATCTATCTATCCCAAAGGAAGCTTAAAATTTTATCTTTTGCAAATAATTTCATTATTCTAAAGTACACTATAATCAGATGCAAAACAACTAAATATATACAATTACACTTTGCTCTTTGTTTTTCACCTGCACGGCCATATTGAGAAAAAAAAGGATGTGTCCTTTATAGATACAACATAACCATGGTAAAATTTGAAAAGATGCCAATGTATGACTGTATTTTTTCACAGCATCTATAAAAGGTGTAATTCAATAGAAGAGACCCTAAGCTATCCACAGATATGAAATTTTGTTCCAATATTTTGAAATATCTATTTGTAAGACATTTTTTAACTGCTAACTTTTTTTCTGGGACGCACTGTATAATATCATGACAAGTACTCGATTTTATCTTTAATATATCACAAATTTGAAAGAAAAGAAAAAAAATCAACTATGACTGAAGACCAGGGATAGCACAAGGCCGTTTGACAGATAGGCATCTCCTTAACATAATGCAGATTTAGTTTTTTAAGTAATCCGACAGCAATTTTGTATAATTTTTACAAGACAATGGCGTTCAGTGAGGCATGAAACTGGAAATCTGAAGATATCGGCCAGCAAAAAATGTTTCTCTTTTAGATGACATAGATTTATTTCTATAAATTCTAGCAGTGTCTCGTCTAGCAGTAAAACCAAAACCACTTTTCGGAACTGTGGAAATTTATAGACTGCCAAAACCTTTTTAAAAACTCCTGACAACAAAGCAGGAACGACCAGTGAATGTTGAAAGTCGGCGAATGATTGTACCTTTACAGTGTGTCCCAGAAAAATAGTTAACAGTTTGGAAAATATACCCAAATAAATGTTTCAATATATTATAAGGAAATTTTCATATACTCAGTGTGAATAGCTTAGGGTCTCTTCTATCAAAATGACACAAAAATGTCAACCAATATTCTACGCTTGAGTGAGCAAATGCTATTTATTTGAAAGGGTGCAAAATCCAGACTTGACAAGAATTGATACTGGCTCTGGCTGGTATCAGCCAAGCTGAGAGTCATGAAAAGGCTTTATATTTCCATATTCTGGCCAATAAAAGGCAATTTATGAAATAACAGGCTTTGTTTTCTGTATGTCCTTATATTTGTCCCATCCTTCTAAATAGCGAGCAAACCATAGACAAATTACCTCACTATTCATAATAGCTGGGTCACTTAGGGTCAAAATTTTCGATTATTGTGACACGGCGGACAAAAGCAGCATTTTTGGAATGAAGCTTGCTTAGGGTATATAAAATCATTTTAGCCGAGGGGCCCTCTCGAAATATGACCGTAACCATGGCAACAGGCAAGTATACAAGATAACCGCCATCATGCGGTGCGTTCTTTGATCATCATGCGTTCTTTGATATCTACCACACACATCAATGACTTTTATTACTGATTGTAGAGGTTTATTAGTGTACTTTCATTCACAAACTAAACAAAAATGTATTTTATCAGATTCATGTCTTCGGTAATTCATTGGACAGGGAAGGCCTACTAAGAGGGAAGGATTGTAATATCGTTCATATTCCCCGATACAATCGTACAGTGAGTGTGTGATCCTTTATTACAAGAAGACAAATTTATTTGTTTCGGAGGGGTATTTCGATTTCAAATATAAGATATGTCTCGTCTAAGTTATAGTCACATGGTAACATTAAATACCATGTACTCACAGTCTGTTGCTCTTTAACCAATCTCTTCTCTTTTGCGGGGGTAAATAAAAATCATTCGTGACTATAAAAAAAACCCTAGGAATGAGTAAAACGCTTTGCCAACGATTCGGCTGTGTTTTTCATTTGATTTCCTGGCTGAAGTACAGCTCCTTCTACAGTGACTGTTATCCAAGCAAAATTTTTGATCTAAGTGAGGGCGCCCTTCACAGATATTATTAAAAAATCATTTGATGTGCCTATAAACAGGCTCTGTATATTTTTAAAAATGATGAGTGATGTGATATGATCTCAATAATTTCATCTGACAACAAATTTATGCTTCCTATGAAATTATTTTACCCAAAATATGGCGGTCATTTATGGCAGTCACACTGTAGTGTGACTGGTTTTATATACAATCAAGGTAAATTAAATCGTGTAAGACGTTTGTATGACTACCAGCAGTTCAGCTAGACTGTAAGGTTACACGCGGAAATACAAATTTGTGCCTCTATCATACATGAAGAACTTAATGCGACAAAACATAACACAAAACTGACATTTATTATAAGAACAGAAAACTTACTTTTGAGGTGAGAAGCGAACGGATTGTTTGATGGATATGAACTGAGAATATAGCGCACCAAAACAATACCGCACGGAATAAAAATGGTGTCGCTCGGTATTAACCAGTGGTGCACTCCATAGCGCCCAAACAAACCGTCCGGTTTGATAAAATATTCGTAATGTCGACGATGCAAATGCGTTGTGCATTGAAACGATATAGGGAACAGGAAGTTCACTTCTACCAATAGCGGTGACACCCCTGTGTCTCTGGGAATTTCCACTACATGAAAAAAAAATTGACACTGCTTTCGCAAGTGATGTCATGCAAAGTAACGTCATGCCCACATCAATGGAGAAAGTTTTTGACAACGCTGTATCTCGATACAACTCCGAACTAAGAAAGTTACTGGACCACCATGCTCCAGCCAATACACGAAGAGTTAAGATCCATTAAGACAGTCCATGGTTCAATGCTAACATCTGCAATGAGAAGCAGAAACGTCGCAGGCTTGAGAGGATCGAAGTGGCGTTCCAACGGGAAGCTGGAAATAGACCGGCAGTTGTTCTGCGCCCAAAGAGACCGCGTCAACCATCTTGTATGCAGTGCTAAGCGCTCCTATCTTACGGGTCTCATTGAAGATTGTGGCAACGACAATAAGAAACTATTTTTTGTTGCAAATCGACTGCTGAACAGGAACCAATATTCCCCTCTACCATCTCACGCCAACGGACATATTTTAGCCGAGAACTTCATTCAATTCTTCCACTCCAAAGTCCAGAAGATTCGCGATAACCTTTCTCCTGATTTAAGTCCACGTGATTCACTTACCCCTTCAACACTTAAATTCTTTCAAACCACAACCCCGGACGAGATCGAAGCACTTATATGCAAATTACCTCCTAAAACCTGTCATTCGGACCCAATACCAACAACATTAATCAAAGATTGTTCGTCAACGTTTAGTCCTATAATTTCCCAGATTATTAATTTAAGTATAAATCAGGCTTCTGTTCCCTCTCTCCTTAAAAAAGCTCTTCTTCGACCTCTCTTAAAGAAACCATCATTAGATCCGGATGTCTTAAAAAATCGTTCGGTGTGTAATCTCCCGTATTTAGTTCAAGTTCAAGTTCAAGTTTATTTGTCTTTCTTTCAACAAACATGTTACACAGTTTTACAAATTTAAAATGAAATGTCATACTGAGTATGAACAATGATCCATTATAAATATACATAAAGTAAGATAAGGAAAGACGAGGAGACCTTGGGTAAAGCTTAGCTTGTAAAATTCAGGTCCCTCAAAGCAAACCATAAAGAAGATGAACAAACAAATGTTTAATAGAAGAAAATATACCTAACGAGCTAACATAACAAATAACAACTGTTTGTCATATGAGTGTTTGTATATTTTATAGACATGAAATAACTAAATCATTAAAAGGATGGGGAGAAGGGATTATGTACAGAAAGAGGGGAGGGGATGAGCTACAAATAAAGAAAAGGACATTCAGGAAGAGACACAAATAAAAGAAAAGAAAAGAAAAGAAAAGAAAAGAAAATCAGGCTACAGGCGGGAGAGGAAAGGAAATAAGGAGAGTCAAGTCGACAGTTGCTCTACAGTAGTAAATTAAAAAAGAATCATGTTACAATACATGTAATAATTACAATTAAGAAGAATCAACTAGATAATTACTCAATAAGTATAACTTCAGTTTACGTTTGAAGATGTATATACTCGGAGCATTGGTAATACTTGGATCTAGAGAGTTCCAAAATTTTGGTCCAGTGCAAACTAAAGTGTTCACAGCAAATGTTGTCCTTGCATATGGTAAATGGAATGCAGAAGCAAGTCTTGCGGCGTAATTGTGAATCTGGTTATTGTTCTTGAAAATCTTGGCTAATGCCATTGGAAGTATACCTGAATTAAGATCATACATTAATGAACCCAATTGCATATAATAAATATCTACTACCTTTAGAATTCTATGTTCATAAAAAAGGGGATTTGTATGAGCAGGAAAGTTAGCATTACAAATAGTTCTCACAACCCTCTTTTGAACTAAGAAGAGTTTATCCAACTGCGTTTTATTAGATTTGCCCCAAGCAAGAACACCATAATTAATATATGGTAGAATAAGAGTTGAGTACAATATAAATAAAATGTTTTGAGGAAGAACAGACTTCAATCTATAAATTACACCAGTGTTCCTTGACAATAATTTGCACAGATAACTTATATGAGTTTTCCATTTCATTTGTTCATCTATATGGAGACCTAGAAATTTAGTTGATGTCACCCTGTCTATCAAGACACCATTAAAAATAATTTCACCAGGCAACATCTTGAGTGAATTACTATACATCATATAATTAGTTTTCTTCAGATTTAAGGACAGTTTATTAGCATGAATCCATGAAGTAATATTGTGTAGCTCTGTGTTAGCTGTTTCCAACAGGACGTGTGCATTTTTGTGTGAAAAAAATATGCTAGAATCATCTGCAAACAATATAAATGATAGTACATTCGAAGAATATTGAAAATCATTTATGTGTAGAATAAATAGCAGTGGACCAAGAAGAGATCCTTGTGGAACCCCACATTTGACATCTTTCAACTCTGAAACAAATCCATTAATTGATACAAATTGCTTTCGGTCGGCTAAATAACACAATTATACACCTATCCGCTCTTTACGATCTTCTAACTTGGGACTATTACAAATTCCGAATTTAAAAAAATCATGAGGTGAACGTGCCTTTGCTCATGCTGGGCCATCCCTGTGGAATTCTCTTCCACAGGGACTAAAGGACTTAACTTTCAGTGAATTGTTTAAGCCCAACACTAAAACTTATCTATTTGAGATGCCATAACTTGAAAACAGACATTATTTGATTGATTATCTTTATGATCTTTTGTCATTGTGTAGATTTTTTGTATGTTTGTATTCTATCATATCTTTCTTTCAATCATTCTTTTTGTAAGCGCCCTGAGCATTTGATCAAAATGGATTTGGCGCTATATAAATTTTATATATTATTGTTTTTTTTATTATTACCAAGTTTACGAAAAATCGATTATGTAAACACACCCATTGTCCCTCTTCACCTGTTTCACAAGGCATAATAGAAGAGCTTTAATTTCAGGTATCTGTGGTATGTGACTGCCAGGCTGAAATGTACTATTCATGGGTTAATTACACAGATACCAAGCAAGCTCCTCTATTACGCCTTGTCAGATCGACAATGGGTGTTTACATAATCCTGACCATATTTTTGGGCTACTTTTGAGAAAGCAATACTTTTTTCACAATTTAATAATTTATCAATGAAAAGAAAATGAACACCAAATTACAGGGCACGAAGATTATTAAACTCAAAATTATGTTTAAAAGTTTGAATTGAATAGAATAAAACACTTTTGAGTTATCTTAGTCAGAAGGTAAGAAAATGTATTTTCTTTACATACAGAGCTTTTTTTCAGGGGGTCTGACACCCCGATGGACAATTTTGTCATTTTTTATATTTTTGTAAATGTACATCCATAGCTCTTCCTTCTGACAAAATTTGGTCCCTGGGCTTCAAAGGGAAAATTTACCACAATATTTAGGGGCCGTCTGACACCACATCCCGAGGGAATTTTTTTTTGTGTTTTGTAATGTCCAGTCATACTACTTCCTACTGACAACGTTTGGTGCATGGGGGAGATGGGGTGAAATGGACTTGACTTTGTGTCTTCTCTTGGGGGCTCCTCTTGGGGGTTCTGGGGGCTAAACCCGACGGGGTCCGCTCTCTATTCATAAGGACCGATATTCATAGAAAACCGCTATTCATTTAACAAGCGTTATGAGCAAAGTATGAGCAAAGTATGAGCAAATCCATTCATATGCCAGCCCACGAACACCAAGGCTGGCAAGGGTGTTCAAAATGATGGCATGGTCAACGGTATCAAACGCCGTCTGACACCACATCCCGAGGGAAATTTTTTTGTGTTTTGTAATGTCCAGTCATACTACTTCCTCCTGACAACGTTTGGTGCATCGGGGGGAGATGGGGTGAAATGTACTTGACTTTGGGTCTTCTCTTGGGGGCTCCTCTTGGGGGCTCTGGGGGCTAAACCCGACGGGGTCCGCTCTCTATTCATAAGGACCGATATTCATAGAAAACCGCTATTCATTTAACACGCGTTATGAATAGTGGTCCTTATAAATAGCGAGGTAATTTGTCTATGGTTTGCTCGCTATTTAGACGGACCGCTATTCAAACAAAACCGCTATTCATTTAGTCACGCGTTATGGATAGCGGTCCTTGTGTGGTCCTTATGAATAGCGATCCTTCTGACTAGCGAGGTTACCCCGTGCCCACGACTAGTTATAAGCTCATATTTTCATAGAATGTTGAATTGTACTATACATGTATTTTCCCTCTTTCAGTGCCGATGTCAAGTATATGTGACAAATAGACTTGTCATTTTCATTCACCAATTGCTCGACCACAGGAAAGATATAATGTGGTCAATGTATACGAAAATTTTAAGCATAAATCAAGCATTCCAAATTATGATTATCATTATATGCTACCACAGAAATTTTCAGAGAAATTGCAGATTTTTGAAAAGATATTACCTTATTTTAACATTAAACACTACTAAACAAAATAATGAGAAAACCCCATATAAAATGGACAAAAAAGAAACTCATATATATTGTACATTTCAATAATTCTTATGCATAAAGTTGGAAAATGTAATGATGTTTCGTATCCAAAGAAATTGTAATACATTTCCAACATGTCTGTACACAATATTGTGTGAAAATGAAGTGCAGACATTTGAAAAGTAAGCATTGATCACATTTTTATAACATTTTGAAGAGAGCTAAACCCCTTGGCACAGTATGAGTTAAAGGGATACGCTACCAGGCGGCCGTGGATTGCGTAAGGCCCATTCACTCGTACACAAAGTTTGTTCGTCGAACGCGTCCGTCGGACTACTGGGATTACATTTCGGATTGCACGAAGCCAACCGAATATCGCTCGAGAGCTCGAGGTCGTGCATGTTACGCGGCGACGCGGTCTGTTCGAAGTTTGCGCACCGCGGGGCAACGGCGTGATCAGGTAACGATCGCGGTGCCCTCTCGCGGCATAAAAACTAGTCTAGTTCTGGACTCTTTTTATTGAGTTTTTTATTCGCCGACTATACGCGATAAGCCGAGTGATGGCGCGATCCCGAGAACCGCTGGGAAGGGTGACTTTTTGAAGAAAGATCCGTAGACATGGGTCCCCTTTTCATTAAAAAGATCCTTAGACATGGGTCCCATTTTCCCCAAAAAGATCCTTAGACATGGGTCCCATTTTCCCCAAAAAGATCCTTAGACATGGGTCCCATTTTCCACAAAAACAAGATGAATGCGACTGCGTCTCCTATATGCCTCCGCCTAAATTCAGTTGATGGCTCAAACTGTTCTAGAAATATTTGATAACGAGGCTAAAAACCACTAATTCCATGTAATTTCATGTAAATTGACCTCTGTGACCTCTGACCTTTGACCTCCTTACCCCAAAATCTAATCAGTTCATCTTTCTATGGGGATACATACTGGTACCAAGTTTGACGTTCTCACCTCAGATAGTTCTTGAGATATGGCGGTAACGGTGCTAAAAACCAGTAATTCCATGTAATTTCATGTAAATTGACCTCTGTGACCTCTGAACTTTGACCTACCTACCCCAAAATCTAATCAGTTCCTCTTTCTATGGGGATACATACTGGTACCAAGTTTGAAGTTCTCACCTCAAACAGTTCTTGAGATATCGCGGTAACGGTGCTAAAAACCAAGAATTTCATGTAATTTCATGTAAATTGACCTCTGTGACCTCTGACCTTTGACCTCCTTACCCCAAAATCTAATCAGTTCATCTTTCTATGGGGATACATACTGGTACCAAGTTTGAAGTTCTCACCTCAGATAGTTCTTGAGATATCGCGGTAACGGTGCTAAAATCCAGTAATTCCATGTAATTTCATGTAAATTGACCTCTGTGACCTCTGAACTTTGACCTACTTACCCCAAAATCTAATCAGTTCATCTTCGTATGGGGATACATACTAGTACCAAGTTTGAGGTTCCTACCTCAAATGATTCTTCAGATATCGCGGTAACGAGAAGTGGGACGGACGGACGGACGCACGGACGGACGGACAACCCGAAAACATAATGCCTCCGGCACCCACCTTCGGTGGGCGGAGGCATAAAAATCCTTAGACATGGGTCTCTTATCCCGGCTCTTATCCAGTGGCGGTTTTTGAAGGTTTGGCGAAAAAAAAAAAATTTTGTCCCTACCAATATATTGTGGATAGCATATTATTATAGGTCCTTTTTAAAAAGAAAAAAGATCCTACAGAGTTACACATTTGGAAACTTTTACATTTTAGTCATTTTGTGTGTTGGAGCCAATGATTTTCCGTCGAGATCAGTGGTTGGAGCGAATGGGAAAGTTGACTGCCGCTGCATCTGTGACCATACCCATTTGGCCAATTTGAAATATCCCATATACATGTATGTGAAGTGATCACAACTTTCAAAAAATCACAACTTTGTTATTGCCTGCCCGATTTTGTTCAAACTTTCACCGATCAGTTCTCGGATATTTCTGCTTTCAAACACCTCAAATTACAGTGGAACCTCGTTATAACAAACTATTTGGGACCAAGGAAACTACCTCCTTATATCAAAACCTTGTTATATCGGGCTAAAATACATAGAATACAAAGAGGTAGTAGGACCGGCAAAATCACCTTGCTATAGTGAGTTTGTTATAACACTGTTCATTATAACGAGGTTACACTTACAAAGGTAGGATTGCCATTTAACTTAACACTTAGTCCAGATTCTGGCCGTTTCTTCTTCTTTTTTTAATGTAAGGCCCATACAAAACCTATCGCACGAAAGCCAGCTACTACAATCATTTGGTATACACGTACACACGTACACACACAGAGACCGCGATCAACCCACTTTTTTTTGCATTCAGGACTCAAAAATGTGTGCGAGTCTCACACGCCATCAACGTCTAGGGTAGGTATAGTGCATATCACGGAGCACTCACTGAAAACAGTCCAGGCAGTGGATAAAAATTTGAAATAAAGCCAAGGAAATTGCAAGAGAAATCGAAGGGACATTTTCACCGATTAGAAAAAGCAGTAGTGACAGAGAGTATATTGAAAGGAAAATTGCAATATTGAATATGATAGAAAAAGAATGAGAGAGAGGGAGAGGAAGAGAAGAAAAGAGGGGAAGAGAGAGGGGAAGAGAGAGAGAATGAAAGAAAGACTGAGGTGGAGTGAATGACAGAGCAATAGAAAACAATGCTATATGGAATTTAGAAAACAGTGCCATACAAACTTCATCAGGGGGGTGTTTCACAAAGAGTTAAATTCCTAGTTGCGTGCGGTATAGGATAGGATAGGACACAACACCGCATTGGTCAGATCATGCTCACGGGATGCGCGCTATTGATAAATCTACCAATGAGAATACGCGTTTAATACCGCATTGGTACTTACGCATCAAACTCGACTCTTTGTGAAACACCCCCCTGCATTTATGGAAAACTCTTGACACCAAATAGCAGACCAAATAGGAAATAAAATAAGAGACCGAAGATTAGGTTTAAAGCCAAACTTTTAATACATGATTTAATGCATTCTGAGATACAAGCATACCTGTATATCCTGGAATATGGAACAAAACGCTTTGAATGAAACTTGTTTTTAAGCATTTAAAAGGAGCCGGGGGGGGTGTCACTGCTGTATGTTTGTGACATATTTTTATTGAACACTAATGAGAGGACTTACTTCAATTAAAAGATTTCTGCATGCAGCTTCATAAATCATCAATTTTTACCACACATTATACTGTTGAATTTCTTAACAAGTATTTTAATTCATGAGTGTTCATGGCATATGTTCTATGTAACCCTGTATTTAAATAAATAATTACTTCAAATAAAGTTTCAGGTACATGTACAGTATGTTAGTTCTGGGGAGCGTTTCATCAAGCATTTTGTCAGTGATTTTTACTGACAACTGTTATAAGCTACTGAAATCCTTGCATCTGATTGGCTGAGAGCAAATTTGTCGGTAAAAATCACTGACAAAACGCTTGATGAAACACTCCCCTGAAAGCTCTTAATGGTAGGGATTCTACAGGCCAGAAGAGGATTCTAATGCTATAGAGTACCGAAGTGTGACGTCATACCGGCCAAGTTGTCAATGTTGCTTGTGCTAAACAATTTTGTGCTAAATAATGGCGTGGTGATCACACCAGCGCCAAACACTGAAATTGCCCGCTCCAGCCCGTTGCTCGATTGACTTCACGGTGAACTTCATGCGCGGGCTCTGTTGTTTGGAACCAGTATCCTGGACGACGAGCGAATATGACGTCAGCACTTCGGTACTCTATTAAAACTAACTCCTTCCCAGAGTAATCTGAAACATCTGTATTCTATATTTTCTTGCATTGACAGCATTAATGTGAGTCTTGAAATATGACCCCCCCCCCCCAAAAAAAAGGGAGCAATCAAATGTACAATACACTGAAAGAGCTCTCTAATAAAATTACATTAAAATACTATTCACTATAAACATCAGCTTTACAATCACAGAGAAATTTCACACAATCAGTGTGTGGTGCCCAAATGTATCAACAATACAATGAAATAACACTCGAGACTTTGCACTGCAATACTGGAATTCTGCGATGATATAAATGTATATCTTAGGTCCTAATCCTATCACTCACTAGTCATGTAATCCAATATAAATACCACCCATCCAGTCCAGATGAAGGGAGGATGAGGATGGTTGCCTCTCCTAAATTCCAAGACTACTCAGGGTCAATTTTTGAAAGAAAATGTTTCAGGGCTGGTAGCAAAATAGAAAGTCAAACTTTTTAAATATATTCTCATATTGTTCCACCTATATCAAAAGATACATGTGCCGGATATTTTTTATGCATCCTCCATGAATTATAATGATTCTTGGTGTTGATAGATGCAAGTAACTCCAAATCCAGGCTAAAAGTCGTCTGCCTACCACAAAGTGCACCCACTGCAATCTCCCAGATATTCATACAAATCGGTGCTGTCGGTTTATGTAACAGATGCCTCTTGCACATGGGAATTTTCATCCCTGGCCAAGTGGTAAATCATTGATTCATTGTTCACTTTTCATTCGATCAATATTTCACTTGGGGAGGAAGAAATGAACAGCAGCTTAGAATTGTAACCGCATGTATCTTGCTATATCCCAATCACAGTTCAAGAAATCGGACAAGAAACTTGGAGGGAGGGGGGGGCGGGGGAGCTTACCTTGTCTATATATAAGTGGCCTTTGTAGGTAGTAATTTTTGGAATGGACTACAAAGCGATTGAGATATGAAGGAAAATAATATGGCTTTTAAGCTTTCAAGAGTGCATTATCATTATGAACAATACCTTACACGTAAGTCTTGCTCTGCACAAGGGCAACAAAATGTGGCAATACACTTTTGCAAAATGTGACACGATGACACAAAAAATAAATATTTTTAAATGTTGTGGACATGAAGATA
This sequence comes from Heliocidaris erythrogramma, assembly GCA_025617745.1. Lineage (NCBI taxonomy): Eukaryota > Metazoa > Echinodermata > Echinoidea > Camarodonta > Echinometridae > Heliocidaris > Heliocidaris erythrogramma. The sequence goes on along the minus strand of CM046854.1, from coordinate 41,422,109 downwards.
GCAAAGAACACAAAAGACGAGTACATTTTTGTTTTTTCAAACAGAGATTGTAAAGAACATTGGCCATTTATGGCAGTTTTTGTCACACAAAAGTGGAAAAGCAAAACAAAGCAAATTCCACGGTACACAAATAAACCTATCATCAGTTCGCTTGAAGCGTTATAATTCAATTTCTCAATCATCTTCAAATATATGTATAATTCGTCCTCTTTCAAGTTTTACAGGACCATGTTTCAAAGTAAACTTTATACAGATGGAGCACTTTGTGCACTAACCCCCTTTCTCACTATCCAGCTTTTTAATCTTTACCCATGCAAGGCCCAAACAGTAGCGCTCTTCCACAATTTATAAATGTATGGACATTCACCTATCATGATTTAAAGATACACCTGTATGCACCATCTCCACCCTTTACGATAGTTTACAGTCTTTTTTCTTTACTTCACACAAGCAAACTAGACAAGTTGTCTACTCAGCAACTACAATATTACTGTGTGTCCTAATGGAAACAAAAAAGAAACCAAAAAGAATTGGTTTCACTTTTCAATTTTTTAGTTTCGTAATAAAAGGATAAAGAAATCATACAGAGAAGTTGTAATGTATAACTGCTAACATTTTAGATGATGTGCAAACTGAAACAAGATGAGTAGATATACAGTTGTCAAAGAGAAGCTCACAACAATTTTCAAATGTGTATCTACAGAAATGTACATCTGCTGGCCATGCATCCGTTCGCGCCCTTTTGCCGGGCACATAGCGAAATATCTCGTATGATGTTAAGGGAAACATCTCTCTCCATCTCCTCTCTCCAGGTAGTGTTAGCACGTAAACTTTCAAGATATCAACCTAAGGCAATTTCACTAGCCTCAGGCATCTCCTACTGAAAAATTTACACACTACAATAACATAATCCGAACATGATTTCTATAGGCAATGCATCAGGGTATTGAAATTGCCTCCAAGTTGAATGCTAGTCTTTGCAATCATGATTTTCCAATTTTTCAAATCTCTCAGACAGAATGCTACAGTAATTTTTTTTTAAATCTACAACTAAGCTCTTGGGTTCACGACCATCATGATGTTGGGGCATCATCTCCCTCCTCCGGCTCACCATAGTTTTCTGTCTTCATATCGGTCAAACCAAGATAGTCGTTCTCATCTTCTGTTCTCTCGTAGTCTTCAATGGTTATCTCTGGGTCAGCTTCTGGAGCATATACATTCTGCAATCAAAGCGTAGTAGTAATCGTAATAGTAGTAGTATTAGTGATAATTAATAATGATAATAATAATTATTACTACTTCCAGCGTTAGGGGGAATCCTTTTATCTCGGCCTATTGATAAAATTCCCCTTAACGCACGGTTCTTTCCCCGTAACGTTTCTATTGTGACGGAATAAACCCATTGTTAGGATTCCCCCTAACGTGGGAAGTAAGCTTGTAATAATAATAATAAAAATAATAAAAATAATAAAAATAATAATAATGATAATCATGATAATGATTATTACCATAATAATATTAATATTAATAATATTGATAATAATAATGATAGCAATAACAACATAACAGCAAAAACAACAGCAACAACAATAATGATGATGATGATGATGATAACAACATCATTATGATCCATGGTAGCCTCATCACTATCAATACTGTTCTTCGGGAGGGCCCTGTGATATTATTACCCGAGCTTTAGAGCAGCTACAATGACAAGGCGCTCAAAGAGATGGTCATAATGAAAAGTCAAAGGCCCATATTCTTTAAAGCAGCCAAGATGTTAAACCTGGGTTAACTTAGTCTACTGATTTATGGAAGGCCATGTATCAACTGTTCTGCATAAATTACTTGGAATTATGAAATAACCTCAGTAAACAAAATACATTTCATTTTTTTTTTTTTTTCATTTGTAACAGAATTAAGTTGATTAGTATTATTGCCATTCAAAGAACTATTATCATTATAATCATTAGTATAATTATTATTATCAGTGTCATAACTGTATTATCATTATTATTATTATCATTATTATCATCATTATTATCATTATTAATTATTATTATTACTATCATTTTTATCATTTGGAAATATTTGATATTTAATTAAATATATAAATGAATCAATTCAAGGAGAATGTAAACTTCTGTTCCTCCTGGCGTGTAAACATGCATCATATTATGACTGTTAGTCCCATACCTGTAAATAGCTGTTGCCTGCTGGGTCCTTGAGGATGACAGTAACAAATAACTCTCCAGCTATGACCTGTCATAGCAACACAAGAGAAACGATTCAAAGTGAACCAATCACTTTAAAAAATAATTTGTACACAGCTAGAATGTATAAAATCAACCTAAAGACACTTTACCTGGCCTTCTATGGGTTAACGGTTAAGAAGTATTATAGAAATGAAGAAAAACACAGAACCCTCTCGTGCGGAACCTTATGCTACGCGAGCGCGTACGGGTGCGTCGACTAGTCTCCTCATAAGTCAATATAATGTTTATCGGGAGTGTATAACAACTTGTAATATCTCTTTATATCTCTTTAAAGTCAACATTTAAAGCTCATATTTTGAATATAGTATAACGACATGGAACCCCTAACATACACAGCAAAATATTTTTTGGTGATTGGTTCACTTTAAGGACTACCATTGAGCGCAGGGGAGCGTTTCATCAAGTTTCTTGTCAGTGATTTTTTCCGACAAATTTGCTCTCAGCCAATCAGATGCAAGGATTGCAGTAGCTTATAACAGTTGTCAGTGAAATTCACTGACAAAACACTAGATGAAACGCTCCCCTGGTCATGCGACTACATTGTGAAAGAAGCTGTCTGGAAGCAGTTGGGAAAAGTTGATTGTGTAGTACAAATATAAGATGTATATAGTATGAGGTTCTTCCAATGGACAAAATGCTAAGAAATTAATATATGGGACTCTACACACAGAAATGAATACATTATCTACACACAGAGATGAATATATGGGACTCTACACACAGAAATGAATATATGGGACTCTACACACAGAGATGAATATATGGGACTCTACACACAGAGATGAATATATGGGACTCTACACACAGAGATGAATATATGGGACTCTACACACAGAAATGAATACATACATGTATCCACACACAGAGATGAATATATGGGACTCTACACACAGAAATGAATATATGGGACTCTACACACAGAAATGAATATATGGGACTCTACACACAGAAATGAATATATGGGACTCTACACACAGAAATGAATATATGGGACTCTACACACAGAAATGAATATATGGGACTCTACACACAGAAATGAATATATGGGACTGCACACACATGTGGCATGAAAGTTAGGTCCAAACGTTTCAGATATTTCACATCATATTTTGAACATGAAAGCATCTGAAGAGCAATCCTTTTGTGGGGACATTTCTTCTATGACATTGTTCCATGAAATAATCAGAAAGCTCACAAATTATTTTTCACCTTTTCCAAACCTCAACCTTCTCTTCAAGGACAACCAGGGGGCGTTTCATGAAAGGACTTGTCAGATAATTTATTCAACAAATTTGCTCTCAGCCAATCAGATGCAAGGATTTCAGTAGCTTATAACAGTTGTCGGATAAAATATCTTACAACTTCCTTTCATGAAACGCTCCCCTGATGAACAAGAAAATGACAGGGGTATATTCACCTCCACATCCATTCCAACCAGACAATAATGTCATTAAAAAGTTTTCTTACAGCACTTTGTTCAAACTTTTACCAATCTGCTTCTCTCGTTTTTCTGCTTTTCCTTCTAGCAACTTACTATCATGCTCGTAATTCCCTTTAAGATTGTAAACAGTACCTCATACACTATACTGAAAGCCCACATTTCAATTCTCCCCAATCTTGCGTTACCAGTTCAAGGATAGTCACATTCTTTCACTGATCTCACCTTGTCGAGTTTATCCAGAAATTGTGTCATGTTGGTGTTATATCCTGCCCCTGCGCTATCTCCCAGAACAAAGGGGTTTTCCTTTCCAAGAGCGTCTTTCACGTCCACCAGGACGCCCTCTAGCGTTGTAAATTTGCCACCCTTTGATGCCATTGGAGAGTGCTCAAAGTCAAGCTCTGGTATTTCAAGGTGGCATGTTCCTGACTGTAGTTTATCAATACAAAGAAACCAAGAATGTACCTGATTAAAAATATCATGAATATGGTGATATGAATATGAATGTAATATTCAAGCACATGGATGTATTTATTGAATGAACTTCATTGTATATTATACACTTAGTGTAAGGGTCCCTTTAGCCCTTAACCCCTACCATGCCGTGGGCAGTAAATCCCGCCCAAAAAAACTGAGTGTTGAACACTGCGTTTAGGCTCAGAGTGGCTTGAAATATTTTCCTCACACAGAAACCTGTGCCATCAGTATAATGTTTATTCCTATGTAATATATCTTTGCCCAGTTTGCTCAAGAAAAAACTCTTTGAAAGTCAATATTTAACTCTTGAATGTTCATTTTTGACAATTGCTCAAAAGTCTGGTGGCATGGAAGGGGTTAATCTGCCCCCATGTATCAAACCCAGTGCCACAGTGCTACTCCCTATTGTGCCAGCCAATAATCCCCGTGCCGGGTTCAGTTTTGGGGCGCTTAAGCACGAACAAACAATGCGACTAAAGGTGTTTGTGACAGCGCTGTGGAGGCTACTATATAAGATTGTGGCACGCGAGCATGGGCCCGTGCACATGGACGCGGCACCGCTACGCAGATCAGTACACAATGGATTGGCATCATATGGGATAAAACACAAATAACAGTCAAATCTAAATAACACGTTCTGAGAAAATCATATCTAGTATCTATGTAAAGATGAGTTAACGTTACTAGCTAGGCAAAAAAAATTGCTACAAAAACTTGAAATACCGAACCCCCCAAGTAAATCTCACTTTCTGTACAGGATATGCTAAAAGGGCTATGAAGGAAAGAATCATTTTCACCCTTTTGATGCGAAGGTCAGAGGGGACGAAACAAAAAACATAAAGGCAAATTACGGTGTAAACAATATATTTTTTTTTAATGATGCACAAATAATTTCTTGAATCACCAAGTCACATCTATTTTGACCTCTGACCTACCCTAAGCACATCTCTGCTGAGGTCACTGAGGTCAGTCATTTTAAGCTTTATCCTACGACCTTTGGGCTCGATGCCCCCTCCTGACTTGATCTCGTTTGTCCTGGTGCCACAGGCGTCACATGACAGGGCCATGATGATGACCTCCTTGAAGAATGGAATGTCTGAACTCAGGGTTAAAGGTCATACTTTGACAGCTTTCAAGCTCTAAATAAGGGAATTAATGACTAACACTTATTTAGACAGGATGTAATGAACGGAAAAATAAACTTTAGAACAAAATCACAAACAAAACCTTGAAGATCAGTATGTCTGAACTCGGGGTTAAAGGTCATACTTGAAAAGTTTTTGAGCTCTAAATAAGGGGATTCAATAACTAAGCCTTAGTTTATTAGATAAGATGTCATGAACGGGAAAATATAATATTAGAACAAAATCACAAAAACTTTTAAGAAATCAACCTATCGGCAATTTGCCAATGGTATTGCCAAAAGAAATGTTTGGATATAAGTCACATGTCACTGCAGTGTTTGCAAAGGTGATGCACAAAGCTATTGACATTGCCTTGATTCATTTTTCAATTGTTTTTGCGATTGTGTTGTATTCATTAGTTTAGGACTAGCCAAAATCTTAAGTTTCTAGTCCGTATGGCTAGCCAAAATATCACTCTAGTGTCGCACGAAGCGATGCTCATTGTCGACACATCCGACAATGATTCAAATTCAAAGAATTAATAATCTTACTTTGTCTTTGGAGAGCTGAATGGAACACGTTTGTTCGATGCAAAAAAAAAAAAAATACAAAATAAACTTTTCGTCGCTCATGACTTCATTCAGCTTCAGATCATTTCCAAGAAGTAATTGCCAATTTGATGAGAGTGTGATATAGTTATTGCAAAGTTGGAACACTCGTACTCATGCCCATATTTATCATGTTCAATTATACAATTGTCAAATTGACAATGCAGAGAGAGTGCAAGAATATTATCGTAAACTTCAGTTCGTAACGACAAAACAATTTTTCCATAGAGAAAGCACAGGTAAAGCGCGACGTCCTCCGCGAGCGAATTAGCAAAAGTTAGCCAACAGTTTGAAGTCGCCTTCACGTTCTCTGCTAGTATATATGCTGTACGTTACGGAGTTTCTTTTTTTATTTGCTTTTTTCTTTTTTCATGGGTCAAAAATCTGGCGGACTACAAATCGATGCACCGGTTTTGCCAAAACGAAATCGGGATTTGATGTCTTCGATCGAACACCGGCTAACCAATCGATTCGACTCCGGCTTAAAGCAAATGGCCCAGTAGACAAAATTTAAAGCTTAGGAAAAGATTATTTTGTACAGAAGCATACACAAATTGTCGACACAGTAGCACATCAGTCTGGATTTTATACAGGATGGGGAGGGGAAGGTCAACACAGAAGCACATCAGTCTGGATTTTATACAGGATGGGGAGGGGAAGGTCAACACAGTAGCACAGCAGTCTGGATTTTATACAGGATGGGGAGCGGTAGGTCAACATAGTAGCACAGCAGTCTGGATTTTATACAGGATGGGGAGAGGGAGGTCAACACAGAAGCACATCAGTCTGGATTTTATACAGGATGGGGAGGGGAAGGTCAACACTGTAGCACAGCAGTCTGGATTTTATACAGGATGGGGAGGGGGAGGTCAACATAGTAGCACAGCAGTCTGGATTTTATACAGGATGGGGAGAGGGAGGTCAACACAGAAGCACATCAGTCTGGATTTTATACAGGATGGGGAGAGGGAGGTCAACACAGAAGCACATCAGTCTGGATTTTATACAGGATGGGGAGGGGAAGGTCAACACAGTAGCACAGCAGTCTGGATTTTATACAGGATGGGGAGGGGGAGGTCAACATAGTAGCACAGCAGTCTGGATTTTATACAGGATGGGGAGAGGGAGGTCAACACAGAAGCACATCAGTCTGGATTTTATACAGGATGGGGAGGGGAAGGTCAACACAGTAGCACAGCAGTCTGGATTTTATACAGGATGGGGAGAGGGAGGTCAACACAGTAGCACAGCAGTCTGGATTTTATACAGGATGGGGAGGGGGAGGGGGTCAACACAGTAGCACAGCAGTCTGGATTTTATACAGGATGGGGAGAGGGAGGTCAACACAGTAGCACAGCAGTCTGGATTTTATACAGGATGGGGAGGGGGAGAGGGTCAACACAGTAGCACAGCAGTCTGGATTTTATACAGGATGGGGAGAGGGAGGTCAACACAGTAGCACAGCAGTCTGGATTTTATACAGGATGGGGAGGGGGAGGGGGTCAACACAGTGGCTCAGCAGTCTGGATTTTATACAGGATGGGGAGGGGAAGGTCAACACAGTAGCACATCAGTCTGGATTTTATACAGGATGGGGAGGGGTAGGTTAACATAGTAGCACAGCAGTCTGGATTTTATACAGGATGGGGAGAGGGAGGTCAACACAGAAGCACATCAGTCTGGATTTTATACAGGATGGGGAGGGGAAGGTCAACACAGTAGCACAGCAGTCTGGATTTTATACAGGATGGGGAGGGGGAGGTCAACATAGTAGCACAGCAGTCTTGATTTTATACAGGATGGGGAGAGGGAGGTCAACACAGTAGCACAGCAGTCTGGATTTTATACAGGATGGGGAGGGGGAGGGGTCAACACAGTAGCACAGCAGTCTGGATTTTATACAGGATGGGGAGAGGGAGGTCAACACAGTAGCACAGCAGTCTGGATTTTATACAGGATGGGGAGGGGGAGGGGGTCAGCACAGTAGCACAGCAATCTGGATTTTATACAGGAGGGAGAGGCAGGGGGTCAACAGGAGCGCCCCACTGTGGGGATAGGATTGTGTCTTCGCTAGTTGATTTCGAGATAGTCGCAACAGCCGAAATTGCTTCAGATTGGTCAGCCACATCACAGAGCCTTAAACAGTTCCCTCCCTTTATAGAGACTGAGAGGGAACCACTAGGATCTCCATGACTTAACCCGAGCCCGCGTGTGGATACGCGTATTGTGCGCGTGTCCCAACTATCTCTCTAAATACGCTATGGGTTTAGTGCATACATGTTGACAAAGGATACTGATGGGCTTCATCCTGCACTTAGCAGGGGCGTCACAGTTGCTACAGTTGACAGAGAACTCAAAGACTTCCTCTGGAGGGGTGACTTCATCATCATCCGATGGAGCATCCCCTGAAGATCCTTGCTCAAAACCACTCTGAAAGGAAATGTACATATTGTTAGTTCGTTGTTTGGGATGGAACAAATTGGCATCCCCCCCCCCCCACAACAATCAAATGGCGATAGGATGTGAAAAAGAGAGAGAGATATATAGAAAGAAGGGGGAAAAGAACACAGAAAACACAAATTTTAAGTCATGAATACATGTTTATAGATTTGCCTTATCAGAATCACTCCTCTTTCAGTTGATTATCTAAAACACTCTTTTTTTTTACTAGCATCATAAAACCACCAAATTTACATACAGGGATGTAAGTGGGTAGCAAAAAAAAATCAGGAAAATATTTGACGAGCGCAGTGATTCAGTCAAATGTAGGTGTCCGAACGTAATCGCTCAAGAATACTCCGTTCGCATCCTTCTCTGTTCATTTCCAATTCCACTTATTCTTGATTCCTATGTCGATTTCCGCTATATTTGCAGTCCTGTCCACTTCCATTTTGATTTTTTATTCCAATAAGAGGCAAAAGAAAATCAGGAAACAAAGTCGAAACGCTATCACAAAGTCGTAAACTTCCAAGTATCTGTGCAGCTGCGTGATATGCATGCGATACGCGACGTCGACAGTACACATACAGCGCAATATCGCTGTGCACGTGTGCTAGCGCTAGCTTCGCAATGCGGTCGTCCTGACAATGCATTCCAGAATGTATAGTCTCATACATCAGTCCCCTTTTCCTGTCGCCGCACGTTCAAAATACAAAATCATTACGTGGCTGTCACGCAAATTTTAGTAAAGCGCATGGTTTTACAGTCCATAGCACTTGTCCACACATACTCGTTACCAGGATTTTTATACAAAATTTGTGCTGTGCGTACGAGAACCACTTCACGCTATATTAACATACTTCGTATGAAACGGCCCGTACAAGACTATATTTCATTTGCAAGATTTTTTTCCGCCACTAGGTTAATGCACACGAAAGTACGATAATGCCTTCAACACATTACATGTCACAGAAAAAACCCGGAAATGTTTCTTAAATTTTAAAAAATCCCGAAGTCTTACATCCCTGTACGTAGCATTCTACCAACATTCAGGTCAAATTTTTGGTAAACTATGAAGCGGAGTACTCCTTGACATACATGTACAGTAAGTGTCATTGGCTTTGCCTTTGATACAGTGGAAATTCACTATAACAAGGACCTTGGGACCATGAAAATTACCTTGCTGTATCAGGAATCTCCTTATATCAAGGTAAAAAAACACAAGAACATAAAGACCTGGGACCAGCAAAATTGCCTTGTTATAGCAGGAATCTTGTTATACTGGAGCTCTTTATAACAAGTTACCACTGTACTCAAATCAACATTGGCAAATGATGTTGAAGTTAATAGTGCGGAAGATGTTGATCATCGTGGTAGTACAATAAGAGTATAAGTTGATCTGTTGACTAGCAGTTAGCGGTCGAAACGTCGCAACCCTCGTTTGCTCCTTTGTGTGACAACAGATCAACTTATATACTCTTGATGTTGAAGTTGATAAGAGACGGCGTTTCTTAGTTCTGATAGTTACTAAATTTCCAACCTATCAAATGTCCCAAAATCAAAAGATAAGAACAACAAAACCAGTTTGTGCAGTAAAACAGCAATGACACATCTGAGCAATCCATGGAACACCTACTCATATGCCCTATCCTGGATGACCAATGCAGCATGGAAGACCTAAAAGCTGCTAATGAGGAGGCTCTGCACTGTGCAAGAGCCTGGCCAAACATATAATCCTGTTCCTAGATGATGGACACGAAAGAAGAAGAAGTAAAACATCGTTTTTTGATGAGGTGCTTACCGTGAATCCAAGCTTCTGAAGTTGTTCCTTGGTGCGTTCGTAATGACTAATCTTCAGAGCAGGGTCAGCTTTAGGTGCCAGGGGGTTCTCGATGAAGCTATTCCCCGAAGGATCGTCCAAGATCTATCGGAAGCAGACAGGTTTACAGGAATGTTATACATGTTGATGATGTGTGACAATAACGGTCGTGATAGTGAAAGTTGCATCAGCCTGCAATCTCAAAGATGTCTGTACAAATCTGTGTACACACTGATGTCCGCCCTTTGGTACAGCTGGGGAGCATTTCATCAAGTGTTTTGTCAGTGATTTTTACTGACAAATTTGATCTCAGCCAATCAGATGCAAGGATTTCAGTAGCTTATAACTAAGCCTGAGTCGAATCGATTGGTTAGCCGGTGTTCGATCAAAGACATCGAATCCCGATTTCGTTTTGGCAAAACCGGTGCATCGATTTGTAATACATTATACAAAGGGAGAGAGAGAGAAAATATAACACAAATCCTTTATCATTTTACTATATATATTATTTTGCTTACTCTGTCTCTCATTGTGAGTTTGCAGGAAAAGCATCGATTAAATAGTTGGAGTGTCTTCATAGCTAGCTCGAAGCAATCGCGAGGAAACATCACTGCACTACTAGCCTAGCCCGAGCGCTATTCAAGTCGCGCGGTTGGGGCAGCCGGCGGGTGTAGGAACTCGCCCTACCAGTCAAGTCGATCGAGTCGTCGACGTACAGCCTATTGAAGGCATAGTTCATTGTACATGCGCGATCGCAGAGCACTATAGCAGCTCTGTCCAGCTAGCTTGGCTCATCGCCGTCCCACGTTTCACGACAGGTCATGTGACATGCATAAAATGTGGAGTGAGCGCCCTACCATGAATCAATGTTGACCTTATTTTGTCTGCTGAACGATGTGGTGTGAGACTGAGAGTTTGATATTTAAACAGAGAAATCGAGAGCGAGTAGGCTTACACGAGAAGTGGCGAGATCCGAGATCGAGAAACAAGCTTAGCAGAATGAGTAATTGAGTGGGTCGATCAAGTCACTTTGAAAGTTATGTGTGAGAGTGAAAGATCGAGTTATATCGGTATGTAGTATGTGTCCATTTGACTTGACATAGCGTACATACTTGCGCGTGGTGTCTGAATTTGTGGTGGCACGGCATATGGCCCTGGATGATGTGTGTTTAATTTTGACGCAAGTATCATGTAAGTTGATATTCCTTAGCACATAAAGCTCTAGCAAAAGTGAAAACGAAAGACCACAGCGAGTTCCCTCGCTAAATTTTGTGTTTGCTAAATAACACACCAAACAGTGGGGAACACCAGTGTGTTTAGCAGCGACAGCCCCATACATAGATGCCCGCTATGCCAGCAGACCGGTCACCGGTGCATGGTGCATGCACTGCGTGCAACTGTGTGCAACTCTGTTTTCACCGCCCATCATTTATCGATGCACCGGTATTCGACTGGATCAAAGCTGTCGAATCCCGGATTATGAAATAATCGATATGACTCAGGCTTACTTATAACAGTTGTCGGTAAAAATCACTGACAAAACGCTTGATGAAACGCTCCCCAGATGACTCTTGCACATGGGTATTTGCAATCCCGCCAGGATGTACATTTCACCTTGTATTTAATATTTTACTGTAATTACAAAAATTCACAGCAGCTCAGTACTTGTGTTATTGTCTTCCTACATGTATTTATCAAATACAATCAACAAAATCTAACAAAAAGAGTCTGGAGTCTACCAAAACTTTACTTGGGCTTTAGAACAGTAATCATGACGACAAAACAAAAAACAATGCTTGAAATCGTCGGACCCCCCCCCCCCAATTGCAAGTGTGTGGCATTGCATGCATTCGAATACATAATTTCTTTTTAATAATATAATACAGTCCCATTCATTCAGATTCATGTCCTCTGGTGACCTACATGATGATGATGACTTGGAGAGTACTTACAAGATGGAACGGCCTCTGGATGTTTTTTAACTTCTCAATGAATGCATCAATCTGGGCTGCGACCTCTGGTTGCAATGCCTGCCATATCAACAAAATTCAAGACAGAGTTAAAATAATCATATAAATCATATAATACAATTTAGATAAGAAATTTATTTTAACCAAATTTTCTGATAAACAAATGCTCATCAAAACATTCAATACATCAGAAACTATAAAAGTAAACAACTTGATTTTTAGCTATGTCATGTAGCTCGGCCTCATAGATGGAGACAATTATTATTGTTTATATGTTCTGCATATCTCATTGATATCATTTTGCCAAATAACTTTCCTCAATGGAATCCACCACAGCACATTGCAAGAGAGAGTTGTGACATGCGCATAATACGCAGACACGGTCTTAGTTTAGAATATGGCGGATCATATACTCCCAAAAGTTAACTCTCACATACATTCTCTAGGGGAGGGAACAATTTGAAGCTAGATTGAAATGACTGACCAATCAGAAGCAACTTCTTGTGTCTCTACTCTCTGTGGCCCGAATTCACAAAGGAGGTTTGGTTTAAACCCCCTCCTGGATTTTTAAGCGTACGTGTGCACGGAATCCCATCCAATCATAAATTTTCTTTGAGTGCACGCATGGGCAATGTGCGCTTATTTTAGTATGCTTAAGGAGGTGTAAACCTTAGCCATGGTTTAAACCTCCTTTGTGAATTCGGGCCTGTATGTACAGCTCTGGAATCCACTTGGAACAAAGAAAACGTTTCACATTTTAAAATGAAAATCATCACCACTTCTGATTATTTAGGTCAAGAGATTACATGGTTGATTCTCTTTATTCTTGTATATACTTCCATGCCAACTAGATGTGTTAACACTCTTAACACAGCAACAGTTGTACCAATGATTTGATATCATTTTAACCCCTGAAAGCTAATGAAAATTGTTGGTGGCTAAGAATGGGTTAAAGTCCTCACCCTTCGTATTGGCTGTTCCTGTTCAAGCCCTTCAGCAGCTCTCTGGAATAACCCTTCCACTGTCGTGAGAGCTGGGGACAAAGCAATGATACAAACATTTTGAACACATGCAACAGACTTTCCTTTTGTCATTACACACTACTGCAATGGCATTCTAAACTTTAATTTAACACTAGAAACACCGAGCTATTGATGTGATCCCTCAGCTAGAAAGGGGCAAATTCCACCCTGAAACATTTTCAGAATTTCACAGTGATTTTAGAGGTTGATTATGCCCCCACACCATTTGTGTTAACATATATGTACAGGAACCAGGGCAACTCTGCTATTTCTTTCAGTAGTGTTGCTTCATCTGAATTAATATTTTGTAAATAATAAGACTCACTAAATACTCTATTGAATGCTTCACTACAGAATTAATATATATACAGAATCTCATTTGTATAATAATTACTCTTGAGTATATTGAAATGTATCACTTTCTTTGGTGTGTCTAAGCTTGCAAACAGTAGGGCAGAATGAGTTTCAAAAACAAAGATCTTCAGTAAACTTACTTCCTTTTTGAGTGAATCCAGGAATTTCAAAATCTATTTCTGGTATTCTCACAGATGCCGAGTCGGTCTTGACAACTTGTCTATTCATGTCCTGATGATTGAAAAATAGAAATGGAAATTGAAATGTAAGTCAATTTACAAACATTGGCCCATATTCTGAACTCCGGTTTAACTTAAACCATGGTCTAAATGTGTGGTTTAACTATATGGGCAGCCAAATGTGACACAAATCTCAAACAGTAGATATTCAATTTATCAGCATTTTTGGTACTTAAAACATTTAATAGCTGCCTGGGAATGACCATTAAAGCATGAGACCAGAATCAAGTAAACATAAGGAACATAGAGTGTAAACAAATTTTTGACATTTTTGGCTACCCATAGTTAAACCACAGATTTAAACCATGGTTTAAGTCAAACCGGAGTTCAGAATATGGCCCATTGAATCCAATGACATACAACCTTCTACAACCAAACTGAGTCCATGCTATCAGTTTAGATTATTTTGCTTGAAATCTCTGGCACATATCTTTTTTTAATTAAATACACGTATAGAAAAATATTTCCTAATCAGAACTGGGCACTACACTATAATAATAATGGTGGGTTCGTGTGGGTGGGTTTACTCCTAGTGCTCCACAATTCTTACCCTGGCTTTAGCATGGCTGCACTTACGGCGCTCTAGCATTTCAACGTGGGTCGAGTGTGGCAAATGTAGATTAATGTCTTGCCAAAAGACACTAGTGCTGGGACAGGGATTCCAACCTCGTACCTTGTGGTTCACAGTCCGGGGACTTATCCACTAGACCACAACACCTCGACGTATAAAGAGTGTCCATTGATCAGAAGTAATCCATCATCTGTAATCGAATTCTGATCTATATGGCTCGATATCTTCATAAGACAAACATGTAAACCAGAGAAATGTTTTATTTTTAAATATCTGAATATAAAAGGAGTTGCTTACCTTTTCTGTTTTGATCTCCACCTCATAAATACACCCTTGGGGTTGCAGGGCACTGGCCGGCTGAATCTCATTGTTCTTATAGTGGCAATGTGGACACTCGAATGAGCTAATGACAACAGACTTGAAGAATGGAATCTTTGTCAGAAGGAGCCTTGTCATCCCCTACGTGAGAAAGAGAGAGAGAGAGAAAGAGAAGGAGTGAGAGAAATGAAGAGAAGAGAGAGAGAGGGACAATCAGACAGACAAAGGATAGGGGGGAGATAGAGAGGAGAGCAAGAGAAGAAATAGAGAGGGGGTGGAGATCGAGAAGTGAGACACGGTAAGGGAGAGAAACAGAAAAAGAGAGAAAGGGAGAAAGGGGAAGATATTTTAAATGAAGGTGAGAAAAAAGAGAGAACAAAAATGGAAGAGAAAGATTGTAGGGAAAGAAAAACCAAAACATGTTCAAGTTAATTGCAACAAAATATGGTTATTACAAAAATAAAGTATAAAATAAGACTTAAAAAAAAAAAAGTCTGCTCCAAAATACATTTCCAAAGCAGCACTCTAGCTCTATACCTGCAGAATGAATAGCCTAGTCTTGCTGAATAATGTCACTTTCTACAATAATCCAAAGGTGTCAAAGCCATCTCAAAGCTACTAATCTGAATTTACATTATACTCCACTAGAAATTTTCTTTACAGCAACTTACATTTTCCTCGCAACTCATACACAGGCTTTCAATCTCCGTGGTCTCTAGGTCCCCAAGATCATCCCCTGATAGGTCCTTGAAGAGAGGCTGTGCATTGGTATCTTGATCAGTTGCCATGGTAACTGTTTTGAATACAACTGAAAGAGAAAACAGTTTTGCATGTGATAAGGGCAGTGGCCATACGGACACGACACTATATGCAAGAAGCTGGGCATGGATTTAAAAAAAAATCATCATAAATAGATCTACAAGTTCACAGACATCCCAATGAAATGCAACGAGTGTTGTCACACCCACATACATGTATCAATAGTATGTCCGCAAAGTTGTACTTTGACAACATATTTTGCAGCAAGCTATACATCCTGTAAATACGCAAACTGTGATGCGTACGAAGCCTCCAACTTCTGAGGTGACTGACTAACCAGAATATCACCAAGCTTTGCCATGTAAGGAATTGGTTAGTATCAGGAATTTCACTTGTCTTATATAGTCATTTGTTAGAAAACAAATCATGGTTAAATTCATCTCAATCAGCCGCAAAATCAAGATCTGCATTCATTTACCACATGAAAATACCCAAAAAAAAATCCAAAAAAATGTGGCTCACAGACCCCGACGGCTTTAAAAGAACTTGGCTCAATCACTCAAGCTCCCCAGAAGTGCAATCTTTTGCTTGCAGCAAATATACACTTACAAATATACATCAGACTATGTCTATGAGTGACAGTGTGCAGCTGCCTGGGGAGCGTTTCATCATCATCATCATCATCATGTAGGTCACCAGAGGTCATGAATCTGAATGAATGGGACTGTATTATATTAATTTTTTTAAAATGATGTATTAAAGTGTATGTAATGCAACACACTTGCAGCTGGGGTGGGGTCTTACTGCGGCAGCCCGAACACGTAGTGTTCGGGCTGCGATGAGCAGTCCTTTGATTGCTTGGAGTTCTCTTAATTACAAGGTCGTTTGTCAAAATGATAGCCATGAAACATGACATTAATTGATTTTAGGCTACTTTAGGTACTTACAATACTTTGCGTTTGACTGTCATCTTTCTTTTCAATGAGGATGATACAAAAAAGACCTATTTATCTCCAAAAGCCTGTACTAAAAACTTCCGTAGGTCGGTGTTTTGCTTGCAATGCGCATGCGTCAGCAGCTCCAATAATTATATAGACAAGAGTGGCAGGCAGGAGCTCGAGCGAGTAGAGATCGCCGGATCACAGTGGATAGATGAATATTCATTATTCCTGTGACCGTAACCTATGCCGTCGTTGTAATAAATGTTTATAGGCGCATGCGCAAGTGCCTATTTTCGCTTCTGCTTTAACAACATGGCGAATGGGACTGGTTTCGAAAATTCAGAGTAAAAAGCGACATTCATCGATTCTACACATTTTTTTTCGGAAAAGCTGATTCACGCAAAGTCTGTTTAGGTAAGTGGCATCGTATATATCATACTTTAATTAAAAAAAAATTATTAGATCGCCATTTTTTCAATGGTTATTTGAACATTGGTAAATTGTGAGACCCACCGAATCGTACTGGTTTCACTCAGGACGCTGCCACTTCGTGGCAGCGTCCCGGGGCTAGGGTGGGGTGCAACGATTACAAGCATTGGTTTTTGTTTTATCATCGTCATGATTACTGTTCTAAAGCCCAAGTAAAGTTTTGGTAGATTCCACTCTTTTTGTTATATTTTGTTGATTGTATTTGATCAATAGGCCTAGTACTAGTAGGCCTACATGTAGGAAGACAATAACACAAGTACTGAGCTGCTGTGAATTTTGTTTTTTGTTTAATTTTTAAGTAAAATATTAAATACAATGTGAAAAGTAACTACATCCTGGCGGGATTGCAAATACCCATGTGCAAGAGTCATCTGGGAAGCGTTTCATCCTGCGTTTTTGTCAGTGATTTTTACCGACAACTGTTATCCGTTACACATGTAAGCTACTGAAATCCTAACTCCAGGGAGCTCCAACGCGCAGCGTTGGAGCTCCAGGTACAACTATCCAAAGTCGACCTAGCCCATTTTATGGCTAAAAGCATCGCTTAATTTCGGCAGGTAAGATAGAAATTTGTACTTACACTTCAAGAGAATTACAGTAACTATGTAGCAGGCTCTTTGATTTTACGATTTAACGATTGTTTCGATGAAAAAAATGGAATTTCCTCGCCGAGCCGATCTTTTCCCCGTACTGTACCGTCGATTCAAATGACTCGATCGCACTGTGTGATCGAGTCAGCGACGTATATACGGTACATTACACACATTGCGATCGAGTCATTTGAATCGACGGTACAGTACGGGGAAAAGATCGGCTCGGTGAGGAAATTCCATTTTTTTCATCGAAACAATCGTTAAATCGTAAAATCAAAGATCCTGCTACATAGTTACTGTAATTCTCTTGAAGTGTAAGTACAAATTTCTATCTTACCTGCCGAAATTAAGCGATGCTTTTAGCCATAAAATGGGCTAGGTCGACTTTGGATAGTTGTACCTGGAGCTCCAACGCTGCGCGTTGGAGCTCCCTGGAGTTACTGAAATCCTAGATCTAACTAATAAATAATATTTAATACACTGTACTTTGACTTTGAGCAGTTATTAACTGGAATTGGAAAGGCACCATATAAATGCAGATTATGATTAATATATTAGCCCGACCCCGGCTCAGCAACGCCAGAGTCATACTTAACGTTAGACATGTTAGAGCGCTGTGTGAGTCATGTCACTCGTGATCGTGTCGTCATGGGCATCGTTTCATCAAACCGCATACTTTTATTTTAACGTGGAATATTTCGCGTGGTGGAAGTTTTCGCGCAGCATGAAATGTGCGTGAAAAATCAAAACACGCAAATATTTTTGTTTATGTATTCTTGTTTTGCCCATGAACCTAGCGCGTCAGCGAAATTAAAAACATGTGAAATTAACTTTACTCTGCCGAGCGCGAAAAATTAATTGCGTGAAAATTTCCACTTTTACAAAGTACAAGTTCGTTGACATCCTATTGAAACGTGTGTTATTGTACTAAGTAATACACGCATTTTAATGGGATGTCGGCGAACTTGATTATGACGGTTTGATGAAACGATGTCGATGCCGGCATGATCGCTGTGAATATGTCCCAATATATGGCAGCGTGTCCAAACTTCGCGGATGTCCATACTTCGCGTATCAGTACTAAATACGCGATAAAAAGTACATTGTACGCGCTACTGTATGTGGGACTGCGGAAAATCGTTCTACAATACGGAAAGAACCCAAAAGAGGCAAAATGCGACGAAAAAATGTAAGTAAATGTATAATTTAGTCAATATATTGATGAGAATCTTGTCAATTTTAGTAAAATCAAGCTTGAAATTATATTTTTGTACCGCATTTAAAATTCCCCTAAATTATCAAATTCTTACCCCCAATAAATTAGCGTCGGCTCTACGCTGTCGGGTTCCGTAGACGAGTGTATTCTGACGTCTTATTTATTATTTATCGTAATTAATCTGCACAAATAGGGCCAAAAGAGGGCACCAAACATAATCCACGAAGTATGGACTCGTCTGTGGTGGGCAAAAGCTGATGGTGAGCGATTGGATTTGGCCTTAAAATGAGAGTTTATAAGATAAAATTTTCAAACATTTTTGTATGGCATTATTTTACGGTATATTCTGCTTCATTTGATATTACATTTTTAATGTATATCTATCAAATTGTGTTGTAACGTCATAAAAGGCCAAAATGTCCGCGAAGTTTGGACACCCCATCATACTTATCAAGACAATAGGCCTAATACATATTTCGGGGAACCCATATTTCACCATACCGGTACTCACACCATGCACACTGCACGGCCACGGGTCAGTCAGCGAATATTCATACTTATTATAGTAAAAAGCATTAACTTAATTAAGCTATTTCACACGTTTTCTCATTTCAAATCTATAGTATTGAACCGTCTATTATTACAAAAAGTCTATTGTACGTCATAAAATATCCATACCTGGTCAGCAGGTCTAGAATTCTATCACTAGATCTCCTCACAAAACCACACGAGAAATCCGCAAGATAAACATGCATACACGATGAACGTAGGATATAGAAGACTAGACCCGGCCAAAGACTTTCAAGACAGATTACTCTCACCTACTTCCGTAGTACATTTTGCAGGCGTAAGACTCGGAAAAATACGTTCGCCATAGGTATAACACGTGAAAAGATATCTTGACATTTCATATCTTACTTTATCTTTTTCAAGTCTGATTTTTGCGCGAGAAAAATGATGGATAGTTTTTAAAAAAATTCTTGAACCTTTATTGTCAATCACTGCCGCTATGAATCCCCTGGATTATGCCTGTTTTTCTGCCAAAAAACAGTCATCTGCCATAGGGTTAACACGTGGAACTCATGGATTTTAAGAATGATTATAGTTCCTCTAGTATTACCTTGAATTTAGTGTAAATGTGGCTTATATGTAATTTGAGACTCTGAAAAAGCTCAATGAAGGCTCAAAATGTGGAAGGGACCCCGCATAAATCCCCGGGAATATGCATGCATTTGGCCTTCCATCTCCCATACATACTGCAAAAACTGGGGTGTTAAAACTGACAGCAGTCGGTGTTAATAGGGACCACACCCTATAGTGTTAAAATTACACCCCATGGCAGAGTTTCAACATAACACCAAAGAGTGTTAAATAACAACCAAAGGTGTTGTAATAACACCAATGGGTGTTGATTTAACACCACAGATTTAACACCGCTTGTAAAATGACTGGTGTGGTCCTCTATGTACACCAGTTAAAGTCCACCCTAATAATTATCAAGTTGATTTGAATAAAAATGTTATGCATATCACTGTTTCATGAAATAATGCAAAACTTCAAAATGCCGTAACTTTCTTATTTTAAATCCGATTTCAGTGAAATTTTCACTGTTAAGCTTGTTTAATTTTACTCTATTTATTCAAATCAACCTGATGTTAGGCCCGTGGACTTGGCCTTTGCTGTGTAGATTAACACGCAAAAACAGGAATTTTTGGATGATAATTCCACCAGAATTAAATTAAAATTTTGAAAAATGTGCCTTAAATAAATTTAAAGCTTTGGAAATGTATAATTAAGACTCAACTAGTCGAATAAATACCCGGGAATATGCATGCTTTGGACAAAAAAGTGTCACCTGCCATAGGTTTACACGCGAAAACAAGGAATTTTATGATGATTATAATTCCCAAAATTTGTATGTGAAAATATAAGAAAATGTGATTTACATGTAATTTGAGGCTTTGAAAAAGCTAAATGAAGGCTCAAAAAAGTGAAAAGACCCCCCCCCCCCCCAATAAATCCCCGAGAATATCCATACTTGTGACCAAAAATGTATCGCCTGCCATATATGTTTACACGCGAAAACAAGGAATGTTAGGATGATTATAATTCCCTTTTTCTTTATTTGAAAAGGTAAAAGATTTGATTTACATGAAATTTAAAGCTCCAGTAAACCCCGCATAAATCCCGGGAATGTGCATGCATCTCACCTATAGCCCCCCCCCCCCCCCCCCCCCCCCGCCTCCCAACTCTCTCCATCTCCTCCCTGGTGCAGTTAGAGTTGATTCTAGATCCTATATATTTTGGGACATAAGTTTTATTTGAAGGGACAATATCAAAATTATGCCCTTTACGGCTTTACCAAAAGCGATATACAGAAAAAGAAGAAGAAAATAAAGAAAATAAAAACATCTTGGTAAAAGACTATAACCTTTCCCTCTCTGTTGTGGCGTGCGCCTGTAATCCAGCTACCAGTGGAAGTTATAAACTGATTCAGCGGACCCAGGTTCGAGACTGAGTCACGTCTTTCGGATGGTGACGTTAAAGGTCGGTCCCAGACGTAAATAATCATATCTGATTGATACACGTCTGTAAAAACCCAATTACACACACACACACGGCCGATCGACATGTACCACAATATATACGCGTGCTTTATTTCGGGACTGAGCACTCTTCGTATTTAAACTCTCTGGAATGGCTGTGTGTGGAATTGGAGTACAGTGACGTCACATTAGCCGAGAACTTTCGTGGACTTTTAATATCGGGGTGTTGCAAGAAAGTTGCAATCAATTGCAAATCCCCATTTGCAATCGATTGCAAATATGATACATAAAAAAATAAAAGGATTACTCAGGGCTTCAATTTGTATATTCTGTTTTGTGTATTTTGGAAAGATTTGTTTTTTTTAATTAGTTTTTCTATATTGATAGATGACAATTGAAAAGTATAATATTATGTTTAATTGAGAGGACATGTTTGTAAAAATATACATATATAATATGAGGTGGCATTGTATTTGTAAATTTGTTTATGAAATATTGAAGTTTTATATCTATTTCATTTTGTTGAAAAATTGAAGTTTTATATGTATTTCATTTTGTTGAAAAATTGAAGTTTTATATGTATTTCATTTTGTTGAAATTGAAGTTCTTGAGAAATAAAAATTACTGAATACAAAAAAAAAAAATACATGTATTTTAAATGGAACTTGCAATCACTTGCAAGACTTGCGACTTGGGGGATTTGCAATAATGATTGCAACTTTCTTGCAACACCCCATTGGAAGCAATGGGGAGCCCGGAGGATCGAATTAAGCACCTGGAATGAAACTCGTTTTCAACTTTTCGCCAAAAATGATATTCTTCAAAAAGCGGGCCGGGGCGGGCCAGAACGGCCGGACCGACGGATTTTTTAAGCGGTGCTTTTATGCTTTGGAACGGTTTTATTCTCTTCTTTTTCTCAACAAGAAAAGGTACATGCTTTGGAACGTGAGGGGGTCTTATGAGCGGCACATACCCACCGTACACTGCATTGGTTTACTTGGAAACTGACACTCATGCAAGAGATGTTAGCCCCACCCCCCCCCCCCCCTCCCCGCGCAAAATTGTGCCCCGAAAACTCAAGCTCCAAGCATGCATAATTAAGGACACATGTTCCAGTAGTAGGTATAATGACATCACAGTCCGATAATGACGTCATACGTTAGTCGAGAATATTCCAGGACTCTCCTGGCCCGCCCGAGCTCGGAAGTGACACAATCAAAAACGTCATGATAGGAAATACCCCTATAAGAAGTGAACAATATGACTATGTAAACAAATCGCTCAGATCCTATTCATTCATTGACTATATCGCACAGTCTGTTTCACCTGACAATTCGGAAGTACTGGTAAAAGGATAGTAGTTCCAGCTCGATACATCAAATAGGGCCTATAATAATAATAATCAGAGATCTTATACTCTGTAAAATCTGGCAAGTAAGTTCCAGATACAGAGCATAATTATTATTGTAAGTCAATAAATTAAAGTTTCAGACCTACACTTTGTTGGATTTACATTCAAAATTCCAAGCTGCAGAGAAATATATAATGGCTTCAGAACAGGCGCCAGCTATTGGGATTGATTTGGGTTCGACCTATTCCTGTGTTGGAGTCTTTCATGAAGGAAAGGTAGAGATCATAGCGAATGATCAAGGAAACCGAACCACACCCAGTTATGTTGCCTTCACAGACAGTGGAATATTGATTGGAGGAGCAGCTAAGAATCAAGTGCACACGTAAGTAATTTGAGATTTACATGATTTAGTTTCTGATTGCACGCTATATGCAGGTCCTTGTAATGACATATTGCATTGCTTTGTGGAAGAAGGATGGTTAGACGAGTGGTGTGTCCATTATTAAAGGCGCATCCAATGGGGGAGAGGGCACACTGCCTCCCCCATTTTGCCCCTTTTTTTTGCCCCTACCTATAGCCCCCCCCCCCCCCCCACACACACACACACGGACACAGACACATAACAAACTGAACAAGTCTGCATGGAAGGGCTGGCCAAATGCCGCAAATCATTCCGGGGGGGGGGGGGTCTGCGTATAAACGACCCTACCCCACCCCAGCCCCCAGCCCCCCTTCTCTTACGAGCCTGGTAGTTCTTGCGGGATTCCCGAAATCATAGTGTCCAGTATTCTAATGTTTATGAATATTTTGCTCCTAAAAACATATTTGAGCGAATCCGTGAGGTCCGGCACGGTTTTCCCGAATTCATTGTCTTGTCCTACTGCACATTCGAAATTAATTAGTTGATGTTGCTCTACACAGCCCACAACCCCCATCTCCACGGTGAGATAAATCAATATCAGAAAAATTGTCGCCTTCATCCCCACCCTTTTACTACAATCAGGGATCCGCCCCTATAACCCCGGGGTACTACCCTCGTCATGGAATCGGACAAAAACAGCCCGAAAATTTTGGAGCATCCCTAAATACGTCTTGTGCTAGGGAGTATCTGTTTTCTCGTGAAAAGCTAAAAATGTCAACAGAATATCATTATGATAAACATGGTTTATTGCAAACTGTAGTAGATGAATTTTATTTTCTATTTTCTTTACCTGTTTAGGAATCCTAAGAATACTATCTTTGATGTCAAACGTCTAATTGGGCGACGGTTTAGCGATGAGAGTGTGCAGTCTGACATGAAACACTGGCCTTTCATCGTTGTCAACCAAGACGGCAAGCCGATGCTGCAGCTTGAGTACGGGGGAAATTCCAAAACACACTCTCCAGAGGAAGTCAGCTCAATGGTTCTGACAAAGATGAAGGAGACAGCGGAAGAGTATCTAGGCCAGAATGTCACCGATGCCGTCATTGCTGTGCCCACCTACTTCAATGACGGACAGCGACAGGCGACCAAGAATGCTGTGGAGATGGCAGGGCTCAACGTCCTCAGGATCATCAATGAGCCCACCGCTGCCGCCCTTGCCTACGGACTCGAAAAGAAGTTTGACGGTCGGGAACAACGCGTTCTTGTTTTCAATCTCGGTGGAAGTATGTTGGACGTCTCACTCCTTATTATTGAGGATGGCATATTTGAGGTGCTGACGACGGCTGGTGACACACATTTTGGCGGAAAAGACTTCGAGGACAGACTCGTCAACCATCTCGCTGAGGAATTCAAGAGCAAGCACAAAAAGGACTTGAGGACCAACCCGAGAGCACTTCGCCGCCTTCGTACTGCAGCGGAACGTGCAAAGAGAACATTATCAAGCAGCACCTGTGCTAACATCGCAGTTGACAAGCTTTTCGAAGGCATTGACTTGAACACAAGCGTTAGCAGAACACAATTCGAGGAGCTGTGTTCAGATCTCTTTAGAAAGTGTCTCCAGCCGGTAGAAAGAGTAATACTTGATGGAAAGATAGATAAGAATAAGATCGACAGCGTAGTCCTTGTTGGTGGGTCGACTCGAATCCCAAAGATCCAGAAGCTTCTCCAAGAATTCCTGGACGGAAAGGAACTCTACAGTTCCATCGATCCTAAAGAAGTTGTGGCATACGGTGCCGCAGCATACACAGCAAATATGTCCGAGTATAAGGATATTGTCTGCTTCGACGTTGCTCCTCTTTCTCTTGGTATCGAGACGGCGGGTGGCATGATGACAAATATCATTGATAGATATACCAGGGTTCCAACCAGAGCATCCAAAATATGCACTACCTACTCAGATAACCAGCCAGGTGTCTCGATTCAGGTGTTTGAAGGCGAGAGAGCTATGACCAAAGACAACAATCGCCTTGGTCAGTTTGAGTTGTCTGGCATCCCTCGTGCTCCACAGGGCGTCCCCAAGATCAAAGTCACTTTCGACATCGACGCCAACTGCATCATGACCGTCACCGCCAAGGATTTGATCACGGATCGCAGCAACATGATCACCATCCCCACCGACAAGAGACTGTACAAAGACGACATCGAACGCATGATGGACGATGCCAAACGATTCAAAGCCGAGGATGATGTCCAGCGCGAATGCATCGCCGCTAAGAACCAGCTAAAGGGCTGTGCCATCTACGTCAAGTCCACCGTCGATGACTCCTCTGCAGAGAAATGGTTGGGCTCTGGTGACAAGCAGACCATAACAACAGCTGTTGACGACGTCATCCATTTTCTTAAGAACGAATCTTTAGCTGGCATTTCCAAGTTGTAAAAATTACAGAAGATCAGGGGAGCGTTTCATCAAGCGTTTTGTCAGTGATTTTTACCGGCAACTGTTATAAGCTACTGAAATCCTTGCATCTGATTGGCTGAGAGCAATTTTTCAGTAAAAATCACTGACAAGACACTTGATGAAACACTCCCCTGTTCTCCGGTCATAGCTAAGATTCGTGGCGGCAGTGATTTCCATCAGGTAACTGTTTCGCAAGAGACTACATCGGGAAGAGAACCACGAAGTAGATTAGGACGGATATGCTTGCCTCAAATAACCTGGGAGCCTGTCCCAAAACCTGGCACCCCATCAGTCCCATAAAATTTAACTTGGCCTTGGCTGAAACCGCAACTCTTTAGATATGAAAAGTATTGGTTCTATGGGGCCATCCCAGTAGACCGACAGCCCATGAGATCGACATTTTAAAATGGTCCACGACAAAACAAGAAATGCATAGACAAATTTTTTTTCTGAGCACATGAGACTTGTTTTGGTTTTAATGCGGTAACGTTAGAACTCCAAAATTCGTTCAGTGGGGGGGGGGGGGGTTATGGGGTCCAGTTTCCCTCCATAATTCTCTGACAAACAAAAAAAAGGGGGGAAAGGGTTTCATTCTAAAAGTGAATTTTTGCACAATCGGCAAAATGGTGGATCATTTATGGTCAAAATGCATACTTTTCTTCCAAAAGGGGGTTGGCACGCCGGAAGTGCCCCCCCCCCCGGATCCGCCAATGCGACTAGTATCGTCGGCAAATGCGCCATCTCTGTCGGCGAAAAAAAAGAGGGGGAAAACGAGAAAGGGAAGAGGGGAGAGAAAAGGAAAAGAAGCAAATAGAAAGAAAAAAGAAAAAGGAAAACAAAAAACAGAAAGAAAAAAGGAAAAGAAAATGGAAGGAAAGAAAAACAAAGGAAAAAACCGACGATTTTTTTTCCCCCGCTCGTTTCGCTCGCTCGCAAGAACACTGGAATTTAATATTTTGATAAAAGGCGTCCCCCTTCTGCATTGGGCTGCTGCCCTCCTTCGGGCAGGAAGGTGCTAGAATATCCAATATTTGTGAAGCGTTGCAAGGTTCCCAGATAATAATATTATGTAACTTGTGTATGTATATACCCAGGCGTTGTAATTCCGGACAGGTTGTTAATCCGGACAGGCCATTTTAAACAGTAAATCGAACAACTTTTCATGCAAATTGTCACAAATCTTTCACAGGATAGGTTGAAAATCATGTGAGTTGCAAATATTCATTGGTTTTAGTGTTACTTGATGCAAGTTTTTCGTAAAATCTGACTGCTAAATTGACAAGCTAATTTTTGTTAAATGTCCGGAAATGCAACCCCCCTTCTGTACATTTTCACTACGAATAGTTAAAAAAGAATTTGCTTGCTCAATTTATAGAAATTGAAAAGTCAATATTCAGGCAAAATGCGTCCCCTACAGCAATGGGAAGCAGTACCCCTCCCCCCCCCCCCCGATGATTTTCAAAGTTCCGATATTCGGGCAACCAGCACTTGATATTCGGGCAAGAGGCGTGGCCCCCTTCGGCAATGGGCTGCAGCCCCCCCCCCCCCCCCCCCCGAGGATTTTCAAAGTTCTGATATTCCTATTCGGGCAGCGAGGTGCTGGAATATCCACATAATATTTGGGCAGTGAGGTTCCCAGATAATTATGTAACTATGTAACTTCTGTACATTTTCATTACAAAAAGTTACAAAAAAATTTGCTCGCTCGCTTCGCTCGCTTGCAAACATTTAGAAATTGAAAAGTTGATATTCAGGCAAAAGGCGTCAGCCCCCTCCTTGCGAAAATGGGCCCGTATGGTCAGGATCTGCGATTTTCTTTTATTATCATTTGTGGGGGGGGGGGGGCGGGCGATAATAAGGGTTCAGCATTTTTGGGTGTCACACCCCCCCCCCCCCCCTCATTCAACATGTTCTAGTGACGCCCCTGGTGAGACCAACATTATCGGTCTCGTGGTTTGTCAGTAGACACCCCTTACTCCCATCTCCTGGTTTAATGGCCAGGGGGAAATCGGGTAACAGATGACCTAGTTAACTGCATAAGATTTTTGTTTCTATAATTTTGATATTCACAAGTGAAACTACTTTATAATGTTTCTTTTTCTCAAGATGAGTATTTCATCATCAACAATTCTAAGGACAACGACAAAAATGATAAGAGTCATAGTTTTGTTGTAAACATTTGTTGTAAACTGTGAATATCAAAATATATTTAGGTTAATAGTGATTTTTTCTTTATTAGTTGTTGTTTTCTTCACAAAACCTTCATCTCTGTTTGATGCGCAAACTTATTACATTGTTTTATGATTAATCATTGAACTGATATGTATCATGTACGCTTATAATTATTGAAATGAAATAATAAATAAATTAAATCAAAATCAAATCAAATCAAAACTTGCTCTACATGTAATCATTGCAGAATTCAGGATTGTAACAACTTTATACGTGGATGTCTGGTAATGGCCTACATTTCTTTTTTCGAAAGAAAATTATCAACATGATCTAGTAATGTAAAAAAAAAGTGCAAAAAGGCCTATAAAAATAAATGTATATCTTAGGCCTTCTTATAGGCCAAAGATATTAGCATGACCGTGAAAAGGAAAGTTTGTGTGACGTGGATTGTTTTCAAAACCTGTGCGTTTGACAGAGTTGAGCATGCTGGAGATTGAAACCATGACAACTAAATAATTATGATTCAACTCTTTTGTGGCTCGTAACATAACTGCATATGAGTATATTTTTCTTTTGCCCAGGCCAATAGAATAAAAAGACAGAAGAAGAATACATATTATCATTTGTCAATTAAAAGGGGGATCAACATTTTTCTTTATATCAACCCCCCCTTCAAGTTCCGTTTAAGCGAACTGGCGATTAGTTTGAATGGAAACAAAAATATTCAGAGCTAAATTGCTAAAATCTCTCACAAATGGCTGCTGTGCAATGTTGTGTTGCACGGAGCCCTTTTCATGTGTATGAAGGACTCTGGTGTTGCATCTTGAACAGCGCCAACTAACGTTACCCGCATTAAAACCAAAACAAGTCTCATGTGCTCGGCTGCGCGAGTTGGCATCTCTATATCGCCACGCCGCCGCGCCCCCACACTTTCGGGCGAATTAGCTAGCGCAATCGAGCTCTTGCTCTTTCCCAGTATACTGGTTGTATGCTGCGCCTCATCAAGCTTTACAAAACGACGAGGAGTCGAGGGTAACCGGATCTGCTGTAAACTATTAAAGTGATCTTTCTGGACCTATTGTTGACCTTAGTTTATATTTTGAGTTGAATCAGGCTTGGATTATGTAGAAGAATGCTTCAAGTTCAATAAATGAAGTCAGTTTACAGGCAAGCAGTTCCCCTCATCAATTTAATGTGACAAGCGAGAAAAAAAGATTTCTGGAAGAGTGGTACCGGTACCTGGATCAGTGCCAGTGCAGTAAAACAGAATCGAAGGTAGCCAACCCGGACTGGAGAGTCGAGACTCGGAAGATTCTGGAGGACCGCTCATAAATAAATAGTAAGTTGCGCTAAATTGCAGAATTTGAAAACCTACATGCAAAATCTGTGTAGCAAATATTATCGACGTATCGAGTTTTCTTCTGGTGAGCATTGTTTGCACTGGAACGTTCTAACTTCTACTCTTGTTTGTGGCCGCAGTAGTTGATCATGTTGAATCTCCATCCAGTGGCGGGACCAGAAATTATAATTGATTTATGGGTGAACAAAATAACATGATGGAGAGTTGACCAATGAATGATGGTCGTGGTTTTGAGGAAGATGGTGGAATGATGATGCAATGGTGGTGGTGGTGGTGGTGGTGGTGATGGTGGTGATGATGATGTAGATTTTTGGTGTTGATGATGATCATCATCATTATGGAAACAGTAATAATTGTGATGGAGATCAAGATGGTGATATTGACAAATGTGATGATTTATGGTGGTGATGATGATGGTGATGATAGTTGAATAAGTTTTCAAAAAGTTCAAATTCAAATTCAAATTTATTGAAATACACACTGTGGAATCCAAACAGTGGAATCCAAACAGTGACATAATGGGATTACAATTTAAACAAAAAACACAACAGAAGCATGTTGTTAAATACATTAGGAACAAAAATCAACAAAGCAAAGGCACATTTAATGTATACGTTATACATATCAGATTATACTTGACACAAAAGTAATGTTGCCGGAGTTCTCCTTTAAGAGACAAAGGACATGAAGATGGAGCTCGCAGATGGCGCTCAAGGGGGTGGGGGGGGGGGGGGCAGACTTCAGATTGAACTTTAGAGCCTGGAAACCTACCATGCTTCAGGCAAAATAGTGCTATGTGTACTGTAGGTACTGCAATAATATTTTTTAGTTTTAAAAACAATATCAGTCCAATTAAAAAGTATAAAGAGTTGTGATGAAGATTTTTTCCCCTTTGGACACTACATGTACATCTTCTTCATGACAAAGGAGGAGTCTAGAACATCCGATATATGTCAAACTAATTTTTCAAGGAGTTCATGTTTCAAGGCAGGAGAGTATCATTTTAGCCCAGAAGGCAAACTAGCCTTGCCAGTTTGACGAAAACCAGGGAGGTAGAAGAGTGATAAAGGTACATTCAGAGCTGCCCAGTGACCTAACAATTGACCTTTCATGGGGGGGGGGGGGGGGGGTAGTTTCATCAAGTGTCTTGTCAGTGATTTTTACTGACAAATTTGCTTTCAGCCAATCGGATGCAAGGATTTCAGTAGCTTATAACAGTTATTGCAACTTGTCATTGATGACAAGTTTTACGAAACAGGGCCCAGATTCAGCTCTCATCTCTTGGTAACTTGGCAAAGGTCAATCAAACTGTATAAAGTAAGGGCAATTGAACCAGGGTTAGGTAACTAATGGTTTGTTTTACCACATGAATTGAACTGAATTAATTTTTATTTAAACATCATTGATTTATTCTGTTCATAAACATAATTACAGAGTGTATCACTCACATAACAAAATATAGATATAAATATTTGGAGTGTATAACAGTGGTATAACATATGTCATGGAAGGTAAATACATAAATAATACAATGCACAATATGGACAGTGAATTCATAATTATTTAGGATAGTATCCTGAAAGATATTATATTATTTTATACATGTTTACATATCTATGTTAAATGTACACTCAAAGCTTTGGAATTTAGTGTTTTGTTTTATCTACCTGAAATCATAAATACATATTATAAAGTACATGTAGGTTGTAACAAGATACAGTCAAACCTGTCTTAGTGGCCACCTGTCTATAGCGGTCACTTATATTGCCTCCCTGTAGCAAGAAATATGTGCCTTAGAACCTGTCTATAAAGGCCACCTGTCTACAGTGGCCACTTTTTCTGTTTCCTGTGGGTGGCCTTAATAGACAGGTTTTGACTGTATAAATAAAATAGATTTAAAATGTAAAGATTTTCATTATAAAGTGACAGCGAACTGAAGCTCCTAAATAGCGCCATCTTTCAACAGGATTTGAAAAGTGTCTTGTGCCTCCCATTTTCCCATCATGCCCTCTTCTAGTTTGTGGAAGCTTTAATAGAATATACCTGCACACATTTTTCTAAAATGCCAAGTAAATAATAATAGTTTGAAACATGCAGTGTTAGAGGTGTCGTGGTCTAGTGGATACGTTGCCGGACTGTGGATCACATGGTTCGCATGTCAAGTTCTAAATCAGTTTCATGCCACTTTAATTACTCTGATACATCGCAATAAAGGCTAGGCCTGAGTTAAGATGTAGCCTACTGGGGGTCATACAGATTATGTTATTACAATAAAACATAAATAGGCCTTTATTTTGCATTTTAGGCCTACATGTATTTGTAAGGTAAATTTTATATTAATATTTTGTGAATTTACTTAATTTATTCTGTCAAATACTCTGATTCCTGTGTTATGAAATCGGACCATCAGTTTCATTCTAGACACATTATTACTTTATCAGAAAATCATTGTGTCTTGAGAGGAGCCTAATCCAGCTACCTACTGGTCATGTTTGGAGCAGCTACATGTATTACATGGCCTAGTGTAGTCTTACAGTGCAGAGACTCTTTTACGACTGACCAGGGTTTGTGCCTGCAAACTAAGGCCCGGGGAGCGTTTCATCAAGCGTTTTGTCAGTGATTTTTACCGACAACTGTTAAAGCTACTGAAATCCTTGCATCTGATTGGCTGAGAGCAAATTTGTCAGTAAAACTCACTGACAAAACGCTTGATGAAACGCTGACTAGGGGTCATACAGATTCATGTTATTATAATTAAACATAAATAGGCCTTTATTTTGCATATTTAGGCCTATACTTCTAGGGTAAATTGTATATTTTGTGAATTTACTAAATTTATTAAATGTCAATTACTACGGTTCCTGTGTTCTGAAATCCGACCATCAGTTCATAAATGCATTCTGGACGCATTATTGCTGTCTGCGCTCTCAGACTATCACTGCACACCTTCCCAGACAAAATAATCAATTTCAGCCATTACTGCACTGTTATGATAACCAATGGGCACCTGTACAGCTTAGCAAATAGACTCTACCTGGACCTTATTTACCCTTTCTCCGCTCCGTTTAATTGCCAATTTAATACACCAAGAAGTAGACAAACATACTAGATGTAAAGTTAGTTGTCTGATACCGCCAAGTATTGATTGATTTTGTATGAAAACATGAAGATTCGCTCGCTTCCCTCAGCGCGAGTAAGAGACCTGTGTGCCTGGACATAATATCTTGTACATTAGGGTAAAATAATGGTCTGGTACACGGGTCAATTTTTCCCCCAACAACAACTCAGTGGAAAGTTTATGAAGCTTATAAAACAGTCAAATTATCGACTTTCAACCAATCAGGATTCAGGATTCAGGATTCCCATATCTAGGATTTGTGTTTTATTTTTGGAGTTAAGTTTGATTGCAATTTCTATGCAGTTTTGAGGTTTAGTTGAATCTATTGATTGTGTATACATGTAGATTGAAACATTTGTATCATTTGGAATCAATTCATTGCTAGTTGTATAATGCGAAGAGCCTAGCTAAGACATTCGCACCCCCCCCCCCTCCACTTTTCCTCCAGGGTTGATTATGAACACAGATTTGGAATGCAGTCACTCAAGACTCAAGTTTCATTGAAGATTGAAAGGAAGAGGGATGTGGTTCCAGGAATTATTTAGATTTATTGTTAATTGCTATATTTTTATTTTTTTAAAGTGTGATTTGAAGTTTGTTTCCTTTAATTAGCTTTGACTACATTCTCTCTCTCTCTCTCTATACTATACTACAGGTTGTATACGTGTACATGTACATGTAATGTCTGGTTGTTAATAAGACATTGTCATGAATTGTGTTCCAGAAGTTGCCTTGAAAAAGTGAATTGATATTTCATCTTGGCATCCAGAAGATAATTTTGTTGCTTTTTCAAGGATAAACATCTCAAGTTTTCTGCTTTAGTTTACAAATAATTATTCCACATTAGTCTACAAGTGTGCTGTCATAATGAAAGCCTAGATTTGTACCGTACTTGCAGTGAAAAATACACACAGCAGCAGTCGGCAATGTTGCTTAGCAAAGCTCAATCAGTATCTATTAAATTCTTCAATTTAAAAAGCATACAAACATCAACATATGCAAGGTATAATACATGAATTAATACAAAATAAGACAAACAAAAAGGACCATCATGAAAAGCCTATTAAGGTTTAACAAGTTAATAGAAAGGCGTAGAATAACAAAAATTTAAATTTTAACTATGGCGGGAGTTACAAAGTATAAAGGAAAATCATACTGTTGTGGATAGTAACTCAAATTTTAAAATCACTGATGAAAAGATAATAAGTATAATTTGAGCTTCCTCTTGAATGATTTAAGAAATTGGATATATGTCTTAATGACTAGGGCAAGGAATTCCAAACAACACTTCCAAAATGGCGAAATGATTTTTGGAGATGAATGGAAGTTACATGTACTGTCCATTCTGAAAGAGCTCTGGCGAAATGAAAGATATCTCTCGTTAACTCTTTCAGGACTGGAATTATTTAAGGGCTGAATTGATCACATTTTGTTCTTCAAATTGGCAACACTGATATTTTTCTTTTAGTGCTACATTGTTCTCATAAGATGTAATGTCTTTGAAAACAATATACAGGGCTACAAATTTTGTTGACATGTTGAAAAAATTGCCAATTTCGATAAAAAACAATGATTTTGAACCTCTCAATGTGATGCCAATTTAAGGATTTTAAAGCTTATTCTCATTTTTAAAATTCCTGGCATCAAACGCAATATGGTCTTGCAAAAAAAATGGACATGGTATATGCAGAATTTTTTGCTCTTTCCACTCATGCATCTGGTATATTTTTTAGAGCTCTGAATCAAAAGTTATTGAGCCAAACCACAAAATGTGGTCAATTGTCTCGAAAGGGTTTTAAAATCCCAACAAGGTACAGATTCATGTACAAGTCACAGTGAGGAAATTTCACTATTATGTAAAAACATAATATTTATTATATCCCTCCCTGTTCCTGAGGACAATATAGTACCGGTAGGCTGATTTCTATACAGCCTACATATATACCGATATCTATGGCTCATGTATACTTCCAAACTGAAAGTGCTACATATCTTTTACAAGGGCACCTCAAACGGAAAGGTGCAAGACAAAGCATTCATGGAGTTGTTTTCTTCCTGCATTGATAAGAAGCCAAAGCTAAGAATTTGCCCATATTTGGGGTGCATGATGAGAGGTGATCCCGGTAGAGACTTTGTAAACATCTCCCTATAGCTCAAGGTCTGTTCCCATTATCCTGCACAAACCTGAACAAGCTCGAGGTAGAGATTGGACCGATAATTATTGGTTTAAATATGTCTGCAGAAGTATATATATTGGTTAGTTCTTCAA
The DNA here is from genome assembly GCA_025617745.1 of Heliocidaris erythrogramma. Taxonomy (NCBI): domain Eukaryota; kingdom Metazoa; phylum Echinodermata; class Echinoidea; order Camarodonta; family Echinometridae; genus Heliocidaris; species Heliocidaris erythrogramma. The sequence continues at coordinate 41,387,818 of CM046854.1, read as the reverse complement.
AGAACTGTTGTGTATTCTTTTGTGCATGTGTTATGAAAAGAACTGTTGAAAGAAAGAAGAGTCTCAGCTTCGAACAGTGTGCTCTGCTCATCGCATTTCTGATGAGTGCTTCTCAAGAAAAACTACATTGTATGAGTATGAAGTCGCCATTTCCATTATCCCTAGTGAAACAATCCCCACTTGCTCAAGAAATTAGCACAAGGTTTAGACTACTCTTTAGAGTATATGTCATGGGCCAAGTGCGCCATCACCAGCAAACTTGTACCTGCTGATTGGCTACATGGTGGGCTATTTTGTGCACAAGCCCTAGTTTACTGGGAAGTTGGTACTATTTATACATACATGTACATGTATAGCTTGTGCTATTATCCCAAGCATAGTAAAATAACCCGAGGTTGCAAGCCATACTGCAAATTAGCTATCAAGAGCTAGTTGTGATCGGGTTAGTTTCCCCCAGATCAGAATCGGTGGGCTATTTGGAAAACTTGGGCTAATGGGAACAGGCCTTGAGTGAGTGACATTGGCATTCTTACACCTCCTAAATCAATCCCACATAGACCCAGGTCAAAGGTCGCACTGTTAAGGCTCTCATGATAAGGATACATTCATGTAGAGTACTGTATGTAGTCTACATCCCAGGCTAAATCTAGTTTGAGAAAGTGATCAGGCTCAGAGCCTTATTTGAAATCGAATAAAATAAGTAGACCTACAAGTGTACACATAGGAATATTATTGGTGGCAGGGAACTGTTTCTATTTATCATGATCTGTTAGGATTTTGAATGCCTTTCTGCATTGTGTTTGATCATGTCACAATCCTAAAATGTGAGAAAGCATAATTTATAAAAGGAATATTTAGCAGGAATCATGGACAACTTGTAAGGTATCGTCTTCCCTCTTGCCTTCACTCAGTAAATAAGTTCTTATTGATGATGGAGCTTAACCAGAGCGTAATCAATGAGCAGTATATTATGCACCTGGGGTGGTATACTGAGATTTATTTTATCTTGATTTTAGTGAAAAGATTTTAATTGTCATAACAAATTTCAAATTGCAACATTTCATTGACGTTTGCGCAGATGAACTCCGCGTACGCAGCCACTTTTGCGTATACACTTTGTTATGACAATTAAAATTATTTCACTAAAATCAAGATAAAAGAAATCTCAGAATACCACCGCTGGATGTGAAATTTCACTGAGTATCTTCATTTGTACGAAGTATGGGGCAGTTGGTTTGAAGAGATAAATGGTAGGCTATTCAGTTTGCCACAAATGTTCTCTTTGAGATTTGAAAGAAATTGATAAAGAGAGGTTATGTAATGTACAATACAATGTGTGCAATTGGTGATGTGTAGCCTTCTGCTATTAAAAAAGCAGTCAAATTTGCACAAGTTGTCAAATTTGAAGCCTTCAACACTTTTCTGAAGTTTACCTCTTCTAATTTTGAAAGGAATATATACTTTTGTCCACAAGCATAAACAAATTTATATTGTTCTGTATGCCACCAAGCTGGTAAGTTAGTTTTCAATCATTTACTACATACATCTGTCTCAAATATATACATGTACATGTAGAATATATAGGCTTGTTCCGACTTTTCAGATTACTCCCAAAGTACATCTTCCACAACAAGGCATCACCGCAAACTGCATTATATGCTTTAACCACATAATACCTGCAGCACAAATGAATTCAATCTGTTTGATTTGAGTAAATGGCTTTATGGGTATGAATGGATCTGGTCGTAAGACTCCTAACTGATTGTGTTGTCCTGAGGTTGAGGTGCAGACGTGATTTTGATTGCCTGGAAGATAATTGGAGAGATGCATCATGTCGTCGCGTGACAGCCAAAAGGGCACTAACCCGTTTGCTCAGGATACAGAGTTAATGCCTTTTGGTTATGAACAGATTTTCAAATGGCTCTAGTAAAATGTTATGCCTGCAGGCTATGTAAATGTGTGCATTGTTAGTAATCAGACTCAAGTTCGAAGCAATTTATAGAGAACTGCTGATTTGCTCATTTGAGAAGGAAAAAAAAATCATAATTCTAGAAAAGAAGAGAGAGATGTAGAGAGTGTTTGAAAGATAAGGTAGAGGGGGGACGAAGAGAGAGGAAGGGAGAGAAAGAGAGTCAAGTTGGGTAGAGATAGAGAAAGATAGAGGAGGGAGAGAGAAAGATATACAGGGAGAGGAGAGAGAGAGAGAGAGAGAGATGAAGATGGGAAAGATAGGAGAGATAAAGGAGAGATGCACAATGATATAAGGAAAGATGAGGAGAGAGAGAGGGAGGAAGAGTGTAGAGTTGGAGAGAGATAGGAGTGAAAGAGAGAGTAGAGAGAGAGAAAGAGAAGGAAAGAGAGAGAAGATGGGAAAGATAGGAGGAGAGATAAAGGAGAGATGCACAATGATATAAGGAAAGGAGATGGGGGGGGAGGGGAGGAAGAGTGTAGAGTTGGAGAGAGATAGGAGTGAAAGAGAGAGGGAGAGAGAGAGAGAAAGAGAAGGAAAGGGAGAGAGACAGAGAAGATGGGAAAGATAGGAGGAGAGATAAAGGAGAGATGCACAATGATATAAGGAAGGAGATGAGAGAGAGAGGGGGGGGGGAGGAGAGGAAGAGTGTATAGTTGGGGAGAGACAGGAGACAAAGAGGAGGAAGAGAGAAAGAGAGATGGGGAAGATAGAGATAAAGGAGAGATGCACAATGATATAGGGAAAGGAGATGGGAGAGAGAGAGAGAGGAAAGGAGAGGAAGAGTGTAGAGTTGGAGAGAGATACATGTAGGAGAGAAAGAGAAAGAAAGAGAGATATAAGGAGAGGATAGAGAGAGAGAGAGTGGGAGAAAGAGAAATGGAGAACAAGAAGGACAGTGAGAGACGGAGACTCGGACAGAGTGTTGAACTATAATTTCTTAAAGACATATCTAAGGCAGTCTATCCCTTCTGTATCAAGCATTTTTTTAAACATGAAATTCGGCCTGGATCAGCAACACACAAAAATAATCAAATAGAACAGACATGTGCATTGTTGTTCAACACCCATCTGTTTAGAAAACACTAGTTCCACATCTTATGTAGATTTCATTAGTTGCATGCAAAAGGTTGCAAATCTATATTTTGGAATTTGGTCAATTTTATTTATTATTTTGTTTACATTTTGAATGAAAGGATGAAGAAATATAGATAACTTGTAAGTTATACCACTAATAACTGTTTAGATGATGAACAAGTGAACAGCCTTCACTCTCTTGTGTTGACATGAAGTCAAAGAATTTTTTTTTAAATAAATATTTCACCTTAGGAGAAAGAAATAAAATCAGTGCAGCTTAGAACTGTTAGTATCTACCTTGTAGCTGTTGATAAGCTTAAATGAAAGAAGTCTGATAATAAAACAGTTTTTATGCTCTCCAACACTAATATGGGCTTTAAATGCAGCCTGATATGTACATGTACATGTAGTACATCCATCAGTGAGATCGAATACCAACTATGAACGAGCGTACTACATGTACATTGGTATGGTATCTTGTAATTGAATTAGAGATCTGTCATTATTGATATTAGAGTACATCACACTACCTGTCATAATCATTTCATGATATGAGAACACCTTCCTTCTGTCAATACCCCTTTCCCATCAATAAAACAAGATCTACATAGTCTAGGGCATGTCACACTGCCTGTCATAGTTAGTGTACATGGCATGAGAACTCACCCCTTCTCTCAGCATCTCGTTCACACCTATAAAGTAAGATACCACTTCACACTTCCTGTCAGTGTCACACATGTAACCATAATACAAAGACACCTTTCCTCTCTCAGTACCTCTTTCACACCAACAAAATAAGATCCTCATGTACTACAGCAGTTCTCGCTTTCTTTCATCCATGAAGGACACATTCCTTCTCTTTATACCTCTTTCACACCAACTAAATAAGTTCTACTTGTACATATCGTCTGTTGAGAGCCAGAAGGATGTTAACTCATATACTTTGACACAGAGTTAACGTCCTTCTGGGCTGGCTCCAAACAGATGATGTAATACCACAGCACAACTCACTTTCCATTCATAATCAGTTCATGATATACAAGGATACATGTACCTTCCTTCTCCCAATAGCCCATTTCACACCAACAAATACTTGTAGTATAGTCTATTAACACACTTACATGTATCACTGCATATCATTACCACTTACATGTATATGTAATAACCAATGTGAAGACAGTTTTCTTCTCTGTCTATCCCATTTCACATCAACAAAATAAGATCTACATGTACATGTACCGTACATAGAGCACTTCTCAATTATCTGTCATCTTTTCATGACCTGAGGACTCCTTTCTTCTCATATCGTAACTCTTTTCACACCCGCAATAAGATCCAAGATCCACACGTAGCCTGAGTAGGGGATAAAAAAAGAGGGGAAACATCCACAAGAGTGGGCGCTTTAACAGTTAGTTTAGCGAAAGGTAGTGGCACGAAAAGACACGTCCGGAGCGCAAAATGCATATTGTTGAAAATCATTATGACATTGCATTTAACAAGTTAGAAACATACAATTAAGCCACATACATTTAGAGTGCTCTTAAAACTGCTACTACTTCCTTGTTTAGGCTGAAGATTACCGAAATTGTCATTACAAATGTCAACTTATAACTTGTAATTCACCAATAATTTGGCCGTTTGCGTTCCGGACACGTCTTTTTGTGCTACTCTGTTTCGCTGAGCTGCCTGAGTGATTTGATAAACTCTTCACGTATTCCTATATGTACGTATGTTTCATGTCAGCTGATTTTCTCTAAGGTGATTGGTAGATTCTTCTGCGTTTTGTAGGAAAAAGATTGAAAAATGTGTAACATAGTTGGACAGGTACCTATATGGTGATGGTAGCTGTTGCTTGGAGCTGAGTAAACCATGACATGGGGATGATTTAAAGGTTCTGAGCAGAGAATGTTATCTTAACATTTACTCTTCACCCTGGATATGACATCAACACTGCTACATCTATCATACCAGGATATAATACTGGTGTTAAGTTATTGAATATGATGGGGAAAAATTGTGTATGGGTGATGTGTGACATTAAAATGATTTGGTAACTTTGTAGAGGCTTGATAAAATCTGAGCTGCCTGGCCTTACATGCTATCAGTGTATGTACAATGTAATATGGTGTAAAAATGAAGCCCAGGGGGGAAAATAGCACTTCAGAATCATGATATCCTTCACAAAATAAACATATACAGTCAAACCTGTCTATAGCGGCCACTGAAGGGAAACGGAAAAAGTGGCCGCTATAGACAGGTGGCCGCTATAGACAGGTCGGCGGCCATTTTTATTTTTTTGCACATACACTGTTACACGCAACAAAGTTAGTGTACATGCATCCATATATATTATCACTTAGGAAAACAAGCTATAGATCAACAGATTTGACGTATGACATGTCATATGATATATAAATGCTAAAATAATATGCTTTGTTGTTAATAAATGAGAAAAACAATAGATATACGAGCAATCTGTCATGTCTGTGTAAAATGAATTTTCCCTCAAATTACCACGTACGTACCACCCGCGGTAGACTGTTTTTCTTGATTTTTATAGTCTAAAAACGATGTCTAATCATGCTTTTGCTTCCTGTCAAAAAATTACAATAATAAGTTTATCTTTTGAATAAAATCGTGCAATCAATTTTCATTCAATAAATATTTGCCTTTTGAATGGTTTAAAAGAAGTTTTAACTGTTTTTGAGAACAGGCGATAGAACTAGAAGGTGCTCGCTTGCATTCGTCGAAAGTGCGAACGTCGACAATGGCCTGGATCGCCGGTGGACGATCCGAGTCGAGTTTTCACGCCGTTTTTCAGCAGGACAATCTCTCGTACATGAAATCGTTATTATTGATCTTTAAAAAAAATAATACTTGGGTAGTATTTTATTATTTTCACTTTCTAAAAAAAATCACTCCTTTATTATTTTTTTCAAAAGTTTTAACGCTTTAATTTTTTTTTTTATAAATCTTTTAAAGATAAAAAATTATATTGAAGTGTACGAGCCTGCGCTATTGCGCAATGGCGATCAATATCAATGCAATGCCGACCGCTATAGCTTAGGAGAACAATACAACTAAAGTGCAGGGGATTGCAGCTGGATGGTGCGAAGATTACGTAAACGAACAATACTAGTGCTTAATTCTTACTAAAAAGACTTTTAATCTCTAATTAGTCGGCAATGTGGTGAAACTATTAGATCTTCATGGCCATTGTAGAATCTATTCACGACGTTTGTGTGAGAGTGTGACTGAGCTAGGACTCGGTAAACACATCGCGCCTATGGCAAAAACTACTTTTTTGTGCATGAAGCTACGGCTCGACTCGATAATAGTGGCCGTTATACGCGGTCAGATATTGTCCGAGGGATACATAATGGGTGGCCGCTGGCCGCGTTAGGCAGGTGACCGCTATATGCAGGGTCTACAACACAGTAATTTCCTGCGGGGGATTTTTTGGTGGCCGCTATAAGCAGGTGGCCGCTATAGACAAGTGGCCGCTAAGACAGGTTTGACTGTATATGCAAGTGACCGGAAATGCCAGACTCATTTTCCCCCATAGACTCAGTGTTAGACTAAAGCGTATGGCCTTCGTAAATGGGAGTATTCAGTCATAGATATCTTAATAATAGCATTATATATTTGAAACCTTTCTATGCCTGGCTATTTTTATTTTATCCTTCTGAACATCATTATACAAGACAGATATCAAAATTCAACAATTTATTAAATCAAGCCTCCACAAAGTTACTGAATCCTTATAAAGTAAACTAAGTGTCCAAGATGAAAATAAGTCAGGAACGTTCAGTGAAAGCAAAATACTATAAAGAGATGAAAAGAAGACAGAAAAATGAGTATAGAAATATGAATTTGACAAATACGTCAAAAATAAAAGATAGTTTTAGAGAAGAAATAAATGTGCATGGCAGTGCAACAGTAGAGAATGCAAAATAAATTTTCTGATATCAAGTATAAGAAAGGCACGCACACAGCTAATTGATTCCAGAATATTACTATAAATCAGATTTCATTTCCTATACCACACATCAAGAAAGTGAGTCAGAACCAGAACAAATGGCTAATGTAGTCTGCTGAGAGCCAAAAAGGCATTAGCACAAACGCCCTTTTGGCTCTTAGCAGGTGATTTATTAGCTTGCAGAAATTCTCTCTTTTTTAACCAAAAAATTTCAGCAAAAATTGTGATTTGTTTCTTTGTCCATGAGGAAAGTCATGTCCAAATTTGGTAAATTAGAAGAGATGGACTGCCCAGCTTTGAATGGGCCATTTGGGGATCAGTGTAAGACCATAGGTCCATGGTAAGATGGAGCGACAAAGAATCCGTAGGTCGGACGACGGAGGAAATGAACGAAGAATGAAACTAGGAGTGACAGATTGAAAGATAATGAGAGTAAAAATGAAGAGTTATAGGCCTGAAAAATTGACCATCTTCTCCAGATAAGTGGCATATGGTGTGTTGAGACTTGAGAGCCAAAAGGGTGTTTATTAAAGGGAAGGTTGATTTCTGGGAAAGATGAAAAACATAGTAAATTTGTGAGTTTTCTCATTCTTCTTAATATGTCGGTTTGGAAGAACATCATAGTAGAAATGTCCCCTGAAAAAGGATTGCTCTTCAAATGCCCATAAATTTGAAATAGCTGAAATGTTTGGGCCGAACATTCATGCCACTTGTGTGTGCAGTCCCATATACCCATTTCCGTGTGCAGTACGTATGCTTTTCAGCGAGATTGGGTCGATTTCTTATCACTTTGATGATTCAAAAAACTCACATTAAAACAATTCTTTATCTTATGTACTGTAAACATGATCAATCTCTCCGAATTGCTTTGAGACGGTTTCTTTCATAATGTACATGTAACTGCATGACCAGGGCTCCATTTCATAAAACTTGTTATCCCTAAGAAGTTATATCAACAGTTATAAGCTACTGAAATACTTGCCTCTGATTGGCTGAGAGCAAATTTGTCATAGGAATGGGGCTGTTATTATTGATAACAAGTTTTATGACACAGGGCCCAGAACTCTACTTCATCTTGAACTCTGTATGGAAAGATATGACTTATTAATCTCCTGGCTCTCTACCAATGATATCAAAATTGAACTCTTGAACAGTGCAAGTAGAGTTACGGCCTTCTGTACATTTTTGAGCGTGTAAAATTTGTTAAATAGCCCACCACCCACTGTACACTGACTGCAAGCAAGTTTGGGAGGAAATTGCAATATCGTTAGATGTCAGACATTTCAAGATGTATAAAATATTCCTGGCTGAGTTTCCCAACATGAATATTTAAAATTGTAATTGCAGGGTACTGTGGGGATGGATGTGCATGAAAGCTGGCGAGCCGAAGCATGCCCATATCGGATCCAATGACAATCATCTGCTCTTTTACCCCTATACAGGGTTGTCTCTTTATTAGTGAAACTGTGAAAATGTGTTGAGATGAAATGATAAGTCTTTTTTGAGCTATATATACTCTCTCTAAAAGAAAGAGTGAATTTTCACTCTATTTTCACACCTCCATTTATAGTCATGACAGTTATCACTTGTTTAGGAGTGATTATTGAGTGAATATCAAGTGCCCTCTGTAATTAGAAAAAAAATCTAAAATTTTTCACTCTATTTCTATTTTCACTCCTCTTGCCCTGGGAGTGAAGTCAGTTATCACATTTTGTGTTTTTTTCGAGAGAGAGTATAATGCCTTAATTGTGATAGTATGTAATAGTTAGATGGAATGTTATGCATGTTTTATTGAATTAGACAGGGATCAACACCAGCAAGGGTTCAATGCCCTTCCCCCCCAAAAAAAGAAAGAACTCTGCCCCCCCCCCCATACACACACACACACACACACACACACACAATTATTATTTTTATTGATTTTTGATTTTTTTAATAATTTAAATAGGGGCCCATTGAGGCAACCCTAAAAATTTTAATCCAGACTTCCTTTAAAAAAAGTTATTGTGGAACCCTGCTCTAGAACTCCTTTTCAAAGCCTATCTTCAGGCGATAAATCAACTTGTCCTGTTTGTGATGACAATAATAAGATAAAGGTTAACCCAATTATCCAAACAACTGCATTACAAAAACTGCCAGACCTTTCAGCAATGTTGTTGATTAAACCGAGAGATTGATTTATAGGATAAGGCAAAATCTTGGGATGGTGTAGCCTCTTTCAAAGGGATAGATTTGCAAAGATTATTTACACTGGAAGCAAATTTTGCATTCAGTGAAGTATATAATGTACATTTTCTTCTTCCCTTGAAGTACAGGCCACCCTGTTGTTGGTGTATCTTCGTACTTGTTTATATAGAAAGAAGCAAGATTCAAGACTCTAGTTTTAAATGTCTATGTCATGTACATGTATACAAATTTGGTTTCCAAAACATGGTAAATAAATGAAAACATGAATGAGTCACATAATTGTGAATCCATTCATAGATATGAAAATAAAGTAAGAAAGACATGTATGTCAGCAAGACTAGCCTTTCTTAGGAGCAGTTTGGGTACTATTTGTTTTTGCCTGTCTAACCATAGGGTTGATAGACTTCCAAAGAATTAGCAAACTGCAAAATTGTGTAAATAAAATTTTCCTTTGTAGCAGAAGTAAAAGACTCGTCTTTGTAGGCTAAGCTTGTTTAGGATAGAGGTCATTGACCCCACTAAGGTCATGACCTCATCTCAGGTCACAATGTGCATTGAACTCTCTTCTCATAGTCCATGGTCTTAGCCACGCCCACTCCCCCAGGGCAGGTAAACACAAATCATACTGGTGATAGTCTCATCTCTAAACCCTGGTAATGAATCAAACCTGTACTGTAGTCTGTATGATGATACAGTGAAACTTTGTGAAATAGATTACTCTTGAAAATTCTTAAATTATTAAATTTACTAGGTACATGTAGTTTTGCCAGTTCCATTTCTTGGTATTTGTTTTTTGAGCCTTGGTATTTGTTTTTTGAGCCTTGGTATAATGATGTTTTCTATTTAACAAGGTTCCCTGGTTGCAACAGGGAGATAGGAAAACTCATATCTTCCTTATCCTCAGGAGCTATGTTGAGGTTCCACTTTTATTATATTAAAAAAATTCATTTCATTTCATTTCTTCAACAATTTTTAAAAACATTTTAAGGTACATGTTTTACACAGTTTTCACTGATAACATATCAATCATGAACTAAAAAATGGTTGGGATACCCCAAAGATGCCTATGCTTGTAAGAGGGAATTAATTCCTTGACGAGTAAACAAAGAAGAATTACATAACAAAATACAGAATACACTAGCTGTGTTTATGTGGGACTTGCAGTTTCAAAACTTTAAGGTAATGAAACAGTGGCTCACTTAGCAAGGAGGGGTTCACACAGGCCCGAAACAACAAGTTGAATGTTAGTCATTTAACATGAGCAGAAAGGTCATTGTGCACAATGAGATTGCTAAACTAAGTTTATTTTGTCCACATGGTCCATCACTACTTGGAGGAACCCCCCCCCCCCCCCCCCTGGTGGTTTCGGCATTAACCACAAACTCACTTGTGGTTCTGGAACTGTGGGTAAAGTTTTGACACTACAAGTCCGTTCATATGCCATGGTCTGAAACTACAAGATAACTACAAGATAACTTTAAAATTTGAACCTCCAAGCAAAGTTTAGCTCCCTTCGTGTGAACATGATTACTATATGCTAAGATAGCCCAATATGCCAAACATCTGCTTTGAACAGTAAAACTCCCCAGACATTACAACATACATGTACATTCTGTATTGTGGTGCCCATCATACCAGCCTCTAAAAATAGAAATATAAATACTATAATGAAAGATGATTAATCGTCTGTGTTCACATGTAGCCAGATTGAATTCTCGATCCAATGAAATTCAATATTTTTTGGGAAAAAACATAAACTCACTTCCACTCGAAAAGTGTGAAATAAATCAGACGATGAGATGGGTATATTGACTGTTTATTTTACTGCAGTGCTGTGAAAGCAAGCAAGACTGAGCTCCAGGAGCCCAAGAGGCTCGTGGAAAGGTACACTCTTAAAAAGCAGATCTTGCTCTTTTATTCTTGATATCTTGGACACTGAAACTCATCACTGATTTGGTGATATATATCATGATTGTATTGCATAAACTCCCAATTTTGTTACAAGAATATGTTTGAAATTATAATTTGTAACAAGAATATAAAAATTCCATTTTATTTCTTAAAAAAAAAAACTAAGGGGGAGGGTGACTGGGTTGGGGATTGTAGGGGGCTCTCTCTTGAGATTTTCTCTTTAAAAGTTTCACCGCCTTTGGATGATATTTCTAGTTTCTACTTTTTTTTTTTTCCTGACCTCTTTAAAAAAATCATTACAACTCCCTGTAAGTTTTTCTGAGCTATTATTTCAGCTCTATTGTATGCTGGTATACCAGGGGAGCGTTTCACCAAGTGTTTTGTCAGTGATTTTTACCGACTAATTTGCCAATCAGATGCAAGGATTTCAGTAGCTTATAACAGTTGTCGGTAAAACTCACCCACAAAACGCTTGATGAAAAGCTCCCCAGTAGTACGTCATGAAATCTCACCATTGGAGCTTCAGCCCTACATGTACAAACAAACAGAGCTCGGTTCCACGCTGTTGGGTGCTCGGGACACATTGGCACCCCAAAGTCCAGTGCCCCTCAATTTCATTATTTTGAAAGGGCCTTTAATATTCATACAGACCCTACCTAATAAGCAGCGATGCCACTTTTCAGACAAAAGTAGGAATTCCCACTTTTTCAACATATTTTTAGCCATAGAAAACCACTTTTTATGTACACAAATGCCCATTCTAGATGATTTTTTCCTACTTTTTTATCAATTCTAAGTGGCATCCCTGAATAAGTAATCTGCATGTAGAACCCCCCCCCCCCCCCATGATAAAAAAATGTTAGTATGGAGTCCTTTTTTGAGAGAGATTTTGACCTGAGGAGTGTCCTCTTGCTGTCAGGAGTGACAATCGTACTTTCTTCAGACAGGTTGTGATCATGTGGTAATGGTTGTGAACAGAGTGCCTTCTGTTTGGAAGACAGTAGGCCTCCCAAGTTATTAAAATTGGCTGGCCTAGAGTGCATATACAGTAGTGTTTAAGAGAAAAGGGGTGGAACTTGTGGAGAGGGCTCCACAATTGGTTCTTTTTTTCGGGGGGGGGGGGGGAATGGGATGGTCTGTGGTCCCATATCAAAACCCCAGTTATCGTTTAACCCTGATGTTGGAAGTTACAGGCGTTTCTGTCTACATTTTTAAATTTAGGTTTAAAGTGAATTTTGTGGGCCTATATGTGCATATATCCCTCTCAGTTTCGAGTCCTGGGCCCTGTTTCATAAAACTTGTCATCAGTGACAAGTTATAGGCTACTGAAATCCTTGCATCTGATTGGCTGAGAGCAATTGTCGGTAAAAATCACTGACAAGACACTTGATGAAACACCCCCAGGTGTAATATATTACAGATTAGAATGGAATCTTTCAAGAAGAGTTCCATTCATATTTTGAAATTTAGGGTTCAGATTTTTTTAATTTGGAGGGGGGGGGAGGCTGGAGTGATAGTCCCTTTTAAAAGTGGAGCTGTTTGTACATGTAGGAAGTTACAAATTTGAATTATATCTTTCACTAAAACATGTACACGTTGTTTTATAAATGGTGTGAACACTGAACACTATAATGGGATGTATACTGCCTTTCAGTGTGAACACAATGAAGCCTAACAGACATATCATATATGGTAAAACCAAGAAGCTCCTGGGCATTAACTGATGCCTGTTGTCAGCTTGTTTACACTGCACCTGTCTTACGTTTTATGTCACTGTCCATCTACAGCCATTGCTTCCGTGTAAAATGATTTTGGACAGAGCAGAACCTGCAGGCCAGCGTGGATGCAGCGGTGGAAGGTTTCCAGATGACTCTTACACAACATGCTAACAAGGTTGAACAGTACGGGACGGACGCAATTACATAAACTTTGGAAACCGTAATGCTTGTGTGCATGACATTTTCATGCCTGAAAATGGTTGAATTTATATACCAAATATTTGCAATTTGCAAAGGTTCAATGGTCTGAAAATGACCATCAATAACATCATTTACATTTCAGTCAGTTTTTCAGGTTGCAAAAGTTTTGGGTGTTAAAGTACCCTGTTCAGACTTTGATGTAACTAGACAGATCAGTGTAAACAGTACTTTAAAAGCAGGTATTATATGCATCCAGTCATGATGTGGGTGTTGTCAGCTTGTTTACACTCAACCTGTCTCGCGTGTCACTGTCAGTTTACATGCATTTATTTAGATTGAGAAGGTGGTCTGGGTTTATTTGAAGAGATGAGCCATTGAGTACCTGTTCTCATCCCTGCTGTGAATAGAATGGTTGTATGCTGACCATCAACCATTCACAGGCAAGAATAGTGGGCATAAACTTTTTGACTTTTTCTGTTAAACATTTTAAAAGCAGTAGATGGCAGAGTTCCTGACTACATGTATGTGTAGTATTTCAAACTGATATGGTCATGTGTAATGCTTCAAAAAGTAAGAATTTGAACTTTTTTTTTCTGCTTGGTTTAGGCCCTTTATATTGTAAGGAAAGATATACCGGTAGGCATATAAAAGTTTGGCTATACATAGCTTAGGCCCTATTCTGTTTCAATTCAAATTCATTTTCAATTTCTATCTATTGTCCAATTTTCTATCTGTTGTCCAATATTGGAAATTTGTTCTGCTCACATTCTACAAACATGCATATATCAAAATAACTTTACAAACATACATGCCATGGACATTCTTCAGTATAATTTAGTTTACTTGCATGATTATGAAAAGAAATAAGTGAAATGTTCGACATGATCTGGGAAAATTACAGAAATAAAGAAGAACATAAAAATGGGGCAGCCCCTAAAGGTGCTTTAGCAGTCCGCCGTTTTGGGTCGCAGTGGACTTCCGTGGATCGCACTGAAATAAAGTTGCCGCATTCTCACCTTAGAGATGGCGCGATCTAGAGCGCAGTATCTTTTGTAATGAGAATGGGGTCCATGGCTCTACCATTACCAAGAAGGCATTCCTCTGATACACAGCAGTGAGGCTTGCATCATCATTTATCGTTGTTCTTCATGATGCACTTGTTACATATAGCAGTTACCTCTGCATGACCTATGCTTTCGTGCTTGGTCTATTAATCTAATATAGAAATAATGAATTATCAGCGTATTTTCATTCTTTTGTACCCTTCTAGATTGTGTGGTATTAAAGTAGCCATATTTTGTAGATTCCATGCTGTTTCCTAACATGAGACGGTCACTAAGGTTAGGGTCAAATGCTGTTCAGACTGTCAAGAATGCAACTGTTCCATGGAGTGTGAACAAGCCCTTCTTGCTCCTTTTTTCTCTCTCTCTCACTCTCCCTCCCTCCCTCCACCTCCCTCTCCCCTTTTTATCCTCTTTGTTTGGCCCCTTTTACAAAACGGACAATTATGTAATTAAGAATTCAGACAAGGAATCATTTCTCTACTTCATAAATTCCAATCAAACTGGTGCTAAAGCTGTTTGTCTTCTTGTGTAACAAAATGTGTGTCAAGATAATGGAAAGGGGAAAAACACTTCTATATATTTTGTATTTAGACCTAGTAACCTTTAATACATTTGTGTGAAAGCTCAAAGTCAAGCTTCTACATTTAGCGATAGAATATAGCATACATGTAGATAGTTATTTGGCTTCATAAGATATCTGCAACGTTGGGTCTGGTACTACATGTACATGTACTTTTCAATGAAGATTGGTCTTGTATCCTAATTTACCAAACGATTCACCACATGAAGATGGTGATGGAATGGTCATCTGAGGTACTTGTACTTATTATCATAAAATATGGATGATGATGTAGATAACCAGTGAAGCACATGGATACCTTCTACCCAGTCAGAGAAGTCACATGTTCATAGTGATTGAGGTTTAGGCTTACATCCAGGTTTGAAAAACACCCCCTTTAAAAAAAAGAAAGAAAGAAAAAGAACAGAGATAGAAAGATGTTTATTGTTTATCTTTTATCTCTGTATTCTAAACAGGTTTTGACATTACCATCACCAATACCATCATCATCACCACCAACACCACCAACACCACAAACACCATGCTACCATCAGTTCAAGCACCTCCATCATTGACATCACCATTATCATCACCACCACCAGTACGGCCACCACCACCCCCGCTACCACCACCACCACTACCACTACCATCATCACTAACAATAATACCACCATCATCACCACCACCACCACCACTACAACTACCACCACCACCACTACAACTACCACCATCGTGACAGTAATACCATTGCTATCACCATCATCGTCACCACCACCACGCCCACTACCACCACCCCCACTACCAACCACCCCCACTACCACCACCACTACCATACCATCATCATCACTAACAGTAATACCACCACCATCACCACCACCACCACCACCACCACTACCATCATCACTAACAGTAATACCACCATCATCACCACTACCACCACCACTACAACTACCAATATCATCACCACTGACAGTGATACCATTGCCATCACCATCATGTCACCACTACCACTACTATGGCCACCACCGCTACCACCTTCATCATCAACACCACCACCATCACCATGGCCACCAGAAGGGAAACTCATTCCGCCTATATACCAGGCTAAGACTGAGAGCGATTAGAGGTTATTGGAAGTGATGCAGAGCCAAGATGAGGCTGATAATCACTAAAACAGTGATGATACACGCATCAATTATCTCATCGGTCGTAGAGCTTTCATGTTCGATACGTGCAAGTGACCAATCTGATAATTTTCTATAGTAGTGCATTGTCCTTTGGCATTAACTTGTTCAGCTATAGAATATCACAACGTCAATATCTTGTACACCGTGAGCTTTCATTAAACAAAAAAGAATTGCCTTTTTTTAAGGGAGTTATGTCTGTTATTATCTGCATCACGGAAATTGTACATTACAAAGTAAACCCAAAATACATGGTAAACATTTAAAAATGACTAGGAAAAAATATATGTTTGATTTGTAAACTGGCAATTCTCTGAATATCCACTGAAATTCATTTGTTTGTTTCAAAATAAGCGTGAATAACTTTGTTTTAACGTGCTGTCTGGCAAGAGTTTAGAATTCATGATTTTTCAATTTGTTGCAAATTATGTTAAAATATATCCATGTTGTGCTTGCCAAATGATACCAATTTGATCCTATATGGGGAAAAAAAGAAGCTTCCACCATATTGCGTAAGAAAAAAATTCAAAGCAACCCCAGCACAACTCGACTGTCCTTTGGCAAGGCATTAATCTACTCTTGCCACTCTCCACCCAGGTGTTAATTGGGTACTGGTAAGAAGGAATTCCTTGAATGCTGTGAGCGCCAAAATTGGTAGCCTAGCTAGGGCAGGGGTAATACTTGAGCATCTTGCGTGGTGGTCATGAGTGCTATATAAATATCCAATATTATTATTAATATTAACAAATAAAAGTAATTTATTTCCCTCAATCTCCCTGGTTGTTGATCCTTTAGATCAGTGATTTTATGATGGGTTTCTTAAGTCTAGTGCTACCCTAATTTATGATGAAGATGGGTTCAGAGAAAGGTGAGGCATATAACTCAAGCTTGTCTTTCTGACATCCACCAACTTGTCCATTTATTATCTACAAAATGTTTTCTCCAGCTATACAAGTGAAAAACTATGCAGACAGTTGTCAGTAGATGGCGCCAAACAATATTATCTCATGGGTCCTTCCATTTTTCTTCCAGTTGTATTTTTGCGAGTCGTGCATCGGGTACCTCAACAATTAATGAAACTTGATAATTATTCATTGTTCCCTGTGTTTGGTTCATTTGAGGCTAAGTACTTGCAAATGAGGTAGTATGTAAGAAGGAAATAGAGTAAGAATCTCTTTATCTTTTGCAAGTTCAAAACATGTTTTGTTTCTGTTTGCAAATAAATATTCTTTAATTTCATCTAGGTCTAGATTTTACTTTGTTTAGCACAGTAGCATGATGTCAAATTGGATAAAATAATGGGGAAAAGATGTTTCCCCTCTAAAAGTTACCTTTAATTTTTTATTTTCTTGGAGCAATATTTGATTCTATGTTTAGGATTCATCTTTTGACTATCTGGTTGCTGCTCACTATACTGTTTTAGACTGTAGAGGGGGCACTTCAAAAAGGTTGGAGTCTTTCACCAAAATTTCTCTTTGTGGCAATGTGTACCAGATAGCCTCCCTGAGAACTTTTTCAACTTGTCTAACCATCTCTCTCCCTCCCTCCCTCCCTCCCTTCCCTCCCTCCCTCCCTCCCTCCCTCCCTCCCTCCCTCCCTCTCTCTCCCCTCTCTCTGTCTGTCTCTCTCTCTCTCTGTCTGTCTATGTCTCTCTCTCTCTGTGTCTCTCTCTGTCTCTCAATATCAATGGCCATGACTTGTGTAGGGTGAGTAACTTAAAAAACAATTATTTGTGAGAGCATTTTGTTTCCCCTTGTAGTTGAATAGCATGTAGATGTATAGAGATTGAAGCAATGCAGCATACAAATTTTCCAACATGTACATGACTTGCTCATATCCAAATTTGTTATATTTTGGGGGTTTTTTTCAACAATTTAATGAATATTTTATTTTTATAATATAATTATTTTGTTTTCTCTCTCTCTCCTCTTTTCCTTTCCTTTTTTCTCTTTTCTTTTTGAGTTCAGTTAGGGGCAACATGCCCAACATGCCCCTTCCTGGTAGCTACATGTACGCCAGTGCGTGTTAACCATGTCTCACTGATTCAATTTACTCTGCGTACCAAACTCACTCCCCATGTAAATTTCCTCCAAATTATCCAACTCCAAACACACTCTATGTTGCAGAGATACCATCACAGGTTATAATTGGTAGACAATTGAATTTATTCTGTGCATTAGAGAGCCATAAAATGCGGCATCCTTGCATCAGACATGTTTTTTATTCAATATTCGAGATATAATTGGTGTGATCTGCTGTTATGGGGTGATGATACAAGTTTAATAATAAAAGGGAGTATTCTACAACTTCAGACCCTAGTTGTGTACATGTACATGTACTTCACTGTCGTATCTTGACAAAGTTCTACTTTTTTAAAAGTATGGGAGTTGCAGTGGCATTAAACTGGTAGACTTTGAACCGCTCCCTCTTTAACAGTTATTCCTAAACTTAAGAATATAATTGGAGATTAGTTGCAGTGTATTTTCAATTTTAATAACACCGGGCTTGGAAAATAAGCACATTATTTATTTCAAACTATATCCAGGTCAATTACAAATGTAGAAATTGCCTGCAAGTACATGTTAAGCCTCTCCAAGGAAGAATGGTGCATGATGGTAACATTACAGTGTAGATACACAGACATTTCCCAAATCCTGTTAAAAGATGGTGCTATTCAGGAGACTCGGTTTAAGGCAACTTTAAGTTATGATTGATTATCCACCTTGAAGCTCTTATTCATTTTTCTGAAAATATATGTTGAAAAAATATTGATAGGTGGTCATATTTTACACACTAAGACTGATCTACCTTTTCAGATTGCATTGAGACAGTTTCTTTCACAATGTCATAAACAGAAATCAGCGTTATCTTGAAATGTACTGCACCAAGAATATTTTATCTAATCATTCTATTGAAAATGAATAGTGATTTCCCCATTTTTAACATTGAGCTGTAGAATATCACGCTCAGAATTCCCCTGAAAGGTACATGTAGTAGGCCTGGGGAGCGTTTCATCAAGCGTTTTTTCAGTGATTTTTACCGACAACTGTTATAAGCTACTGAAATCCTTGCATCTGATTGGCTTAGAGCAAATTTGTCAGTAAAAATCACTGACCGAACGCTTGATGAAATGCTCCCCAGGTTATAGGCCCGATCACACCCAGACCCAATTTTTAAAGATTTAATTAAATCGTTAAAACATAGTCTGTATGAATCATTTAAGTTTTTCTCTGTTTGGGAACGCTGTTACATTGATTCACATTCACCCATGAGGATTGAAGGAGATGTTTGCTCCTCCCCCTTTTATTGATGACATCATAATCATAATCATGTACATTCTAATTCTAAGAGCTTAAAGAGACAGTAGAGTTCTGAGAGAGATGAAAAATAATTTGTGAGCTTTCTCATTCCTTTTATGTCAGTTTGGAAGAACATCATAGAAAAAAAATCTCCCCTGAAAAAGATTGCTCTTCAAATGCTCTCATATTCGAAATATGATGAGAAATATCTGAGGTGTTCGGGCCAAACATTCATGCTACATGTGTGTGCAGTCCCATGTACCCATTTCTGTGTGCAGTGCATGTGCTTTTCAGCGAAATTGGGTTAATTTCTTATCATTTTGATGATTTCAAAACCTCACAGTATACTCCAATTCTTATGTAGTCGTGATTAACGTTTCCCTATTGCTTTCAGACAGTTTCGCTCAAAGTGTAAACGCATGACCAAAACTCAACTTTATCTTTAAAATTGGTACTGACTCAGCATATCTTAACTTCTTAATTTCTTATATTCTATATATTTTTGTATACTCATGGTCAGTCACATCAAGAAACAACTGTGTCTTCTAATCATATCTGGAAATTAACGCTGTGTGTGGCACCAGACTGCGTCCAGGTGATAAGAATGAATCACACAAATGTTGGATAATGTGCTGAGATGGTCTTGGCTTGTTGAAGGTTTTTGTTGTAGTGATGTGCGCAGTGATGCTTTCATTGATGCTGATGTTAATATTTTAAGTTTTGTGTGTGTGCATATGGTGAGTGTGAAGGCTATTGTGAGAGGATATGAGTGATGGGATGCTGTTAGAAGAAAATATTTATGGAGAGAAACATGGGTTTGTTCGAGCTATCACAATAATGAGCAAAACACCTCCCACTGCGTACTCTTCATAATCACCACCAGTTACATAACAGCATCATCACCATCAACATCACAATTACCCCCATTACCATCATCAACATTATTATCATCATCGCTGTCACCGTCACCATCACCATCATCATCACCATATCACCAGCATCATCATCACTGTCATCATCACCATCATCGCTGTCATTATCACCATCACCATCATTGCTGTCATCATCATCACCATTTCCATCATCATCATTACCATTTCCATCATCATCATCATCATAGCTGTTGTCATCATTACCGTCGTCATCATCACCACTACCGTCATTATCATCATCACCACTACCGTCATTATCATCATCACCATCATCGTCATCACTGTCATCATCATCATCATCACCTTACCATCATCACCATCATCACCGTCATCATCACCATCACCATAATCCTTTTGGTATTCACAATCGTCATTATCACAACCATCAAAACCATGGAGTTGTCACAGTTTAGTGATATATGTAACTCCTTGTCAAAACCATTATCACTACAACACATGTCAATACTGGCTGAAATCCGCTCGACTGCTCCAAAGCATCTCACATCTCTCCTCTCTCCTCCACTTTTCTTGTCAGCGTGCATCACCGGTCCCAAGTGATATTTGTTAGGGTCAGTTGTTGGAAACTTTGTAGGATATCTCCTGCCTCTCCGAACTAAAGATGAGGGAAGGTTAATAGGCAACGCACTGAGAGAAATATTTGGCATTCAGGACAAATTTGCTTACCTGAATTTTAGGGATTTTCTTCCAACATTATACTAGAGCAAGTGGACATTTGTTTTGATGTGCAGATAATAGTGCAAACCTGTGAAAAATATACTATGTTTTTCAACTTTAGCAATCCTTCCAGATTTGATCCAAAATGTGTATCATAGCTATAGCAGTTTTAAAACGAGGTTTACTAGAAAGGGGGGGTTAAAAATAAATAAACGAGGATATCTAAACCTTAAAAGGAGAACAAAATCAATGAAAGATGAGAGATGAAAATAAGAAATGGTCAGAAACTCACAGAACTGTATGCAAAGGGAGAAATAAAACCAGGGAAAGAAACAATGGCGATGAAAAGGGGTAGGGAAATGAATAAGGACAGTTGTAACAACAAAATTAACTTTAACATATTATAGATATATTGACTGCTATGAGAGGCGTAGTTGTTTATGTAGGCTCAAGGGGACCTTACATCCTGCTATGACCCCAAGGCTCGCCCTCCGAGGGGTCATCAGCAGGATGTAAGGTCCCTGAGAGCCTATAGAAACAACTGTGCCTCAAATATTGAAGCAGTCAATATATCTTTTATATACCGAACAAAGCCAGGTAGGAGTCAAAGAATACATGTGCGACTTACCTATCATGGGGTCCTCACATTTAAAAATCATCAAACTTTTAATAAACTAAAAAATCAGAGATAAATCGAGATAGATGCCCGTGGGCATAGTTCATTTTTGCGGGCATGGTTAAAAACACGACTTCACTTTCAACCAATAAGATGACAGGATTAGGAAAGATTCTTATAGTAAGGTATATAAGGCCTTTAGTTTTAACTTATATCCCTGTAGTGATGATATTCATAGTATTTATTTGTTTTTATTTGTCAGGATTATCAACTAAGAGGCTTGGATCAGTTATAAAGATGGATTTTCAATCAAGGTAAGACTACAACATTTGTTTCCTTGTCTTCTTTTTTTTTTTTTAATTGTACGTTTTATTTTCTTGTTTTCTTTGTGCACACGATAATGTATTCTCTTTTCTATATTTACATGTATTTGTATTTTTTTTAAATCTTGTTACATTTTTTAACCTTGTTCTATGGACCTCTGCTCTATGCAGCTGAGTCTGAAATAAAGTCTTGAGGTGTGTCTAGTTTTGTTTATTTAACTCTCTCTTTTTCAGGAACTGAGACCTGCGATTGCTTTAGAATTTGGAGTCAAATGTACTAGATACCATATTGTATGTGTGCAAAAAGTCAGCTTAAGTGTTTCATAGCATGTTAGGAAAGTTGATCAAAGCAGGGAAAAGGTTAGATTGAATCAAAGAACCATCTTTTATAAAAAGAAAAGGACAGCTACAAGTGGGAAATATATTGGAAAAGATGTATCGTTTTAGAGTCAATCAGTCTTATTGCAAAGTACATGTAGGCTCAGAGCGTGTGAATTGTTGCAATGTGAATGGATTAGATTTTAAAAAAAATTTGTGATAAATCTAAAGTGATGCACTGCTCTCAAATCATCCTATTCAGATTATACAGCCAGTTAATTCAAATTTCAAATCTTTGATCTACATGTATGTTTCAGTAGCGGCGCTTCTCATGATAATATCGACTGTGGAGCCAGGAGGGAGTTAAGTCTCATCATTTGTACAGAGTTTACGCCCTTCTTGCTCCAAAACAGACGATATATAGGAAAACACAATATCATAAAATTTTAATCCTGAGATAGCAACAAGATTGTTGTGAATTCTGTACCCTGAATGATGCGATGTGAAACCTTATATTGAAACTACTACATTATTTTGTAAGATGATCACGCTGCTTTCAACTCATAGACTATGACAGGAACGCCAAACATCTAGATTGGGGTCAAAGGTCAAATAGAGGGAATGATTTCGAGGGATGACTTACTGAAACTGAAGAAGTGTGAAGTGCCAGGTTTTTGTGAGAATGTATTTATTTGTGTACGGTTTGTCTGGAATTGAGATGGGTTGTATTACATCATGTCTGAAGAATAGTGTGTCTGTTGAGTGCCAGAAGGGCGTTAACTTTATATGAGTCTACGTCCTTTTGGCTTTCAGCAGATGACTGATGCTAAAGGTTGGATAAGGGGTGAAATCTGTTTGAGTGGTTTCATTTTCTTATAATATGCACTTTTAAGATGTTGAAATCACAGTGTATTCAGACTCGGTCAACAACATGTTGATATCTACATATAATCTCTTTTTGTCCAAAAGAAATATACAGATAGGGGAAACAGAGACAGAGAGAGAAAGAGAAAGGGTGAGAGAGAGAATAGTTTGCAGGTACAAACCCTGTCGGTCAAAACGCATAACAAAGTGCCTGAACAATTAAAGACTACCACGATATGCCCTGTACTGTAGCTGCTCCTGATCGACACAGCCATTTAGACCCGGGCTTAGGCTTCTCTCAAGACAATGTTTTCCAGTTACGTGTCAGATTAGGGTCTGCGCTCACAACTAGGGAGAGGGAGAGAGGGAGACAGAAAGAGAAAGATAGGAAGAGGAAATGAGATACGTTCATACGGGAGTTGTGGTTTCGAAACTTTAAGTTGGCGAAACTTAAAGTTAACAGAACCACGACTCCCTAACCGCAATGAGGATTCACATGAGCCCTAAACAGTGAGCTTAACTTCAAGCTACAAGTTAACTTAAAGTTTTGATACTATAAGCGAAACTTAAAGTTAAACTCCCACCGTGTGAACGTAACTATTGAGGGAGAGAGGGGAAGGAGAGGGAGGCACAGAGGGAGAGAGAGAGAGAGACAGACAGAGAGACAGACAGACAGACAGAGAGGGAAGGGAGGATGAAGGGTAGACAATGAAAGTATTAAAGGATTTTAGAAAAAAAAATTTATTTTACAACCAAAAAATAAATCAAAGTCATCAGGACAATATTTTGAAAGCTCACCCCCCTCTCCCCTCCGCTCCAAACCCATTAAATCTCCAGTTGCCAAGACATGGAACAGGGGAGCGTTTCATGAAGTGTTTTGTCAGTGATTTTTACTGACAAATTTGCTCTCAGCCAATCAGATGCAAGGATTTCAGTAGCTTATAACAGTTGTCGGTAAAAATCACTGACAAAACGCTTGATGAAACGCTCCCCTGGTCTAGATGTAAGGCTCTCATGGAGGGGGTAATCTTGGAGAGGACTTGGGTATATAGGAAGGGGCAGTTTTCCTGACTCGATTACCGCACTGTTCCATCACATATCCTTACCAGGCCATCTTAGCTCCTAAGGCCAAGGATGTACGTAAGACCAGGGTCAATCCTCAAGATTGATTAATATGAGGTTTGTTTAATCCTTACACTGCCATCAAGTTAAAGCATATTCCACAAATTATCAACTTTTTAAAATAGATACATCTTTTGCATCATAGTGCCTCTTTATGTCTTTCAGACTTAATAAGAAAGTCATCTTTTTATGCTACTTACAATTCTCTTTTCATGCTCCTGTTTTTATTCTTACTTTCTTTTTGTCAAGACCTTACTCCATTTTTCACCCTTCACTTTTATTATTTCTATGTGATGTACATGTAGGTTACACTAGGATGTAGATTGATATATTCTATGATTCAACAGTTGTATTTTTTTGACAGATGGCCAGCCAGTCTTGCATCAAAAATATAATTTGTAATTGGTGGTTTCCCTTTATTAGTACATGTTATTTCAAGTTTTGATTTTATTATAACTTTCAAGATGATTATCAACAAAATGTTTTGTTTAAATAATTCAGTTTGTAAGTTATGACAACAAATTTTGCAATTCTATTTATCCTTCAATGCTATTTTTGTCTGTCATCGATCATCCCCAAGTAATGAGACAACGTTCCTGTACCCCTCATGAGTGTCTACGAACAAATTTGTAATGTCAATGGTAGGAGAGGAAATTAATTCTGTGTTTCCATGGCGACCAGCCAGCATCAATAGACCAGAGTCATGACTATGGAAGATTATGGTGGAGTTTTTCGGTCGATGTCCGGAAAAAGCATGTTTTTATGGACCGGCTTTATAAGGGTGCTGAGATGAGAATACAGAATTCTTTTGCAAAGCCTGCAAGATTTTCTCAAAATATAGGAAAGAGAAGCTGTTCTGACCTTTATTGAGCTCTCATCTGTTGGTTTTTGTGAAATATGCAATCTCCCTCTCCTACTTTGTTTTTCTCTTCATTTGTTGTCACTCTGTCTTCTTCTCTCTTTCTGCCTCTCCTTCTTTCTCTCCCACTTTCTCAAACACTCCTCTCTCTCTCTCTTTCTCTCTCTCTCTCTTTCTCTCTCTCCCTCTTTCTCTCTCTCCCTCCTCTCACCCTCTCTAATTTTTATCTCTCTCTACCCACCTCCCATTCTATTTTTCACCTCCTTATTCTCTCTCGCTCTCGTTCTCCCTCTCACTCTTCTTCCTCCCTAAACATATCTTTCAAAACCAAAGAAAATTATTGAACTCTAATTTTTCTTTCATATTTCATATATCTGACTGAACACTCCTGAACCTAACCTTTTCAGTGCAGTATGTTGTTTTGAACTGGCCAAACTTTTATACGACACTGTATCAAGTCTAATATTCATGGGAAATGACAAGGTTATATTTCTTCTTAAAATTCAAAAGGGCTTCATGACTTGTGAAGTAGGATGTCATACAGCTATGGAAATAAAAGGCAATATGATATTGAAATCCTGTCTTACTATTTGTAAAGCCTCTTTGCATACACATGCTGACACCAAGAGAGTTAACCCATAGACTCCTGAACTCTTTAACTCTCATAGGCTTAATACAGGAGCCATCCGGTTCCTGTATTCTATGGGTTAACTAAAGACGGAAAATATTTCGTTCAGTGTTGAAAATGCTGTTTTGTTTACAGGAGCTTTTTTCTTGGGGGAGGGGGTGGCTTTAAAATAAGGATTTATGTTATGGTAGAGATCTTTATGTATTTGATTTTATTTACTTTTTTTCTTTAACTAGAGCTCTCTTTCAGTTTACCAGCATTCTTTTCCAGAGCTTTCCAGAACTAAGTACCTCACTCCCTCCTTGTATTTTTTCACTGATTGTATGATGATGTAACCTACCTCAAGGGTAAAATGGAAAGAGCTAAAACGTTAAACCTTGTATTTGATTTTGATATAAGCAGTCACTTCAAACAGCCTTGCAACTGCTCTGATCAAATTTCAGTTGTAGGCTTGCTTATCTCTCTTCAAAATCAAGCAAATACATTTCAACTTTTGTGGGTGTGATTGGATTTTGTGAATCATCAATAAAGTTAGGAGTCTGGTCTTTCCTGCCCCTAGCCCTGTCTCCCATGTGAACAAGTTCAAAGGCTCGGGACATGGACCCTGTTCACACTCCTGAAGTAAGGGTGATCCGTTCCGACGTTTGCTGTGGCACTTCATTTCGCCGAAGATTTAGGGATGTAGGGTGGCAATTGGATTTTTGGTAAGGTTAGGTTTAGGGTTAGGGTTAGGCATAGTGTGAAAAGGCCTTTAGCATTAAACCAGGATCCTTGTGAATTAGTGTAGGGCCTAAAGTTACAATAGAACTTCAATGATATCTTCCGCAAAAATGGTCATACATCAACTTGTAAAGCTTCAAAACTTTGTTTTTATCAGCTAAAACTAACTGGAAGTTGAATGAAGAACCTTGTTTAGACTTGTATGGGTTTACTGTAAATAAGATTGTTCTTATTTTGGAGTGTGAACAGGGTCCAAGTTCAGTTCTCGAGACCTATCCCTGAAGACCTCATTCCCAAGGCCATCTGTCTACTCAGCTGCTGGTCCAGTCAGCCCAGGCTAGACCCAATCAATAAAACATCACTAAACAGTGAAAAAGAACTGTGTTTCCACTAGCCTAAACAAGTTTCTTGCTTGTAGACCAATCAGTGCTTCTTAGGAAAGAAGTCCAAGATCCCTGTAGCCTGAGCTGAGCACGCACATAGAATTAGTTTGAGCAACAGGATGACCATATAGACTCAGTGCATCTTCACAAATAAATTAGCTTGCTAACTAGTCGAATAGTAGGCCATTTCACAATTGCGCACTAGTTAGCATTCGATAATAGCTTGAGCCAATATTCCTATTGCCATGTTGCCCACTATCCTCATCTTCACTGCAAATTAGTTTGAGGTAGTTGTGATTCGGCTCATCTCTCGAAATCAGAATTAAGGGAAAGTCCACCCTGATTATAAGTTCGTTAATAAAAGAAGCAGAAAAATTAAAGAAACAGATCAGTGAAGGTGCAAATGGGAGATGATCATGCAAGATACGTCACAGAGTTGCCAATTTGTGTTTGATTGATTACAAATTGAAAAAATCATATCTTATTCGGTATAGCCACAATCAGGGTGCAAAACCATTTGCACTTGGGTCCAAAAATGAAGTATGCAATAGAGTAGTTTCATCAACCCCAAATTGTTCATCCATACCCTAGGGTTAATACCCTGCAATATCCTGAAGGAAACTATCTTGGTTATCATTTTATGAACACCAGCACAACGGGGTGGG
Organism: Heliocidaris erythrogramma; assembly: GCA_025617745.1. Lineage (NCBI taxonomy): Eukaryota > Metazoa > Echinodermata > Echinoidea > Camarodonta > Echinometridae > Heliocidaris > Heliocidaris erythrogramma. The sequence continues at coordinate 41,360,565 of CM046854.1, read as the reverse complement.
GTAGGTGTTACGGACACTACACGAAGCTACAGAAATGGAATTTTCCAACATTATTTACCTTAATACACTAATATTTTGCACTTCTTTTAGGAATTTAGTGGGCATTTGTGAAAAATAAAACAATTTGAACTCATTTCAGTCCATAAAATAGATGCAGTATACACATCAGTGGCAACACAAGGTCTAATGTGATAAATGGCATTTATTTCAAAACCTGAAACTTTTTCAAATGTCAACCAAACACAGGTAAATGGGACTAATTCCAAACTTTAGTCCCATCCGTATACATATGAAAACAAATCAACTTGCTTGGAAGGCTTGTTCCATATCATAAGTTGTCCAAAATAACTTGGGTACAATTTCCTGTAGGGTGTTACGGACACTACATCGTATACATGTTATTCATTGGTGCAATATATAAGTTATCCATTTGCTTTTTTTCTGTCATTATTGTTGTTGCTGCATATCTTCAGGCCTAAATATAATTTTAAATCCAACAGAGAGTATCTTTTCAAATCTGTTCTTTGCAATTTTCCAGTTTGAGGTGTAAAAAGCTGAAAAAACCCCAGTAAAATGCATCTTCAAATTGTGAAATGTTGGTAGTATTGGCTAATACTAAACCTTTGTACCCAAAATGTAAAATACACTATGTCCATATAAAAAACAAGACAATTCTATTTTACTGCATATCATGTGCTATATGATGTCAAGATTAAATACTTTACTATTGACTTTAGCCTGTTACGGACACTACAGGTCACTTTGTTATTGACATGTACATGTATTCATTTATCAAGTACTGTAAAACGAGGTGAATTGAATAGGAACAATAGGAACAAAAAGTGGAAATGTTTTTCTTGGTAATTTCATTTTCAAATTAATAGTGCAAACTCATCTAATTTATTTTAGTTATGTAACGCATAACTCTAGCTGTCCAATAATGACTTACATGTATATGATAGGAATTGATTAATATTTACCCCCAGGTGGAATATAATATGATGTCCTGAAATATGATTACAATTGAGATGTGGTCAAAATTATCTTTTTATCTTCAGACCTACATGTACTGAAGTGAATCATCAGGTTTTGCATCAAGACCTCACAAATATGGTCTTGCATATACATGTAATTCCACACCGTCTTCCACTTCCACTTTACTTTCACACTTAGTTTTCTTGTGGGTTGAGGCAATAGTTCTTCTACCTCAACTCACTTTAGTTATCAATTCTCTCTGATCGATTCTCGTAATAATGCTTTATGAATTTAATATTATTGAACGACCCAATCGTGATTGAGTTAAGTTTTGATTTAAGTTTCTGGGCATGTAATATACAAGCTTTGCTTTTAAACATGTCCAACTGTTTTCAACATCACTTAATAGGTCAATATTTATGCATATTTTTTTACTTATTGATATTTGATATTGTGCCCATATCTAAGGAAAAACATTTCTTTATATTGTTATTGTATTCATTTTATGTTATGCACTACAGTATTATGTTACTATGATTGAAAACAGTCAATAAATCTGAATCTGAATCTTTATGTGAAAGAAATTGATGGCAAAAGGGTTTACCCTATTATATTTTTTCTTCATTTTTATTGTAAACTTTTCCCTGAATAACCGGGGTGACTAGGAACAGACTACCAAGCAATTATGATTCAGACTTCCTGATGCCAAAACATACCTTATTTCATAAAGTGTACATGTACATATCAAATGTACCAGACATAACAATATTTTAGATATAGATTGAGGTATGAATAACAGAAAAGCCTGAAAACTCAACGGCATTCCTAGAACAGTCATTTTCAGGCTCCTTAAGAACCCCGACACCCTGTCTGGCGTAGTTTGGAAAATATCATTTCACACAATAAGTAAAATTAAATAAATCTAAAGACAATCTACACACGTTCCCAATAGGATTATCCATTAAATAGATTATTGGGGTTATTATTTTAATCAAAAGTATGAAAATTCAAATACTAGTTTACTGATTATCCTTCATCACCCTTCAATTACCCAACAGCTATTGTTTACTGCCGATAAATTACAATGCCTGTTTTCCCCTATTTTCCCATATCATTTCTGTAATCAAGCAGCTCTAAAGCCACAATGCAAACCATATTAAAACAAATTCCATTTTTCACTAACACACAGTACTATATTGATGCCTATGATGATGCCTAAGATGTTTTTCATAAAGTTTATGATAATGTGTTCTGATGTTTCTTGAAGCACTCTCCTTTCAAAAACCCATTTAATACAAATCCCTTGGCCCTTCCCCAAATAAATTCAAAAGTATATAATTTGTATACAAGTAACAGTTTAATGCACATATATTTCATAATTGTCCATTCTGTTCCTATACATTCAAACACTGGGGTGAAAAGGAACAGTCACAAAATTCCATGTAAAAATTTAATCCGATGTTGATGGAATTTCTTTTATATATATGTCAATAGAAAGGTAGCATGAATGGACATTTGCCACTGGCGATGTAATAAAAATGTTGTAAGGCAAAATGTGTCGAAACTTTTCCTATTCACCCCGTTTTACGGTATGAAATGATAGCCATATATTTTTCTTCTGCCAACTTTGCTCTATTCCTGAAACAAAAACATTTGAGAGATAATTCCTATGATCAGTATAGTACATGTAGAAATTCCTATGATTTGGGTACAAAAGGCAAAAATTCCAATAAAACAATTTCAAAATGATAACACTTCAAAGTGTCAGGTTATCAGTGAAAATTCGACATACAATGATACCAACTTCATACAACAATATTCATTCAGTTTAAGTGCATAAAAATGTAGTATATGATGTCAAAATTAACTTATTTACAACTGTCCATAGCTTGTTACGGATACTACAGCTCATACTAATATATGAATAATAAATACAGCATTTGTAATGCGCCATCGATCTAGTACACTATTCTGAGGCACAGGCACAATGGTCATTTACACGTACAATTTGTCTTGCTAACTTCCATTTGGGGCAGTGTTTCGGCAATTCATGAAATAAGAAACTTCAAGAGATGTTTGTTTTGTACAATATATTGTCCAGCGAGAACCAGAAGGGTGCTATAAATGCAATAGACGTTGTGCATCATTAGCAACCTTCTGTTTTTAAACAGTGAATCAATAATGCCATTTTAGCTTTTGCCAGTGACATATAGACTTTAATTGAAGTAATGTATTTTGTCATAGACAGCTTTTACTTTGTTAAAATTTATTTCAGAACACTGTTATCCAGAAAAAGGAGGTACACTTTGGCTTGCAGCCTTAATATTATTCCTTCTGTAGTGTCCGTAACACAGGTCTGTAGTGTCCGTAACACTGGCATCTACTCTTTTCTACCCTTGATACTGAAACTAAAACACAATGATGCATTCTATTTTATACTTTATTACATCTAACTGATATAGTTGAAATAAAATATTAATATTAAATTACCCATAAGTCAATTTTTGTTCTGTTTTTTTAATTAAATTCATGGAAAATAGCTGATTTGTTTGTGAAATTTCATATCCGGGAGAAGACCTTCCAGGGAGAGAGAAAATTTTGTATTTATGTGGAGACATATTAAGAAGAGCGACTATAACAAATCAAAATGAAATTACAAATTAGTAGTATTTAGTTATCAAGCTGTATTTTTACACATTACATACTTGTGTTACGGACACTACATATGTTACGGACACTACAAATGCCATTTATTAAATTCCTAAAAAAAAACTGTTATGCTTAGCTGAATATTATTATACCACAGCTAGTTCCCGGGGGTAGTTACACAAAGCAAAGTGTATAAGAACTTTGAAAACATTTTCATGTAGCAGGAATCACACCGTTACGGACACTACAGGAATTTCCGGACAAAATTTATGATTGCAATGGGGGCATATATTTTTGTAAAGTTTGTATCTATGTTTGATTTTTTGTTTCTGATGATGGGACACTATGTTACTAAGAAAATATAACCAATTGCCAATTAATATAATGTCAAAATATCTGAATTACAGAGGCAAAATTATGCACATGGCTGTTTTTCAAAAAAGTGTTACACTTGTGTCTTTTCACAGAAATAACCACTGTATCGCAATTCTTGGGTCAATTCTCAAGCCGTAAAAAAATACTGAGTGGAGATTACAAGGACTATAAGATGGCATGAAAAGATGCGGCATATCTTGTGTAATTTCATGGTAATAGCATATCAAAAAAGACAAATTTTCAAAGTGCAAATGCGTAACAGCCAAAAAGTGGTATTTTTGGCCCTCTTTTACCATCATCACACAGCCAACACACATGATATTCAAACAAAAGTTGCTGCCTGATGAAGAACTCATATGGTCCAACATTTCAGGCCACAAGACATTTGATTCAATGACTTTGTGTTTCCAGGAGAGATGCGTAACACTGAAAATAAAAAAGTTGCACCCTGATTGTGGCTATACCGTATTTCTTTAATATCGTATTTTGCTAAACCTTCACTGATCTGTTTCTTTAATATGTCTGCTTCTTTTAAAACCAACTTATTATCAGGGTAAACTTTCCCTTGTAACAGGCACTTTTATTAACTAGGGATAATGAAAATAGGCCTTACAGGGAGGTTTATTTGGACAGGGGAAGCACAAATATGGAAATATAGCCGTAGTGATATATTTGAAGAGATATGACAGTGTTTATTATTGATGGCTATTTTGACTGATTGTGATATTTTATTTAAATTACAGGTCTTGGGAAGGGAAATAGAATTATAGAAATTGCCTAATTTTGGCCATCAAAGGGGGTGATAGATAAAGACCAATGATGGTTAGGAGACCCAAATAGCTTGTACTGGTATGCCTATGCATCCTTTTCTTCAAAGAATTGCATTCCTGTAATCATTTTATTCTGGATATTACAATAACAAGCTAGATCAATGCTTATTTCATTATTTGTTGTTAATATGATAATGTGTTTTAGTTTTAGACAGCTGAAAATGCAAAATAATTCCAGAAGCTACCAGCCGTTTTTTTCAGAAAAGTACTCTTCTCATTTGTTTGTCTGAAAATTAGGAATTGAACAAAAAGAAATTGTTTTACCTCTGTGATTTCATGTGAGGTTTAATCTAAATGATCCTGTATGAAAGTGATAAGAAAAGTAAAAATGTTGGGATCAGTTACTTATTGATAGTCTCTAGACATCAGTACATTTGCTGTTGTCATCATCATCATCTTAATCATCATCATCATCATCATCATCATCATCATCTTAATCATCATCATCATCATCATCATCATCTTAATCATCATCATCATCATCATCATCATCACCATCATCTTAATCATCATCATCATCATCATCATCAAGATCATCATCATCTTAATCATCATCATCATCATCATCATCATCATTATCATCACCATCATCATCAATCCATCACTACCATAATAATCATCACTACCATAATAATCATCACTGTTCTCCTTAATGACAACATCACCATCTCCTGTAACATTATTATTGATAACAGAGGTCCAATTCTATTAATCTTTGCATTTATTGTCAATATTGTCGATATCTGAAATTTGCTATCAATAAACTATAAATTTCCACTTGTTTTGTGACATTGAATCTGATGAGACATACACATATTTTATGGCGAGATTCTATTCATCATATGTGAAAGTACATGTACTGTCAAATGGCTTTCAGAGGAAGCTCTTTCACCCCTGAAGCTGTCTTGGATGACTTCCTGTAATCTGCGGGCCAGCGAGGGCTCACTATCGTAATCCTGAAGTCCTCTCCGATTCCTGAAAGCGTTTTGGTTTTGAGACGATTAACCCGGTGTTGGATGGCCGATGAAGATAACATGATCAATATAAACCTGCATATTAATGTGTAAAGCTTGTAAATAGTTTTATACAGTCATGCTGTGAGGATTTCATTTGAGAAAAGTGCAATGAAAGATCAGTTTCTTGTGAAGTTTTCATAACCTTTTCATAGATAATACATCGACAGGGTGGTCCACAAACAAGAAATCAAACATGTAAAATCGCAACCGGGAAGGAGTATAATAAAATGATGTACTAGAAGCGCAAAGTCCCTGGTGGCAAGGGTCCAGAGCCCGCTTCAAGGCACTGTGGTTGTCATAGGCTCCCTGGTGTAATCTTAGCCATATTCTGTAGCACTTCAAACAAATTTTATGACTAATATTTCAGAACTAATTATGGTTAAAAAGTATTATTTATGGAATTTTAACCTGTTGCTGATTTCATGCTTGTATAGTTTCAAAATTCAAACTGGTCGCTGTTACGTTTTAAAAAAACCCTTGTAGACCACCCTGCATTGAGATGAAAGGAAAGAAAATGTGTCTGCATTTTTATCTGATTCAAATACATTTTATATTACATGTCAAGATCCAGCAAATGCGCACTTGAACCAATATAGACATTATTATCTGGGAGATGAATGGGAATGACAGATAAAATGATTGCATCATTGCCATAATATTGTAATAATATAACCAACTTGAAACCTTTGATGGTTGAAAGTATTGAAGAATATAAGGGGAATGGGTAAGTACAATCCAGTTTATTGAAAAAGAACAAAAAACTGTGGGTCATAGTTTTTTTTAAATCTTTTCCCTCTGTTTTCTGCCGCTAATTTGTACACTCTGCTTTTACAATGCGTCTTGGCTGTGACCGTCACATGATTATTTATTATGCTCTCTGCTTTGCCAAATAGAACACTGATAGATCCTGATACTACAGTATAAATAGATATCAAGGAAAGTTAGATTGATGGCGATCCACTTTTGGAAATAAATCGCAATAGCATTAAATATGGGCCTTTTTACAAATAAATTCTACCTTAATCAGGTTCTGAACAATACTATGAATAAGTAAGGGCCAAATTTATTACTGTTCAGAACCACAATCAAAAACATTTGATGTGTTTAAATGTTTCTATCAAATGTTACTACATTTCTTCTGAAATCGGATCGCAGACTGATCGTATAGTGTGCGGTGGGTTTTACTTTACTAAATAACAAATTCATGACAGAGTGAGTACATGACAGTATTGTTAGCTGAGAGGCAGAAGGACATTAGCTTTGTGTAAAATGATGTGGGTTAAGGCCCTTCTAGCTCCTATCAGGTAATATGACTAGATCTCTGTAATCTCACATTCTTTGTGCCGCACTCTGTCCCAAGTGATGTAAAAAGGGCTTAACTTTTCGTGAAAACACGTCAAGGCGACCAAATTCTACTTGAATTCAGAATACAGCTTTCTAGCTCTTTCATTTCTGGGTCGTCTTCCTACGAAAGTAAGTATCGATGGTCTCCTATCATCGTTAGAGCTTTAAGATGGAGTCACCCGGGGGAAACAACTCTAAACAGGTGTAAGAGATACTGTCAAAACCTTAAACAAGAACCCAAGAAAACAATGGTCGACAAAAGAAACCTGATCCGTCTTCTTTCTTCCTCTCTATCCTCTGCCGTTTGACATCCCTCTGCAAATAGGCAACAGCGTGGAATATTTTCTTTCTCCGCAAATCTCCCCTAAATGCGCGCCTAATGCGCATCTCTCATCGGCGATGGTGTTGCCCCCGGCAACGGAGGTCTAACAGGGGCACATCCTGTTTGCATGTGCTTCGTTCTTGGCCTAACATAAGTAAGAAGGCTAAAAGAAGCAAGAGTTTACTTGACTGCAAGGCATGTCTGTATTTGCTCATTTTGAAATTCAACCCCGTCGTCAATCCCTTTTTTCCAAATGTGCTCCTGCAGAAGAATATAATGTACCTCTAACTGTTGATTGGGTCATAAAGTTATCAAGGATTTCAGTCATGAACTTTATGCACTTTTTCTAGAGCATCAATATTTTGTGTTCATTATGTTTCATTTTTTTCTTTACCTTTGGAATACAATGTCATGTTTATCATTTCGTGAATGAAATTGACTTGCACATTATTCTCAATCCTGTACCTCGTATTTCATTAGTTAGTTACCTCGGGATCTGTATTCGGGATTGGAGACCCCCCCCCCCCCCATCGTCCCAAATTGACCTTATCGTAAGATGTATCTGGACGTCATATCAAGGAGTTAACTCCTTGGTCATATTATATTGCATATAAAGTTTTGCTGTATACGTTGTATGGTACAAGTCCTTCTGTAAAGTTATAAGCCAACATTTTATTTGTTACGAGTGCTATATAATTATATAGTTATATGAATTATATTGTATCATATTGTATCATTCTGTGGAACACTGACATTTTGGTATCATTGACCCATTTTATTTTGGGAGGCCCTGATGAAATATCATAAGAGGCATTTCTGACAAAGAGAATCATTTGAAATGGTTACCATGGTAATTCTTGTGGAGATTTGATTTATTTTGACTGATTGTGTAAGTGGGCGTTTCCTACTAGCTGTTCCAACTATGATTATTGTAGACATGAACATATGTGATCTCACAACTATTGATTGTTTCCTGAGAGAGATTGAGAAAGACAGAGGAACAGAAAAGGAGAGATGGAAAGAAAATTGAGAGAAGTAGAGAGAGGAAAAGATCTTTATAACAACCCCTCCAATAAATAAGACCAATGTAATTTGTATCTGTTAGGGAAAGACAAACATAAATATAGAATGTTTAAAAACGAGACAGAAACTCAGACAGATGAATAAACAGGAGAGACAGACAGATAGACAGGTAGGTAAGAGTGAGAAGAAAGAGTAATAATTGAAAGAGATGAAGCAGAGAAAGAGAGAGAGAGTGAGAGAGAGAGAAAGAGGAGAGAGAGAGAGAGAGAGAGAAAGAGGAGAGAGACAGTGTGAGAGAGAAAGGGGAGAAAGAGAGAGGAAGAGGAGAGACTGTGTGAGAGAGACAGGAGAGAGAAAGAGAGAGAGAGAAGGAGAGAGGAGAGAGGGGAAGAGAAGTATCCTAACATAGCAAAGCAATCAGCCTGTAGAAACACAACCAAATCCATATTTCCTTCATATCGCTGGCCTGTCAGCAGTCGCTCAGAGATGCACAAATCCAATTGTCGGAAACTTGACAGGCTTCCAGCAGGCCGCGGTCAGCTGGGCGATATCTGAACGGCTCTCACATCCAATGGAATACCCTAACCCGAACGGACTAGGATAAGCCGTCTGCAATCGGAGCTGGTCAAATTAATGTTTCTTGTGAGTCTGATATGGAAATTCAACTTGATATTTAGCGGCGTCCTTAAGAGAGGCACCTACACCCTTTACATCGTTTTTTTTTTTCTGTGAGTGCTGTTCTTTTTTTTCTTGTCTTAGCTCTTTTCTTTGATAAAAGTTAAGTCATCCTTTTAAGTTTTGATGCTGATTGTGGAACAGATAATGGACTTTTAACCTGTTGCTTCCAGTTGAATGGATTATCCTAATGTGAATTTCTTTAATCTGAGCTGGTTGATTTAATATTTCATGTGAGTATGATATCTCTGGAAATTCAACTTGATTTTCTGTGACCTTCTGTTTGGGGAGGTACATTGTACGTACAGGTGTAATACATTCATTGCTAAGTTTCATTCTCTGTCTCTCTTTCTCTCTCTCTCTCTTTCTCTCTCTTTCACTCTCTCTCTCTCGCTCTCGCTCTCCTTTTCTCTTTCCTTTTCTTTTTCTTTGTTTTTACTCTCTTTCTATCTCTTACTCTTTCTCTCCAATCTTGTTTTCTCTCCTCTTGCCGTGCTATATCACTTGTTCTCTCCATCTTTCTGTTTTTTCTTTCTTTCTCTCTCTCTCTCGGTCACTTGCTTGCTGTGTGACTACCTGTACTTGTATGTTTTTGTCTCTAGCTCTTTTCATTGATTAATGTTAGATCATCCTCTCACTGTGTTTCTGAATAGGGAAGTAATTTAGATTAATAACCTGTTGTGAATGAGGTCTGTGTTAATAATTTGATTGGTGCTGTTTGCAGAAGTAATGCTGAATACTCCAGTCACACTGACAATAGCCAGAACATAGACTTATATTGCCCCGAATGGCCAAGATTTAGGTCAGTTTACATGGAGTTGGTTTCAAAGTGTGACCAGCGAGTATGATAAGCCTTCTCTATCCAAAGCTTCTGGAAGTTAAAGGGAAATCCAACCTCAATGGCAAGTTGAAAGAAAGAGGAAAAATCAGAAAAGCAAATTGGTGAAGTTTGAATGAAATCGGACAAGCAATATTTGCATTTTTGAAAGTTGTAATCATTATACATATGGGAATTTCAAATTGGCCGAATAGGTAATATCACTGTGATGTAGATGCGGACAACTCCTCCATTCGCTCCAACACACTAACTGACTAAAATGTCATTTTTTCAAAGTGTATTACTCAGTAGGATCTTTTTCTTTCATGAGGACCTATAATAATCAATATATTTTAGTACTGCTAATGCTAAACATCAATCCCAGTCCATATGAGGAATCGATCTATGTCACAAATTTTTGGGGTAAACATTCAAATGCATTCATATTCAGCATGTTCACTACACCCATCCCCCCCCCCCCCCCTTCAGACAACCTAAATTCATTGTATCACTATAAAGAAGATTACATTGGTACGCGACAAATAATTGATTTTATATGTTCTGAACATTGTATCCGTAAATAAGTGCACATTGCCCATTTTATATGTTCTGAACATTGTAAGGTTTAAACATCCGTAAGCGTACTAAAATAAGCGTAAATAAGCGCACATTGCCCATTTTATATGTTCTGAACATTGTAAGGTTTAAACATCCGTAAGCGTACTAAAATAAGCGTAAATAAGCGCACATTGCCCATGCACGCGCTCAAAGAAAATATATGATTGGATCGGATTCAGTGCGCACATACGCTTAAAAAGCCCAGGGAGGGGGGTTTAAACCATGGTTTAAACCAAACCTCCTTTGTGAATTCGGGCCATGGTGTCAGCTGACTTTCCCCATGGTTATACTGTAAAAGTATAAATTTTCGCGTGCATGAAACTTTCGCGAATTTCGCGAGTGGTCAAGATTCGCAAAAGTTTTATGCCACAAAATAATAAAATCACAATTGAAACAACATAAAATTATTGCAATTCACAAAATTTTCTTACTGCAAAATTGGCTGTCATGAACAATTCGCGAAAGTTTGTGGTTTTACACCGCAATGTTTCTTTATACAATGTTGTAGGCCACTCTGCAGGCTCCTATTGCTATACGATGAGTAGGAGTTTCTTTATATGATTCTCGTATAATCCCACTGTAGTCTGAACAGGCAGTATAAGCCGCATACATGTAATGCAAGATTATATCTGATCACCTTTCTAGAGTTTGTGTTAAAGTCATGCAAACCTGTCACGGATGGATGGATTTCTATTACTTGTGTCAAAATATGATTTCATGCTTGAGAGCTCTTTAGATCAGCAGTAAAGAGCATGAAAGTTGTTTGTTCGATATTTTCATGCTTCATGTCGGATTTATGTGCCAAGAATGAATAATTTTGGAGTTGGAGTTCTTGTAAGTACTGTGCAGTTTGTGTGAAATACAAAATTATAGATAGATTTTTTTGGATAATAGACTATTTTTAATATCACTTATCATTTGTGATTGGTTTTGTGCCTTCCTCCTTCAGCTGGTCTCACATTAGTACATTTAGGCGTTATGGAATGTACAACTTATGCATCAGTTCAGTGGATATGTTTTCTGGAAGGTTTGTTAAGTTGGAACTGTATCTTTCAATACTAGCAAGAGGTTTAATCCAGTATTTATGTATCCTCCTGGATTAAGAGTGGCAATTATAGAAAAATATCCAACACTGGCAAGGATTTCAACTTGGACCGGTTTTAGAAGATCAAGTCCAGTGGCATGCTTACAGACTATCTATAACCGGTGGAATCATTGTTTTAGTCCCTTTAGTCCTATTAATGATTGTATTTTTTTACATTTTTCTAAACCTGCAAAATCACCTCAGAAAGTTCCTGCCATTTTAAAGATTTTTGTAGCAAAAGTAAAACACATTTCATACTAAAGGATAACCTTTTAATCTATCTAATTTTACATACATCAGCATCAGCAGTTGAATGTCTTTAATGTTCTTGCTTCTAGAAATGATTGGGGCATCTGTTTCGTGCGTTACTTTCTTTTGCCAAGTCTGCTCTAAACAATGCTCCTCCGTACCCTTCCTGCAATTGTTATGTTCAAGGTATTCACCCGAATGTTGTCAAGTCTTGGTACTTAAACTTGAATGTGATGAGAAATTTGTTTGTATTCAAGATTCTTCCCAAGGAAACCTCCCCCAGGAATCAGGATCTAGGCCCAGCTTAGATCTCATCAATAAGAATTTCTACTTTCATCCTGATTTTGTTGAAGTCATTGCCAAGTGGGGAAATTTCTCATTGTATTGTCTCTTTTACATAGAGTTGTCTCAGATTAGGTACCTGGGGAGCGTTTCATCAAGCGTTTTGTCAGTGATGTTTACAGACAACTGTTATAAGCTACTGATATCCTAGCATCTGATTGCCTCAGAGCAAATTTGTCAGTAAAAATCACTGACAAAACTCTTGATGAAATGCTCCCCTGGGCATCTTGTAATAAATTCATCAGTGTTCTTAGTATTTTGTATCACATTAACTACCTGTCCCTGCTTCGCAACTACTCCCCCAAGAGCAGCGATGTCCCCACCCCCTGGATAACTACCCTTTAGGACAACTACCCTTCAGGACAACTGTTCCCTAGGACAATTACACACCTTAGACCATTACAGCCCTAGGACAATTACACCCCTAGTGGGGTGTTGCAAGAAAGTTGCGATTGATTGCAAGTTGCAACTGATCGGTACTGACCAATCAATATCATTGTTGCAAGCGCATCTTCTTGAATGGGCAGACCCTGAACCATTCAGAATGGTTGTTCTAATTTGCTTTACAATTGGCAATTGATTGCAACTTTCTTGCAACACCCCATAAGACTGTTACAGCTCTAGGACAATTACACCCCTAAGACCATTACAGCCCTAGGACAATTACTCCCTTAAGACCATTACAGCCCTAGGACAATTACACCCCGTAAGACCATTACAGCCCTAGGACAATTACACCCATGGAGGATATGAGTTAATGCCTATTAGACAGTTATAACCCTAGGACAACTACATTCTGGGCAATTATTCTTCTAGGGTAATCAACCCTCCCCCTCCTCCCTTTCCCAGTCAACTGTACTTTTTAAGAAAAGTACCCACTCCCTCTATAAAGACTGATCAATATATTTTATTTTTTGTTTGCAGGGTGAGGGGGGGAGAGGAGAGGTAGAACAGATTATCTTTGATAAAAGTGCATGTCCTCAAGAACAAAATCACAAGGCTACTTAAAGGATCGCAGGGGCTATTTCAGTAGATATATATATTCAAAATTCACTTGAGCTCAAATGCACTTTGAGCGTGAGGCTTTCCGCACCTACCAGAATTAAAGCTCTTTGTAACTTGCAAGTTCTACTGCTATTTCAAGATTTGATATACCTTTTTTTCAAAATCCATCCAATTTTGACATTTTCTTGTAATTGTATAGATTGCAAGCTGCTCCCATGTTTTATTCAGAACACTTTGTTTCCTTCAAAGGTGTCAGAATGAGGAAGGAATGTCTCAATAATAAATGAAAAGCGATTTCTGAAAGGAAAATGGATTTTCCGTGGTGATTTATGATTTTATGGTTGACCAATAATGAACAGAGGATCAACATATTTTCATGAAGGGAGGGTCTTAGATGAATAGTCTACAGTCACAGACCCTGATGAGTAATTATGCTGGGTTTTAAATTTCTGGGTTGTAGGTAATGCTTGATTTCTTCACAGGCTGTGCTATGCATTTTCCATGGCAGATATCAGGTTCAGTAAAATTGACCCGTAATTTCTTGTCCCTTCCCACTATCATTTTTTTTCAGCCTGCCTCATTTTCTTATTTTTGACATTTATATAAGCCAAAGAATTATGTAAGGAAATATATAGCCAAGATGGTAACAAAAATTCATTGATTCAGTGGAATTTCTCCCTTTTTTGAGCCTAGGTAGTGCTTGGACAAATTAAACTTCATAACATCATACAGAAAACCCTGTGGTAAATTGAAATTACCCTCATACCATTTGTAGGAAAAACATACTCTAGAAAGATCAATCAATTCATGTATCACTGAACCACCTCATTAAAAAAAAGAAGAAAAAAAGGGGGGAAAAGAAAGCAAGCTAGAAACTAGGTATCATTTTTACTTGGCTGAGTGTTAGCTTGACTCATAAATCATGACATTGTTGTCAAGGTGTCAATAGAGACTCTGCTTGATTCTAGACTGATTGCTTGAGGTACACAAGTTCGCTACTTTGCTGCCCTTGAGTGTGCATTTTCCCCAAAGCATTTCTATAAATGAATCATGTCACCCAATAACCTTGGAACATCATACATTGTATACATGTTCATGTATACAAGTGTCTGATTGCATTTCTACAATACACCTGCCCAAAGAGATAAATAATGAACTGGTACCTGCATAGAAATGTATACGTCAATGTACTTTTTCGACAGTCAAAAACATGTATCGATGTATGGAAAGCATGTAATTTGCACATGAGGGGGTGCATAAAAGGCATTAAGTTTCATTCTCATTCATTATTCAGAACTGAATTGTCGTGTCTACCTTTTACACATACTGGATGATTAGAATGTAATCTCATAAAAATGCATGAGCTGTGGAAAGCTGTAGCAGAGCTCAGGTAATAGTACAAATTAAATTGAACAACAACAACCAAAAAAAAAAAATTAAAACTACCGCAAGGAAATTCTGTGGTAAAGAACTGAATACAAGTTAAAGACAGAAGTAACCATGATGAAAAGAATACTGATATATTTTGTTTCCTGACGGCAAGAAGGATTTCATTAACTTCTTGCAATGCGTTAAAGACTTTATGCCACTCCATAGATGAGTTAGTTACCGGTACATGTATATGACTAACGGGTACATTAAGGCGACACCTAACAGTGCAGTTTATTCCGTCATAATAGCGACCCCTACATTAGGTCGACAGTTGGTACATTAGGTCGACAGTTGAACAAAGAAAAAGAACAAAAACTGTCCTCCTAATGTACCCATTAGTCGTTTATATATATATATATATATATATATATATATATATATGGTATAATGAAAAGAAATTTTCTATTTTATTCTGAATTGTATCCATTATCTCGGGATCATTTTGAACTTCCAATGTTATGGTTAATCATTGCTACTCTCTGGAAAAAGCACTGTATTATCTTAATGTGCTTCACATAGGTGAATATGTGTAGGCCTCTGTCATAAACCATTTTCAACCAGATGCCTGCTTCACACAAAAGAAAACCATTCATCAAACATAAAAATATGAAAAATGAAAAACTGATTACAGATCATGCGAAACTTCTTTTCCATGAAAGGTTCAGATTATGGTCAAATATTATAGTGCCAAGTCTTCAGTATGTTTACTTACAAGTACAGATGTTACTCATTCATTAGAGAAAGGTGTCAAGTGATGGTCCCCCTAGCGCTGTAAGGTCGTTGCTCTAGGTTTCCTGACCCGTTGCTCACCCATTGCAGGAGGATGCTTGGGGCTGTGTCTCAGGAGATGGTGCTTCAATGGATTGTATAAACCTGTTGTACTCTTGGTGAACTTTTGTTTCAGGGCATCATGGTTTGGGTTTTAATAAAAATATAGGCCTACAGTATATGATTCAGAATTACGCTTTTGTTTGAATTAAAGGACAATTTCTCTGTTTCTTTGAGACACGTATTGTGAACAAGGGTTGCATTTTATTTGGTTGAAAATTACCAATGATAAAGGCAGTGACGTAATGTGTGTCCAGACACAAGACATTGAGTGGACACTGGAGTTGTGCCTATGTGTGTGTGTGTTTGGGGGGCAGCATTCTTTATACCTGGTGATTGATATACCAGTGAAAAACCATTTTGGGAAGGGTGACGGAGAGGTCCTCATTTTGTGTTCGTTATACTGCCCCCCCCCCCCCCTCCTTTTTTGCTCTCTGTTCCCGCTTTCTATTTTTTCACTCTTTCTTCATCATTTCAATATTTTGGGGGGAGGGGACCCCCCTTTATGAAAAATTTGAAATGTTTCATTGTGGTCACTCTGTGTGGCTATACGTACATGTACCCATGTGTCAAAATGGATGTTGACTAATAATTACAAATTTGCTGATGATGCTAGAAGCCTCATACTCATTTCCACTCTAGTTTTCTCCTTGAAACATTCCCAACATCATCAAAGAATAGAGCGTTCTCGGAATAATAGGATGTAGCAGGGGTGCGCGGGGAGGAAAATCATCCCGTGTCCATGGTAACGATGCCCTGGTGTTGTTGAGTAATGGTTAGTCAAAGGGAAACTCACGTTGGTTTCAGACCTGACTTCCCTCTCTTCCCTCTCTTCATCAATGCATCACATCCCTGCCGGTTGGCCTGGCCTGGCTGAGTAGCTACCGCACCCTCCTCTCTTTTCATCTGGTGGTCTGTCCTCTTCTCTTCTCTCTCCATCTCTCTGTCTCTCGCTGTCTCTTTCTGTCTCTATCTGTCTCTATCTGTCTCTCTTTTTCTCTATCTGTATCTGTATCTCTCTTCCTCTCTCTCTGTCTCTCTCTCTGTCTCTTTCTGTCTCTCTCTGTCTCTTTCTGTCTCTTTCTGTCTCTTTCTGTCTCTCTCTGTCTCTTTCTGTCTCTGTCTCTTTCTGTCTCTCTCTCTGTCTCTTTCTGTCTTTCTGTCTCTCTCTGTCTCTTTCTGTCTCTCTCTGTCTGTCTCTCTGTCTCTCTCTGTCCCTTTCTGTCGCTCTCTGTCTCTCTCTGTTTCACTCAGTCTCTCTTTGTTTTATAACACTTTCAGTAAAAATATTGATTACAGAATGAATAGCCATTAATTCATTCAGTTAATGAAATAATGAAAATGGCCAATTCTTTAACGAAGGATAACAAATATATTATTTTGCAAAATCTTTTATTGATATTCTATCACCATTGACTACAGGTGATGACATTTAAAGTATAAATAAACATTTGAATCAGACACTTCGAAGGAGAAATGTCAATTTCTGTTCTCCAGCAGCAAGGTTGTTTTGTGTTTTAACTGTACATTTTTGTTTATCATCTAGTGTGATAACTTCAATAA
Source organism: Heliocidaris erythrogramma (assembly GCA_025617745.1). NCBI lineage: Eukaryota > Metazoa > Echinodermata > Echinoidea > Camarodonta > Echinometridae > Heliocidaris > Heliocidaris erythrogramma. The sequence goes on along the minus strand of CM046854.1, from coordinate 41,343,419 downwards.
ACTGCAATATGTTTTATCCCTTGTCTTCAAAGTTACAGCTAATTTAAAAAAATTACTTGTAAGCATCTTTTAGAGAATCCTTTTAAATAAAATGATCCATCACCCCTTCTCTGTACAATAGAATAGTCCAGGTCATGATCAGTCACATCACTCTGATCATATCTGACACATGAGATATGATAGAAGATATAGATTGTAATTAGATCTACCCGGATATGCGTGATATCAACCTGAACTGGGATATTGGCCATCTCTCTCTCTCTCTCTCTCTCTCTCTCTCTATTTTACCTGCTTCTTCTAGGTATTAAAGAATCCATTTTTATATCCCTTCAATGGTAGAATTTTATTTCTTCATATTTGAGATAAAAAAATGCTAATTATGCAGGCAGTATCCACAGAGCTGATTTATTTTTATCTCCTCGGAATTACTGAATCTAACCTCTTCGAAGTATTCATCAAAGGTAACATTAATGAAAACTTTGTTCAATATGCACGTTTGTTTTGGGGTTTTTTTTATTTGAAGATATTCTCTAAACTAATTTGAAAAGCAGGATTGTTTGATCTGTTTATATGATTTGATCATAAATAGTCACCCCGAAACTACATTTATACATTCTAACATACATGTAGAAATCTGATTTGTGAATAATAACGGTAGTAGCAGTAATCGATATGAAATGTTTGTATTTCGGAATCCATTTGTTGTTGCGTGGGAAAATTTGGTCTGTTGAGAGCCAGAAGGGCGTTAACTCAGTGTTAAAGTTTATTGAGTTAACGTCCTTCTGGCTCCAAAACAGATGATTTCACAACTTTTCAAGTGCCTGAAATGTATCCTCCTTTTAGGCAATGGAGAAACTTGCGCAGATTCATATGAAGTGACTGAAATTATTTGTTTCTTGTATTGACAGAAATACAAGAATTGAATCATTCTTTGATCGAATCTCTGAGAGTGAATCTGTTAGCGCCTCACTCCAACGTGACAGCTGAAATGTGATCAGCGGTCGGTGAAGTTCAGGTGACGCGTACGCTCGTTTCCAACCCAATTTCCCCCTCACTTTCCGAGAGTCTGTGTTTGTTTTCTACAGTTGCTTCAGCCGGTGACGCAAACATGAGAACATGTGCGTGGGACGGGGTAGTCTATAGTCTCTAGGCTGTATCGAACTTGAGTCATTCGTCCTTTTTGTTGTTTTGAAAGAAAATCATGTGCATATTTACGTCATTCTGATTCTTCATGGTGATAAAAAATGTATTGTTTTTGAAAGAGTCATTACATTTCTCATTTTTAGAACATACTTCAAACATTATGAAGATCTTAAGAAAAAAAATAAAGAAAATTGTAATGGCATGGAGGAAAGCCTATGCGCGTAGTTGTGCGTGTTGGTAGTTAGGTGTAATTAGCTCATGTGATGTAATATGATGCCATATTTGTGAAATACAACCTTTTGTTGTGTTCTTCAAAAACAGCTCATAATATTTACGGAAATAATGTGGAAAAAAGTTAAGCAAAACATACTGATGTGGTATTGGTATGTACATTGACATTCAAGATTTCATTCTTTGAGTCTATCCTTATATATTTATCTTTCATCATTCTGGTAGCTGTTCTTTGAAAGTACATGTATGAAATAAAGTGATTTCAAAGTTTGCTTTTAACATAGGACAATGCCATGTTCAGTATGTGTCAGAGTCCAGTGGTTTAAACACCTGATTAGAGATGAGAAGGTTGTGGGTTCAAACTTCAAACCCCGGTGCAGTACTACTTTCCTTTGGCAAGACATTAATCTACATATGCCACTCTCCACCCAGGTGTTAAATGGGTACCGGTAGGAAGGAATTCCTTGAATGCTGTGAGCACCGAAATCGGTAGCCTAGCTAGAGCCGGGGTAATATTGGAACGCCTTGAGCACCTTGTGTGGTGGATATGAATATGAATATAAATATAACTATCCATTATTACTATAATTCTAAACATAAAGTACAAACTATAATTACAGCCCTGGAGAAAATTATTAGACCAAGCTTCTGTAATAAGGGTACTAAAAAAATTATAAAAATGATTTGTCTTTGTATTTCATTGAATGAATACCAAATTCCAGCCATTATACCTTGCTTTTATGATATTTTATTTCCTTCTTACCACAAAAATAATACTATCAGTTAAACCATTCTTGGGTCTAATAATTTTTTCCATGGCTGTATATATATCTGAAATTGATTAATTTTAGAAGCCCTTGCTGTGTACATTCATGTCACATGTTTGACATCTATAAATCACAGAATTTATAATCTTTCCTTTTTAAAATGACAAGAAAGAACAAAATATATAAACAAGAGTCTTGTCGGAAGTTGAAAGCCAGGAAGCAAGTCCACTTGATGATATCCAAGCATTGTAATGTTGTACTGGAATGACATATCACTTTTTCTCGGATAAAATGTCACATTTTTTTAGGACAGTCTGCAGCTACCTAGTTATTTTACCTGAATATAAAATACTGCAAGTCATTATTTATAATGATAAGATGTCATGTTAACAACCGGGGTAAAATGAGGCTCGTTGAAGGATTTGGCAGACATTTATAGAAATGTTTTCCTCTCTTCTGCCTGTTTGCCTGTATGTCTCTTTCTCTCTCTCTCTCTCTCTCTCTCTCTCTGTCTATTTCCTCCTCTCTTTCTCTGTTTATTTCCCGCTCTTTCACTCTCTTCCTCTCTCTTCCTCTCTCATGATATCAGCCTGCAGGGTTTTGAAGTAGCTACCATAGGATATTGGTATTGGTGTAAAAGTTACTATTTTATTAGCTCACCTGAGCCTATGGCTCGAGTGAGCTATTGCGATGGAAATTTGTCCGTCGTCCGTCGTGCGTCGTGCGTCGTCCGTCGTCCGTTAACTTTTTACATTTTCATCTTCTTCTCCAAAACCCATGATTGGAATTCAACCAAACTTGGTAGGAATCATCCTTAGGGGTAGGGGACCCAAAGTTGCTAAAATGGTACATGTGGCCCCCAGGGGGGCCCAGGGGGAGGGCCCCCAATTGTAAAAGCTATGTAAATTTCAAACATCTTCTTCTCCAGAACCAGGCATAGCTCAGACTTGGTATTTTGTATGGAGATACCTCTATAGATGAAGAATGAATGTTGTTCATGAAATTTCTCTGAGTGGCCCTATAGGGGCCCTGTGGGGGTAACATACTGGAGGGGGGGGGGGGCGCTGCCAGGCAAAATGTACATTCTGATCTTCTTCTCCAAAACACATGATCGGAATTCAACCAAACTTGGTAGGAATCATCCTTAGGGGTAGGGGACCCAAAGTTGCTAAAATGGTACATGTGGCCCCTAGGGGGGCCTGGGGGAGGGCCTCCAATTGTAAAAGCTATGTAAATTTCAAACATCTTCTTCTCCAGAACCAGGCATAGCTCAGACTTGGTATTGTGTATAAAGAGACCTCTATAGATGAAGAATGAAAGTTGTTCATGTGCTAGAGAGAACATGCACCAGATGTGAATTGATCCACCTCAGGTGAGCGTCGTGCCCCCTGGGGCTCTTGTTTACTAAAGCTCTTCAATTTGTCCAGCAAAAATACAAAAACTACTAGAAACTTTTGCATGAATGAAACTTTCGCTAGTAGTACAGTTCTAATAACAGAAAAGGCCTCAAGGTTTTTTGAAAGTACCCAGTTTGACAGTAGTGAAAATTAAACAGGTACAATATGTAAATTCTACCTACATGTATAAGCTATTTATGAACTAATTGTTATTTCTTGAGCCCTTCAGAGCTCAGCCATGCCTTGATCCAGTATACTTCTTAGCTTCTAATGCTAGGGGAAGAGCTACAAAACCCTGACTTTCATTAACAAAGTGTGGGAAGGAGGGGGTGTAAGATATGGGGTAGGGGGCCATTCCGCCTATAGTCGCCAAGCTATCTTCCTACCAAAGCCTGCTTTTGTTCGGGGCTTCTGGGGATTAAATATGACATTAATTGGGGGAAAAGTGGTGAAGGGCTACAGAGTAGCTGAAAACGGAAATTTAAGGAAACAGAGTCTTAAGCAGGTGAGACAAGGTCAGGTTGGTAAGTAGTTGATAGTGGCTAGGGGGAATTTATCTGAACCTGAACATTGTTTGAAGGTGCATTTCTTATGGGAGATTGGGCAGGGTTAGGAGGTAGGGGGTATGGGGCAGGGGGGGGGGGGGGAGTTCTAGATTTAGGTCAGTTGGTTGAACTCTGAAAGCAACTACATTCACATCATAGTCATAACATTTTTCAGTTCAATTTTGGGGCAGTTCAGAGAGGGAAGGGATAAAACTAATAGGACTATGTTAAAGTGGTTGTCACTTGATGGATATTCATTTTTTGTCTAGTAGCAAATGCTCATCAGTAAGTGGATGATTTTTGTAGGCTATGATGAGGGGCAAGGGTTTCTTTTTTTTAATTATTTATTAATTTGTAGACAGCACACTTCATATACTGCAGGTTGATATTTTATTTATTTCTTTTTGGGAAGCCATGAGTGAGGTTGAATTGCGTTCAGTGAAAGATTGATGTTGGAGCAGGGGGAAGCAGTGATAGGAAAGGGTGTTTCTGAAGCTCAAAGACATACATGTACTTCAAATAATACGTTATGACACTTGACACTTATCAAAAGTGAGACCCAAGATTTTTACCATATGGATAACTGAACGATTGAGTTGCACATCAAGGGCTAGTATTACATGTACATGATATTTGTATGAAATTTGTATCACAAACGTATTCTTTTTGACGTCAGAATAAAATCTAAAGTCAACAGGAAATCTATCAGGAAACTATCCACATCTACCCCTCATAACACCGGCTTGACAAGCTGCCAAAAATAAACCCCCATATGTGGAGGGGGTCCTATATGCTATATTCGAACATGTCTATTACGGCCACCCATAGGACACTACAACAGTGGCCATTGTAGACAGGTGGTCCTTCTATACAGGTTCTACAACATATTTCTTTCTGGAGCCTGGGCAGGGACAATATACATGACAACTATTGACAGGGGGCCTTTGTAAGAAAGGTGGCCACTATGACCCCGCTCTCATTATGAGATTGGAAGGTGGATCGTGCTTTCGTGGGGCGCGCCAGGGAGGTCCACTGGCACGCCGCAGGTTCATACCTGCAGAGGGTAGCGCGATTTATCTCAATAGCACTCTCTGCACAGTCAACTGCGAATAGACTCTCGTGGACCATCCCCCAGAGGTGGTCCGGTTTGGGCTCGCTGTGGACCTCCGTGGATCGCGCTGTAACAACGTCGCCGCATTCTCATCTTACAGGTGGCGTGATCTAGCGTTTGGTAGAGCGCGCTATCCCCGGGGGGGGGGGGGGGGGGGCACTCACATATATATGTCATACATGTATGTGCCGCTGTGACGTCCCCCATTTTCAACCTTCTCGGGTCGCTCCCATAATACGCGATTTTCAGATTTTCACTAACCGCACCTCGATTGGCTTCCGACTCGCTCCCTAGAATATGAGAAAACAATGCGCACAGCCCATTGTCCGGGAACGGTCGCTCCCTAGCCTCCCAGGCCAGCGCAGCGGGGGAGCTGGGCGGCCTAGTGCGCCCTAACTGAACGCGGTATTACTAGTGCTAGCGGCGACTCGGCGAGATCAATCTGCATGCGACATCGAGTCAGTGCAGTTATAACGAGGTGTTCACCAAGACAGTAATTAACATCTTGCTCAGTTGGTTTTAAAATCAACTCATAAAACATTTGACACGTTTTATGAGCTCTGCTCTATAGTATGAAGTTTTGAATTAAGCTATAGCTGTATAATCTAAAGGTTCTCCTGGGGGGGGGGGGGGGGATGAGAGGGTGAGAGAAGGGGGATGTACCTCACAGATGCGTAGCTGATAAGTTTCTAGCTAAGTGAGAACTGTAACTATGCTATTCCTCACTTGGGACTTGTGTGTTATAGGTTCTGAAGCATATAGGCCTTTGATATTCATAAACAAGATTTTAAAGATATTAGATAACCTGGGGAGTGTTTCATCAAGCATTTTGTCAGTGATTTTTACCGACAACTGTTATAAGCTACTGAAATCCTTGCATCTGATTGGCTGAGAGCAAATTTGTCAGTAAAAATCACTGACGGGATACTTGATGAAACGCTCCCCAGGAATCAACATGATTTCTTGAGAAGTACCCTGGGGGAGCATTTCATCAAGTGTTTTGTCAGTGATTTTTACTGACAAATTTGCTCTCAGCCAATCAGATGCAAGGATTTCAGTAGTTTATAACAGTTGTCGGTAAAAATCACTGACAGAACGCTTGATGAAACGCTCCACTGGAATCAATATAATTTCTTGAGAAGCACCCTGTAATTCTGCTTTGGGGCTATAGAAATCTGTATACATAAAATCTGTTGCATTCTCACGTCTAGGAATGGGTGAAAAAGGACTAGAATCTTCTCCATACTAGGGGGATGGGGATGTGATGCGTAATGGTGATGTATTATCTGGGCAGCTGTAGACATATATTTGAGGTGTCATCCTGGGCCTTCAAACCTGGGGGGGGGGGGGGGGGAACAGCAGCATATTCTTCTGGCCATATTCCTAATTGCAAGAGTTAAATCACTCCTTAACAGATGAGGTAATTGTCAGGGGTATCACGGGACCGCTTTGAATGGGAGTCAGACAGAAGAAAAGTTGAATGAATGAATGAATGAGTTTATTACCAAAAAACAAACAAATTAAAATACACATGAGAGAGTTGTTATACATTTGTTTGGTAAAAGGACTCTACGGGAATAGCAAATTCTGCTAGTGAGATGCAGAGCCTCTGTTCAACTATGTACATTTAAGTTTACCACATAATTTCCAACGGACAAAGGGAAAGAGAAAAAGAGGGAGGGAGGGAGAGAGAGAGAAAGACTCCTTGATTTGGGGGCTCTGCCGACACGAAGCTCAGATGATTCTTACAAAATATTTCGAACCCCAATTCTTGCGACACCCTGATGATTGTGGTTGATGTGAGCTCTGGGAGATGCTGTCATAGATTGTCCTTACCCCTATGGAGATTTCCTCTTCAAAAATGTGACTCTGATTCATGCAGCTATTCAAAACATCCCAAGCATTTGTGTTCATTTCTTGACTGCCTTCATCCAAAATCAGCCAGCTATAAGATGCTATAGTCTGTAAGCTCAAACTCTTACTTCAAGATAATCTTGAGTTTTACATTTTTTCAAAAGACATTCATTTCCAAAAAATGATATACATGTATTTAAAACAAATGAAAAATTAAAAATATGGTAATAACGATAATTTCTAGTAGAATCAAACAAAACAACAAATACATTTTTTGTATATCATCATCAGCTTATAATATTCATTTCAGGAGGGAGAGGGTTCCAATAATTAATACATTCTGTTCATGAGTATGCTTTATATGTTTGTCTATATTTTCCTGTATATATAAATTCTAAAACATGTTTTATTTATCACATAAGTTTGAAATTGAACTGTAAATATGAAGGGAATTTTTTTTTATAAACAGTAGTAAATATGTCAGTATTTGTAACATTCAGCTCGTTGATTCCCAAATTGCAATCAAGTTTTAATACACCTTCATACTAACTAGAAGAAAAGACAAGGCAGAAATGATGAGCATTAAGGTTACAAAGCCTACACTGTGTGCCTACATTTTTATAACGCTTACTACACAGAGCAACTCCTTGCACAAAGGAACGACGTGTCTGCATTGTGCTATATACAGTCATTTCATTAGCTAATTAACTGATGGATATATGGTGTGGGAGAAAATATTCTTCATGCTACATGACTCTCTATTGAAAAAAACAAAACAAAACAAAAAATAAACAGAATTTAGTCTATTACTCACGACTCCTTGCACTCCTGATGATTATATACTCTGTTCCTGACTGCCATAAAAGTACATGTCTTCATAATTTATCCATAGCTTACTAGTCTTCGTAATCCATTCCAGATTATTTTCAATATGTTCAGCGTACCTGCATACTACTTATAATTAAATTATGTCTGTATGACATCACTTTAATACAATTTTTTTCTTTTTTTTTTAATTGTATGTTTTTTAAAATCAAAAAACGAAAATCAAAATATTTACATGTCAACAGTGATTGATTGGTACACAACAAAAAAGATTTTTAAAAATATGAATAAATAAAAATTAAAAATAAAAAAGTGACAAGATATATTTAAACCAATAACATCGAGGTGCTCACTATAATCACTTACAATTCTTGTAAGTAAAATAAAAGTAAAATATTTATGTCTAGCCCTTCAATAAATGGTCAACTTTATATCAATATACATTTTGTTTAAGAGCCAATCTTGCCAAATTTGCATGAAAGAATTAATACAGCTCAAGTAATTCTGTATTTTTAAAAGAATGTTTAAGCACCGCTTCCATGATATTTCTAACAGATTTTTGTTGCATTTTGCAAAAATACAATGACACTCCTGTCAAAGACAAATATTACAAGATCTTATAAAATAAGCTTTGTTATATTTTGGATAAAAATCCCTGATTTTCCAGGCAATTTCTAGTGGATACTTGGAAGGAAGTAGTAGGTTATCTTCCCACAAGTGTGCATGCACAGACAGAGGACCAACTGACAACAAATTGATCAATCATCTGACAAGGTAACATGACTCAAACTGAACAATAGCCGATCTAGTCCTTCAAGTACCTGTAACTTTAATGTCAGACGACAATACGTGGAAGCGTTTGGCATAAAACGTCTTTCAGAAAAGGTCTATTATGACAGAATTGATCAGGTTCACTGAAAACATGCTGTTCTTAGAAAATGATTCATTTGTTTTAGTTTTGTCAGCATGTAGCTGTCAAGGAATATTTCCAGGGTCGGGTAATCGGTGCTATTTGTGGTGCTCGCCCACTGGACATATCAGCTCTGGACAAATTGAGTGTGAAAATGGAAGTGAGTTATTTTAATGCTGGATTATTGTTTACGGCCAAGGGAAGGGGCTTATCCAGGGTTGAGCAATTTTTTCGAAATGTAAGAAGCATTGAGTCTGGGGATGTAGACTAGAGTTAAGAGTGAGGGAGAAGTTTTGCGCGTGCTGTGTGTTTATTACGCCAATCATCTCTATTCAAATCTCTCTCCTAAAACCTCTCACCAACGCATTCTGAATGTTTACCTCTAGCTTCATTCAGAATTCCATTACTTCAGAGGACCAAAATACATCTTGTGTGTTTGACATTTATTTGGAGACAAGAACAGAAGCTATGTTGTAACATACTCCAGTATAACTATGAAGGTATTTGAGATATGGATTTATTATTACCTAGGATAATAGTTGTCTGGGCAAAGAGGATTTTGTTTGTGGTCTTTGATAAAGTGTGTGTCTGGAATGGATACAGTCTCGTGGAAATCATGCATTGTTTACAATAGAAAAAGTTTGCTGTGAGCTCTATGGCCATTCATTTAGTTGAAGATACAAATCTATCATACTTTGTATTTCAGATATCGATTTATTGTATATACTTGTAGTAAAAAGCATTATGTTGGTTTTTGAGGAAGTGTAAATTCCTGGAATCGATACCATCTTATGGAATTGATTGATCACGGGGAAAAGGTTTGCTGCAGTGTTCCCTATTGCAGTTCATTTGGTGGAGGAGAATCAATTTCTCATACTTGGAATTTATATTCTTTTGGAGATAACAGAAGGAGACGGTATTGTAAGAATGTTGTTTGCTTTTGTTATTGAATCTGATGATTTCAAAGCACATTTTAAGTGTTCGGTTGTCATGTTAAGTGTCTGCATTTGTGAATTTCAATAGGTCAGGTTTACTATTTTGCCATTACTGCTTTGCTGAGCTGAGGAGCACATTTGGGCCGATTCTGTGCAATGGTTTCCGTACGACATATGACTTTTTTTTCCCATTTATTTCATAAAAAAATAAATCTTTTCACATGACCAGACTAATGATTCTTTCAGCATCACTGTCGTTAGTCAGTGGTCATATTATATCATCAGATTTTTTCAATTTTGAATAAAATCAATGGGAAAAAGACAAGTGGCGCACATGACACATTGCACATAATCGCTCTTTTAGGATTTACATTCTGTTATAAAGTGTACATGCCTTTATACAATGTATTGTGCAGCCATACATGTATCATTTTTACATATAACTAGGGTGTTTGATTGATATGGAAATGGGAAGATCAAAGATTTATGTTCCTTTCTCAAGTTTGATATAAAAACTTAAAATTAACATCTTTTTTTCCCCTTCATTTGATGGTTAAAAAAAAAGGTTAATTGATATCAAATTGTTATAATTCTCACCCGATTAAACAGAAAACTGTAATGGTGCTTAAATTTCAAACGTTGAAAATAATCCATATAAATTACATATGATAGGGCCTTTTTTTGTAAAAATGCTTCAAGATAATGTTGAGTTTTGGCCATGCAATTACATTGTGAAAGAAACTGTCTCAAAGGAATTGGGAAAGGTTGATCATGTCTACACAATACTGTGAGGTTTTTAATCATCAAATTGATAATAAATTGACCCAGTGAAAAGCACATACACTGCACACAGAAATGGGTATATGGGTCTGCACACAAATGTTGCATGAATGTTCGGCCCGAACAATTCGGCTATTTCTCATCACATTTTGAATATGAGGGCATTTGAAGATATCCTCATCAGGGGACATTTCTACTATGGTGTTCTTCTAAACCGACATGAAAAGAATTAAAAAGCTCACAAATTATTTTTCACCTTTATCAGGACTCAACATTCCCTTTAACTTTTGATTATTTTGTTTTGTGGTTGGTACATTCCCTCTAAAACGATTCCCCTACTGCTTGAAAGGTTTCCATGTCTTTAATTGATGAGTACTTAAGCCCCAATTAGGTGGAATGTCCCACATCATTATCTGTCATCTACCAGTAACGGACACCTCACTAGTTTTGGTACTATAACATTCTTATCATACCAGGGCCCGGTTTCATAAAACTTGTTGTCAATAACAAGTCATAATGACAGTTATAAGCTACTGAAATCATAGCATGTGATTGGCTGAGAGCAAATTTGTCATAGATGTGTTGCAATAACAAGTTTTATGAAACAGGGCCCAGACATTGGGAGCATTTCATCAAGCGTATTGTCAGTGATTTTTACTGACAAATTTGCTCTCAGCCAATCAGATGCAAGGATTTCAGTAGCTTATAACAGTTGTCGGTAAAAATCACTGACGAAATGCTTGATGAAACGCTCCCCTTATCATGTCGTGCACCATTATGGCCTCTGTCCATCAAGAATACACTACTCTCCTACTCAGAATTCCTACAACCACAGTTCAATTTCTGCTCGTATTAACTTGTAGACTCCTGAATTCTTTAACTCTCATAGTCTTAATAAAGGCGCCACCCGGTTCCTGTAGTCTATGGGTTAAACACTTTCAAATGCCCACTTTTAATTAGGGGGGTTCTGCATTACACTAAAACAAGCTTTTTATTCAGTTATGTTGACTTTATTATCAATCTTTAACAGGATAAAAATGTAAATATATTTGATTGGCTCATATCAAATGTATTGTCTATCTCTTGAGAAAATCCTGTTGAAAATTTAGTCCAAAAGGTTTAATAGGAAGCAAGATTATATTGCTGATGACTGACTTCATGAAATGTCTTTGAAATTACGTGTATGATTGTGATTGATATCTATGAATAAAGCGCTATTGCATATACCTGATTTAAAATCAGTTTTGATACTTCGTCTGTTTGGAGCCAGAAGGGCGTTAACTCTGTGTTAAAGTATATGAGTTAACACCCTTCTGGCACCAAACAGATGTCTCTGATAGGCTTTTACATATGATTTTTTTTTAACCCCATACTATCCTTAACCCCAGACTTTTTGTTTGTTAATGTTCTCATTTGCAGTTTTAGTCCCATACTGTCTCCCTAGCCAATGTGAACAGAAAGTGAGCTAAGCTTTAATTAGTACTGTACTATCTCTGGGGCTAGATCCTCGTTTAGCCCCACCGATAGTACAGGACAGTGTAAAAAGCCTAAGAGAGATTGATGGTGTACTATGAATTTTGTATACCGTTGCTGCGCACATATTAGAGATGAATGACTAAAAATGCATCTAACAAAGTAAGTTTTATTTATTGCATCCTCTCGCCCCTGTCTCTATTCAGACCAAGAAAAAAAAAATCAAAAAGTGCATTTCAAACTTCTGCATGTTGCCTGGTGATGTAGAGCACATCACAAACATTCATGTCTTAAATGAGGGAAACATTCATCAGTATCTTTCAAGAGCTTGTTGCGTTACCATGGTAACGGGTTAATCTACGTTTGCGCCCCCGCCTATTTTAGCCATCTCCCAGACGTATCTAATACCGCGTCAATCAGCTCAACACCTGTGGTATCGTTATGGGCTGAAAGATACCGTCTTTTGAGAGGAAGAAGGGCGTTCATTCATATCCTTACACACAGAGTTAGCACCCTTATGGCTCTCACTGACATCATAGCAGAATCCTTGCCTCGTATTTTAACAAATTAGTTCCCTCAGATATTATGCCATGGGATTTTCCAACAGAAACCTTTTTGATAATGTTATCTTTCATAGAATTCTTTTTTTTTTAATACAGGACAGTGTTATCAGCCCTACATCCTCTTTCAGAATGAATGACGTTGACTCATAGAATAATTATACTTTTCAATATAATTTCTTTTTCGTCATAAGGAACATGTTCAAGAATTCTTTTTATACAATATCTTTGAATAATATTGGACATGAAATTAATCTTGTTTCAGTTTTAGAAAAAAAAAATTTCATGCTGTGAAATAGTCCAACCACAAAATTGAATATTGGCAGTTCGAGAAAGTTCTTTGACTTGAAAATGTCTATCACTAAATATTGGCGGCAGTTTCATGCAAAAGTTTCAGAATGGTTTCTGTTTTTTCTTGTGAAATAGTTTGTATGTTTTTTGTGGATTGGATTAAGTTTTCAATAGTATTTTGAAATGGTTCCCAACCAAATTTTGTTAAAAACAGATTATTTCTATTCATTTAATAACTTATGTAGAGTTGACTTTTATGTTCTTGGAAATTGTGGTTAAATGTCATCTGTCCATTACAGACACTATGAACAAATAAGCGGACAAAATAAACAGCTCCTCATTGTACCTTCCACAATTGCTCTGGTAGACAAAAGAACATCCCTTCATCGCTATTATGTAAAAGTATGTAGAAGAGGTGTCACATGCATATTCACCTGTCCTACTTATTTTACATAATAGCAATGAAGGGATGTTCTTTTGTCTACCAGAGCAATTGTGGAGGGTACAATGAGGAGCTGTATATTTTGTCCTCTCTTTGTCATCATGTTCATAGTGAGAGCTATGCTACAAGTGGAAAGTGGAGCTCGATAAAATGACATATATACATGTAGCAGTGCAGGAAGATAATTCATTAATTAATCCAATAAAGTAATTACAGTACTTAGGAAATGGTGCTTGTACCAACTGATTGAATTTAAGTTTAATACAAAGAAACCGCTTTTGTATCTGTTCTTTAAAACTGATGTGTAATAGAATTGAATTATGACCAATATCATCCGATCTACTTTAGTACCTAAATGCTGTAATAATGTGTAATTATTAGATTTTGTAAAGTGGTATTTACATGTATGTCAATTTATAACATAATGTGATCTTCTTCAAGATTGCCTGGTACATTATTTAATTATTTAATTGAATTAATTAAGACATTTAGGTCTTCTTCTTTGTTATTGTTCAGTGAGATAAAAACCCTTTTTTCATCAAACATTGAATATCAAAGGATGTATTTGCCATGTTACTATACAGTTTTGCTGATATTGTTCACATTTTGAAAAAAAATGTAAACCCCTCCAAAGTATAGTAGGCCTATATATTTTCATTTTCCCTTCAAAAAATGACAAATCGTAGGGGGTAAAATTGCAGATTTTGAAATAGTGTACTTTCGGATGGGTGCTTCAATTAAAAAAAACATCGATATAACTACTGTATGGTGATTCAGTGAATTCAATGAAGGTAATTAATATTAACACTGCAACCTTTCTGAGTTATGATACTGATCAGTGTAACATCCTACTGCATCTGACCCTAGTGTGTGAATACAGACGCTAAAGCAACATGGATGATGAATTAGGCTTTATTTCCTTATAGAAAGCCTAGGGGAGGCATTTCATCAAGTGTCTTGTCAGTGTTTTTATTGACAAATTTGTTCTCAGCCAATCAGATGCAAGGATTTCAGGACCTTATATTCAGTTATTGCAACTTGACATTGATGACAAGTTTTTTGACAAGCATTTTCATAGCATTGAATTTGATTACCGTATAGTCGCGTGTATACGGCGCACTTTTTTTCATGGCAGAGAATGTCAAAAGTCGGGGTGCGCCATATAAACGAGTACAAGGAAATGACGACGAAATGCAGCTCTTACTGGGTCTTGCCCGCCAGCGCTACCCGCCGCCCCAGGCCCCCGGCGCGGCCGGACATATCACATGTAACACTAGGCCTATGTCATTGCACTGTAGTGTGCAGTTGAACGACAATTGTCCGATTTTTATATTAAAAACTCTGCTTTATAAAACAATTATCGAAATTCTACATACATGGCCAGTATAATCCTAGTCTAAGCTTCACTTTCATAACTGTAATGACGAAAACCAGATTGAATTCGCGGCTATAATGATGAAAATAGATCGTCTTTTTCATTTGTTCGCAAGGTAGCTGTAGATGACTGTACGTGGTATGACCAAGAGGTGGCGCGCGCGCGATAAACGGCATGAGCTAGCTACAGAGAGTATCTACACTGATCCGCCATGTTTTACACAAAGACAGCATACGTGCAGGATTATTATGCGCGTGTTACAGCTCTCTTTATAAACGGCCTCTGGCATCTTCCTTTTTCTATTTTACATGTGACCTACGGGCGCCATTTTTTTTTTCTTCGATTCTAACGAACAATAATTTTTCTTCCGATTGGTAGCCTAGTTTGAATTATTATTTTGTACCGTCACTGTGGTATGAATAATATTTGTTTCCTCAAATTTTGAAGGGGTTTTCCTTTATAGTTCTTCAATGTCTTATATTTTTAAGTGAGGGGCAGGCTTAATTGTTGACCATTGGCATTGCTTTTGATATTTGATCTAGGTTTTTTCTTCGTAAATTCCCTCTTTCGGTAGGCCTACTTTTAAAGAAAATTATTACTATTCCTTATCTTAATATTTCTTAATTCTGATGTACTCTCTAACAATGAATAAATTTGTTCCTCGAATTTTTCTAAAGACCTGAAAGCTATCTTTTCATTTTATATTTTCTTCTCAGACTTTTTCTTTTTCCGTGATTTATTTATTTTTTATTTTTTGGTGTGTTTGTGTGTGTGGTGTTGTTAGTTCTTCAAACGCCGAGTTTCCATTCCGGAGTAAATTTTGTTGATTTGTTTCATTAATTTTTATATTATTACACCGGATTTAGATATGCAAGCCAGCAATGATATATTATGTTCTGTCCCTAGCCCTGCCCCCTAAATATTCATCTCGCTCCCTCGCTCCCTCGCTCACGCTCTCTTCCAAGCTCTCCCGCGTGAGTTTCCCTGTCTTGCTCATACAATGAAGTGTGCGCTATTAACGGCGTTGTACACACACATACCCCTACGTATACACACACTGTATACATATGTACTGATAGATTTTTGCGGAGCTAAGTAGCGGCGCTGATATGACTGGAAGTTCACTCTTTCACTCATTCTGGGGCCGATTCCGAGCCTCGTATGTATTATCACGCGATAGAATCGCGCCATGTGCAAAGACGGCAATATATTTTTTTTTTTAATACAGAGGGTCGAAAGTATGGGTGCGCCTTATATACGTGTGCGCCGTGTACACGCGACTATACGGTACCTAGTATTTGATGAAGGAATAAATTTGTTTCATACAGGTTTTGTGTAAAAACATATGAGCAATTATTATATCTAAAGTGCATGTATGATTGAATATTTTCTTCAGAGAAAATGGAAACTAATTATTTTTCGGTTATATTTCTTATCATATTTTGCTCAAATTTTCACTGATATGTTTCTTGATTATTCTGCTTCTTTTAAGATCAACTTGTAAAAAAACCTTTAAAAAACCCAGCATTTTTTCTTAGGCGGTTTTCCATGGCGTATTTGAATGAGACTTGAGCATGTCAATAATAGCTTGGGTTTTTGAGATTTGCTATTAAGTTTCCAATCAGCCCCCGCTATTATTACCAGTAGCATCGACGGGTGAAAATTGCCTGCAACCACAGACTAATCTTTACCAATCATATTAAAATCCAATTACGTGATATTCAAGGGTGATTTGCGATCAACACCACCCCTACGCCTTGCTGAATGAATCTCTTTATTGATTCTCACTGAGCCGACACAGATGAGAGCAATCTAACTCGTTTATTATTCATCACATATCACCATGGTCATCATAATTCCATACAAAAAGTTGTTTAAATCCTTCTCTGCCAAGACTAATAATACATGTACTAATAATAATGATAATAACTAGCGTTTAGTACGTTTTCCATAGTATAGTACAAATATATCACAGCATTTACAAATTTAATAATACATAGCATAGAATCAAAATGAACTCGAGTTATCAAATATGAAATTAGCAATGAAAGTCATCGCATTATAGAGGTGTTGTGGTCTAGTGGATACGTCACCGGACTGTGCATCACATGGTTCGTGGTTTGAGTCCCGCCACGGCACTTATGTCCTTTGGCAAGACATTAATCTACATATGCCACTCTCCACCCAGGTGCAGTAAATGGCTACCCGGTACAAAGAAATTCCTTGAATGCTTTAGCGCCTTATCATGGCAGCTTGGCTAAAGCCGGGGTAATAGTACGATACTTCGATACTACGATACGCAGTACAGAGTAGATTTGTATAGTAGCTGCGCTATATAAATGGACAATATTATTAGTAGTATTATATCACCATGGTCAACATAATTTCATCCATAAAAAACCCATTATATATATGCCACTAAATTTACAGTCAGTTACCAAATGACCATATTTTAAATTATTAGTAATTTTAAGAGTGGTATAGTCTTTGTTTACTTGTGACACATAATAACTTCCTTTAATAAATTGTGAACTTATTTTCTACAGGATGTAAATGGTACTGTTTGAGGAAGAAAATTGAGGATGATGTCAATGATGTTTGGAAATAACCTGACTACCTGACAAATATACTTGGATATTAGTATCCAGAGGGCATTGGCTGTGTGAGAGGCTTTTTAATTTGGGATTATATGTCATACTAAAGGGCACGAGCCCATCAACTTGATTTTGAAAATATTACCACTCAATTAAGAATAAGAGACCACTGTGTTACCACTGAGCCATTGCACCTTCTCAGCTCTAGTTATTTTCATCCGTACAAACAACTGTAATTGTTCATCATTTAAATTTTTAGGCAGGACTTGCTGCCTGCAACACATTTGGTCCAAATTCAGTGCAATTTTTATTAGCAAATGTTGTGCAGACAATACAAATTGGCTTTTAATATTTCATCAACTCATTACTAATGTATGTCTCTGTTATAATTATATTTAACCCTCTGGGCCTCAGAATAAGTCTCTGTTGATCCAGACTTCCAAGCAGTAGTTTGGTAAAAAGTGCAAGCCATATCAATAATTCATATGCCACCTTTAGCAATAATCATAATAAGGATAATTGCATTTGAACCTTCAGACAGAAAACCTTCCCTCGAGACATGCACATAACACCATCATACAAGCTCATTTCGTCTCTTTGCAGCCATAAGGGCATTAACTCATTATAATGCAGAGTTAACGCCTTTCTGGCTCCAAACAGACGATTTTGTCCATGGATTAACCCCAACAATGTGTGTACACTTTTTATTTTATTTTGTTTATCTTATTTTATTTTATTTAGTTGATTACTTCAACAGCCCTTAAACAGTAGTGTCAAGTATTGATTATATTTATCATAGAAATGGTTTTTGAGGTAAGTGGAGCCTTTTTGTAGATATTATATTTGATTCTGAATGAATTATTGAACATCAATATTTTAACCTCATGGCAGCTGGAATCGTACATCTATTGTTCAACATCTTTAAAGGGTGTGCAGTCCTGATCGATATTTCCTCTACTCCCAAGTCAGCGAGCATATGCTTCCTGTTGACTCTCAAAAGTGTATTTACCAGCAACACCTGACAGACAAAATTATGTGTTCTTTATCCGATGAAAGTGCAGAAGTTACATTTTATATGTTCAAAGTAAGCACTATCATCATCATTATCACCATCATCATTATCATCATCATCATCATCATCATCATAATCTTTATCACCATCATTATCATCATCATCATCATCATCACCATTATCATCATCATCATCACCACCATTATCATCATCATCATCACCACCACCACCATCATCATCATCATCATTATCACCACCACCATCATCATCATCATTATCACCACCACCATCATCATCATCATTATCATCATTATCATCATTATCATCATTATCATCATTATCATCATCATCCTTACCATCAAGAGACCGAGGATAACACATTTCACAAATATTATTGTGGTGGAAGAATCGTTTTCTCAACTTGACATGCACTCCTCCATTGAAAATATGAGAAACAGAGCCCTCTAATGTTGAAAGCAGGACAAGCTCACTTCTCTTTGGACTGGAAGCTATTTTTGTTTTCGAAACCATTTTGTTGTCAGCAGACTACCATCTGCAAGGATGTTATAACTTGATTTACAACATGAAATGTAGGCTGACATTAGAGTTGAAGATTAAGAGGTCACAGGTTGTTTACCTGTAGTACTGATAACAGAACTGTTGTGTTTGAGGTCTTTGTTTATTTTACTACCCACAACATTTAATAAAGAAATTTGCTATTGATCGATGTAGTACTCATTTCTGTGCAATCACATTCATATATATTCTTCCTGAAATTTGGAAATTTGCCTGGTTGAGAGTACTATCAGAAAGTTGATGAGAGGATGGGGAATTAGATTTGGGGGGGGGGGCAGGCTTTGAAGTCAGCTGTGACCTTATATGAGGACAGGTGATCCAAGGTATTAACCTGGAATGTGAGTGTCCTCTGGCAGTTTACTTGTAACCTCAAAATTAGGGGCTAGGCTCTGTACTCCAGACTCGATTGAACATACATGTAATTGCATTTGATAGAAACTACAAGAAATGTCACTCAAGGTTGTTCCTCATATGTAACTTATACATCTTGATCCTCAAAAAGGTTTGAGTCTTTCAATCACCACAGCAAAAAAATCTAGAACAGTGTTATGCAAGGATATCATCAAAATATAGGCCTAGTTTTGATGGGATACAGGCTACATTATGTTGCTTTAATTTTTGTAGTGATGAAATTTTTTGTTAGGAATGGAAATCAATAGCAGATCAAGGGTAGGATAAATGAGAAAGCGTACTTTTTAAAATTTCTTCTCATCAGTTTTGAGAATATGCCTGTTTTACTTGTCCGGTATTTTTACCTACATATAGTAATAAAATCAGAGAAATAGTCTCCTTGTTGCTTTGCACTACTTTATGATATTCATAGGGAATAGCCACATTATATGTCATGGCATATTTTATATTTTGATATTTGAATAAAGAATATTGTATTATGGTAATAATATTCATAGGAGAAAAACCACATCAAATGTCATGGTATCTGTCAAAATTCTGATATTCAAATATATTCATTTGAAAAAGCCACTCAATATGTCCTGGTATTTCTCTCATTTCTGATATTGAATAAAGAAATTGTATATTATATGATATTCATAGGGGAAAGCCACATAATGTTGCGTGGTATCCCTCATATATCTAATATTTAAACCTGTTGGATACAATATTTTGATATTACATACCCTTTTCATATGCATACCACAGGCTGGGTTATCTGCAGTTGTATATTTAGTATTGAACGCTGGTAGGTCAAATGGAGATGTATAAGCACAATATGGGGACGAGAAAGCCAGAGAATTTTTCACAGTTTTTCTGCAGTGACTTCTTGCCTTTCCAGCCTTGTCACTCAGTATGTGCCTGCCTGATTATTAGGTGGTCTGTCGGTATCGACAGATCACCTATTAATTTTGTCAGAATTTTCTTCTTTATTTTTATTATTATTTCTTTTTATTACAAATTCTTGTTCCCAATAAATCTCAAAATCGGCCAGGTCAATATCATCGAGTTTCATGTCATGTATGAGGTCAATCATGGACATGGTCATCTAAGCTTTTGGAGGTCATCAGGTCATCGTGACGTCATCAAGACGCCATTTTGTAAATTTACAAGATCGATTATATCTTCATAATCGATCATCAAAAATCAACTATATTCACATCACATAAACTTCACATGACGGGTCATCAAGTCATGTCCTCACAGGTCATCTAGAGGTCAGGACGTGCGCGTACGCGCGCGTCAAAATTTAAAAATTTTCAAAATCACGTAGGATCAAGTCTGCACACGTTTCAGGTCATTTTGAGCATTTCAAAAATGTCCGTGCGTAAGCGTCCGCGCGCGCGATTTACGCGCGCGCAAGTCGTAAATAACGTTAAAACGCTGTTTTTTTCGATTGATTTCCAATCCTGACACTTTTCTTCATCATTTCCATCAACTTGGAATCAATTTTGATCAATAATGAGGTCGTACGGGCGCGTCAAAGTTCAAAATCCGTGCGCGCATCTATGGCGAAAATAACGTAAAAACGTGCAAAAACATGCCTCTACAAAATTAACTCTAGCTCTTTAAATAGTCTACAAACCCCCCAATTTTTTGTCATCATCAGGTAGGGTATGAATCAGAGATTTCATTTCATGTATCATTTGACCCTTATAAACATTATGATGTCATCAAAATGGCGCCAGAAATCAAAATTTCCATTTTTCATGTTTTGACGTCATCACATTTATGCAAATTTGGCTCTAGATTCGTAATTATTGGTCGTTTTTCGCCCAGATTTTGATATGTTATAGCTGAGACAATTCTCTACAAGATCAGTTGTCACAGTTTTCCATTTTGATGACGTAATCATATTGAAATTTTCAATTAAAAACGACATGTCAGAATTTCCCCTTTTTGCGTGTTATGTCTATGGAAGATGATTTTTTTTCGAATCATGAATCTACATGACATCGTTCTCTGAGCAGTATCTCAGTTATTTTTGGTCTATTTCCTTCCAGATTTTAATATGTTGTAGCTGAGACTATAAGCTTTTATTAGTAAGCCCTCCAATTTTTGATCAGATGTCGGGATCATGCCCAATTTTGAACTACCAAATGGGATTTGAGAATCCCGTTTTTCGTTTATGTGTTATCTCTATGGGAAATATTTTGGTCTATTGGTCAAAGCACTTGCCTCCCATGCAGGTGACCCAGGTTCGATCCCCGGTGGGTCCATAACAATTTTTTTTTTTTTGCTTTTTTTTGCCTGTCATTTTACCATCCTCTTCGACTATTGTAACATAAAAAATCACAAATCATGTAATAAACTGCCATATTTTCCGTATTATGTCTATTAGAAAGTAGTGTACAGTAGTTTGTGTACAACCCTATGGAAATTGTGATTTCCTGTCCTGCATTGGAGCTATATGGTTAATCTCCCAAGTATCCTGTATCATCATCATTATTATCATCACCATCATGATCATCATCGCTATTATTATATCATCATCATCATCATTCTATCATTATAATCATCATAATCACCATTATCATCATCACCATAAACATTTTACAATGACCGTTACACATTTTGCTACATTCCTGTCCTCACGAAACATCTCCATTCATGGTATTCTTGACATCCCATCTTCAGTTTACCATTTCCCCATTATTATGATCATCCTGATTACAATCATGATCGTACAAATTGAAAGACAGATCACCTAATTCGTCCTCATGACGAATTAAATTCTAGTTATTTCTAATTTAATGTTTTGATGTGGACATCAGATGAACAACCCTGCCTGTTAGAGTAGCCTTGTATCCAGTCACTCATCAAGTGTAATTATTATGATATCATGTGGATCAGCATTTAGTCTGGACAGCTGTTAGAGATTGGAGATTAGATGAGATTGGTGAGTGATGACTAGATTGCTATATCAACTGGTCATTACTGGGCAGTAGTTGTAACGGTCATCTGTCTGTCATTCTGTCTCTGTCTCTCTGTCTGTCTGTCTCTCTGTCTGTCTGTCTGTCTCTCTGTCTCTCTGTCTGTCTGTCTGTCTGTCTCTCTCTCTGTTTTTTGTCTGTGTCTGTGCCCTCCTTTTTGTTTGTGTCTGTCTGTTATCTACATGTCCATCTCTTTCCCTCTCCTCTCTCTTTCCCTCTCCTCTCTCTTTCCCTCTCCTCTCTCTGTCTTACTGTTTCAATTTCTTTCTCTCTTTATTTTATTCCTTCCCCTCTCACTCTCTCTCTCTCTCTCTGTTTTATGTCTGTGCCTTCCTTTCTGTTTTTCTGTCTGTCATCTACATGTCCATCTCTTTCCCTCTCTCTCCGTCTTACTGTTTCAATGTCTTTCTCTCTTTACTTTATTCCTTCCCCTCTCACTCTCTCTCTCTCTGTCTCTCTGTTTTATGTCTGTGCCTTCCTTTCTGTTTTTCTGTCTGTCATCTACATGTCCATCTCTTTCCCTCTCTCTCCGTCTTACTGTTTCAATGTCTTTCTCTCTTTACTTTATTCCTTCCCCTCTCTCTCTCTCTCTCTGTTTTATGTCTGTGTCTGCGCCCTCCTTTCTGTCTGTCATCTACATGTCCATCTCTTTCCCTCTCTCTCCGTCTTACTGTTTCAATGTCTTTCTCTCTTTACTTTATTCCTTCCCCTCTCTCTCTCTGTCTCTCTGTTTTATGTCTGTGCCTTCCTTTCTGTTTTTCTGTCTGTCATCTACATGTCCATCTCTTTCCCTCTCTCTCCGTCTTACTGTTTCAATGTCTTTCTCTCTTTACTTTATTCCTTCCCCTCTCTCTCTCTCTCTCTGTTTTATGTCTGTGTCTGCGCCCTCCTTTCTGTCTGTCATCTACATGTCCATCTCTTTCCCTCTCTCTCCGTCTTACTGTTTCAATGTCTTTCTCTCTTTACTTTATTCCTTCCCCTCTCTCTCTCTCTCTCTCTGTTTTATGTCTGTGTCTGCGCCCTCCTTTCTGTCTGTCATCTACATGTCCATCTCTTTCCCTCTCTCTCCGTCTTACTGTTTCAATGTCTTTCTCTCTTTATTTTATTCCTTCCCCTCTCACTCTCTCTCTCTCTCTCTCTGTCTCTCTGTTTTATGTCTGTGCCTTCCTTTCTGTTTTTCTGTCTGTCATCTACATGTCCATCTCTTTCCCTATCCTCTCTCTCTGTCTTACTGTTTCAATTTCTTTCTCTCTTTATTTTATTCCTTCCCCTCTCACTCTCTCTCTCTCTCTCTCTGTCTCTCTGTTTTATGTCTGTGCCTTCCTTTCTGTTTTTCTGTCTGTCATCTACATGTCCATCTCTTTCCCTCTCTCTCCGTCTTACTGTTTCAATGTCTTTCTCTCTTTACTTTATTCCTTCCCCTCTCTCTCTCTCTCTCTGTTTTATGTCTGTGTCTGCGCCCTCCTTTCTGTCTGTCATCTACATGTCCATCTCTTTCCCTCTCTCTCCGTCTTACTGTTTCAATGTCTTTCTCTCTTTACTTTATTCCTTCCCCTCTCTCTCTCTCTCTCTCTGTTTTATGTCTGTGTCTGCGCCCTCCTTTCTGTCTGTCATCTACATGTCCATCTCTTTCCCTCTCTCTCCGTCTTACTGTTTCAATGTCTTTCTCTCTTTACTTTATTCCTTCCCCTCTCACTCTCTCTCTCTCTGTCTCTCTGTTTTATGTCTGTGCCTTCCTTTCTGTTTTTCTGTCTGTCATCTACATGTCCATCTCTTTCCCTCTCTCTCCGTCTTACTGTTTCAATGTCTTTCTCTCTTTACTTTATTCCTTCCCCTCTCTCTCTCTCTCTCTGTTTTATGTCTGTGTCTGCGCCCTCCTTTCTGTCTGTCATCTACATGTCCATCTCTTTCCCTCTCTCTCCGTCTTACTGTTTCAATGTCTTTCTCTCTTTACTTTATTCCTTCCCCTCTCTCTCTCTCTGTTTTATGTCTGTGTCTGCGCCCTCCTTTCTGTCTGTCATCTACATGTCCATCTCTTTCCCTCTCTCTCCGTCTTACTGTTTCAATGTCTTTCTCTCTTTACTTTATTCCTTCCCCTCTCACTCTCTCTCTCTCTGTCTCTCTGTTTTATGTCTGTGCCTTCCTTTCTGTTTTTCTGTCTGTCATCTACATGTCCATCTCTTTCCCTATCCTCTCTCTGTCTTACTGTTTCAATTTCTTTCTCTCTTTATTTTATTCCTTCCCCTCTCACTCTCTCTCTCTCTCTCTCTGTCTCTCTGTTTTATGTCTGTGCCTTCCTTTCTGTTTTTCTGTCTGTCATCTACATGTCCATCTCTTTCCCTCTCTCTCCGTCTTACTGTTTCAATGTCTTTCTCTCTTTACTTTATTCCTTCCCCTCTCTCTCTCTCTCTCTGTTTTATGTCTGTGTCTGCGCCCTCCTTTCTGTCTGTCATCTACATGTTCATCTCTTTCCCTCTCCTCTCTCCGTCTTACTGTTTCAATTTCTTTCTCTCTTTACTTTATTCCTTCCCCTCTCTCTCTCTTGCCTGCCTTTATCCATTTCTCTGTCAGTCCGAATGGCTGTCTTTCTAGGTAAATTATGATTAATATACCTCAAGGTCGTGTTTCTTTTTCAAGGGAAAGTTTGAAAGTTATATCTCTCTTGTGTACCTTTTTCACAGAAGCCATCAACATGATTAACAAGGGTTGTATAGGTTCAGTGATAACACCATGTGAAATGGCCACTTTCATTTCTTCAATTGTTCATTTGGGACTATAAGGTTACTTTTGTTTGTCATGATAGCCCTTTATGAATCCTTTTTGTTTTTCGTGATTCATGAGGATGATCTGAGGTAATTCAACACTATCTCTGTGGTCCGAGGGTATTCATAGCTGGCAGAGTGCATGTAGTCGTTTTCTGTTTTAAGTTGGACTGGAACAATTTTTTTAGAGCCAGAAGGGTGTTAATCATTTTACATGGAGTTAATAATGCTTGTCTCCTCTCAACAGATCAGTATGGTAAAATTAGTATCTTTCGCAACATGAAAAATTCACGAAATTAATATGACAGCCATTTTCACAGCAAGGAACATAATTTAGTTTTGTGTCAATCGTGATTCAATTATTTTGCAGCAAGAAACTTACTTGCGATAACTCCTTGGTCTTACATGACTTTTAACTGATTGATCAGTTAAAAGTCAGCTTTCAGAACTACATGCTGTAACCTGATTCCATTTTGGCTTTCAACATCTCCTCTTGACCTCTGGAAAAATCATAAATTCTTCAAAATCCTGGCCCAAATTGCTCAAAATGTAGACATAAACAGCATGCCATATTTCTTCCCTGACAGTTAACCAAGCTCTTAAGCTTCTCCTTCTGTTCCAATTTTTCACTAGGAACATATAAATTTCAACAAAATCAGAGCAAGCAGGAAAAAAAGTGAGATTCTATCTGACGAAGCAGCTGAATGAAATGTTTAGTGTGTGAGTCACTGGTCTGTAGGGAAATGGTGTTTTCTTGATTACCCCAGTTGTTTACAGTTGGTTAATATTCTTCATTTTTGGTAAAGAAAGCTGCCACAAATATTGTAGAGTTTTTGTTGAAGTTCATTTCCTGATGGGATGTATTTCTTTATCAGAAAGGCAGATCCTCCTGGTGGGCACGATGACTGTTTGGAGAAAACGGTGGTCCAGTTTTCTGGTCGGAGAATACTGGTTAGATAGGAAAGGTAATGATTATCTTGTTGAGAGCATTGTGATCCTGTTCATGATCCAGGAGTGTTTCAGTCTTTTGCAGAGAGATTTTCTTTAAAAAGCAATTCCACTTTGTTTGTTGTTTATGTTACAGATGAATTTACATCACCGAAAGACTGGTGACATCTACCTATCAGAACTGGTGACAGTTTGAAGAGAAAGATTGACTAAAAGTTTTGTTTTATTTTTGGCTTTGAGAGAGCTGTATTTCAATGACTACTAATTAATACTAGTGTGTGGCTTTGACCTGCATCATATCCTAGAGACATGAAATTGTGAGCAGACTTTCAAGATTCTGAATATTTTGATTGATTCCTAAAACTTCAGTATCTTTGGACCGTGGTCTAGCTTCATTAGAATTTAATTGATTGATTGATTGAAAATTTGAGTCTTTGATTCTGTAAAAGGATATTGGAATTTAGATTCATGCAGCTCTCCAAAGGATACAGGAGTGATCTTTCAGCTTATTAGATGACAATTCTCCTGTATGTGCACTATGTGCACTATGTGATGCAGGAAATTGAACTTTTCAGAATAACAGTCACCTCTTGGAGCCCAGTTAGCAGTTGTCTTGTCTGTA
Organism: Heliocidaris erythrogramma; assembly: GCA_025617745.1. Taxonomy (NCBI): domain Eukaryota; kingdom Metazoa; phylum Echinodermata; class Echinoidea; order Camarodonta; family Echinometridae; genus Heliocidaris; species Heliocidaris erythrogramma. The sequence continues at coordinate 41,316,883 of CM046854.1, read as the reverse complement.
AAAGCTTGTGGTAGTGGTATAGTTGATAGAAGATCTTATTTGAATTAAAGATGGCTTTTAATTTTACTGCATCGCCACCAGCACCAGCTCAAGATACAATTCACATAATATATTGTCTGTTGAGAGCAAGGCGTTAACTCTGTGTTAAAGTATATGAGTTAACGTCGTTCTGGCACCAAACAAATAATATGTTCTGCTTAGAGTCAGAGGGTTGATAACTCGTGTCATTTAGCACAGAGTTAATGCTCTTCTGCCTGGCACTCAATGGACAGTATTTTGTGTATTGTATTGACAGGTTTCACAAACTTTACACATTCCAAGTGAGGAATTATCAACGAGATGAGGGACATAGTATCATCAAGAACAATCGAGAGATCAAATTAGGAGATCACCACTTGCAGACGATAAGACAAATGAATGAATCTTACTGGAGATTACAGCTGAAGATTCCTTGAGACATAACTTGACTATTATCTTCTAGCATGAAGGAAATATTCTACAGCGAAATTAGATGAATATTCTTCATTGAGAATCTGTAGCTCTTGATCTTAGCTATTGTTACTGTTATTTATACTCAAAGACCACTGTGGCCAAGACAAAGTGATTCTGGATATATTGATGATTTTTAATGGCTTGTGGAAATTGCACTGAATATAAACAGAGAAAGAAACTTCAGTATAGACCAAAGGAACTCATCGCTAGACCTAGGACCAAAATCAGCATACCTTTGTAGGTAAATGTAGCCATTGACTGAAGATTCTCAAAGACCACTGTGGCTGTGACCAAGTAATTCTGCAGACCTTGATGGCTATTGGTGATGACTTTTGAATGCTGCACTGAAGAGCAAACCAAGGATGAAGAATCCGTTCCAGACCTAGGACCAAACTCACCATCCCCATCTTGCCAATCCCTCCTGGACCTTGTGGGCCCTGACAGGAGGGACGACACTCCTGTAGGAGTAACCTTCTTGATGTTTGTGGACAATATGGTGGTACAGACAATCGAAGGAACCACAATGCCTGGAGGGTGGTGTGTCTACGAGCTCTCCCATTATGGTAGTAAGGTAGGCAATCGGGTTTTTATCCACTCATTAGCATGCTTAGTCCTATTATTTCTCGAGTCTGTTGCATCTTGTCTGGTGAGAGCTAAAGGGACGTTAACTCACATACTTTTACATTGCGTTACAACCTTCCAGCTCTCATTGGACAACATGCAGTTATGTTAGTAAGGTATGCAACCAGGTTTATCTGCACTTTATTAGCATGCTCAGTCCTATCAAGTTGTCATATATCTTTGAAATTCATTCCTCAAGTTTCATGCAAGTTGCTTGCTGAAAGCATTGAGTTAAATTTTCTCAACAGACAACATGCAGACATGGCAGTAAAGTGGGCAGTCAGATTTTATTTGCACATTAGCATCCTTATTCCTAGTTGTGATCCCTAGATCATTTTTTTTAAATTGATTTCTTGAGTCACATGCTTTTGCACTTATGTCAATGATGTAGGTGAGCAGGAATATAACTGGGGAGTGTTTCATCAAGCATTTTGTCAGTGATTTTTACCAACCACTGTTATAAGCTACTGGAATCCTTGCATCTGATTGGCTGAGAGCAGATTTGTCGGTGAAAATCACTGACAAAACACTTGATGAAAAACGCTCCCCTGGACATACTTGATCCAGGGAATAAATCAATTTATATTTCATATTTATAAAAAAAAATCATATTTCAGTCTGATACACAGTGCATTATATACATGCACATGTAGTCAAAAAGAAAAGTGCAATGCATTCTCTGCATGTTAGCATGATTATTAGATTTAGTAGATTTTTTTCAAATTTAGAAAAAAAGTACTTAGGAATATCTTTTGGGCAATCCAGTAGTAAAGTACACAGTCAGGCAGTTCATTGCATGTTGGAATACTTGGTGTGATTTATTTTTATTTCAGCAGATCTATTTTATTTCTGCTTCAGTTTGATATTTGACCTTCTAATGCTTACCCATTGCAACCCAACAGTTTCATTATGCAAATGAACTAATCATTTGGTAGTTAAGACAGACATAGCATGGCAGAGCTTCTGCTCTCAGTTGTGCAAGAAGATGTATGCACTATGCAGGCAAGTACTTTGAAGAATCTGGTCTTAAGAAAATATTCCATCTAACTCTCTACCTAGGTTTTCTGAGTTTTATTGTCGTTTTTGTTTTTAGTGTTTTTATATCAATAAGATATAGCTTACGGGTTCAGTAAGTGAATCCATGATGATGCATGTAATTGGCAATTGATATGTTCCTTCCCTTATCCAGGCAAGAGAGGGCACACTTCATAATCCACTTCCAAATATCCTTTATTAGATAGATCTACAAAAACATTCAAGTGCAGAGAATTTAGTTGTGAGATGCTTATTAGAATATGAAGAGAAAAGGCCAGGAGAGCATGATTAGAAAGAAAGAAGAATGAAGGAGAGTAGTTAGAGTTGGAGCGGGGGAAGAGACAAGAAAAAGATGAAGGATAGTGAGGAGAGGGATGTATGAAATCGGAATTGCATGGGACATTGGAAGAAGAAGGATGATGAAGCAGAGAAGGTATAGTGGAGTCAGGGGAATGATGAAGAGATGAGGAAGAGTGAGGAAAGGGATGCTTGAAAGGAGAAAATGATGTCTATAGATAGAAGGGGCATTAGAAGAGGGAGAAGAGGAAGGGGAGAAGGGGCAGAGACAGAGAGAGAGAGAGAAAAGAGAAAAGAGAATTAAAGAAGGAAAACGGAGGGGAGGGATGCTGGAAGGGAGAAACAGATGTCTCTAGATTAATAGGGGCAACAGAAAAGGAAGGGAGGAGATAGCACAGAGAAAGAGTAAGAGGGGAGATGAGGGAAAGAGAAACTTGAAAGGAGGAAAGGATGTCTATGGATGGAAGGGGGCTTTAGAAGGGGGAGAAGTTGCAGAGAGAGAGAGAGAGAATATGAAGGAAGTGGGAGGAGGGAGAAACTTGAAAGGAGAAAAGAATGCACCAGATCTCGAAGAGGGAGAAGAGAAGGTAGTGGAGAGGAAGAATTAATAGAAAGAGTGAGTAGTCCTAAGGATTAGCATTGATTAGAGCTGATCCAACATTTGCTCTGCTCCCGCCTTTTCTTTCATCATAGATTGAGGGTTAGGGTTAGTTTTGGGATTCGATTTTTTTTGTTAGGTTTAGGGTTAGTTTCAGTTCATGGATAGAAGTTAGGAATGCAACTGTTCAGTTGTAAGGACTTGACTGAGGAGAAATTTAGAAGTTGATGCCTTTGGTCTGTCAGTCTACGAAGTTATGATGATTTGCGCAGATAAAGGTGCGTGTATAATGTGGGGTCATTTCGGGGTCAATTCAGGGTCATTTGTACACGTACCTTGAACTAATAGACCTGTTTACTAATTTTATGCATACTTTTTGAACAAAAGTTTCTCTTGACAACTCGAAAGCTTGCCAGAGGCTTGCCCGACATAGCAACAAGTAATGTATGCAAAATGGATTCCATCATAGAGACGCCGTTATGCATAGCAGGTGCACCAAATAGTTGGTAACTAAGGATTCTGGAGAGAAACATGCATAAATTGAAATACATTAGTAAACAGGTCTATTACGAACAGGCTTATTGAGGGTTAGGGTTAGGGTGCAATTGGGATTTTGGTTAGGTTTAGGATAAGGTTTAAGGATAGTTATGTGGGTCTAGCGTAAAAGTTATGAATTCAACTGTTAGAAATTGACCGAGAAGCGACATTAGAAGCTGATCTCTATAGTCTGTCCATCTAGGAATTTTCGATGAGGTGTACATGTATATTTGTATTATGTCTACGTGTTTGCCTGTTACTGGGGGATCCAGCCCCTCCAGACATTCAATCTGTCTTCATAGAATATCAGTGTACTGCATACTCAGCCTCACATGCTTACATAATGCCGTGTTTACACTCTTCCTCTTATGAACATGCCTACATTGAGCTGTGTTCATATTTTCAGAAATATTCTGTCTTCGTTGGATCTTTGAATACACACATACATACATACACATCAGTCTTATATGTTGACATTGAGCTGTGTTCATATGCCAGGTATTTAATCTGTCTGGTTTCATTTTCAATCTACAGCATACTCAACACCACATGCTTTTTTAAAGCAGTGTTCATATTATTCCAGACATTTATTCTGTCTGCATAGAATATCACTGTACTTCATACTCAACCTCAAATGCTTGCATAGAGGTGTGTTCACATTATCCCAGATGTTCATTCTGTCTAAATAGAACACTGCATTCTCAACCTCACCTTCTTGTACAGTAGCTATTTTCACAATATTCCAGATATTTAATCTGTCAATATTATATAATATTCGTCTCCTGATTATTCAGATGCACGCTAGAATTTGAGTGAAAACTTTACAAATTTTTTTTTGTAAATCACATTATGCGACAACCAAGTAGAATTAACACATGAAATTTGTAAGAATACTTGTCACTATAAATACTTCCATTATCAGTAACCGATTTTTGACCTTCTCTTTCATATGATATTGAATGCAATGCATGAGATCATATGGTGCTGGTGTTGAGATAATGGACTGGGTATGATGATGATGATGTTAATGACAAGCTATCTTGATGATAATCGGGTACGACAGCTCGTAATGAAGGCGCTCATCCTCCGTGAAATCTGAAATGAAAATTGGGGGAGTCGAAAGTGATTAAAAATTAGTCTGGTTCATTTGAGATGCCACCCATTATTGCAGTAAGATGTCTCCCTCATTGTCCCAAGCGGGGGCGCATCCAGGATGATGTACAAAGGGGGCACATTTTTAAAAAATTTACACAATGAAGGGTGCAAATTTGGTTTGAAAAGAGGGAGGCATGGGCTGGGTATCCCCCCCCCCCCCCCCCCCCCCCTCTCCTTAATCCACCACTGGTCCCCTTTGCATTCTGTCTGTAAAAACCCAAATGATGCCTATAATTTTTATTCCATGTTTTATTTATGTAAATGGTCTGGTATGGGAAATGTAAATGTAGGATTATTTAGGCCATTGTTTTTTTTAGTTTTTAATCATCATGATTATCGTTATCATCGTCATCATCATCATCAGCAACATTGTCATTTGCTAGATTCTTATTATCCCCAACTTGTTCTGCAAAAGTGTTACAGAATTGTTGAAACAGATCTACACAAAGTCACTTTTGAGGAGTCTGCCTATAATGTTTTCAAAAGTGCATGAGGAAGGGGGCAATACTTGCGGGGTGCCAGTGTGGGTAGCACATTACAACATTGATGACATCGAAGCACAAGTGTTGAGGGTATAAATCCAACATTTGATAGCTTGTTGTCATCGTTAGCTTGCATGGGTGTGCCATTAATCTTCTCTATACCACATTGATAACAGGAATGACATCCCCAGGGCTGCTCCCTATTTCAAGGTCATAGGGTCTTGGTTCCCTCAAAGATATAGCAAAAGCAATAGATATAAAAACAACAGCAATAACAATAAAGATGATTGAAATTATACACACTGGGAGGGGGGACAACCAGTGTCCCGCCCCCCTTAAACCGAATCTGGCATTCCTTGAGTAAACAATGTTTGTAAATTATTTTTTTGCTTGCCAGATATTTTTTGGAATTGTGCTCCCTCCCTCCCTGGCCCCCTGTAGAATTCTGAATCTGTCACTCATTATGCTAACAATTGCCTTTGATTTATTGATTTATTGATTTTATATATTGACTTAGAAAAGTTTACATGATATATTTAAATAAATTACGTTGTATAGCAATGCATTTAAGATATCAAATTGTGATTAATCATTGCATCAAATATAATAGGACTACAGCATAAACATACCCTGGGCCCCCGTTTCATGAAACTTGTTATCAACAACAAGTTACAATCTACAAGCTACTGAAATCCTTTAATCTGATTGGCTGAGAGCAAATTTGTCATGTGACAGTTGCTATTGAAAAAGGTTTTATGAAACGGGGGCCCTCATGTGCTCTACTTTGAACTAATGTTCTAGAGTGAAATTAATCATAGCGAGACTCTTTACTTGCTTGATGAAAGAAATGAATTGAAAGAAAAAAATGAGGACATTTGATAAATAATATTGATAATAGCAATGACTTTTATGTATCTCTGAAAATGTTTGAACTGTTATATAAAATATGTTTTTAAAAGTTTGTAGGAATTCCTAGGGTGAAGTTTAATGAATATGTAATCTGGTGGCGCCATGTCACAAAGGTTTGCAATCAGTCACAAATTTGAAACAACAATTCTGATTGGTCCAAGGTCAGCTTTTTTTAAAAGAGGTGTGCATGAGACAATGATCTTGATTGGGTATTGCCATTGATTGCAAATCTCTGTCTTACAGGACCCTGTACTTGTCATGATTGCACATCTACTGAAATATTAACGATGTCTTCTCGTTGCCATTGTATTAAAGTCTATTTTATTACTTGTATCATGGGCGGAAGTATGCCGGAAATGCTTTTCATCCATAGGTTATGAATAGAATTGCGTAACACATCTCCACCACTGCGTTGTATAACTCTTTATTGTAATTATATTTTCTCTGGTTATTCCAAAGGGGGTCAAAAGAAAATAGAGTTCAAGTTCAAGTTGAAGATAGATAATCTGAAATTCCACCGCAGCCATCGATGTATGTTGACAGTCGGCTAGGAAATCTGCCATTAATTTGGGTGGTTGCGGCTTACATACACCAACAGGAGACATGAGCAAGTAACATTGTGACAATATCAGGCAATATGATGATATATCTAGGGCAACATATGATGTTGCCTTTTAGGATGGATGACAGGATGAGAGGGTTTGGGTGATAAAAGCTAACTTGTGTTTGCCATCATCCGCAGAATAGAATTAAACCTCTCCTTGCGGATATTCTTGTAAAAGCACATGTGTTGTACTGTACTAGCAAAAAGGAAACCATTGGAGCCGTGAGCAATTTAATTAGCTCTGGAAAACTCCCAAACAAAGAGCTCTGTGATATATTCTGAGAAGAGCTCCTGTAAAATATGTTGTACTATGTTTCAGGAAGCCCTCGAACCCCCCCCCCCCCCCTTCTCCCCCTCTCTCTCTGAAAATCAACTTATTTTAGATGATAAATAGCCAGTTGATCTCAATACTCAACAGCTGTAATAGAGATCATTTTTCTTAGAAAATGAACATCATAGCTAAGCTGGAATATCAAATCATTCAAATGCGAAAGGCTTCTGTGCTACTGTAAAATTAGGTAATTGGGTCACAGGATAAAGGGACAAAGATTTTAAAAGTACTGTGATAAAACTCTTCATTATTTCATGTCATAATGCAGAAATGCCAAATTTCATATATATATAATCTGATTATCTCATCATCACTTGGTTTTAAAAAAAAAATAAGTCAAAGAACTCTGGCAAAATGTTCTCCTAATTTACTCATGTTTCCCTTCACGCCATTATTTGATGATTAATTCTCAGTGGGAATGTATCATCTACATCCCATCAATTTTCTTTCCCATAAACAATGGAACCTATCAAATGATCGTAATGTCAACAATGACAGGTGCTACCAACTCTCTAGTTTTAATAGCCACTTCTGTTTTTCCATCCAGAAAAGTAGGTCAAAGTGGGTTCCATAAAGTAATTGTTCATGTTCATTTCCAGCGAGAGAGAAATAATAGGTTCACACGAAGGGAGGTCACCTTAAAGTTTCGCTTGTAGTTTCAAAACTTTAAGTTATCTTGTAGTTTCAGACCATATGAACGGACTCGTAGTTTCAAAACTTTTTACTTGTAGTTCCAAAATCACAAGCAAGCTTGTGGTTAACGTCAAAACTGCGAGCAGTGGATGGTCCTCCTTGTAGTTATGGACCGTGTGGACAGAATAAACTTTAGCAGTTTCGTTAACAATGACCTCTCTGCTCATGTTGAATGACTGACACTCGACTTGTAGTTTCAGAACAACGAGCGTCGCTGTTTCGGGGCCTCGTGACACCCTCGTCGTTGTTAGAGAGCCGTTGTTTTGTAACTTAAAGTTTCGCTAACTTAAAGTTTCGAAACTATTATTCCTGTATGAACGTAGCTGTTATGATACTACCACAGCTAGATAAAATATTTACGAGCGTGTTATAGGTAATGGGTGTTCACTAGAAGTAATATATACTCCAGAAACAAATACAGGGCAGTATGTCAGATTTTGTAATTATTATGTTCGTTGACACTTTTTTTCCTGGAGTGGGGGGGGGGATCTGGGGTAAAGATGCTGTTTTAAGTTTTTCGGGGGGGGGGGGGGTCTAAAACAAGTTAGGTATCAAAGAAATACAAATATCGGGTTTGATCCCGCCCCTATTCTATATGGTCTCACGATGCCCCTGACTGCACTTACACATTTCTTCCTGGTTCAGGGAGCAATTTACCAAGAAAAAAAGTTGTTTTTGAGGATCAAAACAGTTTCACATCCAACTAACCTCAAGTTTGGGGGATTACCTCATCAACATACCAGGCTTCTGACTCACTGGTTTATAACTTTCAGAATGACATCACCAAACTCCTTTGACCTTTGACCATGTAGGGGTCACCTCCATTAACCTCTTATGGTGTTAAAGCTACTCCCTAATGGAGGTCATGTCCATAGAGATCATTAGTTTCATGCCTCAGACCCTTGTTTTAAGCCAAGTAAAATTGATTCTTATTTTCTCGTTCTCTCCTGCTTTCTTCTTTTTTAGCCCGCCTCGGTTTTTCCATTATTTTATATTTCTGCTGGACATGAGAAAAGAATAATCTGAAGAAATGTAGACAATTAAATTTTCTTTAAGCCTTTGTAATGCTTGGTCAAATACAAAATTATTGAAACATTCTGTTTTGGAATTGACCCTATAGGATTTTATTTGGGGGGGGGGGTGTTACAAAAATGTCATGGAACCCCCTCTTTCTCATCTTCAGAAATCTGAACGAGAAACTAGGATTCAATTTTACTTGGCCTTATCAGTTTTCATTGCTATCCCTGGACTTGAGTGTATCTCTTTTGCTAGTAAAAGTAACTAATAAGTTGGTAGATGTAGTCCATTAATTTTGATTTATGGAGCAGTGTGTTAAGTGGTTAACCTATTCATATTGTAAATAATAACCATGATTCTGCAACTACTTTGGAAGCATGTAGGGACGTTAAATCGTAATAATGTGATATGGCCATACAGGAGCTGAATATAACATTTAGGGAATTAAAGCTGTGATTTTGGATGGACAGCTGCGCAATGACCTGCCCTCTTTGTTTCCAAGTTATCATAGGTGACATGGTATGTCATGAAGATCTCCAGGAGACTGGTATGACGTCAATCATAAAACGACTGAGAAGGACTTCAGGCTAGACAGGAAGCTATATATGAGTGGTATGGGGGGCTGGCTTGTCAAATCTATTCACCCTTCCTCCCAAAGATACATTCATACTTGATATTTAGCCGTGTTTAAACTCAAAGAAACCGAAGTGACGATAATGATAAATACCCTGAGTAGCACTTAAGGCTTGATGGACAGGAAGCTATATGAGTTGTATGGGGTGGGTTAGTCTGTCAAATCTCTTCACCCTTCCTCCCAAAGGTGTGTTCATACTTGATTTTTAATCTAGTTGAAATTGTAGAGGTCTTTATCTTGTAAGCATAGTGTGTATCGCATTCCGTCCCTCTCTTCAGATTGTTTCCTTTGGGTCTGTAGATTCCTCCCTCAGCTCTCTCGGTATATTAATGGTAAAGAAATTCAGCCTTTCCGTCTGTCTTGTCACACAAGTCCTTGCAGTTTATTCAGCAACATTTTCAAAAGATATGTCTTCTAGCTGCCCTTGGGCCTGTTTCAAATCCAGCACTTTCACTTTGGATTTTACCATTCTCCTCTTCTGGTATGATCTCATCTCAATAATGAGATCAGCTTCATCACTATTTGTTTTCCATAAATTTGATTTACCCTTTCGAAATTCTTTGATAGGTCATTGTCTTTTTTTCCATCTCATCTGTGCTGCATATTGTTTCAGAATCAGAATCTATGGGAACGTTGGGAGCATTTCATCAAAGCGTTTTGTCAGTGATATTTACCGACAACTGTTATAAGCTACTGAAATGCTTGCATCTGATTGGCTGAGAGCAAATTTGTAAGTAAAATCACTGGCAAAATGCTTGATGAAACGCTCCCCAGGTGGTTCGTTCATAAAGTGTATGGGAAGGAGGGAATTCAGCAGTCAACAGGTCACAAGGACCCCCCCCCCCCCCCCCAAAAAAAAAAAAAAAAAAAAAAAATGATATTATTGCTTTGTATGAAATATGATTCAATCATGGCTTTCAGTTACAAATGAAAGCAATTGTTTCTAGGCGAGTGCAAAAATAGAGATGTTAATTTTTGACTACCCCACAGTCAGTCATGCATACTTGCAATATAGACACTTCAAGGCTAGATAAAATACATCCTGTACTGTCCTAAATATTTCCTGTCATCATTGGCTACTGTTTGACCAGACATAATCAGTTTTATACTTGCAGATGGGCAGTGTATTTCATGTTTGACCTCATCTAAGAAGCTATTCCGCATCCTTCCAAAACTATTCTTTGCAATCATCAGCATTGACAGGTATCATCTTATCAGCCTCTAATACCCTGTTCATATTAGGGCTCGAAGTGGAGTAAGTCGGGACTTGGTCGGGATCAAAAAGCTAATATGAATGCTATCAGCATCACTCTATCCGCTCTTAGTCCGGAATTAATTGAGACTTATCGATCCACTTCTGGAACAGGTTTCAGTACGGCCTTAGTCCTGACCGGAAGTGGATTTGCTCATAATATGAACGCTATCCGTACTAGATGCGGATCGAGATATCTCTACGTGGGTTCGCAGTATGTTTTACGACAAGTTGGGTGGGAAAAACAGACAGTGAGGGATTGCTGGGCATGCCATATGTGTGCAACCATGAAAACAAATGCGCATAGCAGATGTGATGTACTCTATAGCTGCTGTAAATGTGAATGCTAGCAAGAAGTAAGATGCGGACCTAACGATCCTGTCTTAGATCGGACCAATTAAGTCCGCTTTTGGCAGCGAATATGAAATTGGTATGAGAGATGTAAGAGTGTTAACTTTATACGTGACCCTCCACCACAAAACGACCAATAAGTCGCAATGGGAGTTCTAGAGTAAACAGCTGAAAAAGGTTTTTGGGGGTGGAAATATATATTTTAAGTTTTGGGTATTTTCTGAAAGTATAGATATTAATCTACCATCTGACACAATTTCGGAGTAAAATACCATATTGAAATATGTTTTTACTCTCCTTCAAAATGACCATTTTTTCATGGACATTCAAACTTTGTGAGTCAGCTTATTGGGATCGTACTTCACATCGCTTTTCTGGTATAACTCAAAAAGTTTGCATTGCCTCATATTCAAAATCTACAGAAGGAAAGAAATATATCTATTCTGAAGGTATGGAAAGGTTCAACCCAATCTTCACAGTGTAAGCTTTGGAGTTTTGACTCAAACTTTTGTGCGACAAACAATAGGACACAGATTAGGCGCTCTTAAATGGTCACTCTTCTTTAGAGCTCCTTTTCTCTATTGTTTTGGCCATTACCCTGTCTGACACTCTGACATTCTCATTGTACTTTATAAGGGTTTGCTTAGTGTATAGAAGACAAGTTGTATATCATTTTAAAGTTTAGAATCTAAGCTTTCAAACTGTGCTGAAATAAAAAAAACCCAAAATTTCTGACTTTTTAGTCGTTTTGTGGTGGAGGGTCACATATTATATGAGATGATACCGTTCTGGTTTATATTTAGCAACAGGCAATTACCGTTAATGTATGAAGAGGGAGCTCTCAGTCACAGGGTGCATCCACCCCCCCCCCCTGCCTCCTGTTGGTATGTATCACAAGAACTCATGTGTTTGCATTTTGAAATGGATTTCATTATAAATGTAAATTCATTCAGCCACTCCTTGCCTATTTTGAATCAAATTGAGTTTCAAATCGAAATAAGATGTTCAGGTCAAAATTCAAAAGCCATATGCAGTATTGAATAAAGTCAGTTCTTTTTTTACATCAATGTGGTACTGGTGCCGAGAGCCAGAAGGTCTTTAACTCTGTTTAAAAGTATGTGAGTTAACGTCCTGGCTGTCAGGAGATGATAGCATACTACCGTACTACCCACTTCATAAGGAAAGGTAGGCTCCTATGGAAAAAATATTAACATGACCATCATGAAGACTGATTACCTTTACTCAAGATAGACATTTGGTTCCTTTCAGACTGCTTACCGCTGAACAGGTGTTATATTATACTCATTATATGTCTCTAATGTCAGGAACATGACTTTTATTTCTGGGAAAGCGAAGTCAATTACTTCGCCACCACCACCTGCCGTATCATATCAAATCTTAGGATGGGAGAGCCAGTCGGAGATCTGGGGTTCTAATTTTGAGAAGATAAAGAAGAGCAACTATAGGGTATTAAAACCTAACCTGGAATCTTAAAGATTGTACCTGTTAGTGAAAAGGAGAACTTCTTTTCTTTGTCCTTTGCATCTGTTAATGCATGAAATGTTCCTCACATTCAGACCATTTTAGCCTATCCGTTTTTGTTATTGTTTGCCTGAAATTTAAAGGTAATTTGACATTATTCCAGAAGCAATCAGGCCTACACCACCTTAAATTGTCAATTAATTGGTTAAAAATTGAAAACTGTTTAAATGGCTTTTGTTCTTTTGTTTGAAAAGGCCATTAAAAATATCCTTTTGTACAGGGAGGAAAGGCTATCTGCTCACCTACGGCTTGGTTGATTAGCCCTCAACATTCTATTGTCAACCTTTTGATGCTGGAAGAGGTGGTTTATGTACATTTATACCGAGCTGTTTCCCAGTAAAACATCAAAGAATTGGTGGACCTTGCTTCCTGTCTTGACAGTGCTTTGAGTATGACCATGCATCCATTTACAACTTGACTCACAATACACGTTGTTATGCACTAGGAGTACACTGACAATAGTCAGGTTCTCACTGTTTTTTTTTTCAAGTTGTTACACTTGTTTTTCTGAGATTCATGATATAGCCTAGGGGAATCCCCAAAGATCAGTAAACCTCACAACTTTTCCCCATTTTCCCCAAATACTGAATGAATGAATGATGAATGAATCCAAATCTCTCATTGGTATTCATGTAAATTTGTTGCAAAATGTCATACGAGTACTTTACATATACACTGTATGATTAATAAGACCTGTGTTCATTTTTCCGAGTACCGTATACTGGTATTTTCCATGCCTCTTCTTGGCAATTATTCAATTATGAGGGTAAAAAATATCTCACTTTAATGGCACCATCTGGGGTTATAATACTTCCTCGGTCTGCTAAATTCTTACGTGTGACTCATATTGGTCATAGACTAGAAATAGATAAATTATAAAGACGATAGTTTCATATAGGCTTTCATTATCAGTTGTAGGTGAAAATACTTTTTTTAATGGTCAGAATCATTTCTTGAGTCATGCTACAATTCTATAAATAATGGTCTACCCCATGCAAGCATCTCAACCTTGCTTGAGGGCTATTCCAGGCTCAACTTATGGTTCACCACAGACTGATATTCTTCTCTTTCTCAGTCTTTTGTCACTTTTTTTTTCTACTTCATTATGTTCATGCCTCAGCTTGGGGCATTATCAGATTACAAAAATTATATTCTAGCAGCTCATTATGAAGATTTTGTTTGTTGGGACATGCTGGTAGGAGTATCTTTTGCAGTATCTCTGTCTATGGTGTGTTTGTGTTATTGTTTCTTACTCTCCATTTCCTTTGTGTGGTTTTTTCCATGTATGATCCATGGTTGTGGTAGTGAGACTTTCTACCCCTCTCTCTCTCTCTCCTTCTTTCTCCCTCTCCCCTCTCCCTCCTCTCCCCCCCCCCCCCTCCTCCCCCCCCCCCCTCCTCCCCCCCCTCCTCCCCCCCCTCCTCCCCCCCCCTCCTCCCCCCCCCCTCCCCCTCGCCCTCTCCCTCTTCTCTCCCCTCTCCCTCTCCCTTCTCTCCCCCTCTCCCTCCCTCATCTCTCCCCCTCTCCCTCCTTCTCTCCCCCTCTTTCTCCTTCTTCTCTCCCCCTCTCTCTCCTTCTTCTCTCCCCCTCTCCCTCCTCTCTCCCTCTCCCCCTCTTCTCTCTCCCTCTCCTCTCTCTCCTCTCTCCTCTCTCTCCTCTCTCTCTCTCTCTCTCTCTCTCTCTCTCTCTCTGTTGCCTCTCTGTGCTGTGTTACCTTTGTCCCTATCAAAGTATGTTTCTTTATGTCAGAATGTTTAACAACCTTGTGCGAGTGAATAAATATCTGTGTGTAAATTACATGGAATAAGGGAAGTAGCTTAGACACACTGAAAAGAGAGAGAGAGAGAGAGAGAGAGAAAGGTAACAGAAAAATGTAATTACATTGACATACACATTGTAATATACAACATGCAAGATAAATCAAATTCATCCTTGGATAACACAGATCGGTTAATAGCATATGATCCAGATGCCCTTCTGTGATGTCATCAAAACATCCCATTTATCATTGTTTTATAGATCAATGAGCACACAGACATAACTACATGTAGCGCCTAAAAAAATGTTGGACTAGACATTGCTGTGTTGTAGACAAGTTTGATGGATATGTGATAAATAAATTTGGTTAATTTGTAATGTATTGTTGGCCTACATATGCACCATTCATCATTTATCATGATGAATAACAATATTAGGGCAATTATCACTTACATGTATATAAAAACAATTCATTTATTTTGTATTTTGCTGAACAACCAAAATCTAAATTTAAGTCTACATGGCTTAATTAAAAAAGAACTGTTGATAAATATAAAACTAACGTATTATTAAGAAAAAATGTCACAGCTATTCCATACTTCTGCAGTTTCGTATAGATCTTTCAGAATAAGTAGAGTACACAAACTTTTCAAATAAATTTCTGTAATTCTAAGATTCCAAATTCTTAACACAAATATTGTCTCCCATATTCTAAAGACCTCCTGCAGCCCCTTTAGCCTCCACCCCCCCCCCCCCCCCCCACCCTCCCAACGCCCTTTGGTAAACATCCAAAATATTATAGGGTCTGTCCCCCTGTAAAATAAATGAATGAGGTTTGCACAAACAAATACTTTTGGGGTACAGCCCCCCCCCCCCACTTTCTCAAGACTACATTCCTCCCCGCTTTCCCCCTCTTTTGGAGACCCCTTTCAGCCCCCTCCCCCATGCCCTAGGTTAACATCAGTAATAGCTTTCAGATTTGACCTATAGGATCTGTCCCCTGTAAGAAAATAAATGACGTTTGCACAAACGAAAACACTCACCAGGCCCCCTGCAGCGAGGCTAATATACCACTGATGCGGCAAGCTGAGGAAAGATCAACCCACACCAACTCTCACTAGAACTATATGACCCTAGTCTGTCTTTCGTACTTTTGAAATTTTGCTGTGTTGTCAAAATAAGCATTGAATTTGTAGAGTGAAACTTTGTTATAACAAACT
Source organism: Heliocidaris erythrogramma (assembly GCA_025617745.1). Classification (NCBI taxonomy): domain Eukaryota; kingdom Metazoa; phylum Echinodermata; class Echinoidea; order Camarodonta; family Echinometridae; genus Heliocidaris; species Heliocidaris erythrogramma. The sequence goes on along the minus strand of CM046854.1, from coordinate 41,301,355 downwards.
GCCAGGAACATATGAAATTCCCTTGTTAGCCTTGTTAGCCTTGTTATAATATTGGGGCTCAAAATAATCAATAGAAATGAATAAAAAGATATTAGGCTTGCAAACTTGTTCATGTCATTAAAAATGTTTTACAGTATGTAATCAGGTTCCACTCTATTCTATCTCATTTCATTTCATTTTGTGACAAGTATGTAGACTTTTACTTTGTTTTAAATTAATATGATCATTGAAAAGATGGCCCACATTTTTGCTGTTTCGGCCTACAGTGCACCATACAGGCCTGGTTATACCTATATATAAATGTGAAGTTTGTTTGTTCTGAAATAAAATGATTTTGTTGGTCTTCAAGGACCTTTTTATTCTTGAAAAGAGCGCATAAATTAAACATGCTGTTTTGTCGTTCGTGTTTTCTGTGGATATGCATTGCACATGTTACGTTTCTAATTTTTTTTTTTTTTTTAATTTAAAAAAAAAATAAAATTTACTAGTATTTCAGAAGCTGGAACAAAGACTAGTGTAAACTTTCTGGACAGGATCTATGAGTCATAAAGTCAAGCCATGTCTATCTAATTCATCTGGTTTTAACTCTTCTTGTCTCCTTCTTCTCTTTCATTCATCATCGTTTCCTTCCCAGAATTGAAAAAGGTGAATATCCTTCAGATAAACAGAAATCCAAGGATTTTATAGCAAAATTTATGCAAAGTGATGATTCTGTGGAAGTAGTGGCAAATCAATAATTTTAATTTAATTCATCTGGAAATCTAGACATTATATTTTTTCATGTCCATTGTCACTTTCACTGTCCGCTTTCAATAGTTGTTTAACTTTACCGATTATGGTTGCCAACAAGTTTCTGGGTCGAAAGATGTCTGCAGTACCACCCCCGTAGACTAGATGTTATAGTAGGCCTATTTATCATTTTTCATTAGCTGAGCTTATAGCTCTGATGTGAGAGTGTTGACATGACATTGATGTAGAAAACATACATGGGTAATACACACTGCCTTCCAGTCGCAATGTACACAAACTTTACTCCTTCCTACATACCAACTTTTACACTCCAGTAGTCTCTGTAATACAGACTCATTTTAATTGTTTCAGAATACAATATCAAAGGTATATACATTTGCGTGGGCATAATGGGAAAACAACGGGAAGATTTATAGGTTGTTTTAATTATAAATTTATCTATCTGTGACAAATTCCTCCTTTTTTTAATGACCTGGGTCCTCTTTTTTGGCCCTCAAATTAAGTTATGAAATGAATCTATTCTTCTCTGAAAAGTGCTGTGTGAAAAGCTTCATTCAAATACTTAGGGAGGATATCAATTCAAGGTGCATAACAGTGTCTGTAAATGAAGACTAGGGGAGCAATGATAAAAACTTCTGAACTCTGCATACTCTTTGTGTGTGCAGTGAGGATGTAAAAATCGGTCATTGGACTTGGAGGTCTTCTTGCAGCGCTGCAGCCGGCAGTGCGGGAGTTCAGTTCGCTGGTATCAGGTCACCCCACAAGCTAAGTAAGCATCAATGAATGTTGATACCACAACGTCACTGTACAGCTTCAGACAATTACTACCAACTTATACAGCAATCCAGCTCTGTCTCTACCAGTCTTCTATGGACAATGCCGAGTAGTCGCTCTTCAGAAAACTTGATGAATAGGGGTAGTGGGGTGTATAGAAGATACAGTTAAAGGGTCTTTATTGTCCTAGTTCATCGTCTATGGCACCATTAGTCTATTAGCGTACGCTTGAAGGCTGCAGGTGTATGGGGCCAAAGTGATGTAGATCATTACAAGGCTATACACTCGCCTATCTTCGCTGTTTGAACTTGTAGTTAGTCATTGCTGGAAGATCTGTGTTTCTTCGATTGTTTGAGGTTTAGTTCATACCAAGGGGGTGATGTTCAGCAGTGATTCACTGTATCTCATTACACTTCAGGGACGTATTTGGAATACCAGTGTGATCTTGTGTAGGAGGAATTCCTGGTGAATATAGGAGTTTCTACCACCTTTACATACTCAGTTCTTCACTTCATAGTTTATACTCATTGGTGTCTGGGCTGATATCATATTAGTTTCTCCCAGTCAACAAGACGATCGTCTTACAGCTTGCAGTGGATGAAGGCCTCTCAAGTATTGGAACTATATCGGATATCCTTATTCCTGTGTCGCAGTGTACATTACATTATTTGTGTTCTCATTCAAACTGAACTTACAAACTTACAAACGCTTTAATAATCTACTATTGAGGTTATTGAAAGTTCAGCCTGGTGGAAGTGGTACATTTATTGCTTCACATATTCACTGTAATCATATTCATAGAAGTTACAATTGGATCTTGGTTCCAAACTGCCACTCTGTTTGGAAATACTGCACTCGGCCAGACCTTGGATTATAATACCAGACTGCTGTTTACAACTTCTTTGTGGTCTACTTTCGGCTCTACTTTCGGCTCTACAGCACTCTGTGACTAAGGATTAAGTTAGTGGCATTGTGAAGTTGATAGGGTTGAGAAGCAGAAGGACTTTTTCTAATGGTGGTGTCCTGCACAACATGCGAGAGACCGAGGTAAGTTGCGTGCGTCCTGCGAGGGTTTCTAGGCTGATAGATTACGAACAGCAGTCAATCAAAACATGGACTGCACAAAAGATTCAGGTCAGGTAAATATGAAGAATTGATGCTGGTCACCCAAGTATGTACATGTATTATAGTTGTTGTGTGGAGAGAGCCCTTGGACTATTTTAAGTTCATGGACTGTATTATGTGTGGATTTCAACTTTAGCCTGAGGTTGAGTTATATTAGTTTGACTTTTTGTGTATGATTATGATACCTGTTTTTGACAGATTTCATTGGGTTTCGTGATGGGTCTTTCCACACCAAAATGGTTATGTCAGTGTTCTCCCGGCTGAGCTGTTGAACATTTGTAATGATTGAAAAGGAAAGCGGCCTTATATCGCAAGCCTCAGTTTATAATCATGTAGTATTCAGACATACACTTTAATATGTCTCTCAAGTTTGCATAGTTAGCATTATGAGGCATCAGCGTAATAACGATATATAGAGGATTTATTGATCTTTGACTAAATGAAATTCTGCAGTTTTTAAGAGATTTAGGCAAATCAACCTTCCACTGAACTTCTCATAAGAAAGCTGTAAATATATTTTAAAAAAACATTGACGAGTGTGAAAGATATTTGAAGAATGAACTGCTTAAGCTGCTCTGTTGATACAAGCTTTTTGGAAGGAATCCCAAATTACATTGCCTGAAATTTTTTTGTACACAATCAAATTTCCTGAGCAATTTTCTTTCAGTTTAGATGGTAAATAAAGTGAATCATTTGTCATGATTCACACTGGGAGGATGCTACAGTTGTTATGCTTAATAGAGAAAACACGAGTATGGTCCATGTCACTATAAAAATAGTCTATTCTCAGCGTTTGTCTAGACTAGTCTCGGAGCTTGTTTTTGTGAATGGAAGTGATGGAAATGACAAAGAGAAAGAGACAATTCCTAAAATAACAGACCGCAAAAGACAGAGGACAGGATCTCTTCTCTCTGATTGGTCGGACATCTCATCGTGTCATACATGCGGAACGGAAGACCTTGAAGACGATAAGCTGCTCAGGATATTCAGCATGAATTCTCAGAGTGTAAATCCTCTTCTTTTAAAGACCTCAGCCTGACCGAATTTTGAAATATACCCTTTATTCATCCACGGGGAGCTATATATTTTCTGAACAAATTGAAACCAACTTCATGAGATTCCGTTTCCTGTGGAATGAGTAACAGCGTCCCGAATGTTGAGCCCCGGTGGTTTTTCTGACGAGGGCCCCGTCTCTGAGGAACGCTACTTTGCGGGGGGTGAAAATTTGATGACGACATATCGTGTAGACGCACTCGGAGCTGTATACATGACATGTCGTCACACGTCTAGCGACCCCCTGCAGTTTCCTCTGTTGTTACGTAATAGGGAGGGGGCGGACCAAAAAAATTATCTTTTTTATTTTTTATGGATAAGCGGAGACAAAAATTTATGAATACCCAGGGTAATTACATTCTTTGTTTGCTAAGCTTTACGTCAATATATGGTTGTTTTGGGTCAGGCTGAGGTCTTTAAAAGACATTGAGCAAATTATACCCCAAAATTTGAAGATTAACAAAATTTTGAAAACTTAACTGCCATCTTCGGGACAGTATCTTGGCTTTTGGGGGAGAGTAGTCATTGAAAATTCAAAGTTTCAAATAAATGTTCATATTATTAATGTTGAAATGATGTACATGTATATTTGTTTGTTTATTTATGTTTTGAGGCGCTTTTCATTCAAAATGAATATTTGCGCCTATAGATGTTCTCTCCCCTTTTTAAAAAATATTGGGTACATAAGTTTTTTTTGTTATTACACTGCTTGCCGGGTATACATTAGTTTTTAGGTTTTCAGTAATGATAAGTGAAAATGTCTGTAAGCTGAAAAGTTGAAGAAAAAAATAATTTTTGGTGGCAATTTAAAGAGTTTATTTAATGATCGATCAAAGAAAATATAGAGTGAGTCCTACCTGACTTTTGAAAATGGAATGTTGATTTATCAGTCTGAAAGGTTACAGGAAGCAAAATTACTTAGGCTTTTTAATATAATGTTATGAAATTTCGCTGAATTTCCTCATGTAGTTGATACGAGTTATTTGTAGACTGCGGATATGAATAGAATTCTAAGAAAAATCAACAGAAATGTTTATGAGACTGTACCTTGTACTCAGTATGTATGTTCTTGCTACGGTCAACATCGTAAAAGTTTTCATTGATCATGAGTTGAGAATGTAGAACATTTTTGGTAGATAATAGTTACCGGTAGATATTAAAGCAGGGTATGCATTGCAATTAAGATGAAGAAAATTGTTTTTGTGAGGGCATTATGAAGAATTTGAAGGGCCACCTAGTACTTTTTCCATGAGTTTGAACATTCAATTAGACTGTTTGCAATTACTGCTAAACCAGAAAGTTTTACGATTTGAAACTTTTAGTATTTTGCAATCATTTTCTTTTCAAATTGTGCACAAATCAGTGTTTTATTTCAACATGAAACATCCACAAATCTTGACCACTCTTGAAGTTCATGAAAGTTTCATGCATGCGGAATTCTCTGGTTTTTCAAGTGGCAATTCACATTTCTAGCGCTGCTGTAAAAAGTTGAAGAATGTTAGTGTGCATAGAGGTCAGGCAACGACCAATTGACCTCACGTTTTATCAACAGGAACTCAACAGTCTAAACTACTATAAGCTGTAGATATGTCATTCTCTAACAATAGATTGGTTTCTCTTCAATAATATATATCATCTTTTAACAATAGCTCGTTGGGGATTTCTAATATTGCGTGACTGGGAGAGGAACTTTCTAAATGCAAATATCACTTCGCTGAAAGCCAGAAGCTTGTTGTATAATCATAGACACACAGGCATAACAGCACTGACATCGTTTGCCAAATATCAACTTCCACTTTCTCAATTTTATGAGCTAGAAAAGCGAGTCCTATCATTGTATTAAAAATGTAACTTTGTTCTTTAAAATGTGCTATAAGATTAAACACGAAGAACACACCACCTCACTGCCTGTATATGAATGAGGTGGCGGGTGCCAGAATATGAGGTGATGGTTGCCCGAATATCGGTAATGTCGAAATTGGAGGGATGGGGGTAAGCCCCCCTCCACCCCACCTTGTATGCCTATGCTCTTAATAATTAAATATTTTCCTAGTTCAGTGAAAATGATAAGATTGTACACTTATTTTTCAACGATAGAGGTCCTCAAAAAAATATATATATTCAAAATATTGTAGATTTGGGAGTATCTTGAGTTTCCAATATTGCTTGACGTTTCCTTTCAATGCGTCTTTAAGATTTGGTGATTCACCTACTTTCCTTTGGTATTCGGGTTTTATTGTATTGTAGGCTTTGCCTTTTTTGTTTGATATGAATTAGTAGATTTGATAGAGTGTGCATGCTTCATGTCACTCCTTTACAATTACTGATCCTGACAGGTAATACATTGGTGTAATTATCTGTTGAATTGCCAAGATTCTCTCCCCCATTCTCCATCTCTCTCTCTCTCTCTCTCTCTCTCTCCCTGTCACTCTTTTTCTTTTTCACCCTTCCTCCATTCTCCCTCCATCCCTCTCTCTCTCTTCTTTCTCTCTCTCTCTTTCTCTCTCTCTCTTTTCTTTCTCTCTCTCTTTTCTTTCTCTCTCTCTCTCTTTTCTTTCTCTCTCTCTCTTTTCTTTCTCTTTCTCTCTTTCTCTCTCCCTCTCTTTCTTTCTCTCCCTCTCCCTGTCACTCCTTCTCTTTTTCACCCTCCCTCCATCCTCCCCTCTCTCTCTCTCTCTTCCTCCATCCCTCTCTCCCTCTCTCTCCCTCTCCCTGTCACACTCTTTCTCTCTGTCACTCTTTTTCTTTTTCGCCCTTCCTCCACCCTCCCCCTCTTTCTCTCTCCCTTCCTCCTCTCCCATCCATCCATATATCTCTGTGTATTATGGTCAGCCTATGGTATGAACATTACTTGTTGATATTCAGAAGTTTCACCACAAGTGAAGAGTGAAAAAATATTCCTTCAGTAGCAAAATTACTGTAGGCCTACATGTATTTTCTAAGTGATGAAGCAGAGTAGCAGACAGACACTGCTTGAAATGTTCCAGCAGGGGGCATAGATTCTTTCTTAACTTTCTTGACGTCCATTCCCACATTTGGGAAGCCAGGCAATTCCAACATAGCGTGGCCAGTGCATGCATCATGGACATGGATGTAAGAGATTGGAGCAAAAGATATACACTGTATATATTCTTTTTGTTGTCATGGTAACTAGTAAAGACAAATTTCAGTCTATTCCATTCATAGTCAAGAGTATTATTTCAGGTCACTGCTTGGTCAAGTGACTGGTTTTATCTGGATCAAACTGGATCAAACTGGATCAAACCAGATCCTCTTGTGTTCTGAATGGTCAGATAGGGAAAAAAAGTAATTAAAGGCTTCAATATGTAGTTTGTAATTGTGGTGTCTTTTGTAATTGCATGTCCAGTAAGGCATTTGTGTAATGAGCCTTTCAGATTGATAAAGGCTAAGCTTTTGATATCTAATTCTTGATTAGGTCTGTAAGCAGCTCTTTGCAATATTTACCTTCCAATCCCATTCATGGACAAGTCAATAATTGCATTTGGTGTTGCCCCCATTCTTTATGTGTAGTCTCCTCCTTCAGACCTTCATGTGTCCATGAGAATGTTTTAATGAAGATATCTTAAGCAAGCACAGGGTTATAAATGAAGTCTACATTTCAGTCGAAGAGCACGCATCCCACCCTTTGAAACCAAACTTTGGAGTGATGTAATTGATTTGATGTTGTGTGGTATTTGAGATACACATGTAAGAAAACACAAATCCCTGTTTCTCTATCAGACTACATGTAGTTGATAAATGTGCATATTATGTTTGCACTTGTTGCTATTGACTGGGTAAACATGTTTGACCAAATGAACCATGTCAAACTCAAAGCCATAGCCAATAATATCCCTCTAGTCAATTCTAAAGATTATTTAATGGATTAATATAATAGAGAACATCACTTAATACAAACACATGGGACTATAGTGGAAACTCACTGTAAGGAAGACCTTGGGACCACCAAAACTACCTTGTTATATCAGGAATCTCCTTATATCAGGGTTTTTAAAAAAGGGACAAAGACCTGGGACCAAGAAAATTACCTTGTTATATCAGGAATCTCCTTATATCAGGGTTTTTAAAAAAAAGAACATAAAAACCTGGGACCAAGAAAATTACCTTGTTAAATCAGGAATCTTGTTATGTCAGGGTTTCTAAAAACAGAACATAAAGCCCTGGGACCACCCAAATTACCTTGTTTTATTAGGCATCTTGCTATATTGGAGCTCTTTATAGCGAATTTTCAATGTATAGCCTCCTTTTATGTTTATATATTTCCATTACAATAAAAAGCAAAGTGTTCTTTAGCTCTGTGAAGCCATAATAAAAACCATGAGAAATCTTAGAAATTACTGGTACTCCAGGTTAAAAAAAAAAGATAATTGAAACCAGGAAAGTCTCACTTTTCCTTTAGAAAATGTTGAAAGATCATAAATATGAACAAATAAGTAATCAAATTGACTCACTTCCATTTTTAAATCTTTGAGGTATTTTTACGAGTCTTTCTTCTTTTGCTGTCATTGTTGTTTTTTCAGATTCATTCACTCTTTCTCATGTCGTTATCAGTCTATAAAAACTACAAAATGATCGAATTATTATTTTCTTCTTCACAATACCCTCTCATATTACTGAACTTCATTTTTCAGTTTCTATTCTTTCCATTATTCATGAATATTTTTGTTTCTCTCTTCTTCATTTTTTTTTGTCTGTTTGCTTAAAAACTTGCTTTCACCTTTGCATGTCCAAAGTTCACAAGACATAGCCTTTCCTTTAGCCAAGGGGTGACTCGACAACAATTCATCTACTTTGTACACACAGTTTATACATGCAGAGCAGGGTCATAATAACTGTCACAGATGGCAGAGATATTTGCAGTAGGAGCTATCTGGTAATAATTATTGGATGTCATCTGTGAGTTGATAAGATGGCTTGGTAATGTTTTCAGCATGTATGCACTATGTAGCCGTGACATAGAACATACCATTCGTGAACTATCTATCTCCATGCAATAATATAGTACATGTATATCACGTTCTTGTTGTGATAACACATCTTTGGTTGTGCTGTTTAAAGCAAACTCTTTTCTATTTGTGTCACTTTCAAATAAATATGTCCGCTGTTTTTGTGACAAGAAGACTTATTTTTTCTATTAAGTTTTCTGACAGTTATTAGATATCTGTCCAAACTCTTTGGAATATTTAAGAATAAAAAATTGGTTGATACAAGAATATTCTCATAAGAAAGGAAACTTTGGCATTCTCCTGACCTTGCGGTTGCAGTTATGTCCTTGTGAGGACAAGACAGTTTTCGCTGTCTTAAGTAGTCAAAGAAAACTGTTTTCTCTTCATTTTGCTTTCAAATATATCTCTGGTGAGCAGCAGAAGGGTGTATAAACCAAGTATTAAAGGGAAATCCATCCTTAATAGCAAGTTGCATTTTTTTTTCAAAATGTATTAATCAGTGGGATCTTTTTCTTTCATGAGGACCTACAACAATATGCTATCTCCTATGTATTTTGAGTACTGCCCTAAGGGTAAAGGCGCTTCAGAGAAAACCGCAAATTAATGATATTTTTGTGTACGACAAACGGGAGAGTTGTCCACAAGTATGTCACAATCGACTCACCAAATTGCCAATTTGAGATTCGCATAGATGTAGTGATTTCATTTTGCAAACATCCATAACTTTCTTATTCCTTGTCTGATTTCTTTCAAACTTTCACCATCCTATTTTTATTATGTGTCTGCTTTCACACAAATCATCTTATTTACCAAGGTTGGATTGCCCTTTAATAGTATGAGTGTTTTGCATCGATCTGGCTCTGAGCAGATGATATTTACCATCTTATGGAAAAAATTTTCAACTGCTACATTAACAGTACTGGAAAATAGACCTGTTCACTAATGTATTTCAATTTATGCATGTTTCCAGAATCTTTAGGCATAGCACACCTGCTATGCCTAATGGCCTTTTAATTTAGCATACTTTAGTTGTTGCTATGTCGGTAAAGCCTCTGGCATTATCTGGAGTCGTCAAGAGGAACTTTTGATCGAGGAGTATATATGCATAAAATAAGCCAGTTCGGGGTTAGCGCATGGTACAAATGACCCCAAATATCCACAGATATTTTAGACATGGAGGGTCCCTTTATGTGCACTTCAGAAAAATAACTCTGGGAGTGATAGAGGTGCCTCATGAATAGCTTTTGTTTCCCCCTTTAAAAAGAATACTTCCACCTAGATATCATGGAATGCACCATTAGTGCATAATTGAATAATGATTACATGACATTCATGAGCACATATCGAATATTAGTGTCAGTGGGTTTTAGAATTTGATACAGATGACCTTTATCTGCTCATGCTCAGATTGCATCTCCGAAGTGGCTTATTAGTAAACACGTCTATTGACCAGCAGATAGGCCTATAAAAAATATTCTTGTCTGATGTGGATCCAGCTTAATGCCCATTCATCAGGTTTCAAAATCTCCTTGATATTAAAATATTCATACCTAGATATTTCACTGTGAAGGGCATAACTGAAAGAAATTTGATAAAATTTGGTTGGCATAGTTGCCTACTAAAATTATAATCCATAAAATATTCTGTGTCACGGACGGACGAAATGCCTACTCTTAACCGATCAGGCTCATTAGTGACAGTATTGTAAACATCATTGCTTTCATTTGGCAATACAAGAGATAGTGAATAGCATATTGATTGTATAAGGAAGGACAGGCATGCAATGTAATGGTGATTTAGGTTTAATTGTACTGAAATTTGCATGTTAGCCATGATTTCCTTGTCTCCCTATCAATGGGAAATCGGTCCTTCCCCCCAAACATCCCTTATTACACCATAATATTCTATTATGTTCCTAAGCACAGCTTGACTAGACTAGACTTGCAATGTCATTCAAGGCTCACTTGGCAGGGCTAGTCTGCATGCACAAAACCTTGTCAGTCGTAATACACAACAGAGGCTGAATTGTAAGGCTACATATATTGCGGCCCTATCTCTAATCTGTCTCATCACATTTCATCTACATATAGGTCCAAATGTAGATGATCCATTCTCTCTGAAGTCCAAGGAATATTTACTAAAACGTCAAAGCTTTCGTGCTTCAGGTTCAGGTTCAGGTGCCCACCCCTGTTTTAGTACATGCACAGTGCAGCTAGTAAATTGTGTACAAATAATTGAAAAGCAGTCAGGATGTCGAACTAACTTCCCCACCTACGAAAAAGTTGCTACGAGCCGTTATCTTTCTCTCAAAATGTCAAAGCTTTCGCACTTCTCCCCGGAAACCCTCCTCCCCCCCCCCCTCCCTGCACCCACCCCCCTGGGGAGCATGCTTCACATGTTTACATCCAACCCCCTCCCCCCCTAAAATTACATACATATACTAGCTAGTGGTTGAGCAAGGACTGCTGTGCCAATTCTGTGTCAAGCTTTTGGCAGTTTCTGCTAAAACCAGCATAAAATTAGAATTTCTTTACTGATGACCTACAGTGACCCTGTTCCAGAATCTGAGTTCAAATTATTGCTGCTGCCTTTTAGAAATGAGGTCACCATCTCTCAAAATTGAAAAATTACTTATAAATAGACCTGTTTACTAATGTATTAAAATGCTTTAGTTACCAACTATTTAGTGCACCTGCTATGCATAATGGCATCTCTATGGGCGGAATCCACTTTGCATACATTAGTTGTTGCTATGTCGGGCAAGCCTCTGACAAGCTTTTGAGTCGTCAAGAGAAACTTTTGTTCAAAAAGTATGCATAAAATTAGTAAACAGGTCTATTGAAGTTTATGCCAGAGTCAGCAACAATATATGGTCAGTTCATGATTCATGAAAATATATTTTTCTTCCTTTTTTTGACAGGAGCTGCATCAATGATTTCAATGCTTAGTTGAGGTCTTTTAATTTTGGACAGCAAACTACTATCAATGTTCAAAGTTACCCCTCCCCCCCCCCCCCCCAATGATATATTAAATAAATTTTAAAAATAAGGTCCCATAGATGAAACAGATGAACAAAATTTCTCATACATGTATGTTAATACATAAATGCTAGAAGGAAGAAGCATTCAGGTATGAGAGCGGAACTACCGTATGTGTAATATAGGCTCTATATTACACAAACGGTAGTAGTAAGTTTAATACAGGATATGCAGTGGAGATAACTTCAGAAGTTTGTTTCCTCTCTCAAAGCAGTGCTTCATGATCTTTGCGTTGAATCAGATTGAAACTAATTGCGCATGATCTATTAAAAGCTCACTTTACAGGGATTGGGAATTCAATTCATTTCAATTCTATAAATGGTATGTTCATGAACAACTCTATTAATCGTCATGGGCACTTTGAAAAAGGTTTGTTGTTGTCATCATTCCTGAGCATTGCCTCATCAGGGAGCTCTATTTTGAATGGCATCCAAACTTCATTTGACATCCTGTTTCGCATGCAGTTTGATAAGCTCACCTTGCAAAGTTCAGGAATTTGATCAAAGGAATTCAATAAATGTTTCAAGTTTCTGAACTACTTATGTATTATGGGCATGAAACAGATACAGCATATGCAAGACAGAGAAATACAGTCTTTCAAAACTTTTGTTTCTATTTCAGAGCATCGCCCATTATTAGTCTCTTATACTTGAATCGGACTGAAACTACATGTATATTTTTGACCGGCATAGAGTACGAAAAGCTCACTTTGTAAAGTTCAGGAATACAATCGGTGATAATTTTCTGAACTACTCTATTATGGGCACGATATTTATACAGGATACGCGAGACAAATTCATATATTCATCCTTTCAAAAGGTTTGTTTGTTTTTTTTTAATATTTCAGAGCATTACCTCATGAGCGAGTTCAATTTGAATAGCATCAAAACTACATTTTGACAGGCAGTTGCGCATGAAGTATAAAAAGCTTGTTTTATAAATTTCAGGAATTTAATTCAGGATTGTCATCAATGGTAAGTTTCAGAACTATTTTTATATGTAATGGACATGAGACAGACACAGGATATTTATAACAGTCATACAATCATCACTTTTAAAAAGGTTTGCTGCCATTTTTTTTTTAGAGCGTTACCTCATTTGCTTTTCTTTGAATGTGCATTGGATCGAAACTGGGTTCTGAAATGCTATTACGTATGAAGTGTTAAATGGCTGACTTAGCAAAAATCTTATTAAATACAAACTAATGAGACATTGAATATTAATCATGAATTAAGTTTGTTCATTGTTATGTAAGTTTTGATAAAGTTGGTACACTAATTATTTGTAATTTCAGTTTCAGGTATGGGTATTATCTAAGGTTTAATTTAGGCTAAACAAGTGTAAATCAATAACTCCTTGGTTGTACTGCCAGAGTATGACCTGTTATGAAATTAATAAAAAGCACTGTTTTTTTTTAAATATTACAAGGCAAAAATGATTATAATTACTTATCAATTTCCTTTGTAAATATTCCAAACCAATTTCATGATTCTGGGTGCGGGTGAACATTTGTTTGTAACATTATCACCGGAACAGATCCTTGAACAATGTCTCTTTAAAATCTATTTTGCCCATACAATGTGTTTTTAGGCCGTGAAATATTAGCCTTGGGTGCTAGTTAGAATGTAGCTCAAAAATGCGGATCCATTGATGGAATATAATGAAATTTTGCTGATCTTTAGACCGAGACACATGGTATAGGCTCGCAAATCTGGAGTTGCTCCGAAAGCTCCTCCGCAGGCACCAGCGAGTGACTCATGCCGCCACATTCTTTCACAGCGTGCCATATGTCGGCCCATGCGAGAGGAATAATATTGCCATGTGTGTTATATAGCTGAGATGCACCAGTACCAACAGACAGGAATCTTGAGGTGTGGGATCAAAGGTCACATTTGTTGTGCTGTTAGATGATGAGTTCTCTTTACATTGTGTTATGAAAGTCGTGACTTCTGGTTGAGTCATTCAGATCTATTCTCGTCCGAAACTTGAACGGGAAAAGAACTGGAAAGAAGAAAAACACAGCTTATATAAAACACATGGCTTTTCTATGAGAACAACTTGGTATTCATAAGTTTTATGGAGATGTCATGTGAAAAACAAAATATGAAAGGTTACTTTATTCTTTGCGTGAAAACACTTCGGCCTGCATTCCCCAAAAAGTCATAATAAATGTGGTGATTGAAGAAGGGTTCTAATAAAGAAATAAAGTATGTCAACTTACAAGATAATTGTCATGCAAACCAGTTATTTATCGAGGAAGAATAATCCAATTTTATCACTATCTCATCAGAAGCACTAAATCAAGATATTTCATTATTGACCCATTGGAGACAGTATCATTTTCATGGAAAGTGCATGTACAATCGGTTTAATCCCAAGTTATCGTCGGCTTACATGTAGTTTTTAAGGGGTTAATTCCTAATAAACACAAAACAAAGACTTTGTTTTGTGTTTAATTATTTGCAAACAAAATGTAGATAATTTGACCTACATAATACACTGTGACTTTAATACTTCAGATTTAGAATCATTACTGCTCTTGTGTGTACATTTATGTTGAGTGAATCATTAGTGCTAGCTGTTATAATCTTGTAAGTCAACACTTGGGCTTAAAATCAGAATGCTGTTGTGTTACTTGGTAATCCATTTAAAAACTGGGATCAAGATTTGGCCTGCTTTCTCCCCATCTCCTCTTGCACCATAACCAGCCTACAAAGATGTTATTCTAGATGAAATGTGATAAGGGAATATTTTTCATACATTATTAAAATATTATTGCATGTACACTGACTGTAGACCAACACATATGACCTTTAACATTGTATCTTGTTATTAATTATTGTCACAGTCCTTTTCATTTAAAACTTTATCACATTTTGTTAAGTACATATAGTTTGTAGGACAAAGCTATCGCAAAGTATTTGAACATTCTTCGATAATCACGTTACTGTAGGAATCATAACATGTTCACAAAAACGATATAGTTAAAATGAAGTATTTATTAGTTTTTACAAGTTTATTAGACAATGGGTATACCTGGAATATATATGTCCATTTATTTACTATTCTACCTATTCTTACATTTGAACGTCATGCAATATGAACCTACATGTACCCTCCTTTTGACAGGACTGTTGTGTACATTAGAACAGAGCGAACAATAGGTTTCCAAGCAAAGTACTCCACTGTGTATTTCATATTGGCCTTGATGAAAATAATAAATATTGTGGTTTACGCTTGTGTGATCACAATCTTTATGTATTACCAATGAAGTGTGAACGCAAATAATCACATTGCCAACCAAGTGTGGAAACCCACAAGTAAACTCTCTATGGTGTGTGAGTTCGCACTGGTTATAGATTGATAGTTTCACCGTTTCTAGGTTGGTAGGCCCTATATTACAATGAAATTTATATGTGAATTGAATTTTGCTCTGATTTGTATGCAATATATAGCCATATGGACAGAGAGAGAGAGAGAGAGAGATCATTTTGTTTGTGATTTAGGTAAATATTACATATAACACTGAAGTCCGTTTAGCAAATACACCCATTCATTGCGGGTGTGAATGGAATGGTTACAAATAAACAGAAATTCAAACTGTTTTGATTTCATGAGTAGTATTTATGGATCAGTGAAACTGCCCTACAGTATCCAGTAGTTATCAAGGAGATACTAGGCTTGTCTTATACCCCGAGAGGGGGTCGAATTTTTGGTAGTTACCACCCATTTTTACTTTTTTATCAGTTGGCAGAGAGAGCATTCTCTGTCATCATTGAGAAACCTTTTAACATAGTATCGAGCAATCAAAACCTTAGTAGCGAGTCACCAGAAATTTGCTTTATAGAATGCGTTCGTGCAGCCACATGATGATATATTTGAAGTACAAGTATATGTTACCAGTAAGCTTTGGAATGGGTTCTGGGTAATCCTAAATATAACCACCTGTAAATGGCAGGTTATTGATTGCATTTAATGACTTCCTTTTTGAATAATAATGAAAACTGAAACCCATTCTTCTTCCTGTATATGTGGGAAAATGGGCATCACATGTTAATTATATATACTCGTAAATCTGAATTAATATCTGAATCTACAAGTATTTATTCTTACTTTAACCTAGAATGTGATTGTAAAGTCAATTGAGGTCTTCTTTTTTGTCCTGATTTAACCAAATAAAAAAGGATGAGATGGTATCTGTTATTTTATACTCTTATTTGTTTATTATGCCCATTTGTACAAATCCGGTGAGCTCGTTTTCAACGCAAGTTGTTTCAGGGAAAGTTCATTTGTCTAGACGAACTACAATAGCCAGTTTGTCATTAGTAAATGGTACTAATAACCCTGAAATGACCCCGAAATGACCCTGAAATGACCCTGAAATGACCCTGAAATGACCCCGAAATGACCCCGAAATGACCCCGAAATGACCCCATTGTGTACGCGCACGCGCATCTGTTTTTGTGGACGCGCTATTTCTTTAACATGTAAAATCATACTGGTGCACGCATCATGGTGCACACACTATGAAAGCCTATAGAGGTCAATTTTACTCTGTACAAATGACCTTTGTCTGAAGATGCGCAAATCGAAATTACAAACTAGTTTCGTAGTATGAAGGCTCACAACAAGTTGAACTTGAAATTGTATTATTTTAATGAATTTCCTTACTTTATTTTATATATTTTCTCAGATTCTTCTGTTTTTCAAGGCAGATAAGAATATTATAATTGAAAAGGAAAGGCAGGGTAAGAAAAAAAGAAAGGTGGGGAAATGAACTAGAAATAAGTTTTAATTGTGGATTAGATTTACTTATCCAATTGCAGATTTAGGGGAAGGGCACTTCCAGTCTGTGCCCCCCCCCCCTTGAAACATGTACATTGTGCCCCCCCCCCCCCCCTTTAGAATTGATTACCTTTTTTTTTTGCTTGTCAGAGAATTTTGATGGAAAAGGGACCCCAAAAAATAATTTGACCTTTTTGGGGGGTCAGAAGATTTTCTAGATTTGTGGTCCCTCTTATACAAAATCCTGTATCAACCCTGTTACTTATTTATCTATGATGTTTGTAATAAGCAACTGGTGAAGTCTACTAGTAAGACAGTGTACAATTCTTTTCTTCTTCTTTTTGTTTAGGTTTGCCATGCTGGCAGTTTCCAACTTCTTTTTGTTTTGATTCTGTAGTTCCCCCACCGTCTCTACTTGCTGCAAATCCTTGTAATATGTTATCCCAGTCTGGGGCATGTTCAAGCAACCATGAATGACCAGCCAAGGGAAGAATAGCCAAGATTTGTTGCGGTTTAGCTAGTCCTTTGATGCTACGTCTTGTCGTACAATCGTAGCCACCGGCTGTTTTTCTAATAAGACCCACGAAAGGCTCACTAGGGGCGGAGCTCATTTCCGGGGCAGACATTGTAAAAGGCCATGTACCCATTCCCTAGCCATCAATAGGGGTTAGGAGAAATTGACAGACGAGGGTCACGAACTTGTCTGGTCAATTATCTTGTGACATATTGGTGTAGTTGATTAATTTGACAGTTGATGGGTCCTCTTGAAACCTTTTTTATAGCTAGGCCTGCTTGGGCAAGTCGACAAAGGAAATTTTTTTTTTTAAATCATCATATCACTTCATACTTGGCTGTTGTAAACTCTAAAAAGAAACAGGGTGATCACTGATGGGGGAGTGAAAATAGAGTGAAAGTATAGGGTGAAAATTCACTCTTTTCTTTTTAGAGATGCTCACTCGATATTCACTTGATATCAGGTGACACCAGAGGCTCCATAATAGAGTGAAAATTCACTCTTTTACCTTGCCTAGAGTGGAGTAAGAGGCTGAATATCAAATGAACACATTCCAGTTGGGTGCCGTTACAAAGCACATGTACATACATGTAAATGATCATCACCCCCCCCCCCCTCAAATTGGGTCCATTTTTTTGCATGAATAATAAACATGTTATACTAATAGGCCTATGTTTCTTGAATGTAGAATTGGTTACCTGGATTTGACTTTCTGTGACCATTGATTGTACTAATCTTAAATCCCATACAGTGTTGATTGCTTCTGTTAGATCAAATTATATGTATGTAAAAAATATATATAATGGATTAGAAGTGGGTCAGTGGAGAAGAAAAGAAATCAATGGTGGACTAGGTACTCACAACCAGGTGACCAACATCAAGGAAAGCTTTTCTTACATTTTTCAGATGAAACGTCTGCGAAATTGCCCTTTTCCTGACACCCATTCAGCCTCATTAACTCATTCAATAAATACCTGACATGAACGTCACAAAGAGCTATTTTCAGCCCTCCCCAGGGATCTGTCTTTGATGCGACAGGACGAGAAATTGACCAGAATCAAAGAGAGAGCGCTATTACGAAGATCCCGTAAAACAATTAAGTTTCTCAGTTCATCCCCTCATACGATGGGATATTTTGGTTGCGTTCTTCTATCGTCACCTGTAACTTAATTGCTCGGAGAGGAAACTGTAGTCATTATTTGAAGTGTGCTTCTCTCATGAAAGTGGGGTGGAGAGGAGAGATGTGGGAGGGGCTACCTCATTTAGAGGGGAGGAGCTGGATTAGCTTGGTTTCAAGGCAGACTAAATTTATCGCCTCTCTGTAACTCTTGCTCCATTGGAAAGGTGACAAACCTATATTAAATTAGCTGCTTAAACTGCCCCAATTTTTATCTTGCATTGTTTGTTATTTTTAATAATACTTTTCCTTGGATTGGAAAGGAAATTGTGAAGTTAGATATCATGGCATGATATTTTTATTTAGATGAATATGCCTACTGGGGGCAATGAATGATTAGGAACTTGACTAAATAAAATGTCATTTGTCATACAAAACAGTGCCACTGTAAGAGTTGGTTTGGGCATGGACCTACCAAGGAGTTATCACAGAACTCCTTGGACCTACTAGAGAGGTCCAATGTTAGGGCGGAGTGTAGCTCATGATGCTTGAAAGTTGATAGCCAGGCTGGGCTCAAGTCCCTTGACCATCATGGGCCCACAGTTGCAATACCTGTCCATCTGTGTGTGTCTGTCTGCATGCCTTAGTCATGACATATGATCTGTAGGGGGTAACACCATAGACAAACCATGTGGGTTACTGATAAGGGTAATATCCTTGACATCACCAGGTGAAAATAGTGGATGACCAGACTACCAGCTTATACTGCATTCACACTGATGATTTAACCTGGGTCAGACTGTAAGCTAAATGGGTTACTAATAAAGCTTCATGCTTGATCCAACTTGATGCTGCTTTAGCATTGCGCTCGAACTAGCCTTGCTTCGGTATGGCGCTGACCAGCGAGCCACGTGAGAAGCGCCATCTACAGCCAGACGATGCAATCACTTTATACAGTAACATTTGGCCATAGCAGTCCCATGTCATGGCTGTACCAGTTTAATATAGCAGTTTAATATAGCAGTGAATCCACATTGAATATTAGAGGTGAATTGGTTCTTTATTTCTCGCTCTGAGATGATTCAATCATGGAGCGTGATTGGATGAAGGCAGAAACCTGTTTCCATCATTTCTTGATTTCCCCCCTCCCCTCAAAGATATGAATGATAAGACTGGATTGACGTACACTGAGAAATGAGGGGGCAAATTAGATTAGAGTGACAGCCATTGCCCCCTTCTGTAATGGTAGCTACCCTGGATGTTGTCCAGGGGTGTTTATCTAGGAGGGATTCATCCTTTGGGAGGCATGGGAAGGGGGGGGGGACTGATACACCCCTTCCCCTTACCACTTACCACTGCCACCATCCATACACCCTTCCCCTTGTTACGCCCACCATTCGTACACCCCTTTCTTACCCCTCCTCCTTACTTCTCCCATATTTCCTTTTGTTACCCCTCCTGTTACTCATTTTCCCCTTTCTTACCCCTTTCTTACCCCTTCCTTACCCCTTCCTTACCCCTTCCTTACCCCTTCCTTACCCCTTCCTTACCCCTTCCTTACCCCTCCAACTACTCATCACCCCCCCCCCCCCCCTTATCCGTGTACTCCTCATAATATGCCCCTTTCCTACTCAACCCAGTGCTCATTATTCCTGTTTCTTACCCCTCCCACTATTTCTACACCCCTTCCTTATGCCTCAAACTATTCATACGCCCCTTACTCACCCCTCCCACTCCTTACTTACCCCTTTCTCAAGTGATTATTGGGTGTACAAACAGCTGAATAAATCATTGCAATGATAGGGATATTGGACAAGGCAATATTTTTATAGGCTCTCTTGGCTAAAGAAGTTGTTCTCGTTTTTTGAAATCAGATGCCAGAAATGGAGAGATGGATTAATAATTATGTGTCACATGAGGTGAATTTATTACTCACATTTCATCAAACTAGTTTACACTGTTTATTCAATAACTTCCTTCTTTACATCTAAAAATTTGCAAAGACAAATCAATAAATGTCACTTCTGTGGATCTGTTTGTTATCCAATGATGATCCATGATACATGGTCTGCCTTTTTGAGAAAAATGAGCAAAAGCATGAGTGATCATGATGATCATTCATTTCATTAGACAGACAGGCATTTGAGCCTTTCTTCCTTTTTTGAGGATATATGTATTAATTAACTTTAATTTGAAGCCTTGAAGGTCTAATTATGTGAGCAAAATGTGACAGAATCCTAGAATCATTCCCATCAAGTAAGCCAGATATGAGCAGTTGTCCAACTAATGAATAGCCTGTCCATTCAGCTATCGAGTTAATCATTGTTTGATGTCCCTTTTATTAGAGCTCTATGATTGGTCCAAAGTGTTTGAGTTATCGGGCTGCAGCAGGTGCGCTGCCGTGTCAAGGGAGGGCGATAGACTTCCTGTATTACCCTCGCAGCGATTGTGACGACCCTGTGCCAATACCTATTGAATCACGTCGTCGTCATCTGCACTTGTTTCTTCTGGCAGGCCATGACTGTTTGTTGACTCAATCCAAATGCCTTTGGAAAAAAACAATCGAGAGCGCAAAACCTGTCATGACTTGGACCATTTCAACATCAGGTTTTCAGAGTTCTGGAGCATGTACCCTTCTCAACTCGACAAGTGTAGTAGAAAGAGCCTAGTTATGACTCAAGGGTTTTCAGATAAGCCTGGGAAGTCATCAAGAGCATGTGGAGGCTCTTCTGTATCACAAGTGCGAGCTGTCCTACTGGATTTATTGAAACTGTTTGGAAAATATACCTCAGAGCATACACTGTCACTGATTGTAGTTACTCAATTCTGGATCGTGACAGTACAACGTGAGGAATGACATCAGCAAGAAATCGTGGCGAGTATATAAGGAATAGATGTAGAAGTTGTGGACAGCTTCTCTGGAATTACCCTTGCCAACAGTTTATTGATAAGTTACCAGATCTGCAAGCAGGCGCATGAATTAGGATCATTGGTGAGACTTTCAGTACTATTTTCAGGATCTGAATGAGGCTTGGTGCCAATGCAATCGTTGCTTCATGAATTCTTCGGAGTTGATCAGATGGAGAAACTAGCGTTCTGTCGATTGGAGCTTTGTTTCTTGTAACGTGTTTGGAGCTAGCTGATGTTAGGCGAACATAGCCTTCAGAATATTGTCTTTTGATCCTCACCTCTTAGCCTTGGATATCTCATTCTCTACAGACTAATGCATGGGCTAACTTCAGGGAGGCATTTCATCAAGCGTCTTGTCTGTGATTTTTACTATTAAACAAATTTGCTCTCAGCCAATCAGATGCAAGGATTTCAGTAGCTTATAACTGTTAATGCAACTTGTCATTAATGACAGGTTTTATGAAACGGGGCCCAGGTTTACAGGAGTAGTTCCTCACAACTCAAGTAAAAGTAGCATGATCAATATCCTCAAGTTGGAAAATGAAAGTTGCAATTGTACTTCTGGACATACATGAAGTGCCAACTGTTTTTGCTATTTTAAGCGTTGTACAGTGGCCTCTCCTTCAATTAGATTATTCTTAACCATCTTTGAAGTAGGTCATTGGAAATCACCAACATGGATGTGTTACATAACGGATTGTACAATCATCTGAATGGCAATGACAAGCCATATACAACTAAATTTAGCGTATGGGTGCCCCCTGCAACATTGAATGTGAGTTTATAATATAGGATGCATGGTGTGTATCATATTGCAGTAAAGTCATAAAAACGTGTTATTTTTTGTATTATACTGGTAGGTGCTAAAACTGCCAAGCCAGAGTTTTGATTGATTGCAAACTATAATACAGAAAAACATATTGTAGCTCAAGAGGTGAATTACATGGAATGTGTATCGTGAAATAAGGGGCCTGCAATTTTGATATGTATTCATCTTTACCAGAGTATCATAACCATTATATACAGGAAGATCAGTGAGATCAAGGAGGTACTAGGCTTGCCTAGTACCTCCTTGGTGAGATGAAGAAATGATGTAGGAGAGGCTTGGTTGGAAGAAGGGATGGACACAAAATACAGACACGAGAGGAAGGGTGGGAGGGAGAGGGGGGCAATAGAGAAAGAAAGGGAGTATCTTTATAAATTTCTTAAACTCATGAAACATCATTGGAGATGGAAGTTTGAGTTGATCTGCTTGTCATGCCAAATTGCCTTTTAAAGCTCCCTTCTTTGCCTGTGTAAGAAATACACCAAGGTGATTTTTGCTTGACAGTTTCTTTAGCTCCAGATGATTGAAGGCATGTCAGCCATGGAAGGTGTTTTTTAAAGTAGTTTCAGTTTCTTTTGTGGAATTGTCATTATTCTTGAGGATTTACAACTGAATGGAACATAATATTTGCTGAGTGTCTTAAAGCGATAAGGGTAATGTCTTCAGAAGATAAATGATGCACTTTGTCAAAGTGGTGGTGTAGATGTGTCAAATTGCAAGGTTTCCATGAAGGCAAGGTTTTCATCAAGGCAATGTTCTCCTCATTCTTTTGTTGTGCAGTTGCATGCATCAGCCGTTTAGCTCTCATGTGGTTATCTGTGTAAAAATTACCTTTTTTGTGTCATTCATGAGAGCTTATGAAGAATTTTCTGAAAAAAAAGAATTCCTTTGTAACAGATTTATGAATTTATTATCCTCTTCTGAGCTCTTCTTGAGTGAGATTTCTGTGCAGTAATCATTTCAGCTTTGCAAATATATCAAAGTGCAAGCTCTTTTACATGTGCTTTTTTACACATCATTCTCCCCCCCCCCCACCCCCACCACCATACAGACAAGGAAAACAGTTCCTGGTTCTGTATAATGAACTGATAACCATTCTTAATACAGCTTTAAAATTTTTATGAAACCAAAAGAATGCCGCCAATATTTTTGGGTTTGTGGCAAATGTTTTTTCAAAGCTGCATCAGTAAAAAAAAAAAAAAAAAAAAAACAGTCACCAAATCCCAAAACCTCACAATTTCTCATCTCCTTTTCACCCCACATTGAGCGTTGCCACTGACGTACGTGAAATCTCCCTTCCTAATTTAGCTTATGATTAACCACTGACTAAGCACCAAGAATTAGTGAAAATGTGACTCTGGCTTGCTTCTGTTTGAAGTTTTCCAGAGATTTTAGATCTTCTCCCTCCAAATGGTGTCATGTGTTTGATGGTTTCTAAAAAAATTATGAGGTGATTAATGCTTTTTACGAGAGATGTTTTTTTGGATGATGTTGAGTCATTGAAAAGTGGCCATGAAATCTAGTTCAAGTTCAAGAGTTCATTAATATCATGATCCATTGGAAACATGAGAAGCCTGGAGTGGAAGAATAAAAGAATATACTTTTTTAAACAACACAAAAAGAGAACGAATAAGATGAAAGGTTGTCATGATTGATTGTGAATATACCATGATTGTTATTTGTTATCATCATCATAGGCGTATGGACACATTTTCAAGAGGGGGGGCTGACACCTTTTGCCCTAATATCAACTTTTGAGTTTCGAATTTTGGAGAAATTTAGGGAAAATGTACTGAACTGACATGTTCTGGCACCTTGCTGCTCAAAGTTGAGGATATTCAGGGACCTCGCTGCCCGTAAATGAGGTGGTGATATTAGAACTGTGATAATCCTCAGAGGGGCCACCCTCCCACCCTCGCACCTTGTACACCTATGCTTATCATAGCTGTTATTGTTTATCAAGTTGGTCTACTTTAACCTAATACATATAGATGAAATAAGAGAGGAAAAAAACTATAATGCGATTTTTGTCCTTGTTTGAATAGGGTTGTGTTCATCGTTTTATTTGTGTAGCAAGTATTTCTTTCTTTGTGTTTTCTTTTTATTTGACTCATGTATACATGCCTCATATATGGAATAACCCTTAAAGATCATTTCTTCAATAAAAATAGCAGTTCTCAGAGATATACTTTAAGCATGTAACTGATTCAGAGAAAAACAAACCTAATCTACAAAACGCCCAAGTATGTAGAAGTAGATGTAAATTTCAATATGTACTAGTACTTGCAAACTGTTTATGACGGCCAGAAAATAGAAAACGCTGGGGAAAGATTTGATAGGAATCCTTGAAGTTGTGATAACGTTTCTGAAACTCTGTACAGTTCACAGAATCTGTCCAGTAAGATAGAGGCGGAATGTTCTTGATTTCTACTGATGAAGTTACAAGAGTTCCAGAAACAAAGGAAACCATGCTCCCATAACGGTTTACCTGCAGGCCCAAATCTAAGTCAACCGTAATTAGGCTAATTAAAATCTTAGGCTCCCCCGACTTCCTTCCGTCCCCGAACCCAAGACGAACCCCAAGCCAACTACCGAGAAGCGTTAGAGTTTATGTGGCGTTGCCTAGCAACCCGTATCGCTGTGGCAACAAGTGTGGGGACAGTTTGAAGTGCGACCATTTCCTGAGGAATGCTCTTAGACGTGGTCTGTTAGATGCAAGGTGAATTAGTCCAGGAAAGGTTCTGCTCTGGTGGCAAAGATTAGGGTCATGTGACAGCATGGTTGGGTCACATGACCAGTTGATTATGCAATACGGATCTGTTTGTCGAGGAAGCCTGGTACGCTAGCTAGCCTATACAACTGATTTAGGACAGATCTCACATGAATTCTAATTCCATCTTGGTATGTGGATGAGACAAATGATATCCTGTACCTCACAAACCCATCTTTTTTCTTTTGTTTAAACCTAATACTTGAAATAATCGAGCCAAAGAGAGATTTGCCCCACTCTTCAGGTACTAGTCAAAGTAGCCCCCCCCCCCCCCCCCCCCCCACACACACACACAGAGTTCCCCATCTGTTTCCCTATAGTTCCCAAAATCTTCTTTTCTCTTTTCAGGGCAGTTTTTAGCTTATGAAAATATTAAAAGATCCACACAGGAAGCGAAATGGATACTCCTAAAGTGTAGAATACCCCCCCCCCCCCCCCAGTAGAAGTTCATCTGTTGAAAGTCCAACAAGATTATCTTCCTACTATCTTAATGCTTTCTCTTACATGAGGGATAATAATGATAAAATGTTTTGGAATATTGTCATTTCAAGCCGTGTCTTCTTACACTATTTACGTAGTTGTGTTGTAGGTATTATTGATAATGAACAAAACATTTTTCTTGGCTTCTTGTCAGTCATGTAATGTAAGCAGTTCTTGCAGTTCTTGCATTTTAAAAGCATTTTGGAGAAGGTGTTGTTTGTTTCTTTCAGGTGAGCAAATTTGCTGAATAAGTAATCATCAGATAGTGTAATTACTAGCGAGAAATCACAGAATGAAAGTATGCCAAATAATGAATTTGGCAGTGTAACTAATAAACAATATCAAGAATCTTTCCTAGCAAGTTCAGGATATTTGCCAAGTTCACAACACCTGAGAGTGTCTTAATGTGACTGCTTACCTAATATTTTAGAAGCTGATAAGGAAGTAAAGGGCTTCATATACGGCCTATGTGTAGCATTTAGTATCATTAGATATTATTGTATTTTTGAGAGCCAGAAGGGTGTTAACTATGTGTTTAATAAAGTGTATGAGTTAACGCCCTTCTGGCTCCAAACAGACGATATGTATTCCACAACACCTAATACTTACTTTGTGCAAGGAACAGATTAAATGGTACCAATCACCTACAAAAATAATCTGTATTCAAGGAGAATGTTTAAAATTGATGTCAAATAACTTTTCCTGGCATTCTATGGATTAACATTTAAGGAGTATGGAGAAGTGAAGAATAACATAAAACCCCAAATTGGACTTGGGTTCCGTGCACACCCTATTCTTTGCGAGTGCGTAGGGGTGCGTTGACTAACCTCCTCACAAGTCGCTTTTATGTTCATCAAGAATATATATTCAAGCCTGCAATTATCTCTTAATTGCAGTAATATTTTAGGCTCATGTTTTGAATAAAGCACTGCAACACGAAACCCCCCATTATACAAAGTGATTTCTCTACTTTTCTGGTACATATATATATACTGTATGATATACCTTATTATATGTTTATGAGCAGAATATTGATGTATATCAATGTTTATAAATGAAATATTACAAAAATAGAAAGCAAAATAATTTTGGGGTGATGAGTACCCTTTGATAATTGAATGTACAATCGTGAGAAGAAGGAGGGAAAGAGATTTTTAACCTGAATTAAGTACAACAAATTACTTAATCCTGTTATTCCTGTTCTTAACCCAAGGTAAAGGGGATGTACCAGTATTAGTACATCTCCACATCCAATGCCATCGTACCAGTATTATTAGTACATCTCCACATCCAATGCCATCCATATAAGGTTCATAAATAGATTATGATATATACATAGACACATTGAGAGATGCTGTTGTTAATTAAAGCTCTTGCTTAATATCTTACTAAATAGGTTGCCTGGCTGGTAAACTTTGCAATCGTTTTAACTGCCAAATTTTAACCTATGATGGTCATTTACAGTATGTTGTGCATAAATCATATAAAACTATGATACAATATTTTATTTTGTGAGATTTGTTAGTTATCTTCGGGCTATAACTCTGAGTGCCACATTAATTTTGGGGTCTTGAGTCTTTTTTTTGGGGGGGGGGGGGGGGGGGGGAGGGGCCTGTGTACAGAGGATTATTGTTGTTGTTGCTCTTGTTTTTGTTGTTTTCTTGGAGGGGATTTGGTCCGCGAATTCTGGGTAGCGTTTCATCAAGTGTTTTGTCAGTGATTTTTACCGACAACTGTTATAAGCTACTGAAATCCTTGCATCTTATTGGCTGAGAGCAAATTTGTCAGTAAAAATCACTGACAAAACGCTTGAATGAAATGCTCCCGTGGAACCTTGTTTCTAGCACTGTATAATGGCAGGATTTTTAAGTGGTCATTGGCTCCATTTGAACCTTTCATTTGTGAAATAAATCCACCGCAATTAGTATTATTAATATCGTAACCCATTTAACAGTTTCTTAACTATAACTTGCTATTTCTTATTTTTTCATTTCAATTCCAGAATATGCAAACAACTGAACTGATAGTGACAGACCATGTTTTGACGAGCGAGGAACTCAATGAACTCAGAATGAGCAATAATTGGGAAGACAGTCTCAAACGGACCCAGAAGATCATCCAGGTGAGTCTTGAACCTCAAACCCACCAACTGTGGTCCTTATGCTAAAACCACTGAATCCCAGGTTCATAGATTATTATATACATGTAGCTATAACAGCACACTAAGCTATTATAAGTTGTCAAAATGTTCCAGAAGATGTGTCCAGTACTATTTTCTTTACCAGAGTTTCGAATCTTTTGTTTATTTTCTTCTGCTTTTAAGATTTGTAATGTTTTGCAGTACTGGTATACAAATGTAGTAGGGTCAATTCTTGCATGCAAAAGAGGGTCTTACTTTATGAGGATTTATGTTTATTTTAACATTTGTTTATGTTTGTATAGGCCTGAATAAAATTTCTAATTAAGTTACAAATTAAGATAGGCCTTTCATATTTAAATGGTTTGGCAAAGACTTATCCCATTTTAATTTCACTTAATTAATGCTGCCATTATTTCATTCCATATTTTTAATTTCACTTAATTAGTGCTGCCATTATCTCATACCGTATTTTTAATTAAGAAATTTAAAAACTTGGAGCCTGTTCAATTAAAACCCATAGTAGTATGAAGTACTCCTTGCCAAATAATCACATTGAATTCGATGCTCATCCTCAGTTTCCTGATATAGATGTCATTGTGAAAGGTTAGTCTTCCGTTCTGCATTGTAGATTATATTTAAGTGGACAGTAAGGAATAAACCAAATTCATTTTATTTTTAAATGAGGAAATAGAATTCATTATCTGATTTACAGTGTAGAAGTAACCGGTGAAGTATATGGTTTGTTGCTCTAACCACAACTGCATGTATCTTTCCTTGTTCTTTCTTCGCTTTTCCTCTAAGTACATGTATATCATTCTTCAGAGAGTACTATTCAACACATTTCAAGTGAAACTAGATTAGATAATTTAGATCAATGGGTTTGGAATGAAAGTGGTTTTATATGCCTACAAAGAAAACATTTCAAGCAGAATGATTATCTTTTAGTTGTTAAAATGATTTTTAGTTTAATATCTGTTTGGCAAATGCACGTACATGTAGCTCATATTGTTCCAACCATATTATCTGCAAATTTCAGCAATTTTTTCTTTCCATCGACCCATGATTTTGATGTCCTGGGCCCTCTTGCATAAGAAGTTGCGATCAAAACGCAACTCAAAAAATTAAACACAAGTCCAAAATATGCGATCCAGATTGGTTGAAAATCAAGTTGCGTTTAATCGCAAATTTTTTGCAAGAAGGCCCAGATTTGCTATTGTGCCATCGATTATTTAAAGCAAGGGTCCTTGAGTCTCTGCCGATGTGCTTGGTTCCCCAGAAGAATTTACAAACAACAATGAGCATCGATTGTCGAAATAGAAATTTGAACAGAGTCGGAGAGTCCTGTTCAATTTTTTTTGTTTGTTGGGGGTTTTTTTCTTCACTTTCATGAAACAGTAGAATTATATACAGCAACATTTTTTTCGGTTGTCTTTTAGGATGGGTCTCTTGAGCTGTCGGAGACGGGACGTGCGCTGAAGGTCCAGTCAGAGCGCCCTCACCTGGTCAGTCTGGGTGGAAGTCGTATCAGCACTGCTGTAACTTTGCTGCCTCTACCCGAAGGTATGTTAAATGAAATCTTTGCCAGATTCATTATTGAGACTAAAAAATGACTTACTCAAAGTGATTAGATGTCCAAATTCACACTACCCGCAGAAATAGAAGTCTCCTCTGACGACAAATTCCGAATCAAACAATGAATCCAAAATTTGGCGTTGATAAATATTTGGTTTGTACAAGTTCAGCTAGAGGAAAACTTTGGAAATTTCACTGAAAATAAAAGAAGAACGCAACTCCTCAATCCTGTGCTCGCAGCAGATGATTATATTGCCTGCTGAGAGCGAAAAGGGCCTTAACATATCATTATTTATAGAGTTCATGCCTTTCTGGATCTCAACAGACGAAATAAAGATTTCTTGTTTGTTCAGATACACGCATACCCCTGGTGAGAAGGGATATTGCTCTCAGCATGCCATTCCATCAGTGCCAACATAAATATTTTTAGATGAAAAAACAGAACCTTGGATGAGTTATGGAAATCTTGTGAAATCAAACAAGATATGAGATCAGTTTGTCTGCTGAGAGTCAAAAGGGCGTTGATCAATGTTTAAACATGAGTTTATGACCTTCTGGCACTAACCAGAATATATACTTTTAGATGAGACATCAGGATCGTGTAAGAGTTACGGAAATCTTGAGATCATTTCGTCTGATGTATGAGCCAAAAGGGTGTTGATCAATGTTAAAACATTTGAGTTTATAATAATGGCCGCCTTGCTTTCAGCAGACAACTTGAAAGTGTATGATCTCAAGGTTAGATCTATCATATGTTTGGAGCCAGAAGGGCGTTAACTCTGTGTTTAAGTGTATGAGCTAATGCCCTTCAAGCTCCAAACAATACATGAAAATGAAAGTAAATATCTTGTTAGATATCACACAGTGTTTCACCTTGATGAGCCCAATATATATTTACCAGAAAAGACAGTATAAGTATTAAAGTTTGTGCTGCTGAAATGTTCATGTAGAAAGCCCCCTAATAAACACAGTTTGATTCCCCGTAAGACGATGAAAAGGAAGCATAATAAGATTTCTAACATTCTTTCATGTAGTCATAAAGGTACTAATTTCTTTAGCCTGGAGAATAAAAGTGGTTAGATTGTAAATAGACAGGAATCTTAAACTGATTGTACTAGAATATCCTACATTTTCAGGCAAAATTATTTTGTTGAATAGTTAAGACTGAAATTTAGCTATCACTTCATTCTTTGTTTTCCGAGGACTAGGCATGTAGTTTGACAAAAGAAAATGCCATGATTACCTATATATGTAATTTTGCAAGTAAGTATTTCACACTGGGTTTGTTTTTATTTGTTTTTTTTATGTTCCAAACAAATTAAATGAATAGCTTAGCACAGCCCCCCCCCCCTTTAATAAATATTGCCTTCATATGTTTATTGATAAGCTAATCGGCTTGTCAATAGTGGAAGTCAACAAAACAATCATATAATGAATTAAACAATTGTTTGTATGTATGTTCAATGTACATTCAGAATTGGAAATGTAAATATGTCGATAGATAAGCAACAGTCTATTTGATAATGTCCATCTTTTCATAAGAAATTGAACAGGTGCCAAAAATTTGATAAGCCACAGTTGGCACGGGCCTTGTCCCATGCTTTGCTGGCCATGTTACTTAATTTATTTGGTCAACAGAATTTTCACTTCAGGAAATTATTCAATCTCTCCTTTTCCTTTCACACTTACAAATCCTGTTTCTTGTAGGAAATTGTCAATTCCCAGCTTTGACCACAAATGTTCATTTTATACATGTATTTAATATGTGTTTGAATAAATGAATACATTTCCACTTGCCTTACCTATTTTAATCTTGTGGACACAACATATACTTTTACTTATTCTACAGGGAGTGAAAGTCTGGATTTACGCAATTATTATATTTCCAAATTGCAGTCTTTATTTGAATTCTCTTCAGATTAAAAAAAGTAAAACTAAAACTATTTCATTTAAATTATATTCGGCATTTGAACACTACATCATCATTTGCATTGCTCGAAGCTTCTTGCAGATAATTGTCAGAACTTTTCACGCACTCGAAGAGTTTGCTCTGCGAAATAAATTTCAGGAACTCTTGATAGATATGAAGCGAGACAGTCATTAATAAACCCTTAATGGCTTCTGTGGCAGAGTCAAGTGAATCATATTCCCTACCACAAAAAATTCTGCCCCGAAATGTGCAGAAAAACAGCTCATTTCTCATTCTTAAAAATCATCTGTTGAGAGCTAGAAGGGCGTTAACTTCATGTTAAGGCCTTTCTGGCTCTCACTCAACAGATGATATCCTAAGAGAGGGCTTGCTATGAAATCAATAATGCTTTGTTTGCGCAGCGATAATTACTGTTGACATAACTATTTAGGGAGCCAAGCCCTTTAATCATCTACTGTATAGCACTCTGACCTTGTTAGTATTCTGTCATAATAAGTAGCGTGTCTTCAAATTGGAAATATGGCTTTCTCTGCTCTCAGTGAAGGTGTGTTGTATTGAGTGTGTAGTATAAACTACTTCACCACTTTCCCTCGCTCAGATACATGTACCACTTACAGGTTTTCTAGTTTTGTTCTGTTCTGTTCTGTTCTTCGTTTTTAATGGGTGGTGTTTTGTTTGTTTGTCCTACTGTACAGTGAAGAAAACCAAAAGACCTTTTTCTTTTTGAACTCAAGAATAGTCAAATTTATGAAATAATGATACTGGTTGTGTTACAATTCCTTTTTTATGCCTCCGCCCACCGAAGGTGGGTGCCGGAGGCATTATGTTTTCGGGTTGTCCGTCCGTCCGTCCGTCCGTCCGTCCGTCCGTCCGTCCGTGTGTCCGTCCGTCCGTCCGTCCGTCCCACTTCTCGTTACCGCAATATCTGAAGAATCATTTGAGGTAGGAATCTCAAACTTGGTACTAGTATGTATCCCCATACGAAGATGAACTGATTAGATTTTGGGGTAAGTAGGTCAAAGGTCAGAGGTCACAGAGGTCAATTTACATGAAATTACATGAAATTCTTGGTTTTTAGCACCGTTACCGCGATATCTCAAGAACTGTTTGAGGTAAGAACTTCAAACTTGGTACTAGTATGTATCCCCATACGAAGATGAACTGATTAGATTTTGGGGTAAGTAGGTCAAAGGTCAGAGGTCACAGAGGTCAATTTACATGAAATTACATGAAATTCTTGGTTTTTAGCACCATTACTGCAATATCTCAAGAACTGTTTGAGGTAAGAACTTCAAACTTGGTACTAGTATGTATCCCCATACGAAGATGAACTGATTAGATTTTGGGTAAGTAGGTCAAAGGTCAGAGGTCACAGAGGTCAATTTACATGAAATTACATGAAATTCTTGGTTTTTAGCACCGTTACTGCAATATCTCAAGAACTGTTTGAGGTAAGAACTTCAAACTTGGTACTAGTATGTATCCCCATACGAAGATGAACTGATTAGATTTTGGGGTAAGTAGGTCAAAGGTCAGAGGTCACAGAGGTCAATTTACATGAAATTACATGAAATTCTTGGTTTTTAGCACCGTTACTGCGATATCTCAAGATCTGTTTTAGGTAAGAACTTCATACTTGTTACTAGTATGTATCCCCATACGAAGATGAGCTGATTAGATTTTGGGGTAAGTAGGTCAAAGGTCAGAGGTCACAGTGGTCAATTACATGAAATTACATGAAATTCTTGGTTTTTAGCACCGTTACCGCGATATCTCAAGAACTGTTTGAGGTAAGAACTTCAAACTTGGTACCAGTATGTATCCTCATAGAAAGATGAACTGATTAGATTTTGGTGTAAGTAGGTCAAAGGTCAGAGGCCACAGAGGTCAATTTTACATGAAATTACATGACATTACTGGTTTTTAGCCTCGTTTGAAAATGAAATGAAATAAATTTTTGTCTCCTGTGCATTTTAAGTGAAATGATTTGTAATTTTGTTGGACCAATCCTTTTTAGAGTGTACATGTATGCCATACATTTCCGATCTGGTGATGGCGGAGGCATAAATTCCGACCGCGCGCGGTCGAATATTCATC
The DNA here is from genome assembly GCA_025617745.1 of Heliocidaris erythrogramma. Taxonomy (NCBI): domain Eukaryota; kingdom Metazoa; phylum Echinodermata; class Echinoidea; order Camarodonta; family Echinometridae; genus Heliocidaris; species Heliocidaris erythrogramma. The sequence continues at coordinate 41,268,507 of CM046854.1, read as the reverse complement.
TAGTTATTTTTTATATATATATATATATATATATGTAAACAAGAGACCCATGCATACAGACCCTAAAAACAACTGCAATCTGAACCTCCTTTGAAAAATTAGAAGTGTGGAGCCCTGCTTTATATCAGGCTAAGTAAGTTCCAATCAAAGTCCAGGCAATTTATCTTTCTTTTGCAAGACATCAAGTCATACCTCCAAGCGAGATTAAGTATTCTCAAGTCTTCAGAGGCTCCGTTGTGAGTGCAGTCTTCTGCTCGTTATACCAAAAAAATTAATTACCCCTGAATGGGATTAGGCGCTTTGGACTGCGAGCTCGTGCCAATTATGATAGGATAAAGCGCGAGGCGTGACGAGGCGATCTTCCTGAGCAATTATGGTTGGAATCGTCACATTGTATAGAACTTCCATGCTTCCTACAGAGCATGGCCATCTGTGCTGTGTTTTAAGCCTTATCATTACATTGTCTCAGCTTGATAAAGTGAGAGACATACAAAAACAAGGGACGGTAATTGGAATGTTACTCCACGATGGAAGCAGAGTGAACCTAAAATGAGCTTTGGTTAGTATAGCTCTTGGTTTTTGAGGACCAACTTGTGATTTTAGAGACAAAAAGATCAAGATAGTGAGAAATGGTTTATTTATACCATCCCTTCTTTGCTTTAGTTGTGATTTTATCAATGGATAACGGTGCTCCTTGTATTTGAAGGAGAAAAGAAAGACTGACAGTTCCTAGTGCACAGGATGTTGGAAAAAGTGTAATTTTATTAATCTCCGCCTCCCTGCAGAAAGGCCATTACTGCCATTGACAATACATGGCTATAACAGCCTTATTGCAGACAGCTGACAATTTATACATATGAGGAGCATTTTTTATGCTATTTGTTACATTTTGAAGGAGGAACATTTGAGTACATTCATTCTTCTGGATATGTACTCATCTGGAGCAGTTGTTTTCAAGAATGTGCTAATACTCTCAAAGAAAGTTGGCTTAGCATTAATGGACTTTACTGAGGCTTCTGTTAGAGTAAGTAGATGCTTGTAGCCAAGGCACCAAGCAGAAATGTGGCTTTTGAAAGTGCTATCTCTTGGACTTTTTTATTGATTGATGATTATTGGGGGGGGGGGTGGTTACGTTTGAGAACTTTGAAAGAAGTAAAAATCATTTGAGATGTGTCGGAATGAACATTTCAGTTCGTAGCTCATGGAGTGCAGTAAATCCAAAACTGTGAATACTTTTCAGCGCTCCACCCCCCCCCCCCCCCCACCAAATAAGGGTTATGGGAAGGGCTCATAAGCACAAAAACGGAGCCTAAGAGAGGGAATTCATGGCATAAAATGAGATCTTTGTAGCATTCTGTAAAGAATGACTCATCACTGCAGAATATGATTTATTGGACCCTGGTTCTCTTTCCCAATTTGTTCACACTACAATTAACAGAAATAGGAGAAAGGGTGAGTAAATATTCGAATTCTGTTGTTTCCCAGTCACTCATGCATGCATTGATCCAAACTAAAAGCAGCCATGCTGGAAGTTTACACAGACAACAAGTGCAAAAGACTAGCCTGGGCAAGCGAGGAGGCTTGTGTGAGTCGTTAGCTGTTTTTGTTTACCGTCTTTGGAAAGGGAGATGACACATTGTGCCTAAATGCTGTTCTTAATGAGTCCAGCGTGTATTGTCTGTGTGTTCCCTCCATTGTTGGCATAGTAGTGTTAGGAGGAAACCACTCATTGTTCGACTGCAGCTTGGAGTTGATGGTGTTCTCAGTGATTTTGGGAAGATTTTGGATATCATTTGTGGGATATAATCCGTGCATTTATTCCAGAATAAGTTTCCATATTTTGTCAGAATTCTGCAGGCACTTGCTGATAAATGATTGCATAATTTGCATTATACATGTGTGATTTTCCCACTGAGATAAACGATGCATGACCGTTATACCAACTGACTGCGATACAGGTAGGTCGTTTGTACTTCAATACAGATATGTAGATCTACTTAATGTGCATGTGAGTACATTATTCAGTCTAATGGGAATGTGTAATTAACAGAATATCATGTTTTATTTGTTATCAAATATAGAATACAAGTGAATTGAGTGGATAGTGTATTATCATAGTTTGACATTTTCACATAGCTATAAGGGGCATGAAAGCTGAATTTTGTACTTCTTTATACAATATGATTTGATGATTATATTGTAATCAAGATACATTATCTACTTCAGAGAATTAAAAATAATAGGGAAGAAGAATGAAAAGTGAAAGTTGGTTACAACATACAGTACTATTGAAAGTATCATAAAAGAGATTATGTATGAAGTATGAATTATATTCAGAGCAAAATATTATGAACTATTATGCCTCTCAAATTTATCTCTTACCACCTGTCAGTGGCATTCAAGTTATGTGGTAATGAGAATATGTTAGAAAACAATATAAAATAGGAGTTTGGTTTGTTGTATTTTCCATTTATATAAAAAATAATCAAATACAACCACATGTACATAGAAATATGCACAAATATATAAATCAAGAATTTCAAAAAATTAGAATGGATAGCTTTATTCAGAGCCATTAACATAATGGCTCTGTTCTTTTTAGAGATCCAGCGCGTAAGTGAGCTACCAGGGGGACCTACGACTTTACGTCCTATACACGGAACTTGATAAGGAAGATGAATGCCTTACCAAAGACCTTTATTTAAAACTAGGGACCTCCAGGGCCCTGTTTCATAAAACTTGTCATCAATGACAAGTTGCAATAACTGTTATAAGCTACTGAAATCCTTGCATCTGATTGGCTAAGAGCAAATTTGTCGGTTAAAATCACCGACAAGACACTTGATGATCGTGGTTTTAAGTTTCAGGTTAGCGAAACTTCAAAGTTTTAAACAATGACCCATAACAATGATGCTCGTTCATATGACAACAAAAACAAGTAGTACTCTAGGTTTTAAACTCCAAACCGACTAAGGAGACGTTATCCGCATGGCGCATAACTTTGAATGTGAGGACCCTCCAACCATAAGATCGCTCATGATTTGACTTTGGGTAAACATGTAAGTTTCCAAAACTATGTACTTGTGGTTTCAGACAGGTCTATGACATAACTTCCTGCCTTAAAGTTTAAAGCCATGTGCTAAACTTAACATTTATGGCTTTTCGTGTGAACCCAGCTAAAGTTATGAGGGGGACATAACACCAAGTCATTTGACTCGTTTAAATTGATGTGAACATTAACAAACAAATATTCCCAAGTCACCTCTTAGACTAAATGAAGTTGCACATTTCTATAGTGAAACCAAATTATGTATGGGTACGTTTCAAAAGATCTATAAGAATCTCTTTTTCACTCTTACTTTTGAGTCATCTTCAAATTACATCATTAGGCAACTTTACTTTCAATCACTTTCTTATCAGGTCATCAAAATTCCCCTCAGAAGTTGTGTTTTCTTCTTGATTACGATGTCTTCACGTATCCGTATTCCCTGATTGAATAATGAACTGTGATATAGCATTCCTGTCAGGGTTTGTTTTTCCCCCTTTCTCAATTTGAACAGCCTCGTCGAAGCATCAACTCGTCTGAAAGTGCCTTGTCATGATCGACATGAACTCATGAAAAAAAGAAAAATCATTATTTTAGTCTTTATTTTTATTGATGATACATTCACTGATTATCTAAATGCTTTTGCCATCTTGCACGTTTTTTTTTTCATCTTGTGAAATGTGAATACCCTGACAAAAGTTGAATCATTGCATAGGGGTGAATCCTCAAATTAGCAACACATGAAGATAATACAGTGGCCCCATTTCTTATATCTACAGGCATAGATATGTCTCATCTTGTTTTGTCATAATTGGCCTCAGTTCCTCCTCAATTTTTTTTAGTCATTTTAGAAGCATGATGTCAATTATTAACTCTTTATTTTCATGAAATTACAGTCCATGATAGAATTTTTTTACTGGTGATGTGCTCCGAATCGTCTTGGTACTTATTCTTTGATTGTGATCAATCTAGTTAAAATTGTCGAATTTTGCTCAGGGCTTCCGTTGGTATTTTTCTGTTATTTTTCTGCTTCTTTTGAAGCCAACTTAACCCCTTCCATGCCACCAGAGTTTTGAGCAATTGTCAAAAATGAACTTTCAAGAGTGGAAAATTAACTTTCAATGAGTTTTTTCTTGAGTAAAGTGGCCAAAGATTTATTGCATAGGTAAGCATTATATTGGAAGCACAGGTTTCTGTATGAGGAAGAATTTTCAAGCCATTCTGAGCCTAAACAAAATGTTCAACACTCACATTTTGGGGCGGGATTTGCCACCCACGGCATGGTAGGGGTTAACATCAGGGTGGACTTTCCCTTTAAGTTAACGATTATTTCCTCTAAATCTTGTAATTACAACTGTACTTCATTAATTGTTGTATCTCACCATTTTATTCTATTTCATTTATGTAAAGTCACATGATCGAAAAGACCTTCGAGTTAAAGTTATTAGTTAATCTTTTTCTTTATCCATGTGACTCTCTTAAAATCTACTGTTTTGTATGCACTGATTTCTTGATATTTGTCTTTGCCGAATAAATAAAAATGATAAAAATTCAGGTATTTCTAAAATTGTAGAAATTTCGGTTATGTAGGGATTAGATATAGATAATTATGTATTTTGGTAACAATCACTGTCATATACATGTACATGTAACTGTGACAAGAAAGTGTTTGATAATCTAAACATGTTGATAGGTACCGGTATATCATTTACTGAATGTTGTTTTAGAATTGAAATTGTTTTAGAATTTTGTTTCCTTCGCAGAGTTTAAAATGCATTTCATGCCCAATTAATTGCCCATATTACTTACATGAATAATCACTGAAAGTTGCAAAATCTGGGAGAAAAGGTTAATGTGAAGAAAATGTGCAGATGGCATAGATATGTAAAGGGCCAAAATTTTGTTAATGTTAATGTAGAAAGTGGATGTAATATCAAAGAATGCAGCACGTGAATAGGGCACTTCATCATAATTTCAATGACTTTACAGGTTTGTATCCTCCCCCCCCCCCTTGTGATGGCGTGAGAGAAAAGTGACCAAACGTTTGACAAATCAGGGGTAACAGGCTGTACTGTCCTCCTCATCTGTAAGGACTGTACCCCCTAGTTTGACAAACAGCTTAATGAAAAGATTAGTAGAATTGTAACAGGTTGATACCTTTGGCGACTTGAGTTTTGTCTAGAGACTAAGAGTTGTATCTGACTTTGCAGATGAAGCATGACAAATATATTGGTTCGCCTGCCATATAAGGAGGGTCAGGGGCTTTTGTCGCAAAGACTTTGTGTATGTGTGTATGGGTGCATATGAGGTACCTGTTTTGTAGTTTTAAGGAGCTATTAAATCTATATACTGTTGCTCCTACTCTGTTAATTTTTGAAGAAATAACAAAAAAAACAGAAAAAAAAAGACTTTTTCTGCTTCGGTTTTATACTGTAAAACCAGAAATTTCGGCGTGCTTGAATCTTTTGCGAATTTCGCGAGTTGTCGAGATTTGCGAAAGTTTCCTGCCGCGAAATAATCAAATCACAATCGAAACAACGTAAAATTATTGCAATTTGCGAAAGTTTCTTGCAGTAAAATTGGCTGTCATTAACAATTATCGAAAGTTTGTGGTTTTACTGTATTTTGATCTGTTTGAAATATGAAACTGCCATACTGTTTAATTTTTATGTGAGGTTTAAGATGTTACTTGTTACCGCATCGATTACTGAATTCTCTAATTCCCAAGGCTTAATACGAGAACCACCTGGTTCCAGGAGAAAGTGGATTAATAGCAACAAAATACGAACCTACTGATTTCCCAATTTCAAGGGTAGTGATAAAGAATGTAAACCTACTTTTCTACTCCCAAGATTTTCTGCAAAAGCTTTCACCATCACCTTTCATTTCCAATGTGTAGTACTTGGCAAGTCTTCCCTGTAATCCTAGTTTCTGAAAGGTACATCAACGTTCCCCATCTTTCTGGCTTTCTCTTGTTTCAAGTCATGTCCTGTAACCCTAGCTTGTTAAGAAAGGAGTGTCTTTGTGACTGGACCTTTATCTTGCAAATTCCTTGATCCTCCATACTCCTAGGATGACCAGGGTCCAGTTTCATAAAACTTGTTATCAGTAAAAACTGCCCCCTTTCTATGACAAATTTGTTCTCAGCCAATCAGATGCAAGGATTTCAGTAGCTTATAACGGTTATTGCATCTAATATTGATAACAAGTTTTATGGAACAGGGCCCTTAAGGTTCTTTGATCTTCCTCTCTCATCAGTTTATCTCTGCTCATGTTCTGACAAAGAAGAGGTTCGTGGAAACAACATCCCTGATCGATCTTTGATTAGGCAATGAGTCAGACAAAATCAAGTGGAAATTTGGAGGCTTTGATTCATAGGATGTCTTTAGGGGTAATTCCCTTTGCTATGTAATCACTGCGCTCATCTCTTCTTTGGAGGATGTGTTGTAGCATAGCTCAAAGCCCAGTATATCAAGATGAAGGAAGGCATAACATTTCAGTGCTAACATTTTGTTTCAATAGCGAACTTCGTAATTTTTTTAAGATCCTGTGTTTTGGATTTTACTGGATGTTTTCGTGATATGTTGACACTGTTCTACATGTACCTCTTAATTTCTTCTTTGATATTTTATTACTTTCTCATCTTTTAGTCTTTGTCATGAGACAGCCCAAATCAGGATTTGCTTCTGTTAGCTCTTTGTTGTTATTAAGTTGAACAGTGTCAGATAACAGGGTTCACCATGCATGTTGAGTTCAACAACATAAAGCTGAATCCTTTGTCAAAGTTATTGTTGTCATTACTTGTTTTTTTCCATCTCATCATTGTTGGTGTCATTGCCATTAATGTCTTCATCATCATCATCATCACCATAATGCATCACCACAATCCTTATCATTGTCATCCCCAACAACAACACCACCACCATCATCTAATACGCTTTTCCATTTTGTTACCAGGGATACAGGTCTTTTCTTTTGCTAATCTATTCATTCTTTCTATTTTTCACCCCAGGCAAGACAAGGATCGGAACCACTGAAGCCAGCGTGAAGCAGGACGTCCTGATCACCGGTAAGGATGTCCTACCTGAACACTGCTGTGTGGAGAACCTGAATGATACGGTGGTGCTCTATCCTATAGGAGCCTGCAGTGTAGACGGTGATAGGATCACCAGCCCTACTAAACTAACTCAAGGTAATTCAACTTTACTGCTCAAACTTGGTGATCCCCCCTATGCTCCGGGGTTTCTTTCGTCCAAGGTATAGAGTTGAGGTTAGGGTTGCAACATTTGATCTGGATCTGGGTCAGAGATGTAGGTTAAGGTTTGCGACTGGGTTTTAAGGTCAGTTTTCGGGTTAGGGTTAGGTGTAAAGTCGGGCCCAAGATTGAAGTGTAGAAAATTGACCGCAGAACTATTGTCGTTGGAGCATGTCTGCACAGTCCTCTGATAGTGGGTTTGTAAGTTCCTAGTGTAGGGGAATGCTTTTGTAACAAAATATCTCCATTGGACCACACAAAAAACATATATATTTCTAAGCTAATTTCATTACAAGGAGACTGAAACATTTACCATACCTGGAAGGAGTGTGGTAAGAAGTTAATTGATACGTAATTTGCAAATTTACAAAGTATTGAAAAAGATTGAAGTTTGCCTGTATGTGCAAGAATATGTATGTACAGTATTGTTGTCTTTTAACCCTGCTAGAATTATATGTAGGTTATATAGGTTATATATAGACACCCTTATGTTATTGTGTCAAAATTTCAGATGAACGCTGAAGAAATAATTATTTGTCTTCACTTTGTTATTTTCCTTCAGGAGCCATGTTGTGCTTTGGAAAATCCTGCTTCTTTCGCTTCAACAACCCCTCAGAGGCCAAACAACTCAAGCAAGGCCTCATGGGAAGAAATGGCATAGACAATGTTGTCAGGACCACCTACGGCTCAGACGCCCAGAATGGAAACCACCAGGAAAATGGGGAGACCCACAATAGCGTTGGTTTTACAGAAGCAATGAAACCATCAGGTCGTCCAGTGCATCTCAGGTTGAATAACACAAACAGTAACCACAATGCCATACCTAAGAGTCCCCTGGAAGAGAGCATCGAGGCAGAACTTCGAGAGATCATGCGTCAGGTTTCAAGCGATGAGGATCTGTTGTCAGAGACATACGTCAATAAGTACGCTCTGTCCGAGTCACCTGAGAAGCAAGATGAGAGCGATGCTGTCTTTTCTCCAATCTCTGGCTTATCAGCTAACCCTGACCTATGGGCTGACACAGGAATGAATAGTAGTGGTACTACGATGTTTCCCTTTGGGAATCCAATGGACCTGCGTGAAACAGCCATATGTGATGATGATTTTGACGACAATGATGGAACAAATGCTACAAATGATTACCAACCACCAGTCAGTGCCATCAGGTCAAAGTTTGAGGACACCTTGAGATATAGTGAAGGTGGATCTTCAAAGAAGCTTCATGTAGGAGTTACGACAAGCCCCCGAGGGACCTTAGAACACAAGAAAGGACCTCATTCACCAAGTCGAGTCAAACTTGGACAAAGCAGCCTGTATTCAAACAAAACCCCTCCGAAGAAGTCAGATCAGGTTGATCGTTCTTCAAGTGGATCCAGCCTTAGTTCAACATCTTTGACCACAGTCACAAGTAATGCAACGGAGCGGGAGTCATCTGGATCAGAACAATCAGGAATAAGCCTTGCGTCCACGTCAAGTTCTGAAATCATTGGACAAAACATTACATTGACTTCACAAAGTCAAGTACATGCCCCAATACCTCAAGTGGGTACACCAGTGCCAAACGTGAACATTAACGGTGATGCGATTCTCAGAATAAAAGCTGATACCCCTCCAGAGATTAAATCAGGGGTGTTACCGCCAGAACTGAGTAAGCTTCTTGATGGTGATGAGCCACGGCATACGCTCATCCTGGACCCTGATGAGTTTGAGGATCCTGAGCAGAAGGAGCTTTGTATGCAGCACAAGATGGCTGTTGAGGAACGCAAACAGGAGCAGAAGATGGCCACCTTGGAGCGGCTACGCATGGAAGAAATCCTCAACATCTGCGCCGAGTATGAGGAGCAGATCAAACACGAGAAGGTGAGTGGGAAACCCAGCGAGAGTGAACTCAGCGACAGCACTATCGAGAGCGGCTCCTCAACACCGAGAGAATGCCACACACCCACTTTCCCACTTGAAGCAAATCCTGCATTCCCTACAAATTTATCAGTACTTGAAACAAACATGGACGAGGTTGATTCCATAACGGAAGTGGTCGCAGCCAAGGTCACATCAGAATCATCCACAGTTTCTGCTTCCTCAACGTTATCTGCAACGGAGAACGAGCCAAGGGTCTGGTACGAGAAGCTGAAAGATCCCGACAACAACCCTCCTGCAGATGTGGTAGCTGGAGCTGTCAAGGTGGAAGAGGCCAGAGCAGAGGAGGCCAAGGCGGAAGAAACCAGAGCCGAAGTATCCAGAGCGGAAAAAGAAGCAGCAGAAGACACCAGGAGCGGAGATGAAGGGTCACCACCCCCTAAACCACCCCGCAGCCGCTCCAGTCTGGATGGCATCGAGGATATGAAAGTTGGCGATGAGATGGTGAGTATGGCGCAAGTGCATCCGTACCTTGCATGATCAGTTGACAGATCAATGTGACCTGTCACCTGATTGCTCCATTGGTAGGTGACTGAGTGCATTTTCAATTCTTAAGATCTACTCACAAACTGTCAGTGGTCCATGGAAATAATTTGCATATTTTAATGGTTAGAGCATGAGCTATGATTGGATGCATGAGTTTCTGTTTTTTGTTCTAGAGGATAATACGGTGTCTTTCCGACAAACATTGTGACCTTTGTCATCAGGAAAACATGATGTGGGAGAAAAGTCTCTTTTGTTTTGGAGAATTTTTGCCCTCATAAGTTTCACTTCATATGGGTGATGGGGAAAAAAGAGAATAAAAAAAGTAACATTTTTCCTTTACTTACTACTTTCCCTCTTTAATTTTCATCTGTTGTGAAAGTCTCATTTTCTCCTGTGCCATAATTGTTGTCATATGATTTCTACTCTAATTTCTGTTTTGGATTTGTATACATGTAGGTTCTGGCATTAATTTTGTTCTCTATTATTTGTATTCGAAGTGGTTAAATAAAGAGTTCTCCTTATAATACTTTTGTTTGTAATAAGAATAGCCCTGTACAAAACATATTTATAGATGATAAAAGTGATATATTTGGAGAATATCTTTTATTTTAGTTATTTTGTATTGTCATTGTTCTCTCAGTTATGCATTATATTTGTGCAATTGTCTTAAAGTTAAGCCAAAGTCTCGTTAATGTTTTGAATTAATTTGGCTTTATAATTTCTTCCAGTTTATTTCTGTTTACAGTTGATTTAATATGATTTTTACTTATCTTCTAATTTTGTTTTGATTCTCTTGAGTTTAATTTGCGTTTACTTCTTTTCCCATTTTCTACTTAAATGCTCTTACAACTTGCTTCCCCCCCCCCCCCTGCCAATGCTGTTGACATTGCTGCGGCCATTCCTCTTATCTCTCCACACCCCCTCTGATGCTGACCCTGCCCAATCTCCCTTGTTGATGATGGCTGTGTGAATGACTGCTCCTACCCCCTCTGCGATTGTTTAGCTGAGTATGGATGAGATATTAGTGGCTATGCAAAAGCTGGAGGAGGCGAGGTCGATGACCATCAAGAAGGTAGAACGACTGGAGGTCGAAGTCGAAGAGTTAGAGATTCAGGAAACCGAAACGTTGCAAGAGGTGCTTATCTTTTCATTTTCTCTTCTACATTTTTATCTCCTTTTTGCCTCCATTTCAGTTGCTATGGACCAGTTTACAAAAACAAATTTTATGCAGAAAAATTCCTGAAACAAAAGTTGCTCATGGCTACCAGAAAGCTTGCCAGAGCCTTGCCTGAGCCTTGCTTGACAATAGCAAGAACTAATAAATACAACAAGGATACCAGTTTTCAGCATATATGCCTGATATCCGTCTCTGTTAATTCTCCGTTTCAGGCTTTCTCAGACTTTGGTTGTACTGAAAGATGGAGCTCCAAAATGTGTGGGTTCGTTTTCAGGCTAAATAAGTAAAACTATCGAGCATCCCTAATTCAAGATATATTGTGCCAAAAAATAATTTCATATATATATATATATATATATATATATATATATGCACATCTAAAGGATTGGAAGTCTGATAAATAGTTGATTTACAGGGGACTTGGGAAGAAATATGCCTGAATTTGAATACATTTGTAAGCTGGTCTATGTGGTGTAACTGAATGGGAGTAGGAATATTACAATGGTCACTCGTGTGTATGGTAAGTTATACACCATGTACAACAAGAGCAAGAACGTGATACCCAACTGTATACTAACATCATTACACTGTTGCAAATTGGAATCTAACTACTGTGTTCACCCGAGTTTTAAAAGTAAGACAGAAACAATTAAAAACTGCCATTAAAGTGGTCCACTTGGTACTAAACATAGAACACAATGGTTAACTCAGGAATATTTGAGCTGGAAGGTATATTTTGTTACATTTTACGACACAGATGATTCTTACAGATTAGCTGCTGCTGCATGTTTCAGTGAGCCATAAAAAACACATAAAAACTATACAGACAATTTAGTCAACTTTGGGAAAAGTGTATGCTGGCAAGTGTGGAATAAAACATCTTAAAAACTGGATGATGTTTTGCTATGGTTATGAGCTTTATATAACCTTTAAAGAGATAAAAGTGAATTTAGATGAACTGGGATCAACCTAGAGTAGTTATGAATTATTTAATAATTTCTCATAAGTGAACAAACTACATTCCTTAATCCAACGATAATGGACCCAAAATTATGTAGTGATTCTTTTCTCTCTTTTTTTGTACCTTCATGAATTAAGTATATCCATAATTTACGATTAGATAGTGTATCCAAATCACTACAAGTGTTCTCAGATGGGCAGTCGAAAAGGAAAGCATCTCCAACTTCCACCTTTTATTCACTTCATATCTGGGCCAGGAGCTTATCATCGAGACCCTCTTAACTAGATAACCTTGCCCATGCTCTTCCTGTCGCACCGCCCAGGAAAGAGCCTGTTACGGCTTGTTAGGCGGTCGGAGCTGACCGTAAACGGCACTCTGCACCCCGGAGAAAACCCGGAAGGAAAAACTAGGGGAGGGGCTGTTGAGTTACTCTGTGGTGAAATAGAGGCATTTGTTATGCACAATGACCTTATTACAAGCTGTAAACACTCTTTCAGAAGCAGTTGAAGGCAGAGTGTCATAACATTGTCGTTTCCCTGTTGGGGGTAATTGCTGATGGTAGCTTGTATAAACTAAATGACCTGGGAGTCTGGAATGAGAGGAAGAAGGTCATTAGTCCTTCATTATATCTTTTTCTTGATGTAGGTCATACTGACCTTACTTCAGGCTATATATGAAATTTTGGGTACGGTGCTCTACTACAGATTTTCCATGGAAATAATGCTTGTATAACTTTAAGTGAAGTACCCGTAAATTAAGATTTTAAAGGCGCAGAAACAAGACCTTATATTTAAATATATTCAAATGAACTTTGAATTAGATTATGCACAAGTGAGTGCTTATTGAAACAAATATTTATCAATGGATACATTTCACTTTTTCTTTTTTTGTTAAAAAAAAAAGAAAGACCAAACAAGAGGTGTAGGCATGGACCATGTAACCCCCCCCCCCCCCCCCCACACACACACACATCATATGAAATGGCTAAATAGAAAAAGGGAGAATGATAAGGAAAGTGAAATAATAATGACACAGCACCCGACCCCAATCAGTAGCCTTGTCCATACGCATTTTCATCCATATCGTAAGAACAGTGCCCCCCCCCCCCCATGTCTTTACCCTTGCTCCACCTTTGAGGCTAAGTCAAGCAATGCATTTAATAAATACAGTCAAATTAGCGTGGCATACTAGAAACTGTAATGTAAAGCTGCGTTCATACATGACACAGGATGAAAATCTCCAGAAAATTTTCCAAAATATTTATTTGGGAAGACTTTGTCCAACTTGGAGGGGGGGGGGATGCACTGTGTAATTGGTGAGGTGCATTATGCTTCTTTTTTGGGGCGTTTTGTGTCGTTTTTTCAACGGTATGTTTTTTTTAAGGTGGTTCACTGCAGCATGTACGTGTATGAACAAGGCTGAAGTAACAGAAAATGAAGGAAACGAATAGGATTAGCCATCTGTTGTTATTTTCAAAAATTCAACATGTTCAAAAAAAAAATTGCTAGAGCAATCAAGAATGCCTGTCCCCAAATCAGAGTGATTAAACACCCAGCAACCCGTCGTCGTCGTCTCGCACCCCCGCGATTGTCTGATAACTTCACCCAACGTGACTTCCCTATTTTGTTACAAACTCTTCCCCCCACCCGGATTTCAATTAATTGAAAACTTTCCAATCAATTTCAAGCGTATCTGTAGATATCAATTCCCATTTACTAATACAGTTTTTTTGTTACCGTTGGAGATATAGCTCGGAGTAGCTGTTGAAGTTAGTGACAGAAGTTTATCACCTTACTCTTCCGTACAGCATACAGTGAAACGATAGGGTATCTTTAAAGAGGAAATCTTGTTTAGGTTCCTATCACGTTTACATTTTATATTTTTTAATTTAGAAATGATCTGAAGATTAACGCTACATATAGTTTAAATGCAACTTTCTACCTGCGGGAATGTTCTAGATTGCAATATTTTTCATATTATTAGGAATAGTAGAACCAAGAGGAAAGAAAAAATATTTGTAATCGGTCACTTTGTGCATCACACATTTTGTTGCAAAATTAAGAAAGCTTGGGTTTCTTCTGAAAAATTATCTTGCTTTGGACATATGAAAAGGGCTCCATGGAAAACAATAGCATCAACCGCAGGAAAGCGCATACCAGTAGGTTGACTGTTTTGTTAAAAACAACCTTTAACCTTGTTGATAGATTGTAATTTTAGTATTCAGATATTTCACAGAAGCAATACTATTATTGGAATGTAGTTTACCAGCATTGAAAACAAATGTACAGAGGAAATTTCTTTTGTGTGTGTGATTATTCCACATTGCAAGCAAACTCGAGTGGCAAATTAGGTATCAAATTCAGACTTGCTTTTTAAAGATAAAGTTGAGGTTCTGGGGAGCGTTTCATCAAGTGTTTTGTCAGTATTTTTTTTTCCAACAACTGTTATAAGCTACTGAAATCCTTGCATCTGATTGGCTGAGAGCAAATTTGTCAGTAAAACCTCGACCTTCTCTTTAAAACTCCCTGGAAGAGCAGACTGCTCCTGTTCGTTTGACTGAGAATACTTTAATCTCCTCCCTGCAGTTGTCTCCTTGCTAAAATCCCTTATGACTAATTGATTGATTCCAATTCAAAGCTAGAAATTCAAGCCTGCCCTATGCTAAATGAGCATATCCTCTCTCCGCAACCTCAGCCTCTGCGCTTGCATAGGTGAGCCTCGGTGCCCTTAAAAAATCTTGTCTTTCTCTGTGCATTTTCCGCCATGAAATTGTGTCTTACGATGGGTTTTCGGACTAATTCTATGGATTCTGCAAAACAATTGGTAAGAGTGAAATCGGCTTTTATGATCAGCTTTTGGTTGATAGCATTTGAAGATGGATTTTTATGTGATCCTGGCTAATTTAAGTCAATCAAATGGGATAAAAATTTCTCGACTACTGTTTTGGTGTCATCCAGACAGCACGCTTATCTGTGTGAGTAAGGTTTTAGCCCCGTTTCATTCACATTGATAAAACTTTGATTCTTTCTATCACATTCTTACATGCACATATCAACTTCATAATCAATCAAATTTGTCCTGTAATAAAGACTTGTGCATCCTGCATGTGTTTGTATCAAAATTTTAGTTTAATCGATTGTGATATTCTGAATATTCCCAATTTGCTGCATTATTCATTCATTTTTTTCCAGAAAGAAACAAGGACAGAAGCTGTTCATACTTTTTAGATTAAGACAGACTAAATAGGACAATATTGAGAGCTACATGTATAAGGGTGTTAGTCCATATCTTTTGATAGCGTTAAAGACCTTCTTGCTCTCAACTGTCAACTGTGTTAGTCTTGTCTGCCACCTGTTTCATTGTAAGCTCAAAATGAATGAGCTTTGGGACCTCTTGGATTAATCCATGGATTAAAATCACAAACTCAACATTGTATACACACTATTCTGTATTCTCAGTGATACAGTTCATGAATGAATTTTGTTTCCAACTATAGAAGGATCGATTCTATTAACAGTGGCAGAATGTTGCCAAAAATGAAGCAATTGAAATGTAGATAGATATATATATTTGTCATAAATTTTGTATCTCATAGATTATATGTATTTTGGGGATGGATATATATATATATATCTGATAGGAATTAGTATTCATATGAATTAGATACAAATAGTTGAAGTTACGAATGCCATATTGGATAGTCAGGTTGGCACAGATTACAACTCTGCATCGTAATCATCAAATTACTATATTCAAATCTACCGCAAGTATAGCAACAGTATCTATTATTAGGCAGCAGTTTCACAATTCACTCTTTTTGCCATAACCATTGCTATTAAAGTAAAGCATACAAAGAATCAACTTACGCTAAAGGATATATTAAGTCGGAGAACACAATTTTTAATGTTTAAATGTATTTTGAAAGATTAGTAGGGTCCCGTTCGTAAAACTTGTTAACAGTAAACAACTGCCACATTTCTATGACAAATTTGCTCTCGGCCAATCAGATGCAATGATTTCCATAGCTTATAACAACTATCGTGACTTGTTATTAATAACAAGTTTTATGAAATGGGGCCCTGAAGCCTTCTGATTGGGTGATTAGAGGCAGTAGGATTTTCTGTGGAAATTGTGTCACAAATAGAAATATAGTTACAGGAAAGTATTTGCTATAAAGAAGCATGTGGGGTTGTTCATTTTGCTAAAATAAAGTGTAAACGAATACATCACACATTCAAGAAGCTAGAAAGCTAACACTGGTGTGTCTTGTAATGTGTTAATTGGATTTTCCTGTCTCCCTGGCAGTGAATCTGAGAATGTCTCATCAAATCTGAGATCAGGCCTAGAGGTGTATAGGTATGGTCATGTTTACCAGCAGTTTTGTGTGTTTTGGCTTTCAAAGGGAAGATTATAGTGTAGATTCTTTATCCAAAATGCAAGGATATTTATTTTAGGTCTCTTTAGACTGGCGATGAAGTACACATACTTGAGACAACATAATATTTTATTGCACGTCTCTGCTTTCACATTTATTTCAACCCTCTCTTTCTTATCTCTCTCTCTCACTCACTCTCTCTTTCTCCCCTCCCTTTCCTATATCTCTCTCTTCCTCTCTCTCTCTCTTTCTCTCCTTCTCTCCCTCTTTCTCTCCTTCTCTCCCTCTCTCTCTCTTCCCTCTCCCTCTCTCCTCTCTCTCTTTCTCTCTCTCTACCCCATCACTTTCTTTCTCATCATCTTGATCTTCATTCACTTTATCTCTGTATTCATTATCACAGTTCTTTTTTTTTCTTCTTTTTTTCTCTGTCTCTCTCACTCTCTCTGTCACTCTCTCTCACTCTCACTCTATCACTCTCACTCTCTCACTCTCACTCTCTCACTCTCACTCTCCCACTCTCACTTTCCCACTCTCACTTTATCCCTTTACTTTGTTGCATCAAAGATATTTGATATCAATATTTGCTTGTAAATATACTTTTAGAACTCGTGTTGGATTTTGAGGTCAACTGTTAATGCAGTATACTCATGAACGGTAAACTTTTAGCTTTTTGTGCAGACATTTTTGAATACAATTCGGACCTGTTATGCAACTATATTGATGAAAGCCAGCATTAAACATTAGTCAGACAGAAATGCTGTGGTCATATTCTCCCGATTCCTGTCGTTTTGACGAGAACAGGAACCATTCTCCAGATGCGGAAGTAGCCACAAGAAAATTTGACCCGAGATGCCGCTTGAAAGGAATTGTTTTGCCCCTTCATCAGTGATTAGTTCCAGTTTCATGCCAACATTGTTACATAATCATTTCCACTGTCAAATGTTCTGGGCCATATTGATAACTTCTGTTCTAATTGCATTCGGAATAAAAGAGAATAAAAGTGAAAAGCTCTGTACAGTCCCCTAGTTTGCACAGATCTTTCCATATATTCCAATATTTTCTTTCTACTCAAGTATAGACATGGAAAAACTTATTAGACCAAGAATGGTTACTGATAGTGTTATTTATGTTGTAACAAGGAAATAAAATATCATAAAAGCAAGGTATAAATGCTGTAATTTGGTATTTATTCAATGAAGTACAAAGACAAATCATTTTTATAATTTTGTATGCATATTATAGTACCCTTATTACAGAAGCTTGGTCTAATATTTTTTTCCAGGGCTGTATACAGTGAGATTTTTTTTTCTTCAGATAATGGCCTTTTGACTCTCGATCAACAGATTTTTTTTTGTGTGTGTGTGTTTGGAGCCAGAAGGGCATTAACTCATATACTTTAACACAGAGTTAACACTCTTCTGGCTTTCAACAGAGATGATTTATACATGTAAGTCTATGCCCACAGGCATATCTCTTGTGTCAGATAACACTCTTTGCCTGGCTCTCCAGCTTTGATCTGTCCCAATAGCTCCAACACATCATACAAAAGAAGATTGAATTTTTCTTTAATATCTACATGTATTTTTAATCACTTTCATATATCTGTAAACAAAAATGCAATGTTTTCTAGGAGGGAAAAGTACTTGTAGAGATGCCCATGTCTTCACTATCTTGTCCTTGCATTAAAGCTTCTTTGTTTGATAAAATGAATATATCTGAATGAAGTATTAAATTTCTCTGGAACTTTTAGTTATATATGTGGTAGTGTTTCTTAAACATCTAAAGAGAGAAATTGTATCTACCCGATTACATTTAACTGTTTACTAAAAATCATCCACTGTAAATATATGAAATTCTGTTGTATGGGTACACTTATATGGAATATCATAACTCCTCTCTGTAACAATTTATTGCTGTTTTCAACTATAATTTAAATTTAACCATGATCTTTAAGGCCTTTCTTATACTTTCTATATGGATCCTTCATTTCACTTTCTTACATATAATTACTTTAATTATTGCCATTGGTTGAAATAATACTGTATTTTTTTCTTTTTCTGGGAAAGATAAAATTTTGTACATTCTTGTCTTTCTTCTGCTCTTAACCCCTATCAAGCCGTGGGCGGCAAATCCCGCCCAAAATTTGAGTGTTGAACATTTGTTAGGTTCAGAGTGGCTTGAAAATTCTTCCTCGTACAGAAAACTTTGCCATTAGTATAATGTTTATTCCTATGTAACATATCTTTGCCCAGTTTGCTCAAGAAAAAAATTCTTTGAAAGTCAATATTTAACTCTTGAAAGTTCATTTTTGACAATTGCTCAAAAGTCTGGTGGTATGGAAGGGGTTAAAGTCTATATTGTGTGTACAAGAAAACCTTGAAATATGTCTACCAGTTTCTCTTTTTCTTCTATTTATTAATTGATTGTAAGAACATACAAGTATTCCCTAATTATTCACCTTCTCTACTTTGTACATGCATTATTTTGTTTTTCTACTTTGATTATTATTATTTGCTACCTCTATTTGTATCTTTTATCTTTGCTATGAGTTTGTTCATTTTAAGTTCTATATTTCTAAGGTTTCTTTACGTTTGTTGATTTATGCTTAACTTTCTGTTCGATCTTTCTTTTCTCTTTCTCCCGAACCCTGTTATTGTTTTGTAAAAAAAATGTTTGTTTGTTTGTTCATTTGTTTGTGTTTTTGTTTGTTCCATGTTTGGGATTTATTTTCCGAACAAATTCTCATTTCGACTAACATTTCATTCTTGTTCATCGTTTTAACATTTTTCGAATCATGTTTAATTGTGCTTCATCACATTCTTAACCTCCATTTCTGCTTTACTTCAACAATCATTTCAAATTGTTTCGTTCACATTCACCTTGTGCTATCACTTTCTAATTGACTATCTTTGTTGTTATGTGTTGTTTTAAACTCCTGGTTTACTCATTTAATAACAAATATGTTTCCTCTTTCCATATTCTGAAACCTATATTCATATTGAAACAATTTCCTTATAATTCATTTTGTATTTCATGTATTTGTATATTCGTATATTTGCTTCATCTCACCTTTTTACTAATCGTTTCTTGTTTTCACATTGTTTTTAACCTCTAATCCTTTATCATACTGAGTCTTTTCTCTTTTAAAATCATTTTTCCCTCATTTTCTGTACTTTTGTTATTTTAATACTTGTATTTTTTTGTCTTTTAAAACCATTTTCACTCTTCTTTGAAATGTATTGTTGTTAAAACACTTATTTTACAATGATTCTTCTTCTTACTTTGATGTTTGCACGTCTACAAATACTTCATTATCTCACATTCCTTATTATATATTTATTTTCTTGACATGATGTGCATATTATATGCATGTATGGCATTATTCACCTCCGATTGATATCGCATGACATCACAATGGTTCTTGACCATATATATATATATATATATATATGTATTGATAATACATTACACTACATTGCATTGTGACATCACCATCCCCTCTGTGCAATTTGTGCCATCACCGTGTCCCTCCGTCTGGCATGTCCAACACCACCCCTATTATAGTTGGAGTTGGAAGCGGCCCTCCTTGAGGGAGAACACAGAAGTGAGCTGAGTCAACTGCAAGAGAGGGAGGCACATGTTAGCACCCTCAAACGCAAGAAGGACAAAATGTCTTATGATGCCATAGAAAAAAGAGAAAGGGTCCGTATTTCTAAACACAAGATTTGTGAAGTTATATGTTTGTGTGTGTCCCTTTTATCATATATTTGACAATTAAAAAACTGTTTTTTTTTTATAAAGCTTGTTTGTAAATAAACAAGCTTAATTTATGTACATGTAGACTTAACATGTTAACTTTCATTTCATTAAGTTGTTTGGCAACTTCTTAGGTGGAAAAAAAATTGTAAAAATCTGCAATCAGTATGTAGAAAAGCGCATAAATTTTTAGAAAGTGATTCCTTGTTGGGGACACAACTCTCCATACTTGTTTAAAGTGTACCAATTACCTAAGCAAATAATTTGTTTACAGCAGGAATGTATAATATCAGCCTCGAAACACTTTACCTGGCCTTCTATGGGTTAACGGTTAAAGGATTAAAAAGAAAATGAAGGAAAATGTAACACCTCCTTGCAGGGAACCCAACTCCGAGTTCAGTTCCCCGCGGGCCCTTATTCTATGCGAGCGCGTACGGGTGCGTCGCCTAGTCTCGCGACAAGTCGCTGTATTGCTTATTGGGAGTGTAATTCAACTTGCAGTATCTCTTTATAGAATCACCATTTGAAGCTCATATCTTGAATATAGTATCTCGACATAGAATCCCCGAAGATACAGAGCAAAATAGTTTTTGGTGATTGGTTCACTTTAAGCATTTGGACACTTTCCAGAGCCCTTACTGCAATGGTAACTGTATGATTGTTTCATTTGGTTCATCTTTTGTAGAGTTCTGGCAAGCTTTAAGAATTTCTTTGAAAGGATTCAGGATAATCAAGGTCCTGGAACATTCATAATAGGACAATCCTCACTTTGCAGAGGTCAAATGTTATTGCGTACTTGACCATTTTCGTATGACCAAAACGTAATCCTGGTTTTGAGATGAGATTGATCAATTTTACCTCAAAAATCTTCTTGAAATCATGTAAATTGTACAATATATTGAAGAGTTGCAGTAATTACCTGCAAGGTGTTATGGGGAGTGTTCTATTACTGTTAATGATTACATTTTAGTATCAAATAGGTGGTATTATAGCTTTTGAACAGTATGTGAACGTCTTTCATTCCAGAAAGTTGTTTTTTGTATTTTTTCATCATTTCATTGTAACAATTAAATGCCAAAAGCTCCTAGAAAAAAATTGAACAATATAAATTTATGTTAATCATTAATTACAGATGTTTTTACAATAGTTTTTGTTTTCTGTGAAAATGGTAATTTTTAAACTTTTCCACTTATTTTGTCCATGTATACTCTGCAAATATATGAATTACTGTTGGAAAAACTAGAGCAAGAAAAGAAAAAATTAGTGTTGCCAATTTAAAGAAGAAAAGCCAATCAATGTAGCCCTTAAAAACTTCCTGCCCTGGATGGGTTAAACCTTAGCATGGTGTCTGGTCACTGTAATGATCCTAATTAATTGGGATAGAAGGGACACAGTCGAGATGAGACCTTGCTGTGAAGCGTCCTTTCCCCGTCATGTCCGTAGTTCCTGTTGTTACTTGACAGGATTCACTCTTCCCTCTTGTTAAAACATCCCTCAAGGATGTTAGGTCTACTTATCTTCAGCTAAAGTTAGTTCAGTGCCGAACAGAGTCTGGTGTAACCATCACACCCCCTAGGATGTTTCGTCTAGTTAGCTTCTGCTAAAGTTAGTTCAGTCCAAAGCAGGTACTTGTGTCATCATCATGCCCACCAGGATGTGCTGTTGGGTTACATGTATCTTCAGCTGAAGTTAGTTCAGTTCCAAGGAGGTTCTTGTTTAACCATCACAACCCCCTACGATGTGCCATCAAGTTATCTTCAGCTAAAGTTAGTTCAGCGCCGAGCAGGTTCTTGTGTAACCATCACACCCCCTGAGGATGTTCTGTCTAGCAGTGTTCAGCTAAAATTAGTTCAATGTGGAGCAGATTCTTGTATAACCATCACAACCCCTAGGACGTGCCATCTGGTTATCTTCAGCTAAAGATAGCCACGCACAGCTCGATCACACCAGGATTATTCATATTCTGTAACCTCCCCCATGTGGACTAGATACTCGTGTTACCATCATGCTCTCACGAGGAATAGGAATTATAGGATTATAATCTCTCCTGCAACGACTTGTGCTTATGTTACCATCATGCTCTTCTAAGTAACTGGGATAGTTTGGATCGTCACCTACCCTGCGTTAACTTGATGCTTGTGATACCTCGATGCTCTCTCAAGGAATAAGGATAGTTCGGATTACAACCTTGCTAACTGGATTTTCGTGTTAACATCACGTGTGACTATTACACTCACACAAGGAATGTAGTTAGGATTTTTATATAACCTCTCATTCTGTGTTGCATCGACTTGTTGCTTGTGTTACCATCACACGCTTACCAGGAACAGGTATAGTTTATTAATGACCTTTGGTTTGTCCCTCCCCAGGTCATTTGCCCCTCTCTTTATACCAACTGGGTACTTGTGTTACTGCCTAGCTCTTAGAAAGATCAGGAATAGTTAGGATTAATCACGTTAAACTAAACTCTGTGCTGACTAACAGCTCATGTAATCCTATCTCTCACGAGCAATAAGGATAAGTAGGATTATAATCTCTCCTTTGCCAAATTGATGCAAACGTTTCGATCATGCATTCACAATTAAGGAATACATGGAATCTTATTATGGTAGCCTCTCCTATCTCGACTTGTTGCTCATCTTAACATCGAGCTCTCTCAAGGGATTCTTAGGATTTTGAAATAACCTCTCTTGTGTTGACTAAATGCTTGTGTTACAGCTACTTCTCACTTGGAAAAGGGATACATGCAGTCAGGATTAATCGTGTGTTGCTTTCCCCGTGCCGTCTTGATGCGTTTGTACTCATCATGCTTTTGTTGTGGACAAATTGTTTCCTGCAGCTGTTTTAGAGTTTTTGAAAATAAATCCTTTTTTGTTTTGAGGGAAACAACATCTGTAAACCTTGTGACTGTGCTAACATCATGCTCTGGCCAGAAAAGAATAGCTTATTGCAGCTGTTGTTGAAGTCGCTCTCTCTTTGGAGGAAAACACTGTCTGTAAACGCTGTGATGCTCAAGTTAGCATCACTCTCAAGAAAAGAATAGTTTGCTGCAGCTATTTTAGATTTGTTGAAATCTCTTTTTGGAGGAAAACACTGTCTTTAAACCCTCTGATGCTCAAGTTAGCATCACTCTCAAGAAAAGAATAGTTTGCTGCAGCTATTTTAGATTTGTTGAAATCTGTTTCTTTGGAGGGAAAGAATAGATTGCTGCCGCTATTTTGGATTTGTTGAAATCTCTTTTTGGAGGAAAACACTGTCTTTAAACCCTCTGATGCTCATGTTAGCATCACTCTCAAGAAAAGAATAGTTTGCTGCAGCTATTTTAGATTTGTTGAAATCTATTTCTTTGGAGGGAAAGAATAGATTGCTGCAGCTATTTTGGATTTGTTGAAATCTCTTTTTGGAGGAAAACACTGTCTTTAAACCCTCTGATGCTCATGTTAGCATCACTCTCAAGAAAAGAATAGTTTGCTGCAGCTATTTTAGATTTGTTGAAATCTATTTCTTTGGAGGGAAAGAATAGATTGCTGCAGCTATTTCGGATTTACTGAAATCTCTTTTTGGAGGAAAACACTGTCTTTAAACCCTCTGATGCTCATGGTAGCATCACTCTCAAGAAAAGAATAGTTTGCTGCAGCTATTTTAACTTTGTTGAAATCTCTTTTTGGAGAAAAGCACCATCTGTGAACCTGGTGATGTTCATGTTTATACAATCACTCTCCCTCAAGAAAAGACACTTTGCTACAGCTATTTTAAAGTTTTAATATATATTTTTATTCGGAAGAAAACACCATCTGTAAACCTTGTGAGTTTGTGTAATATTAGTGTAATCCAGGAAGTAATTAATGTTGCCTGTCTGTTTCAATCATCAGCTTAAATTTGACACACATGATCTATTGATGTGATATGAAGAAGCTTGTAGGAAATATTCTCTTTATAATAAAATGTCTAAAACCTTCTTGACACAATGTGGTTGTTGTCTGTATTGAATACTAAAATACTGAACTTCACCATTTCTTTATGGCTAAAACTATGGGGGATTTTGCTCTATTTACTTCATCAAATTGTTTAGTGAAAGAGCACTTTAGATCTTTTAATCGCAAGTATTTCATTTGTAACCTGCTGTTTGTTTTCTTTTCCAATTCTCAAGCTTCAAGTGATGTAGATATGAATTATTAATGTTTTTTTATCAAGTTCACAATGCTTTTAAAGTACCTTCTGTTTTTCAAAGTTTTCTCGATACTCTTAACATTATTTTTGTTATTTGTAGCATGTATACTACTTCTTCTCTTTCTCTTAATGTCATTTGAATGAGAAATCTGGGACTAAATGCTGTTTCAAAACTATGTCCATGATATAAAATATATTTTAATGATTTTAACGTCATATTCAACTACGCTTCTCTCACGAATATTGATTATCTTCTTATACATGGTATACTTTATCTATATAATATACTGTGGTATATTACATACTTGTAATATACTAGAGTATGGGTGGGAGCCGTTATGTTATAATGTACTTTCTCTTGCGCATTCCATTAATCTAGTGCATATGACAATGACCTTGTTATAACATTCTATATCTACAACACAGTGGGGATCCCCCTTAATTAAGTCTAGAGCCAGGGAATACATAGCTGGGACCTTCAGTTAGAAGGTAATTGTGTACATTCTTGAAGGGAAGTTCCAAAGACTGTCCTCAGTGGGTGATGAGACTGTTTCAAGACTTCATAGTTTCATAGTCCTGCAAGAGGAAATGACTGTAGAAGTTCATCTCCTAGTGTGAAAATCAGAATACTGTATGTTGACTTTGCAATATAGAGTTTCTTCCTTTAACAGCCCTTTAGGATATTAGTCTGGGTGTCACCCCCGCAGCATGCCTAGGGAACCTGGCTAGAAATAGTCAGGAGTTTAACCTCCCCAACACAACATTAATATTGTTGATTTGATCTTGCTTTGCAGGAGCGTCAGCGCGTGGAGGAGGCGCGGAGACGACTCCAGAGCCTGGAGAGGCAACACTTTGAGTTCAAGCAGAAGATCGAGACATCACCAAGGGAAGAACAAGAAGAGCTCCTGTCCCTGGCGAGGAGAGACTCCATCCAGCTGGACTCGGAGCGGAAGAAGTTTGAGGATCTGGAGTTCCGCCAGCTGGAGATTGAGGCGAGGATAGAGGAGGAGAAGGAGATCCTGGAGAAGAGGTTGTCCGTGGAAGAGGACGAGGAGGAGGAGAAGATGAAGAATGCCAAGGTGAGATGGGAGGATGAAGAGGGGGTGACGGGAATAACCAGTGATCCAACGTCTGATTGGAGCCATAAGGGCATTAACTCTGTACAAATTATGGGACTTAACGCCCTTCTGGCTCCAAACAGATGATCTGATTCAGGCTTTATATCATCAACTATATAGAGTTTGGATTAGGATTGCTATTGGGTTTCAAATACGGTTTGTGTTTTGTTTTAGGTGTATTCGAGTCCTGGGGAGCGTTTCATCAAACGTTTTGTCAGTTATTTTTACCGACAACTGTTACATGTATAAGCTACTCAAATCCTTGCATCTGATTGGCTGCGAGCAAATTTATCAGTAAAAATCACTGACAAAACGCTTGATGAAACGCTCCCCAGGTGTAAGGTTACATGTAGGACACAGCCCTGGGGCAAAATACAGAGTATAGGTCTTATTCAGTTTGGTCCCTCATGAATATGAAAAACAGTCGTACAACCCTAATTTGAGTGTCATAATATTTTATCAAATCAACCTCAACCTTAATTATGGAATATCAAATGGTTTTCAGTTTCAGATTCTCTGGTTGGTAACTGAATAACTGAACACATACCATATAAAATCATGACCATGTAAAATTATACAAGATAACAAGAACTTCACTGCACATTCCTGACCTGTGCTTGTACTTTGTTCATACTAAATCAAAGACAGATGTGGTCCAGACAGTCATGTTTTTGGCAGTTGAATAGAATTTTGTGATTTAGTGAAACCCAGCTGAATGAAACATTACTGAATATGTGCCAAAATACAGCCCTGGAAAAAATTATTAGACCAAACTTCTGTAATAAAGGTACGATAATATGCATACAAAATTATAAAAATGATTTGTCTTTGCATTTCATTGAATGAATACCAAATTCCAGCAATTATACCTTGCTTTTATTTCCTTCTTGCGACATTTTATTTCCTTCTTGCCACAAAAATAGCGCTATCAGTAACCATTCTTGGTCTAATAATTTTTTCCATGGCTGTACATAAAACATCCATACCGATTAGTTCCAAGTGTACCATGAATATAGAATCTTGTCAGGCTTGGCAAAGGTGGCATGCAGGAAGTTTGAGCACTTTCATAATATACCAAAGGTTGTCGACCATGCTCTGTCTATGATGGATGATATTTGTACTGTAATTTACAAAAAATGCCCTCTCTTGTTGAGGCCTCTATCACTTGTAATGAATTCAGATTAATAGTATAGGCGTGATCTTTCAGTGGGTTCGATTAGATTTGCAAAGAAATTACAAATGCCAGTTTGCAGACAGTAAGTAACGATAATGATATAATGATAAACATATGGATATATTTAAAGCGCTCGTATCCAATAAATCTTCTGATCCGCATTGCGGGATACATTTTCATTATCAAAATACCTTTAAAACACTATAATGATTTCTTTGTTAAGTTGAAAAATAATAGAAAAATTAAAATATGCAATCAATACAACATTAACCCCTTCTGTGCTAAGGGTGGCAATCATCGCCTAAGAATTTGATTGTTGAACAATGTGTTTGAGCTATTAAAGATGTTCTACATTTTCCTTTCAGAAACAGTTACACATGTTCCCCTTTCTTAAAGTTGTATCTATGGGAAATTTTTCGTGCCCAATTTATATCTATGAAACAAAAACATAATTTGTCAATTTTATTCTTGGAGCTCTTTTATATCAATTATCCAGAACTGTTGAGACTATATTCAAAATATTGGTTTCAAATATAACTTCTAAAAAGAGATATTACAAGTTTAATTACACTCTCTATAAGCTTAAAAGCGACTCCAGGACGTACCTGTACGTGTTCGCAAAGATAAGGGCTTGCGCGGAAACAAACACCGAGATGGGTTCCGCACGCGCACCTTCATTTTATCCTTTATTTCCTTCATACTCCTAAACTGTTGACCTATAGAATGCTAGAGAAAGTTCTGTAAGGTTGATTTGATACTTTCTAGCAGTAAACAATTTTTTTTTTCTTCAGGTTATTGGTACACTTTAACATAAGTACAGCATGATATAACATAATGTAACATGTATCATGATTCAATATGAACTTAAAAGAAAAAAAATGGGATTTAGAGCAACTTTGAAGTTACAAACTATTAATCTTTTCCTTCTTTTTCAATGCAGGAGACAGTGTATGACATCAACAAGCAGATGAATTACATCATCAGCGATGCCAGGAAACAGGCAGAGACCATCGAGAAGAAGAAAGTAGAGACAATGAATCACCTAGAAAAGGTAATATGACAGGAATCGTTAAAGGGGGGAGTCAACCCTGAAAATTCCTGAAATGCGTACAATGCGTCCCTTATGCCATATAAGTCTTTTATCCGTATATTTCATCCAAAATGAAGAATGTCTTGACCAATGAATAGTGGTTCTTTCTCGTATCGCTACCATTATTCACTGTCATTTCGAGAGATTTTTCATGAATCGCCCAAAAGCAGTCAAACAAGAGATACAGATCAGGGAAAGTTTTAGGAAAATCCTATGAAGGATGATGAAGTTCTTGATATTTAAAGTTTTAATCTGCAAATTGGCAACTTCGTGATATACCTTTTTGGCACCTCTCCCATTCTGTTAGTACTGGCAGGATTTATTTGTTTGAAATGCACTTTGCAATGACAGGGTTCGGTGGAGATAAAGTCAGGGTAATAATTGTTAAGCAAATCTGAAGTTCCTGGATATGTTATATCATAATGTGGTATGTCTTATAAAAATAATAATAATAACTAGACTTGAATTCGTCACGAAGACGAATTAGGTGGTCTGTCCTTAAATTGGCACGATCATGATTGTAATCAGGATGATCATATTAATGGGGAAATACTAAACAGAAGACAGGATGTCAAGAATGCCATGAATGGAGATGCTTCCTGAGGACAGGAATGTAGCAAAATGTGTATCGGTCATTGTAAAATGATTATGGTGATGATAACGGTGATTATGATGATTATAATGACATAATGATGATGGCGATGATATAATAGTAGCGATGATGATCATGATGGTGATGATAATAATGATGATGATACAGGATACTTGGGAGATTAACACCATAGCTCTAATACAGGACAGGAAATCACAATTTGCCATAGGGTTGTACATAAACTACTGCACACTACTTTCTAATAGACATAATACGGAAAATAATGCAGTTTATTACATGATTAGTGATTTTTTATGTTACAATAGTCGAAGAGGATGGTAAAATGACAGGCAAAAAGAAGCAAAAAAAAAAAAAAAAAAAAAATCGGCCCCGGGATCGAACCAGGTACCTTGACCATGGTAGTCATGTGCTTTACCGATAGACCAAAATAATTCCCATAGAGATAACACGTAAACGAAAAACGGGATTCTCAAATCCCATTTTGTACTGAAAAATTGGGCATGATCCCGACATCTGATTAAAAATTGGAGGGCTTACTAATAAAAGCTTATAGTCTCAGCTACAACATATTAAAATCTGGAAGGAAATAGACCAATAATAACTGAGATACTGCTCAGAGAACGATGTCATGTAGATTCGTGATTCAAAAAAAAATCATCTTCCATAGACATAACACGCAAATAGGGAAAAATCTGACATGTCGTCTTTAATTGAAGATTTCAGTGTGATAACGTCATCAAAATGAAAAATGATGGGAACTGATCTGGTAGAGAATTGTCTCAGCTATAACATATCAAAATTTGGAAGAAAATCGATCACCTATTACTGAAATATTATCAAAAGAATACAAAAATGATGACATAATTTTTTCAAAATCACTCTTTTGAGTTCATATGCAAATATGATGACGTTAGAACATGAGATCGGCAAAAATTCTACATGAATTCATATCTACAACTCACAGGCTTTCAGAATATGTAAAGAAATTGGGGGGTTTCCGCCCCTTCTGAGGAGCTATGGCGAATTCTAGATGGGCATGTTTTTACCACTTTTTACATTAGAGTGCCCATTGACGTGCGCAAGAATTTGAAAGTTTGATGCGCGCGTACGACATTATGGAAGGTCGAAAATGACTGTAAATAGTTGGAAATTGTCAAGAATAGTATCAGGAAGATGAAACATGCGAAAAAACGGCGTTTTTACGTTCTCTACGCGCTGTGCGCGCGCATAACGCGCGCGCGGACGCGCACGGACAGGAAATTTTAAAATGCGTAAAATGTCCTGAACCATACCCTAATTTGATTAAAAAGTGATTTGGAGCATTTTAAAATTTTGACGGGCGCGTACGTGCGCGTCATGATGCGCGCACGGATTTTAATGATATTTTATGTTGACCCTTGACCTGAAGTTCATGTGTGTCAAATATGGTTTATTTTTGATGACTCGTTATGAAGATATGATTGATAATGTGATTTCAGAAAATGGCGCCTGGATGACGTCACGATGACCTGATGACCTTGAAATAGATACCCGAGCTTGATCTGATATGTCCTCATGACTGTAGAGATTTTGATAAAATTTGACTCGGCCGATATTGAGGAATCATGGTAACAAGAAAGTGGTGGAAAAATAAAAATAAATAATAAAGAAATAAAGAAAGAAAATTCTGACGAAATTAAGAGGTGGTCTGTCGACTACGACAGACCACCTAATAATCAGTTCTTCTCAAGCACAAATCACATATTTGTCAATGTGTCTATGCACTTCCAAAGAGCTTTAAACTCGGCTCATACCAGCTGTCCTTATGAATGCGCTGAAGCTAATTCCTACCAGTATCCATTTACATCACCTGGGTTGAGTGTATCAAATACAGATTGATGTCTTGTCAGAGGACATTAGTGCAGGGATTCGAACCACGTAATGACTTGTATTCTACTAGACCACAACACTTCTACAGTATATCACAGAGTATTGTGATTATAATGTTAACCTATCAATATTTTTCATGCATTTATTCATTTCTTCATCTGTTCATGCTTTTAGGAGAAGAAGATGTTGCTCAGCATTGAGAAGCAGTACAACAACCTAGTCCTCTACTACTCAAGACATATCTTACCCAGTCAGAAGGAAGCTCCAGAAATGGTAAGAAATCCTATCCCTCTATCTTTCTCTTTATCTATCTCTCTCGCTTTCTCTCTCTCTCTCTCTCTCTCTCTCTCTTGCTCACTCTCTATCTCTCTCCCCCTCTCTCTCTGTCTCTCTCTTACTCTATCTCTCTCTTGCTCTCTCTCTCTATCTCTCTCTCTCTATCTCTCTATCTCTCTCTCTCTCTCTATCTCCCTATCTCTATCTCTCTATCTCTCTATCTCTATCTCTCTATCTCTATCTTTCTCTTTCTCTCTCTCTCTCTATCTCTATCTTTCTCTTTCTCTTTCTCTATCTCTCTATCTCTCTCTCTATCTCTATCTCTCTATCTCTATCTCTCTATCTCTATCTTTCTCTATCTCTCTATCTCTCTCTCTATCTCTATCTCTCTATCTCTATCTCTCTATCTCTATCTTTCTCTATCTCTATCTCTCTTTCTCTTTCTCACACACTCTCACACTCTCTCGGGCAAGTCCTCAAGCCAGAGCCATCTGGCCAGTACTCTCTCCAGCCCTCTCTCTCTCTTGAGCCACCTTCTTCATTATGTCACGTTTTTGAATGAAACTTTTCTTTTATAGGGAATCATAAGATCTCGATTTTTAAGATAAAACTCAATAGGCTAAGGGCTAGTAGACTCTCACTGAGAGCTCTGGTGGGCCAATAAAGTGGTCCACTGCCCCTCTATATATTTGTTCAATAGATACATGTAACACTTTCTTGATGCCAAAAAGAATACCAAGTCATGTTCTGTCATGTTGTTACAAAGGTATCTAAGATATCTGCTTGAAGCGCAGCATCTGAAATGTTACCAATAACATGGGCAGGGAGGGCGTTTCATATACAGACAGCAATTTTTAACAAAAACCTAACTCCAGTTTAGTTCTCAAGTTTAATGGTTGATCTAACACATCCTCCAGGGACCTTTTCTTTTAGTTAACCCTCTCGTTACCACAAGACTAAAATACTATTCACTTTGTACATAGTGTTGTTGACTTTGGTCCTGACAGGGTTAAGGTGAGAGTTGCAGTTGAGTTTTCGGTAAAGTTTAGGGTTATAGTTACATGTACACGCAGTGTTAGCTGCTTGGTTGCAGTTCGGAATTTGACCTGTGTAAGAAATTCACTGCAAAGCGATTGTTGCAGAAGCATGTGTCCTACAAAAGTACAATAGTTCATAGATTTAGTATTTGCACGACTGAAATCTATCGTTTCATTATTATTTACAGAAAAAGATTAAAGAGATGGCCGAGCGTCGCCTGAGGCTCGCACCAGAGCTCTCCCTGAGCGATGAGTTCCTGGCAAGACGGAAGACATCGGGAACTTTACCCCTTAACGCTCTGGCCAAAGGTGAAGGAGGGTCACCAGCGGTGTCTCCAGCCTCTTCTACCAACGCACTGACGAGGACGGGTACAACCATCTTGGATATAGAGAGACATAGAAAGCTCACCTTAGAGGAGACAGGTGAATGTGAATGAATATTTTGTCTTGTGATCTATCCCCCTCTGTTTGTTTGCAGTGCGATATTCGTGGAAATTTTCTTTCCCCTTCCCGAGCATTTCATGATTACATATCCTCGAATCTTATGCATCATTGAATACAAAATTCTTAAAATATCAACCGTCAAAATATTAGTGAATTTTTCATCACCGTGTTTTGTATATTTGTTTCTCTCCCACAGGTGAGCAGGTAATAGAGAAGGAGAAGTCCCGTCTCCTGGAGATGCGCAAGAAAGCCGCTGACGAAGTCAAACTCCAGTGGGAGGAGCAACGCAAGCAGAGGGAGCTCCTCAAGTCCCCCACCTCCACCACTTCCTCCGTCTCCTCCTCCCCGCATAACTCCATCAGCTCTCCCTCCCATCTCAGCTCCCCCTCTCATCTCCCTTACCGCCTGGAGTCGCCCACCTCCCTGGGGTACAGCGATTGCACCAGTGTGTCTAGCTTCGAGAGCATCGAGGGTCACTTGGACTTCGGAGGCCGGTCGGGGCACAGTACTCCTTCGCGGACGTTCAGTGGGAGGTAGGAAGGATCTCTGACTTGATTTGATTAGACGTAATTTGATTTGATTAGACGTAATTTGATTTGATTAGACGTAATTTCATTTCAATATTGATTGAATTATTTAATGCAATTTGTTATGATTTGCACAGTTTTCAGTGTTTTTTGTTGAATTTCCTTCTGTGTTTCCCCCAAGGTCTCATAATAAAACAAATCAACCGATGTTTCTAAGTGTTTGGGGTTACATGCCTGCCAATTTCAATCAAGATATCAGCTATGCGTAGTGCTTGTGTAAGATATATTTCTAGTGTGATTTTGGAAAATAACCTCTAAATAATTGTGCACAGAGATGGTACTGGTTTGCAATTCTGAAATACATGTAACAAATGCTAAATAAACTTCCAGATACCCCCAAAAATAGTTGAGAAAAATGTTTGCGAGTTCTTGGGATTTGCAGTGCAGTCAGAAATAGATACATGTACCGCTATAGATTTTCTTCTCGTGTTCAGTTATATCCCCAATGCATGAAAATATGATTGCAATGCACTTCTGTGTTAATCTGTTTTCAGATATCATATTTAAAGGGGATGTTATTCTTGCTATGATCAGTCACTTCTTAATTAACCTTGCATGAGGTCAAGCGATTGCTGTGTTGCGTATGTCCGTCCAGGTGACCTTCCAGAGCAGAAGATAGGCTTATCCTGCTGATTTCTGACTTCTCCATTCCCTTAGGATTAATACAGGATAGAACCAGCCAGGGTGACCTCTAGGCAGCAGGGGAGCGTTTCATCAAGCGTTTTGTCAGTGATTTTTACCGACAACTGTTATAAGCTACTGAAATCCTTGCATCTGATTGGCTGAGAGCAAATTGTCAGTAAATATCACTGACAAAATGCTTGATGAAACGCTCCCCAGGAGTATGAAGAAAATAAAGGATATCATAGAAATCTTAAATCATGCGAGCCCTATTCTTAACAGGCGTGTACGGGTGCATCAACTAGTCTACTCACAAGTCGCTTTTATGTTTATTGAGAGTGTGTTTTAACTTGCAATATCTCTTTATAGAAGTGATATTTGAAGCCCATATTTTGATTATAGCATAGTGACATAGAACCTCTAACATACAGAGTAAAATATTTTGGGGATTGGTAACCTTTAAAGCCTGTCCTTGATGAATAACTGTATCACAGTGAGGATGAGCTAATCCCCCCTGTATGGCCACCCTATTAATCCCCTTCCCTTCCCCCTTCCTGTATGACCTAAGCCCATTACAGACAAGTAGCCCAATTGGTATTAGCGATGTCCTTGAACTACGGGGGTGATCACAATGCATACATGTAGTTCCGATCTCAGTTGGTGTGGGTTACACGTAGGAAACTGGTAATTAGCAGCGCATGTCTGGCAGACTGGCACAAGCCATATCACTTTTGAGCCCCGTTCGTAAACATGGACATTGCAATGTCGCTGCATATAGACATTGATAGCCAATAACTCTTGGCCACAAGAGGCTGTAATGTTTGGGTACCTTTTTTGCATGGCTGGCTGGGTGACTAACTGACGCAAGTTGCATGACTTTCGAGCCCAATATATATGTAAACATGGATTCTGCAGAAGTGCTGAAAAACAACTTATCTGGACTTAACCTGGACTGCCATTCCCCAACTGAACGAGGGATGTTTTGTTCATGTTTCTTATCTGCATCTGAATGATTGTGACAGGGCATTGCAATTCATTGTTACATATTTAGACCAGTTGTTATTCAAAATCCACATTCTATTGAGACAGACCAATCAATAGCAGCATGTATTTCAAAGGACAATTTATTGGTCATATAAACTTAAACTTTAACTGTAAATTGAAAGAATGCCCGTTCCTGAAATTTTCCTGTGACCAGTACTCGACTTTCTCTTAACCCATAGACTACGGGAACCTGGGGAGCATTTCATCAAGCGTTTTGTCAGTGATTTTTACAGACAGCTGTTATAAGCTACTGAAATCCTTGCATCTGATTGGCTGAGAGCAAATTTGTCAGTAAAAATCACTGACAAAATGCTTGAGTCAACGGGTTAAAGATAAAGTTGAGTTCTTGTCATGGGATTACATTGCGGAGAAACTGTCTCACAATAATTGGGAAAGGTTGATTACTTTAAGAATTGGGGTATGCTGTAAGAAATTTATTCAGTCCTTCTGAGAGTCACATACACTGCACACACAGAAATGTGTATATGGGACTACACATACATGTTCGGCTCGAACATTTGAGCTATTTCTTGTCATATATTTCAATGTGAGGGCATTTGAAGAGCATTTCTTTTCAGGGGACATTTCTACTATGATAATTTTTCCAAATTGACATAAAGAAGAGAAGGAGATTAAACCTCACAAATTATTTTTGACCTTTCCCAGAATTTGACCTTCAAAGGTTGTATGGTTACAGGTATTTGTTTACACTGAGAAATTTCCTGGTCAATTCTAAATGATACAATATAGGTCGTGATGTCTTTTTCAGTGAGAGACAATAGAGTTGCAGCTGTGGATCCTTTTGCATTTCTTCTCCTGAGTGCCAGAAAGACCTTAACACCTTGTCTATGGGAACTGTGAGGGTTCCTGTGTGAATGAGAAGGTCAAGTTCTGGGAAGAGTTACAAAATAATTTCTGAGCTTTCTCATTCATTTTATGTCAGTTTGGAAGAACATCATAGTAGGAAATGTCCCCTGAAGAGGATTGCTCTTCATATGCCCTCGTATACGAAATATGACGAGAAATAGCTTAAGTCTTCAAGGCCGAACGTTCATGCCACATGTGTGTACAGTCCCATATACTCAAATCTGTGTGCAGTGCGTGTGCTTTTCAGCAGGATGGGTCAACTTTGTGTCAATTTTAATTATTTCAAAACCTCACAGTAAACACCAATTCTTATGTAGACATGATCAACATTTAAATGGTTTAAAACACATATACATGTATTTATACATATACATGTAGGTTTACACCCTTTTGGCATTCTGCATACGATGTGTTAGTTCCTTTTGGGATCTTAGGAGATTGTTCTGTAGTCAGACAGCTTCCCTTTTTCCCGAGCCTTTATGTTGCCTGTTTCCGTCTTTTATGGGCGTTTGTCTGCCCCGGTTTGTGATTGTATCTAATCCCTTGTTGCGTCTTGGCTGCGAACAATGTCTGCACGATATGTAGCTCACTTCCTAATACAAGTATCATTTTCCTCTTTTCTCTTTCTGATATTTCCTCTCTGTCTGTGTTTTTACCCTTCTCTTGATCTCTCCTTTTCTCTCCCTTTCTCTCCTTTTCTCTGTCACTCGCTCACGCTCGCTCTCTCTCTCTCTCTCTCTCTCTCTCTCTCTCTCTCTCTCTCACCCCCTCTCTTGTCAGTTTACCTTTTCTGTCTATCTCTGTCTATCTCTGTCTATTTTCTCTTGTTACTTCTTTTTCTCTGTTTCTGTCTTTCTCTCGCTCTCTCCCCCCCCCCCCCCAATCTACATGTATATCTGTGTTTCCTTTTTGTCTATGTCTATGTTTCTCGTACTGTTTCTCTCTTCCTTCCTGCCTTTGTCTTTGTTAACCTTTTTAGTAGCTTCACATCCCCTTCTGTTTCCTTTCCAACTGTCTCTCTTTCTCTCTCTCTTCTCTCTCTCTCTCTCTCTATCTATTTATCTTCATCTATCTCATTTTTCTGTCTCACTTTCTCATTATAGGTAGTATATCTTTCCTTCCTCCCTTCTTTTTTCCATAAGTCTATGTTGTTATTGTCGTAGGTCTTGAACTTTTGCCCATTTTATCCCTTTTCATCTTCCCTACACCCCAGGGTTTTCTCTCGCAGGTCTGAGTCATGCCATTTTCTTTTCTCCCCTCCCCGTCACCCTCTCCTCTGTGTGAGTGTGTGTGAGTGTGTGT
This sequence comes from Heliocidaris erythrogramma, assembly GCA_025617745.1. Lineage (NCBI taxonomy): Eukaryota > Metazoa > Echinodermata > Echinoidea > Camarodonta > Echinometridae > Heliocidaris > Heliocidaris erythrogramma. Next base: position 41,232,322 of record CM046854.1, on the reverse strand, counting down.
GTGTGTGTGTGTGTGTGTGTGTCTCTCTCTCTCTCTCTTTATCTCTCGCTGTTTCTATATTACTGTATAACCCTCCATCACTCTCTTTTACTGTTTGTCTTTCCCTGTCTCACTTTTTTTTCTCTCTCTTTATTTTACTTTCACTCACTCTTTCTTTTACTTTCTCTCTTTCTCTCATTGCTTATTCTACTTTCTCTTTCTTTCACTCTTTCTTTTACTTTCTCTCACTCTTGCTTTTACTCTCTCTCTCTCTCTCTCTCTCTCTCCCCTCCATAAATCTAAGGTTTCCTCGCTCTTTTTTTTTTGGGGGGGGGGAGGTGTCGGTTGAACATTTCAAAACCAGCTGCCACTCACTGTTGAATATACCCTTCTCTTCTTCTTTCTCCCCTTTTTCACTTTCTTCTCTCTCTCTCTCTCTCTCTTCGTCCCTTTCTCTTCTTCTCTCACCTACTTCTGTGTGTATAGGTGTCAGTCTCCGTCCTCTAGGATTGACAGCACCTTATCCCCTTTCCTGTCGATGACATTTCACCAAAAGGAAATTAAAACATCCAGTTTTCACCTCCCCCCCCCCCAACTCTCTCTCTCTCAAATTACACTCCATACTGATACTGCCTGGCCCACTATCAAATATCTCCTCTATTCTCTGCTCACACACTCCATAATGTGAATCAAAAGACACTGTAAACTCATGGCATCGCTAGCTGCAGACTAATTCATTTGGATTCATTTGGAACATTATTTCTTGGAATATATACACTATTTTTTTGTGAGCTGTGGCAACAGATTTTTGGCAGCATGAACCGAAGTATTTTGTAAGTAGGAAGGTTGTTGTGTCAGTGTGTTGTATACATTACATATAGGCCTGCATTTATGGTGCATGCTTGAAATGGCATTGTTATATGTTGCTTGTTGGGTAAAAATAGGGTTATCCCTATTTCAAATGACTTTCTATGAAGTTTGTTAGATGAATTCTATGGTTTTCGGATACATTTTTCATAAACCCCCCAGTGCTCATAACTCATGTATAGCAACATAAAAGCATTTATAAAAGGAATTGCATTAAAGTAACATGCATTATATTAGCGCTGCTATAATGCTCATAATATCACATCAAATTTTGGGTTTATGAACAGGATAATGAGGACCCTGCATTATTTTACTCTGTTTGTTCCATGGATCTACCTACAGTCAAAGGTCACTTAATTTCCCTGACAATGGTGGGGGTTGTGAACAGGTGCTCATGAAAGTAATGCTTTCATTATGTGGCTTTTCAGAGTTTGTGAACACTATTTCTGTTGCTTATATAATGTGCATTATAGGAACACTGAGTATGAAAGGGGTATTGAATGTAGTATTTGTAGTCCTCTGCAACTTTTTTTTTTTTTATTTCACACAGTGCTGCTAAAATGCTTCTATTGTGCAATGGGACAAATAGTTTGTGGCAGTGTTATTTTGAATGGATAGAATTACACATTCACAGGTCCTAAATTGAAGGACACATTCTTCTGAACTCTTGCTTCACACAATTGTTGAGGCTGTAACCAGACTTATAGAATTAAGAAGAATGCCAACTTTTGTTTAAATACTTGTACTACCTTTGCTTATTTTCCAGCCACGTTTCTATGTGGTCATTGTTATATTCATAACCAAATATGAACAGTTATAGCAGAGGGGTACATTCTTGCTCTTGGTCCGGACAAGGGCGTATGAATGACTGTGTGCTCATCGAGAGGTGCGTGATAAATAAGCTACAGATGATGGAGAAATCTTTTGCAGCATTTCTTCAGAAATGCAGATTTTTTTTTTCCACTATTTCCTTTGTGAATGTAACCAACTACTGTAAACGTGGAATATTTCGCGGTGTGGAAATTTTCGCGCATTTCGCGCAGCATGAAACGTGCGCGAAAATAAAAACACGCGAATATTTGTGTTTATGTATTCTTTTGTCCATGAGCCTAGCGCGTCGGCGAAATTAAAAACACGCAAAATTCACTTTACTCAGCCGAGCGCGAAAAATTAATCACGCGAAAATATCCACTTTTACAGTATTAAACTTTCATTAACTAAATTTAAACTCACATATCTTCTTCGGTTTTCCAGTTTTGTGAACTTGCCAAGGGAGAAGTTATATAAGCTACCAGTGATAGAAAGTATTGTTTTTTTCTTCAGGTATGCCTGCTCCTGCCTCGTTTGCAAGCATTAGCTCTTGTCAGTCACTCAATCTTGGTTAGCTGTAACTTATTGTGCATCTTTTCTTCTCCCATTTTCTAGTTTTGTGAACATGTCGAGGGAGGAGCGTGATAAGCTTGTGATGATGGAGAAAGCTCTGAGGGATGCCCAGGTGGAGAAGATGGCCTTACTAGAACAACAGGTAAGAATGAGATACAATCAAACCTGTCTATAAACAGGCCACACAATCATTTTGGAATTAAATGCATGTTCAACTGAGCTATTGATTTTTAGCTCATCCGGCCCGAATGGGCCAGATGAGCTTATGCCGTGGCGAGGCGTCCGTCGTCCGTCGTCCCTCCACAATTTCAAAATGCTTCTTCTTCACCATTTCTTACCCGATTTTAATTCCGTTTGCTTTATATGATAGCACTAGGTGGGGATTCAAAACTTCTACACAGAATTTTGAAACTCATTAAATATGCTAATTAATGCGCATTTCTCAAAAATCACAAAAATTGCTTATTTATTGACCGATTTCAATTTTTTTTTTTGTTCCATCTGAAACACTTTCATGAGGTTCATTGAACTTCTACACAGAATTTTGAAATTTTGTCTACAAAATTAATTATGCTAATTTATGCGATATTTATTCAAAATCACAAAAATTACTTCTCCTTCCTCATTTATTGACCGATTTCAATTTTTTTTTTGTTCCATCTGAAAGACTTTCATGAGGTTCATTGAACTTCTACACGGAATTTTGAAATTTTGTCTACAAAATTAATTATGCTAATTTATGCAATATTTATTCAAAAATCACAAAAATTGCTTCTTCTTCCTCATTTATTGGGCAATTTCAATTTTTTTTTCCATCTGAAAAACTTTCATAGGTTCATTGAACTTCTACTCGGAATTTTTAAATTTTGTCTAGAAAATTATTTATGATAATTTATGCGAAATTTATTAAAAAGATCACAAAAATGTCTTATGCACTCTTTATTGTATTACACAATAATGAGTTTAGGCATAGCACCCATCGGTGTGTGTGGACGTGGTACTACTCCTGAGTTCTACAGGCTGCAATAGAGAAGTAGTTCACCCTTTTGGCCCTAGTTTTCAAGGTGAAATGCTGTTACTGATGTAAGAAAATTGTTGAAAGAAGTTCATTATGTTTATTTTGTTCAAAGTACAAATTGCTTGAATTTCTTTGCTGGATGCCGGATGAGCGCCACATCATTGATGTGCTAGTTTACCCCTCCCTTCAACACCCCCCCCCCCCCCCCCATTTCTGAAAACTGCATTGGCTGATATTTTCATTACTTTTTCAGAAACACATAAATTCTAGGGGGAATATAAAAACAAAGGAAGTAATTCTCTTGAACTTTCCAGATTGTTTTCTGAATATTTTAGGATAGATTTATGCAAATTATTCCAGTTCTTGCAATTTCCATGTCATTTTATTTGTTTTCCTTGTGTACTGCTGTATATAATGCATCACATCCACCATACGTATCTATTGTAAGAGAAAATTAAACTTGGGTTCTATATTTATTAGCCTTATCAGAAAATCAGTAGTGCCAAAATTAGACATTCAAAAGTTAGGCAAGTTTATTTTCAGCCTCGAATGACAGGCTGTGTCCCTGGGAGCTACTAAATGGTATTTATACTGTATGACAATACTGCTTTGTGCTTGTCTTGACGTTAAACCCCTATGTGGTTTGTGCTAAAAGACGATATGACTTCGTGATCGCGTTGACGTGAGCGTCCCGTGTTAAGTGTTTTGTACAGAATGACAATACATACGCCTTTGTGCTGGTATTGACGCGAGAGTGCTATATTTAGTGGTTTTTATTTGCGACTACCAGGTTTCGTAAAGTGCAGTCACATAGGAAGGAATGAATTACAGGGAAACCGACAGAAAAACCTATCTATAAAGACCACTCAAGGGAGATAAGAGATATGGTCTTGAAGAGCAGGTGGTCTTTATGTACAGGTTCCTGTAATACACGTTTCAATGAGAAACACTTTACAAGGGAAACAAAAATTGTGGTCTTTGTAGACAGGTAGTCTTTCTATACAGGTGGTCGCTAAAGCAGGTTTGACTGTACATGCTTATCAACTGACTGTGATTTATTCTATTAAACCAAATGGCAAGTTAAAGGTACAATTCAGCATTTGGGGGGACTGTGACAAAATGTCTTTAAACAGTTTGAGACATCAAAATGGTTGTACAACATGCTACAGTGACGACATATAGAAAACCTACCGTCATCTACGAAACCGGGCTTACACGCAGACGCTACAACACGTGAAACAAGCTCTAAAACGCATTTTTTTTCACATAACGCGTCATTACTTTTGAACCATAGAATCAGTTGAATTCTGGTGCCCGGACTTGAAAAGTAAATTTGGGGGGGATTACTGCTTTCTAAGTCTGGTTTAAACCCAGTCTAAAGCTGCCCTTTAAACCGTAGTTTTAGAAAATCACATTCTGAACTCCGGTTTAACTTAAACTTCAGTCTAGCATGGTTGAACTTTGTTTAGAAATTTAGGCTGACTTGCAGTGTAAGTAGGTTTTAATTAAACTCTGATTTAACTTGGACTGGAGTTTAAGTTAAACCCGTGTTCAGAATACGGGCCTATGTCTTTGACAAAATAAGCCCCAAAGCGATTGTCACCAGAACAAGGGTCGGAGCACAATCAAGATAGCTTATAAAAGCAAACACAATAAGAAATATTTTGGTCTCTCAAGATACTGAAATCTACGTGAGATATTTTGGCATTTTTCCACTAAATGTGTTTGAGATTCCCTCTCTTTTTTTCTCTAACAGACAAGAAATTATTTATTTTCCTTCAAACTTCCAGTTTACTTTTACTGGCACTTTAAGATTATATATGCTCTGTTCAAATATTTTCCTTTTTTTGCTCAAAAGACCTACTTTTAAATGGAATGTATTTGGTGTTACAGTATATCTGTATGAGAATAGAAATCTTGTCAATTATTTTGACAGTACATTACACAAATTGTAAGGTACAGTGCATTCTTCAGAAAAGTGATATCACTTGTAGCTAAATAGAATTCACTTTTCATTTGATTTTTTTTTTGCAGGAGAGATTAAAACAACTTGAAGAGAAAGCTCTCCAGGAGGAGATCATTAGGAGAGAAGAACTGGAGAAAAAGCTGAAGGACGAAACCAATAAGAGGGAAGAGCTTGTCATGGAGCAAGTCAAGCTGAGGGAGAAGGCACGCAATGTACAGGTGAGCTATTCTAGTAAACTCCCCCCCCCCCCCCCCCCATAACTTGTATCACAGACTTAGTGTAATGCTAAAATAAATACTAAAATAGATACTGGAATTGGATATATGAAGGAAATTGGTTAGTTACCGACTGATAACATTTTAATGACTCCTGTAATGTAATATAAGCCAAGGTCCTTGCAAGTTCATCGTGTAAATGTTTATTGATTATGTCCTTATTAGCTAGACAGGTGAGAGTAAGCGGACACTGTTCCAAACATCAGAAGTCAGTCAAGGGTCATGGCAAAAATCGCAGGGGGAGAGCGATTATGTCCTTTGGGGATGAAAGTTTTCAATCCAGATTCGGCTAAGCTGCACAGATTGTTGAAATATGACCTCATGATTATGTATCCATTTGTAATGATGATATTCAGTAATTTCAGTTCTCATTAGAGCTCATATCTAGTCTCTTTGCACCTTCAAAGAGCTTTGGATTATTACCTAGGCTGTAGCCTAGCTTTCATGATAAGGTGTTCTTGAAGCATTCAAGGGATTTTTTATTTCCTGCTGGTAACTACTTCACCTGGGTCGAGTGTGGCAAATTTAGCTGAAGGTTTTGCTGAGGATGTGTACGATGGTGGAAGGGATTTGAACCATGTACCTTGCGATCCACATTCCAGTGAATTAGCCACTTGACCACAAAACCTCTTCTGTTTATTGATGTTTGTGGGCGTTTTGATTGAAGATTTTAAAGCTTTATTCCTGTCTCTTTTCTTTTCTCAGTCTCGTCCACTCACAAGATACCTGCCGATCACGTCAGAAGACTTTGATCTCAGAGCACACATAGAGACGGCCGGTCACAGCGTGGATACCTGCCCTTTCATCGCCATCACGAAAAACACCTGCCGCGGCTACATGACCAAGATGGGCGGGCGCATCAAGACGTGGCGTAAACGCTGGTTCGTCTTCAGCCGCACCAAGCGATCTTTCCTCTATTATTCCTCGGATAAAGATGAGACGAAGCCGAAAGGAGGGATGTACTTCCAAGCAGTCCAGGATGTTTACTTTGATCATCTTAGACCGTACAAGAGTCCAAATCCTACCTTGACGTTTTGCATCAAAACCAAAGAAAGGACTTACTTCCTTGTTGCGCCATCACCGGAAAGCATGAGAATATGGATGGATGTGATAGTGACTGGTGCAGAAGGCTATATGCAGTTTAAATCATGAAGATGATATTTATCCTTGAAACAACTGGATGGAAAGCCTAGTGAACAATCTAATAGCCAATATGTTTCCTGTTGGTTGGAAAGACTGGATCAGAAGGCTACAACTATTGTGGAAGAAAAATGTCTTGAATGGAACAACTGGAAAGAAAGCCTAGACATTCTTTAGTCATGCTGATGAATAAATGAATTGTACTTGATTTTCAAGTTGGATCAAACTCATGCATTTGTATTATACCACAGAGAAATTTGCTATTTATGACATTTTTCCCAGTTTTGAAGAAGTTCATATGAATATTGTCAAACCAGTTTGACATTTTACCATGACACAATCATTTGTTCATTCTGAAGAAGCTTATTTGGCTAGTTTTGTCATTGAAATAGAAATAATGAAAGTCAGTAGGCAGATGAGCAATGTTCCTTGGCATGTCCTTTAATCTATTTGCCACTCTCCACCCAGGTGAAGTAAATGCTTACCCAGTATGAAGAAATTCATTGAGAGACTTATCGTGGTACATACCCTTGCTACGGCAGGGGTAATAATAATATGCAGTGTTCGTATCCTGAAGAAAAAGCGCTTTAAAAATCCTACTAATATTATTATTATGATTACCGTTAATGTTATTAGTCCTTCTATTAATGTGCCAGCCAGATTTTCCGCCGAATAGCTTGGTGTCAGCGATGCCATACAACTCAGTTTTGACTTTGGGTGAGGGGAGTAAATGCTAACATTCATTAGCTCAGCACAAGTGTGGATCATTTTCAAAATAATTATGTTCTACACGTTTGTATGGTGCAATGCGCTGTGTGTATGCAGTCCACCATAGTTTATCTACAAATAATTTCCACGTTCATCCTTGGTTTTTCACATATTTTATTCCTGTTTGATTAGAAGTCAAGGTATCGTCGAATTTGAAACAAGGTTGCACACTTTCCTGATGTGAAGGTATTACTGCCATAAGTGATAGTAGCATGCAGCAATAACTATCTCTTACATAAAATATCTTTGGTACTGTAGAACTTCTACATGTAACAGATCTGTCGATCAATTTGTTAGTACTGCATTTTAGGAAGGGAAGGGTTTACATGATATTTTCATTCATATAAATTTCATATTTCGTGCTTTTTGCCATAAAAAGGACCCTTGCTTATCATCTCTTTTATTACATGCTTTACCTACTTTCACATTAGCAAATTTTATCTCCAAACTGTTTAGCTTTCATTTTGCATATTCTCAAATAAATCTTTGGTTAAAAAGTGTCAAGAAAAAATCAAAATGAATACCAGTATGCATATTGCCTTGAGTATTTAAGATATTGGTATTTATATTCATGGCTTTAAAGTATACCCAATAAGATATTTTGCTTCGCTATATAATCCTAATAAAAATAGCTATTTCAACGTTATGACTTCTGCTATATGCTGTATTATACCCAACGTAATCATATATTTATTACTTCAGTATATATTTCGAATTATGATTTCATGATTTGCTTGATGGTGCTCTTATATATACAATATAATTTGGACATGTCTACATTTATATGAAGTGGGGTGATTTTATAAAAACATTTTTTTTAATCATTGATCAGAACGATTACAAATTGTTTGTATATGACCATTTTATTCTGCTTTTAGTGACTGAACATATGTACTACCATTCTCTTGAACTATTAGCATCACTTAATTTAAATGTTTGAATATGACTGAAGTATTTGCTTGTGTAAATAATTGATTGTACATGTATATGATTATTTTGTATACAATTCTAGTTCGTCCCAATTTTGGGGTCCATGTTTCCAAGTTAGCCATACATGTGTATATTTTAGTTAGAATCTAATGGCCGGTCTCGGGGAGACCTGCGTGATATTTAATGATGGGATTTTTAGAGTATGCAAGGGCTGAGAACCTGCAATCCCCTTCCTTTCCAGTTTTCATTTTATTTATTATGTAGGTTTCAATAACATGGAAACTGACAATAGGGTCACTCACATTGTTAATGTACGTTTAGATGCACTACTAAACATTGAAAACAGCCCATTTTAAATGTTTATATTCTCCTTTCTATATTGTTCTACCTCTTATCATATTTCACTTTACTTTGAACGATTCTACCTACCCTAAAGTGAATTCATGTTCAGTTCATGGAAAAATATATATATATGTTAGGCTGTAACTTGTAAAACAAATCGCAGAATTGTTCCAAAAAAATTATTGATATTATTCTCTTTCAGTAAGAAAAATTAACAGTTTCAATACCCTGTGGTCTCTGAATAATTTGATTTTGAAAGAGCATTTTATGTTCCCATGAAAAGTGTCTTTGCTCCGAAAGGATAATGTGATGTCATATTCATGTGTCATAAATCCTTTAACAAATACATGTTGCTTATATTGACATAATTATATCTTATTATTTTCATTATTTACTTCATAATGCATATTATAGTATCTTTAATCTCAATTGTGTTCTTATACAAATTGGATACCGCCTTTTTTCTTATGGTACTTGTTCACATTTTGATGGCAGGATTTTTCTAACCATTATGAACACACCCCTGCTTTATGGAATGGCAGTGATAATACAGTCAAACCTGTATATAAAGACCGCTCAAGGGAGACAAGAAAAACGTTAATTTTCACATAGTCGAGGTCCTTCTGGCTCTAAACATACAATTTCTTCTGTTCTTCATCACAGATGAAAAAAAAAGGTTTATTTAGTTCCCAAATGGGGGAGGGGGTGTGATGTTGCTAATGGATATATTAGTTGCAATATACATGTACTTGTTCACTTTCAACCAAAATGATGTAATATTATACAACAGTGCATTTTAAGTCACTTAAATGACTCCTTTTTTTTGCAAAACTCTAAAGTATTTTTCATTTTTGGTCAAGTCAAGAGTGTGTTTTGATATGAAAGTAAGGGTGCTAATGAGAAAAAAAACAACTATTTACTATTCGAGTACGGAAGAAAAACAATCCATCTTATACATTTTTGGATTGTTTGCCAAATATGATTTTGTTTTCTATAAAGTTCTGGAAAGGGGGTGGAGTAGGAAATTTTATACCCAAACAATTTTTCCACTTTTATTTTAAAAATCTTTTTAAGCAAAAAGTGTCATTGCAGTGATACCAATCTAATCACTTTTTTTTTTAAGACTTCTTATAGTGAATTTATGATAGAATGAATTTTTTTAAAGAATCCCCACAATGAAATTTAGAGTGGTAAAAATGTAAATAAATGAGATGCTTCAAGGTGCTCAGGAAAGTGGATATGTCCCTTTAAAATGTCCCAACTAAAATGCCACCGTGATTTTTAACCCCTTAGCTGCATGCTTACTGTGATGCTAATTACCAAGTCTTTTAGAAATGTAAAACAGACCTGATGAAGTATATTCTTGAATGTACTATTGAGTTATATATGAATTTTTATCTTCCTTACTTTTACAAACTTCTGAAGAGTTTTGATGATTTTGATGAGATTTTCTTCATCATTATTATCTTCACATTATCAAGTTTCTACTCACATTTGTTGGGTTCAACTGCCTTTCATGATTAAAGTACAGATTCATACAATATCAAATTGTTGCATTTTTGTTGTTTGTGAAAGATTTTTTGATTGGTTTTGGTTTTACCCCTATGTTACACACTCTTAAGTTACATTATTGGCAATAACATTGTCGTCAGCTGGCAGGATGTAAGGGTGTTGTGCTGTTTCTGCTTAACATGGACATACCCTGATGCGTTAAGCAGAAAGTCGTTGGCATTAAAACACCTGTCAATTAAAAAATTAAGTGCTTATTTGATACAAAACTTCCAAAGTTAGTGGTTACCACCCATTTTCATTTTTCTATTAGTTGATAAAGAGAGAAATCCCTTGAAGGCAATTCCATGGTTACTCTGATTACATTTGGAGAGGTTTTGAGTTAACCTTAAGCTCCTGTTCTCTTACTACATGTGCTAGGTAAATGAGTTTTAGTTACAACAATGCACACATATTAGAGTACATGTACATGAATACAGTATTAAAACTTCAGAAGAAGAAACATACTTTCTGCCAACCCTGCAAATGTTGGGTTCAGTCACGTGACATTATTAAAAAAACAAAATGCAACGTGAGTAACCGAAGATTTGCAGGGTTGGCAAAAAGTATGTTTCTTCTTCTGAAGTTTTGATACTGTATTTAGGTACTCTAATATGTGTGCATTGTTGTAACTAAAACTCATTTACCTAACACCTGTAGTAAAAGAACAGAAGCTTAAGATGGAACTCAAAACCTCTCCCAAAGTAACATGAGTAACCATTGAATTGCCCTTGTCATGTTTAATAAAGTTGTATATATACAACAATCAAAGCACTAGAAGCGAGTTACCAGAAATGTGCTATATGGCATGCATGCTTGCTATCGCCCTTCTTGCAGCGACAAAACAGCATGCACTTTACGACAGACTGTGCTTGCAAAAGCTACCATGTTTCTTAATACTTCAGTCAAATTATACAATTACCATTCATATGGGCACACGAGTATTGAAAGCCAACACATTTTAATAGATTTTTGCCAAAAAGAATATGAAAGTACATTCAAACCTGTCTAAAGTGGCCACCTGTATATATATATAGGCCTCATGTCTACAGTGATCACCTTTATTGTACTATATTGTTTCTCTAAAGGAGACAAAACGCTTGATGAAACGCTCCGTTGGGTGGCCTTTATAGACAGGTTTGTGTATATGTGGATTTAAAGGTGGTATTATAATGATGAAATTATGGGTATGGTATATATGTAGCATGAGTGAATGATGTACAAGGAGAACAAGATAGTGAAAGATAGTAAGAAAGACAAATATTCTTTGGGAGAGAGCATATCAGACAGGAATGATGAAGGGAAAGTTTGTGAATGGTATGCTATGAGAGAGAAAAGGAGAGCAAGAGGGGGAGGAGAGAGAAGCTTGTTACGGAGAGAGAAGAGCGACAAAGAGATGCTTGATTTGCACAAGCAAAGACATTAAAACCTCTGTTTTAAACATAAAGATGAACAAAAAAATTTGTAACTTTTAAACAAAACATATTCAAGCTGCACAACTTATAGTATCTCAATTAGGTTGCCAGTAGCACCTTAAAGATCACATTACAAGAAAATTCCATCAAAGTAAATATTGGCTTAATACTTTTTATTGCATATATGGCATAAATTAAACAAGGTTATCCAAATTCAACGCTTGGAAACATTTGTAGTAATGATTATTATCAATTATAAAACGGTAAATACAGCCCCCGATATAGCAGCTGAAGAGCTCCTCGAACGCTGCTGAGATGTGTGACGACACACCAGGGGCCAGTCCTGTCTAAGCAGACGATGTCCCATAACATCTTGCACATTTTTCAGTGCCTGTTTTGTCATCTCCTCTTCACTTATTTCTCTTCCTTCACTAGCGTCAGTCTTAATGTTAGACTGTTGCCTCACTCTTAACTTCGTGTATGGTATTATTTTGATGAAAAATGCAGCGTTAAAAAAATAAAGGAATCGGTCACTTGTAAACAAAATAAGACGCCATTGTATTTTCAGCTGCTTGCACCGGGGCATGTTCGGCGTTTCAAGAGGGAACGAATACCATCCATGCTATTATTCGGAGGGCTTTTCAATTTGAAAATGGGGTTTATTTCATTGATCATTGACCCTTCTCCTGTGTATTTACAATCAAACGGTTTTAGTTATCAGAATCAGTTTCACTTTCCCTTTTAGAATGGTGTGAAATAAGGTCATGTTAAATATACCAAACTCTTTATAATTTGATAAATAATTGCATTGCAATTACGTTCATTCATTATAGGACGTCGTCTGCTTAAGCAGGATCGATCCCTAGTGTGACGACATCAAAACATCGCTATATTTCTGGCGAATCCTCGGATATTCCAGATGCTTAGAAGAGCTTTTATTTATGTTGTTTTATAATCATCAGATACGCAGTTGACATAAAACTTATACGATTGCCATCTGTAAGCTTCCCAGTTTCTAGTGATACATTAATTGCCATATTTGTGATTTTCTTGTAATGTGATCTTTAAAGTAAAAGACAGGACCTTTTTTCTCATTCCATCTAAAATGAAGCTCAATGTAGATGGTGAAGTTCATTGAAATAGAGACATTTATAGATTATTTTTAAAGCAATACATTTTGTCACCATCTGCAATTAACAGAGGGTCAAAATTGACTATATGTTCTCTCTTTTTTTTCTTCCTGTTCTTTTTTTTTTTTTTTCATCTTTGATTACTTCTAATTATTTTCCCTTTTTTCTCATTATTTTGTTCTCCTTTCTCTACTGCATTTTCTGATTCTTATTTTCGTGTTTTCTTCTTCTTCTTCTTCTTCTTCTTCTTCTCCTCCTTCTCCTTCTCCTTCTCCTCCTCCTCCCTCTTGTTTGCGATCGTCAAGGTTCTCCTGTCTCTATCGGGAGGTGGCGCTAGACCACTTCAAACAGAGCTATGACTTCAAAGCACTGCCTTCAGAATTCGATTGAAGAATGCAGCGCACTGCACCACACCCACCTTGTCAAAGCAAAGAACACACGTTTCAATCTGGCTTTGAGCTCACTCAGATTAGCACAGAGTGAGATTTGCCTTATGAATATAATTCACATATTGCCTTTCTTTTGCTTTGATACAAAACAATAAACTCATTTACTACTTTGTCAAAATTGAAATGTTTCTTCCCAAAGTGGCCGCAACCACAAAATAGACAAGAAAAAAAAATGTTTTATTGAGCTGTTTCTATAGTTATGATGAATCAAGCTTGAATACATAAGTTGTTGTAATGTTGGGAAAGCCTCTGTCAAGGACTAGGTTTTAGGTCGTTGAGAGCAATTCTTCTGAAAGTTTGAGTAAAATCTGGTCAATCGACTTTTTACTGAATCATGTTTTGTTTATAATAAAAAGATCGACTATTTAACTTATCTTAATTTGGAGTGGAAATGCCTCGCCAACTCATACCCGATAATGATAATACTAGCATTAAAAAGTAAATAATAATAACACAAACACAAAGACAAACAAACAGCAGCAAACACAGATCATTTGACACTTGTGATAATTGATAACTCAAAAAGTTTTAAAAGGTAATAGATTGGAGTTGTATGAGAGTAGAACACAACCAATAATCACATAAATTAATAAATAGATAAATTAACAAGTAAAAGAAAGAATGAACGAATGAATGAATTCATTAATTCATTAATTCATTAATTAATGAGAGAGGATATAAGTAAACAAAATTATAATGAATGAATAAATAAATAAACAAATAAATGAATGAAGTAAATAAATAGAGAGATAAATGAATCAATCAATGAATCAATCAATAAATAAACCAGTAAGTAGAGATACATAACATCTCGAGTTTGTATATCATAGGATCTTTCAGTCAATACAATATCCTTTTCTCTTATCAGTTCAAAGATAAAGTTATAGTTATATAGATATGTACCAAAATAAAGAAAGGGATATTCCGAGGAAACAATTTCGCCCAGCAGACGGTAGGCCTATATAATTTCCACCTATCAAAACTTATTTGAGCTACAGCCTATCTAATTGATGCAACTAAAAGAAATTTTCACCCCGAATATGACCTTGAATTACATTTTGAAGAAATCGACATCAGTCGTCACCATAGAGATACTTTTACTATATTATACATGTAGTATGTATCTCTATGGTCGTCACCAATCTTTGAAAAAATAGACCTGTTTTGTAATATGTAAATTATCTTTATTATATAAGGTGATAATAGTAGAATATTATAGGCCAGAAAGGGGAGGGGGCAAGAATTTGTTTATGAAAGAGGAAGATCAAGAAAAAGAAGAAAGAGGGATAGGGGAAGCGAGGTACTCACAAGGTACTCCTTTTTCACTTAAAACAAATATAGCATATTTCTCATTTGTCTAATTTGGAAAGATTAATAATGTATCTGTAACACGTATCTAGAACTACTTTCGAAAAATAAACTCAAAGGCACTTTCCAAGGCCTATTGTACTGCCCATAGAAATCAGGTTCGGATTATGTAATACACCATTGTGATGTTCGCACATTTTTAAGGTGATAGACAGGGCTATTGAAATTGTCTTGAGTCTATTTTTCGAAAGTAGTTTTTATCGTGTTCTGTGTATAAAAATGTTGGACCTCGACGCACGTATATTTTATATTTCAATATTTTAAATCTTATAATCAGTTTATATTTTAAATCTTAATGTTGTTGGTGAAAATGGCTTGATAGAGAAACAGTAATTGATGGGAGAAATGGGCGGAAGATGGGCAGAAATAATGCGAGACTGACTGAGAGACAGAGAAATGGCAGATAATTCAAAACATAATTACATGTATACGGGTAGCTGGCTACGTTCAGAGGGCATATGATAGAATCTATTTGATATTAAAGTGCATTAGCGCCATCTCTTGTTCACTTGAGGCGAAATGATTAACATGCTGTATACAGGAGATTGATGGCTGTATATTGTTTTAATATATAAATTAGTTGCTACCTCACTTTTTTTATTGAATCGTTTCAACTTAATATCCTCCTGTAGACTTCAGTTTCTGTACTTTTACACTTAAAATCATTCCATCTCTGGCATGTGTTCCTTCCCCCCCCCCTTCACATTTCTCTCCGCAGCTGACATCACATTCACAAGCAAAGCCTGTTCTGCTCTCTACAGATAAATTCCCAAATAATATTTAATTTCTCTCCTGCATCATTCATCTTTTTATTCTTGGTCTAGCCACATATCTTCTCTTAAGTCTTCTAAACTGTGAACCCTTTCTGCTTTGCATTCTTCCTTCATCCTCCTTTCAAAATCTTCTTTAGGGCCTTTTCCATCCCCATGCTTTATTTACTATCAATCTCTTCCTCTCTCTGCTTCAATCTCCCTTTCTTTATCTTTCTCTCTTACTACCTCTTTATTCATCCCTTTCTTTCTCTTATAGCCTCTTTATTCATCCCTTCCTCTCTTTCTCCCTCTCTCTGCTTCAATCTTCCTTTATCTTTCTCACTTACCTCTTCATTCATCTCTTCCTCTTTCTCTCCCTCTACCTCTGCTTCCCTCTCCCCTTTATCTTTCTCAGTACTACATCTCTCCTCTTTCTCCTTCTCTCCCTCTCTCTCTCTCTGCTTCCCTCTCCTTTTCTTTATCTTTCTCTCTTACAGCCTCTTTATCCATCTCTCCCTCTGCTTCAATCTCCTTCACATATCCTCTTTTTTGTCTTTCTTTTCTCATCTTCTTTTCTCTTTACTTAAACACACAGGTTAAATGGAACAAAGAAAGAAGCCAATATTGAATCATCAGTTTGTAAACAACAAAATGTATCACATCCATCTTACAATAATATTTACATGATGTAGATAGGTTGACAATTCTGTCCCCGGAAATCAAATTATGGTCTACAAAAACCCTTCAAGATAACACAAAATATTTTGAACAAAGGATTTAAAACTTGAGGGTTTATCGGAGGGGAAGAATTACATGGCACTCATAGCCAGGCTATTCCTATTGGTATTTAAGACATAGTAAAACAGAAAAAAAACTTGGTAAAATGAAACTAGTCACTTGTTCATTTACTTAGTGCATGTAAATAAGCAAATGCTACAACACACGACAGAGACTATAAATGTGTTTCCTTGAAAATTGTTGTTGGTATGATTTACATACATTTTGCATTAACTGGATACAACTAAATCATTAAAATCATATTGCAGTTACAAACGCTGTGAAATAAAACATAACAATCACAATATATGCACAGCGTCTAAGTTAAAACAGTGAGTACTAGTTAAAAATACCATGTCGATAATGGAACAGAAATAAAAAAATGCCACAAGGGGAATAAACACAGCAGCATATTTGAACATCTTTAATTTTCTCTCGCTCTCTCACACTCTCTCTCGTCAACATTCTAACGTGCGTGAAAAGAAGAGTCAGAGATGTTTCTATAGTTCGAGTATTCTAGTATTAAAAAAGCCCAGTCAGCCTTCATAAATATCTATGGGTTAATGAATACTCGTAGCCTGCCCTCTATAGACAAGCTTTTCTCTTTTTTCTGCCGAGTGCTTCTCATAAACACTCTACCATCTGTGACTGACAAAGAACATCAGATGGAATTATTGGCTTTTTCTTGTTTTTGGCTTTGTTCAAATAATGCATTTTCTGCAAGAATTCTGCCAGTTTTACATATATTAATACAAATCTCATAGAATTACAGGAAAAAATACTAGGAGAAAAATTGGTTCATTTATATACAAGAGAATAGAGTGGGAGGGATGAAAACTGGCAGAATTCTTGTTTTAAAATTCTGTAAAATATATAACAAAATTTCAATTCCCTTCTACATGCGTACAATAGTGAGATATCAATATATTCCTTGCAAAATGGCATCACTGCTGAATTGTTGCTAGTTGATGTCAACACATATGAGCTAATAGGGGGGAGCTTACACGTGTTACGAAGTAGGCTTGCCATTTCTTATCACAGTGAATGCCTAAAATGGGAAGCATACACTACTTATAAATTGCATGCTTTCCATCTCCTTATAAACACCGCTAATGAAAACTAACACCTTCGTGGAAAATCCAAATTGTATATTAGGTAAAACCACCACGAAAAGCACACCGTAATATCATATTTGAGAGCATTGGTATATTGGAGATCTGATTAAATTCAAGAGGGGATTGTTACACACAAAAACACAGAACCCTTCATTTTCTGAATTTTCTGAGGGGAGGGAAGGGTTGCTACTGTCACCACAGTCCACCTGATAGGATGTAAATCCCCCAGTTTGTTGTTAGAAGTTGTTGTGTCCCAACGTATTTGCACAACATTTTTGGTCCTAATACAAAGATTGGTCTGAACATTGTTGCAAGGATCAGTTCAGCAGATTTTCATCTGAATTGTGCTAAATGTATTTTCACAGGAAAACAATGTTTCATTCCTCTTTTTTTTTTTTGCCACGAGGGCAGTTACTAGTTTATGATAGAAAATGCACAAGCCTAAATGCAGTGCACTGTTATTAACCCCCTTAAACCCCCTAACCCCAATAGTATTTCACAAACTACACCTCTACCAAAATAATGAATAACTTCCAAAGATTGAGAAAAACAATCCAAGAAAACTTGGGACGATGGGACGATGAAGCAGAACCCGACCCTGACGCACCCTCCACATTGACCAATCTATATGCTTGAATGAATAACTAGATTATTGTATATCTTAAGCCCTTCATAACGTAAGCTGAAAGTATCACTGCAAATATAAAGTACAATGACCCCGCTCATATGTAAGGTTTCATTTCTAAGGTAAAAGCACTAAAATGTTCATTTTTTTTATCAAGTGCAATGGGTGATGTGTTACAGTATGGAAGGATCTATTATCACACAGTGGGCTAAGTCTCTCATCAATACTACACCGCTCTATAGTTTCGTTATCACAAAAACCTGAACATCTAACTATCTTTCTACCAAAATTACCCACATAACTTTTTTTAAATACAATATTTGAGTTTGAGGAAACCACGGTAACAGGTTTCCTAAAAAAGTTTCACCCCTTGATTATAAAGTGACGGGATCATTCAGCTTTCCGCATATAATATTAAATTTTCGCAAAGCCTACACATATGCTGACTACTTAATCCTGCTTATAATGAATCCTTAAAAAATGATTGAATTCTACAGTAAGTTTGAATAAAATAACTAGTATATCACATTAAAAGCATTCACAGATTTAAAATTCCATTTCTATGCAAGTATTTCTCGAAATCGTATATAATTACACGCCACCTCCGTCGGGACATTCACATATTGCAATTGTTTTTCGCAAGAAGCTTGTCCAAATTAAAATGAGAAGTGATGCTAGCAGGTTCGTCCTGAACAGATTAAAACAATACCAATAAACATCAAAACAAAACGCAAGATACATCGAGGCGACTGCTAAATAAGTTATCGCATTTCACCTTCCGATGAGATGATCAAATAGAACAGATACAATCATCCCGCTATTACTCTGCGCAATCTACCGATGATTAACATATTGGACAAAGTATTCTGGTATAAAAAAAAAACACACAACAAAAGGGGGAAAAGAGAAATTGATTACTCATGAAATGGCTAGCTAGTTCAGTTTTCATTCTATAATGCATACCTCTTAATCAATTCAGTGCATGTGACGTTATCATGTAGTCATCTCGTATTTTGCAAGAAACAAAATCATTAATTTATTTTAAGTCTATACACAAGGTCCCATTTCCTACTGAGGCAGGCATGGGACATTTATAAAACTGTACATCATATATATCACATTTAACATCTCTGAGGCTAATAGACAGCCATATGCTTTCAAATTCTTTGTTTACATGGTTTAATTGACGTTAGGGTATGTCGATGGCTCCCTCTCTCTCTCTCTGTTTCACACACCACTAGCTCTCATAATTAAATGAAATATAACAGTTACAATTTCTTGCCAGAGTAACAAGTGCCATGAAAATACTTTAAAAACAAAATTGCAATTCTTCGGAATTTGTATACAAGGTGAGACCAAATTTAAAAAAAACAAAGCTTGGTTGAGTTGACATCCTTTCACATATTACATCGTCTACCGCATCATTCACACAGAGCACCGCTGCAAATTTAGAATCACAACACACTGTACCTGAGCATATGCATATTGAAGGGGCATGTTATAAAAACATTCAGTGGTGCTGAATGAGCATGATGCGGCAGAGAGTGCAACGTGTGAACGGACCCTTGCGCACGATACTCTTACAAGACAAATCTCAACGAAAATGTGGCAGTAATAACAGTCTCCATCTCAGCTTTTTTAAGTTATGCACTCCTGAGCAATTACCTTCAGATAAACTCTACTACTACCTACTTCCTTTGTGTGTGTCTTTCGCACATTGAAGTCGAATTCAAGTGGGTTACTACTGGCATCGACAGAATAAAGCTACGCTAGGAAAGATTAGACACAATCAGGAAAAAAGTGGGCACTTGGTGTGACTAATGCTGTGAAGAATGAGAGAAACTGTACAAGCCAAAGACATACCACTAGTTATCTGTACACAGTATTCTGGCCACACAAAAAAGGAGTCATGACTAAGGTAGGGGGGGACACTGGACTAATACAAGTACTAACAGGTTCTAATCATCACAAAGTGCTCCCTCTACTGACTCTGTCCGCCTCCTGGAAAAGGTGGTGGCGCTTGGGGAGAGATTGACGCGTGGAAATCCCGCCATGTTTGTTTTGAATTCCGAGGTATTTGATTTAGACAAGAGAAAAGAAAATACACATTTTTTTAAAAGCTAACACTACCCCTCTGAGTATCGTCACTGGGCTAGGAGGACACATCTATAGACTGTTGCAGAGCAAGAAGGGCACCGGGTAATAGACTTTGTACAGGGTTAGTGCCTTTCTGGCTCTGACTAGGGCGATTCCTTATAAATACCTAGCCCAGGTCAATATCATTTTGGATCACATCAGAGGGGAGAATAACAAACATGCTGGGATTTCTAGGAGCAGCGCAGTCTGGACGCAAGTCATTTTTTCTGCAGCAGATTTCTACCGTTGTCGTCATCGCAGAGAATTTGCACGGAGGTGAACCTCACAAATCAGCGTCTGGCAGTTTTCCTATTTTAGTAGAGACAAATTCACCATCACAGAGGTGATCTTCATTAAATATATATTTTCTTATATCCTGACAACTAACCTATCATCATTGGTTAAACCCTTAGACGACAAAGCAAAACCCCACAGAAACTACAATCCCAGCATTTCTCCAAAGAAATTGGGAAATGCTGGTGTTACATTCTGCAAGTTTAGGCTACCAGCCATACAGCATTTATTCTAGCTCTCAGTGTTTGGACCATGAATTGGTCCTTGTTGGCTAGTGAGTTGGACTAGGAACGGGATGGTTGTCTGAACAGTAGACATTATCAACCCGGCTGACGAAACTGTCAGGTGACCTCTCTTCATAGTCATGTGACTTCTCCGCATAGTTATGTGACTGATCTCCGAAGCTTTCCAATGAGCTGGTCTACTTATTCTAACTGAAAGGTGTTGCGTTTGAAGATCAGTCACTGGCTCTCCCATTTAGTTCTGGATACGGACGTATGCTTTGTGCCTTCTCTGGATGTTAACCAGCCAGCGTACAAATGCTCAGAGGAAACCATTCTTGATCTTGTTCATGACATGGCCTTACTGTCTTCCAACCAGCGAATGCTTCATCCTGAGGTTTTCACGCTTAATTGAAGATCTTCTACGACGTAATAATCGTACCGCTACATTAGGTGATGAATAAATACTCATTTTCTGCATGCTGTTTACTAATACTCCTCGCTCGTCTCCTCCAATAATAATTAGTGTGTGTGTCATAGTCCTTTGTGCCCTTTGACAACGTAGCTATGGCTTGCCGTTGGGTCACTTGCTCCCTGTGCCTCCGCTCGCTGACGATGCAGCAGCGCTGGTGGACGGCTCGGTTGCGTCGTGTGGGGCCGTGGAGCTGGATGAATTCTGACTGACGTGAGGCGGGATCAGGGCCGAACGTAACGACTGCTTAATCGCGAGCTCTGTAGAGGATTAGAAAAGGATGGGAAACTTAAAGAATCAAAATTGTGACAGACAATATTTTCCGTCTCTGTTACATGCCAGCAGTCTGAAGTATTTTGCAACCTAACATAGGGCCTACTTGTGAAGCAAAAATTGTGATTTGCAACTCTGATATAAAGAGCTAGAATGAATTGGATTGCTTTTATAAATGTTTTTGGCAATAAAAAAAATACAACTGTACTCATAAAGTTTTCAATGGATATCTCATCCTAAATTAGACATCTTGAAAAGTTACTTTGGGGATTGCCTTGGTTAACCATTTAATTACCTAGAAACTTTTGTGAACATTGATTTCGTTATTTCAAAGCAAATCTACTGAAACTTCACTCAAAATGAATCCCACTTGCGGATACACTCTAAAACCATCCTGCCTTTGTAACTGTATCGATGTCAACACGAGAAGGCGCTATAGAAAATTATAACAAGGGACACAATTCCTCTAAAACCATCCTGCCTTTGTAACTGTATCGATGTCAACACGAGAGGGCGCTAGAGAAAATTATAACAAGGGACACAATTCCTCTAAAACCATCCTGCCTTTGTAACTGTATCGATGTCAACACGAGAGGGCGCTAGAGAAAATTATAACAAGGGACACAATTCCTCTAAAACCATCCTGCCTTTGTAACTGTATCGATGTCAACACGAGAGGGCGCTAGAGAAAATTATAACAAGGGACACAATTCCTCTCACGCAAACAAAAAGTAATTTATGATACTTATAAGATAATCATCCCAAGACTTGTGTTTGTTTGTATATCTTACCTTGGTCCCCGTTTCATAAAACTTGTTATCAATAACAACTGCCACATTTCTACGACAGAGTTGCTCTCAGCCAATCAGATGCAAGGATTTCAGTAGCTTATAACAGTTATTGCAACTTGTTATTGATAATAAGTTTCATGAAAAAGGGTCAGTAGTCTGCAGTGGACAGAGCATTTTATTTCTTTCCTGACGGCTCACATTTTTACATCTTATAACACGCTAGTCAGTGAGAATGCATCCGACCATTGTTCGGTCATGAATCCCACTTGCCATTCATTTTGTGCTTTCGTTCAATAACTTTTGATTCAGAGCTCTAAAAAATACACCAGATCATGCAGGAGTAGAAAGAGCAAAAATTTCTGTTCACACTACGTCCATTTTTGTTGCATGACCATATTGTGTCTTATACCAGGAATTTCAAAAACAATAAGCTTTAATATCCTTGAATTGGCAACACATTGAGAGATTCAAAATCATTGATTTTTTCCTCCAAATTGGCAATTTTAAAAACTTTTTGACCAAATTCTTAACCATGTATATTTTTTTCAAAGACATTTCACCTAATTAGAAGCATGTAGCATGAAAAGAAAAATGTATTTGTTGCCAATTTGAAGAACAAAATGTGATCAATTTAGCCTTGAAATATTTCCCGTTCTGAAAAGGTTAATACGGTGGTTTACCGTGGTATATGTGGATGAGCCTCAAGAGACAATACGGACAGAAAGAGCTTAGCATTTACCACTCGAGGTGAAGTTGAAGAGCGGAGGTAGCTCCCTGCCGTTGGGTAGCTTGGTGCCGGGTTCCCGGAGTTCGTTGAAGAACTGATGGGCGCACGCATCGAGGGGTTTGATCCGGGACTTGGGGGTATACTCCAGGAGTCTGCTGCACAGCTGGATAGCTTCAGGAGGAGTTCGCGCTCGGAATACCTGCACAGGGGAAAGAAGTGTGGAGAGTGGTGATAACAGTTGAACTCGTGCCTAACTACATTATCTTCACGTAAGAACGGACCCAATAAACAAAAATAGGCTGAATTCACTTCCATAATCTTGCCTCAATTACAGTCTATTAATAAAAAAAATCGAACATTGGCAAACTTTGGCTCAGAATACAACCTTGAAAAATGCAATGCAAATTGTGGTGTTTGGCACATTTACTAATGAATAACAATCCCAAACTGTACCTCATGTATTAGCAGAAAGGAGAAATTTTGTTGCTCTACACCTTTTTTTTAAAGCAAAAACATAAAATTCTTTGAATTTGTAACATGCAAATAAAGTACAGTATCAACAGTGAAGACTAAAGACTGGGTATGTAAGATCATAGTATCAATATCATTATTATTACAGACACATGACTTTTCCTTGGACCCAAATGACACAGAACAAACATTGTTGCTTATTTGAAGGAAAGTCTGCCTCTATAAGATGCGGAACCAACTTACCTTATTCCAGGGATGGGGCTTGATCTGAGGGAACTTGAACTCTGTGTAGTTGGGGTTCATTTCCTTGATCTGGTCCCGGCTTGGAGTTCCTAGAACTTTGATGATCTCTACCAGCTGGTCTACCCCACTGTCCCCAGGAAAGATGGGCTGGCCTAATAACAGCTCAGCCAGCACACATCCTGCTGACCATACATCTACAGCATACACACACACAAATGAAATGGTGTCAATGTACTTTCCCCCTAGTCCTTTCCATTTGTTTTAGTGTTATTGTAGTCCCATCTATTGGTATTCATGTTATATAATTCCTTCAACCTTTTATGATGCTAGTTTAGACTTAGTACCATATTTTGGTATTACTGCTAGGTTCAGGAAGAAAAAATAAACTGACGAGTTTGACGACGCAAAATAGAATTAAGTTAGATATTGATAACTTGAAAGGTAAAGCCATAACATACTTCAAATCACAAGCTTAAAAATAGTTGATGCGATACATCTTTTTGTCCGGATTTCATGAAGATATATTCTGAATCTTTTATGAATGTAAACAATATACTCTGAATGAGCACCAGCTCTGACCCTGTATGATATAGAAGGCTTCAGCATAGGCTGTATTTTACATGTGACAGCGGACAGCTAATTGGGGGGGGATCATGTACAGGGGATATATTTGATATGTCCTCTTAACCTAGATAATCCTATAACCCTACAACATTAAAGGACAATTAACCCCACGTGATATTCTAGATGCACCTATTGTCTGCTACGTCTTTCCATGGAGGCTGCCATTTTGTGCATGACACGGATCATTAGGTACCATATGCATTGATAATAGCCTACCTTTACAACAGATACGTCGCTTTGTTCTGATTGTATTACGATTGTTATTGGCCATGGGCCTAGATAATTGACGACCCATGAGTTCTAATAGCCATCCTGTAAAGCAGATTCCTCGCTTTGTTTTGGTATTGTTACGATTGTCTCCGTCCTTGACGTCAATTCTCCGTCCTTGACGTATATTTTTTATGAAGTATATTTTTTATGAACAAATTAAGACCTTTTAAAAAATATATAAAACTAAACTTACATTTCAGAATATGTGACTTTATCTAATATATATTTGTCCTCTAAAAATCAATTACAAGTTAACGATGAAGGAAATTTTACTTGGGATGAAAAATATGTTCGTGTACACATAAAGTAATGGCAGCCCCCTTATTATTGCTAGCAGACGATAACTTGGCTGGAAAATAGTGATTTATATCTATATCCTGTGTTTTTACATGAAATTGCATGTATCAAATAAGAGGCATATACTACACCATTCAAAATAAGCTAATTCATACGCTGAGGTTAATTTCCCTTTAACCATTTCCTGATTGAATGACCTGAAAAGCATCGAGTGTCATACATGTACATACGCGATGAAATTACCAGTACTAATTGGTTGGAGATTTAAATGATATTTTTGGTAGGCCCAGATCTGTCACAGATAGTGTACTCACCTATATCACACGTGTAGTCTGTAGCGCCAAATATAAGCTCCGGTGCTCGGTAGTACCGTGAACAGATATATGATACGTTGGGCTCTCCTCTCACAAGCACCTTTGCACTACAGTACACAAAGAGAGACAGTAAAATATCAGAATTTTGAATTAAGATACTACTAGCATTTCAATTGCACAAGACTCTTAAATCGAGCATTATATTTTTTATGCACAAAGTTTCAAGTAATATAATATTCAATTTGATAAGTTGTGCCTCTTTCCCCATTTCTCTTCTCCCCCCCCCCCCCCCCAAAAAAAAATAAAAACCTTTTAGCATATGGACTAGATAAAAATGGACATACCAAAGAACAAATATAATTTTTGCATCATTTTGTTGTTTTTCTAACCCCTTCCGCGAAAAAAAAAAGGCCAAGAAAACCCCCACTGGAGTACACTTCAGGGCCCTGTTTCATAAAACTTGTTATCAATAACTGCTTCATTTATGTAACAAATATTCTCTCTCAGCCAATCAGATTCAAGGATTTCAGTAGCTTATAACAGTTATTGTCACTTGTTATCAATAACAAGTTTTATGAAATGGGGCACAGGACTGCTTAACCCACTGCCTATGAGAACGGGGCCCCCGTTTCATAAAACTTATCAGTAACAACTTACAATAATTGTTATAAGCTACTGAAATCCTTGAATCTGATTGGCTGAGAGCAAATTTGTCATAGAAATGGGTCAGTTGTTACTGATAAGTTTTATTAAACAGGGCCCAGGGTGGTTCTTGCAACAGACAGAGGAGGATGATAGAATTCAAAGGTCAACCGTATAAAGGGAAGGTTGAGTTCTAAGAATGGTGAACAAGAAAGAACTTGTGAGCTTTCTCATTCTTTTTATGACAGTTTGGAAGAACATAGCAGCAAAATCCCCTGAAAAGGATTGCCATTCAAATGCACATGTATTCAAAATAAGACAAGAAACGGCTGAATGTTCGGGCCGAACATTCATGACACCTGTGTGTAGTCCCATATACCATTTCTGTGTGCAGTACATGTGCATTTCAGTGAGATTGGGTCAATTTCTTATTTACTTTGATGATTCCAAAACAGTACAAAAATTCTTATGTGGACATGTCAACCTTTCCCATTCTAGTTTCTTTCACAATGTAATTGCATGACCTGGGGAGCGTTTCATCAAGTGTTTTGTCAGTTATTTTTATCGACCACTGTTATAAGCTACTGAAATCCTTGCATCTGATTGGCCGAGTGCACCTTTCTTGGTAAAAATCACTGACAAAACACTTGATGAAAGTAACTCTACTGTATCTTTAACATAAGAGCTCGAATTTGAGAGTATGAGTTGGGGTGCTTGTTGAACCTACCTTCCAAAGTCACAGAGCTTGAGTACCGCCGTCTCTGGGTTGAGGAGGAGATTCTGGGGTTTGATGTCTCTATGACAGATGCCCATTGAATGGATGTATGCTAAACTCCGGAATAATTGGTACATGTACAACTGTATAGGAGGTGAGAGAGAGAGAGAAGATATGGTTTTAAAATTGGTACATGTACAACTGCAGGAGAGTGAGGGGAATAGATAACATGGATGGATGGATGGATGGATGGATGGATGGAGGGAGGGAGGGAGGGGATGGATGGAGGGAGGGGATGGATGGAGGGGATGGAGGGAGGGAGGGATGGATGGAGGGAGGGAGGGAGGGGAGGGGGGAGGGAGGGAGGGGAGGGGGGAGGGAGGGAGGGGAGGGGGGAGGGAGGGAGGGAGGGGAGGAAGGAGGGAGGGGAAGGAGAGGGAGGGGAAGGAGAGGGAGGGGAAGGAGAAGGAGAGGAAGGAGAAGGAGAGGGAGGGGAAGGAGAAGGAGAGGGAGGGGAAGGAGAAGGAGAGGGAGGGAAAGGAGAGAGAGGAAGGAGAGGGAGGGGAAGGAGAGAGAGGAAGGAGAGAGAGGAAGGAGAGAGAGGAAGGAGAGAGAGGAAGGAGAGAGAGGAAGGAGAGAGAGGAAGGAGAGAGAGGAAGGAGAGAGAGGAAGGAGAGAGAGGAAGGAGAGAGAGGAAGGAGAGAGAGGAAGGAGAGGGAGGAAGGAGAGGGAGGAAGGAGAGAGAGGAAGGAGAGAGAGGAAGGAGAGAGAGGAAGGAGAGAGAGGAAGGAGAGAGAGGAAGGAGAGAGAGGAAGGAGAGAGAGAGGAAGGAGAGAGAGGAATGAGAGAGAAAGAGAGAGAGGAATGAGAGAGAAAGGAGAGAGAGAAAGGAGAGAGAGGAAGGAGAGAGAGGAAGGAGAGAGAGGAAGGAGAGAGAGGAAGGAGAGAGAGGAAGGAGAGAGAGGAAGGAGAGAGAGGAAGGAGAGAGAGGAAGGAGAGAGAGGAAGGAGAGAGAGGAAGGAGAGAGAGGAAGGAGAGAGAGGAAGGAGAGAGAGGAAGGAGAGAGAGGAAGGAGAGAGAGGAAGGAGAGAGAGGAAGGAGAGAGAGGAAGGAGAGAGAGGAAGGAGAGAGAGGAAGGAGAGAGAGGAAGGAGAGAGAGGAAGGAGAGAGAGGAAGGAGAGAGAGGAAGGAGAGAGGAAGGAGAGAGAGGAAGGAGAGGGAGGAAGGAGAGAGAGGAAGGAGAGAGAGGAAGGAGAGAGAGGAAGGAGAGAGAGGAAGGAGAGAGAGGAAGGAGAGAGAGGAAGGAGAGAGAGGAAGGAGAGAGAGGAAGGAGAGAGAGAGGAAGGAGAGAGAGAGGAAGGAGAGAGAGGAATGAGAGAGAAAGGAGAGAGAGGAATGAGAGAGAAAGGAGAGAGAGAAAGAAGAGAGAGGGGGAAGAGAGAGAGGGGAGAGGTAAAGAGGAGAGGGGAAGAGGTAAAGGGGGGAGAGAGAAAGAGAGATATCTTTACAAAAGGATGAATGGTCAGAGGGATGGATAGAAGGACAGAGAGAGGGAGGTACAGAGAGAGAGAGAGAGGGAGGTAGAGAGAGGGAGGTACAGAGAGAGAGAGAGAGAGAGAGGGGGGGGGGGGAGGTACAGAGAGAGATTGACCGACAGAAAAGTAGAGAGGGAGAGACACATGAAGCTCTCAGAGTCCATGTTTATGATACAGGTGGGAAATGTTTATGTAATCTCTCTATGTTATGACAATTACTACAGCTGAGATTTATAGCTGCATTGACAGAGTAATACATCACTTGAGCCAATGTGACATTGACATTGTATCATTTTGTTATACATGTACTCGCCAAAATCCATCGTACAGCTATACATGTATAATACCATTTAGCTATACAATATGAAGTCATAAATTTTTTCTAGTCTGAACATCATATAACAAAATGTGATTTTTCTGCAGTCTGAATAGGCTATCTATATATCCCACAGATACCAATACTGTTGTTCAAACATATGTTGTTCTCCTTCATTTACAATGCAAGCTCCTACACACATATCACAACGGAAGAGATCGACTACATGTTACACAATGCTCTTAATAATATTCAACAAAAGCACATACTGAAGAAATGCAAAGAGATTATTCCCAGTCAATATGACACAATATAAAGTATAATACAACAATTCAGCAGCCCTAAATGAAAGATGCGAGCATACGCAGAACTTTTCACATAAACAAACAAAATTTGAACAAGTTTTTGTACAGGACACCACTGGTACAAATATACCCTGCTTTCATAGATCAAGTTATGAGTGATCAAAATGGAGAGGGATCTTGCTCTAATGCAAGCTTGGCAAGAGCACAGCACTTAAATATTCATCTACAGTATGTTCAACCAACGGTCAGATAAGCCTTTCTTGTACAACCCCATGTTAACACCTTACTAGAAATTCTTTAATATGTCAATGAACCGATATCTAAAGAGTTTGCAAATAAACTTGCCCATTTTTGCAGCAGTCTTACTCAGGGGATAAAATAAACATGGACAATAATTGAAGGGTGAGTGTGGGAGCTTTGTCCCTCTCCCATTCCCTCTGTATACTTTTTGTTTGTTGTTGGGGTTTTTTTTGCCATTCGATTGGGGGGGGGGGGGCAATGTGCTCCACTGTGCCCCTTCTGCTACGCCACAGGGTTTGAACTGTGGTTGGATGGCACTCACCTTGACATAGAGATTAGCTATGGTTTGTTTTGCTTTGCTGTAATGCCTGGCTACTCTGTACACAGTTTCTGGTACATACTCTAGAACCAAGTTGAGAAACACTTCATCTTTCTGCAAGGTAGAGAAACAAAACAATGAGAAATTACTTGAGGTTGTAACACGCAATTGCGAACAATTACAAGAAACATTCATACTCAAAGTACATAGGGACCTATATCCCCTCAACATTGTCTTACAAAGTAGGAAGAATTTTTAAAAAATTCTCTATTAATATCTTGAGCAGCCTGGGATGAATAGTTAACCTTTTTCTTGCCAGGAATTTTAAAAACGAGAGTAAGCTTTAAAATCCTTAAATTGGCAACACATTGAGAGGTTCAAAATCATAGTTTTTAATCCAAATTGGCAATTTTTTTCAACTTTTTGACAATTTCTTATGTATATTTTTTTTTTGAAAGACATTACACCTTATTAGAACCATGTTGCAATAAAAGAAAAATATTGTTGTTGCCAATTTGAAGAAACAAATTGTGATCAATTTAGCCCTTAAATAATTCCTGTCCTGAAAGGGTTAGACAATTACATGTAAGTAGACCTCAAACGGTTGTTTCATATATAATAACCATATCAGAATACCAATGAATTCATTAACATGGTACGAAAAAGAGACATGATAATGAAGCTTTTCGACCTGCACTCATCAGGTTATCACGCAGGTATGTAAAAAATTACTCGAAATCAACTATAAATGAACCCGGACGCAACCCGGACGCTGTAATTTCAGAACAATCGCAAAGCTTGGACAAACTCCTTTTGTCTACACAGAAGGGGTTCATGCAATTGAATGTAGGTGGCTTCCAGAAAGCGTAAATGCTTTGCGATTGTTCTGAAATTACGGCGTTCGGGTTGCGTCCGGGTTCATCAAGTATAATATAGTTGAGTAATTTGTTACATACCTGCTGAGTGCAGGTGGAAAAGCTTTGTTATGTCTCTTTTTCGAGCCATATCA
The DNA here is from genome assembly GCA_025617745.1 of Heliocidaris erythrogramma. Taxonomy (NCBI): domain Eukaryota; kingdom Metazoa; phylum Echinodermata; class Echinoidea; order Camarodonta; family Echinometridae; genus Heliocidaris; species Heliocidaris erythrogramma. The sequence continues at coordinate 41,202,261 of CM046854.1, read as the reverse complement.
AAATTTTGTAGCACCAGGAAATTATTTGAATTCATTAACGTTAGACAGTACATCTACGTGTGATCGCGACAATATTGATTTTACCCATAAGACATCACTCCTTTAAATTCCACTGACTTATGATAAACACAGGTCTATATTTCTTTTTTCATCATTTGATCATTCAAAGCCAACACTATCAGCACCCTAGGCAGTTTAACTCAATGCATTTTAAAGTCAACATCATTTGTCACAAAAAAAAGGGTGTTAAATGACATTAATTTCTTCAGCTCGACTGCAAATTGACAAATTTGTGGATGTTGCTGTGGGGGATGAAATTGAAATACGTCACTGACTGAGCACAGTGTCATTAGCAAGAAGAAAATGATAGAGATGCCAACGGGGATTTGAAATCTTTCACCAATTTCTCAAGAACAATATACCTTGTGTACAAAAAAAAGTGTAGTAGAATATGCCAAAAACATAACCCGATGACTACCGAATTCCAAATTTCCCATAGGCTTAAAGGGTTACTCCGGCCTGAAATTAATATGAATTGAATAAATAGAGTAAAATTAAACAAACAAATCACTGAAAATTTCATCGAAATCGGATGAAAAATAATGAAGTTATGGAGTTTTGCATTATTTTGCGAAAACAGTGATATGCACGTCATCATGAATATGCAGTGAGTGAGCTGATGTCATATCCCCACTTTTTCTTTTGTATTTTATTATATGAAATTGCAATTATTCAAATTTTCTGCTCCAAGCCTATAACTAAAAGGACTGACTCCTTATTTAATGTGTAAGTTTGTCATTGCTGTAACTTATTGTGTTACAAGGGAGATATTTTTTATACACATGTATGAAAAAATGAAATAATGAAGATTTCATATAATATAGTTAAAGGGAAATTAACCTCAGCGTATGAATTAGCTTATTTTGAATGGTGTAGTATATGCCTCTTATTTGATACATGCAATTTCATGTAAAAACACAGGATATAGATATAAATCACTATTTTCCAGCCAAGTTATTGTCTGCTAGCAATAATAAGGGGGCTGCCATTACTTTATGTGTACACGAAAATATTTTTCATCCCAAGTAATATTTCCTTCATCGTTAACTTGTAATTGATTTTTAGAGGACAAATATATATTAGATATAGTCACATATTCTGAAATGTAAGTTTAGTTTTATATATTTTTTAAAAGGTCTTAATTTGTTCATAAAAAATATACTTTCTGTACGTGGAGACGGAGAATTGACGTCAAGGACGGAGACAATCGTAACAATACCAAAACAAAGCGAGGAATCTGCATTACAGGATGGCTATTAGAACTCATGGGTCGTCAATTATCTAGGCCCATGGCCAATAACAATCGTAATAAAATCAGAACAAAGCGACGTATCTGTTGTAAAGGTAGGCTATTATCAATGCATATGGTACCTAATGATCCGTGTCATGCACAAAATGGCAGCCTCCATGGAAAGACGTAGCAGACAATACCGCATCTAGAATATCATGTGGGGTTAATTGTCCTTTAAAAAAGGAAAGTGGGGACGTGACATCATCAGCTCACTCATTACATATTCATGATGACATGCATAGAACTGTTTCCCAAAATAATGCAAAACTTAAAAGTTCAATAACTTCGTTATTTTTTATCGGATTTCGATGAAATTTTCAGTATTTTGCTTGTTTAATTTTACTCTATTCATTCAATTAATATTATTTTCAGGCCGGAGTACTCCTTTAATACATATGCAGGGACCATCCAGTTGCCATAGGCAGTCGGTTAAAGAATCATTGAGTGGACAATTAGGAGGCAAATGCCTCAATCCCAAGTGAGCCTATGTTGACTTAGTTAAACTCAAATGATTAGCAAAGGAAAGTGTGTTAATTGAATTGAAATTTTAAAAGAGGGGCTGAAATCATTAATGAATTCAAACTAATGCAAGCTTATAAAAGCAGGGATGACGACTCAGTGGTATAGCAGTATTCTCACAACTGGGAGGACCGGGGTTCAAAACCAAGTGGATGCAGAGCCTGATCGGTTTAATAGTCGGGGACAGACATTTGACAAATTTTGAAAGTTTGAAGGCCTGCAGAAATTAAGTATTCAATAAGCCAGTTCGGGGTTAGCGCATGGTACAAATGACCCCAAATATCCACAGATATTTTAGACATGGAGGGTCCCTTTATGTGCACTTCAGAAAAATAACTCTGGGAGTGATAGAGGTGCCTCATGAATAGCTTTTGTTTCCCCCTTTAAAAAGAATACTTCCACCTGGATATCATAGAATGCACCATTAGTGTATAATTGAATAATGATTACATGACATTCATGAGCACATATCGAATATTAGCGTCAGTGGGTTTCAGAATTTGGTACAGATGACCTTTATCTGCTCATGCTCAGATTGCATCTCCGAAGTGGCTTATTGAATTGAGCTATTTTATGTTTCATCACGAGGGGGATCACTGAAGAAGTTGAAATTTGATAAAATTTGGTTGCCATTGTCAAGTACTGAAATTATAATCCATCAAATATTCAATGTCATGGACTACATGTATAAACAAAATGCCTATTCTACCATCAGGCTTTGCACTAGTGCCCTTTGTTAAGGCAACAATCCGCATTACCACGTCCCTCGGAGAGGAATTAAAAGCCGTCAATCCCCTTGGTTGCTTACTTACATGTCCAAGCATACACATACACTGTACTTCCTCAGCAGTCAGGTATAGTAAACCATCAAACCTTTACTGTGACCCTTTTCTAAACTTATGCTAATACCTATAAACTTAAAATTTACAAATAATTTTGCTATCTTGGCATGTATATATTTCCCATGTTACATTCTCTGGCTCAGTGTTCATTGACTGCTAAGTAATGTAGTAATGTTTCATCGCAATCCATACTTTACTTAAAAATCACCCCCCCCCCCCCCTCCTCCTGAAAGGAAATTAAGCTGTTTTTGTACATTTAAAGAGGAAGTCCACCCTGATATTAAGTTGGTTTTAAAAGCAAAAAAAAAAAATCAATAAATCAATGATAGTTTGAGTAAAAATGTGATCTTGTCATATGATCAATATTGAATGCAATACGACCGTACTGTTATTTCGGATGACAGCTCAGATTATAACACAATCAATTCATTCTTTGATCAATTCCTAGGTAAACCATGCATAATAGTATACATATCAGTGCTAACAATTGTAATATCACATGGAACCTGGGAAGGAAACCTGGTTAGGAAACTCACCTTTTCACCGCTAGAATAAAAGAAGTACTTGAGCTTTACTATATTGTGATGATCTAGTCTTCTCATGATCTGGAGTTCTCGATTCTAGAGATGAGAGAGAGAGGAGAATGAGGAAATAACATAACGAAACTAGATATATGTAGTAAATTCTAAACATGTGTGTTTCATATTATGTAACAATATCACAAATTTGGACCCTTATTTATGGGGAGGGGGGATTACAGTGCCCCAGCTGCCCTTCACATGGAAAAAAGTTTGATAATTATACCCAAAAATACAATTTTCTTTCTCGAGTACTTCTAATATTGATAATCGGTTTCAACTTATTAACCCTTTCGAGACAGTTGACATTTTGTGGTTTGGCCTAATAACTTGATTCAGAGCTCTAAAAATATAAACATGAGTAGAAAGAGCATAAAATTCTGCAAACACTATGTCCAGTTTTGTTTCATGATCATATTGCGTTTGATGCCAGGAATTTTTAAAACGAGTATAAGCTCTAAAATTCTTAAATTGGCAAAACATTGAGGTTAAAAATCATTGTTTATTATCAAAATTGGCAATGTTTTCAACTTTGACAAAATTTCCAACCATGAATATTGTTTTCAAAGAGATTACACCTTATCAGAACCATGTAGCACTAAATGAAAAATATTGTTGCCAATTTGAAGAACAAAATGTAATCAATTTAGCCCTAAAATAAATCCTGTCCTGAAAGGGTTAAAGAATGTTTTATAGTTTCAAAAGGAGGAAAAAATCAGTATCAGTGGATCTTTCTTCCACATCAAGGTGAATGCAGCCAAAGGATGTCACAAACGAGCAGGGAACAACCTTTTGTTACAATGTCTGGCATGCCCCCAATATTGGTCGTACGGAGAACAGGTAAAATAATACATGTATTGTAATTTGTGATACCATTAAGACAAAATGCATCTGGTTGCCTTACATGTACATACCCTTTAATGAACAGGAACTGACCTTATAATACTTTCCTTTATTGCCACACAATCAATAGTATTGACCATTCAAAGGGAAAGAGTTGTTATTTGCTAATCAATTACATCCTTGAAAACTTAGTTACCTCCAGGTACTACTATACTAGGTACTTTACTATTTTCTCTTTAAGAGAACTTCAATCTCCTTTCCTTGTAATACTTGCTATATTGCTACCAGATTACTGTTATTGACCATCCCAATGGAGGTATTATTTGGTAAACTTTGATACCATTGTATGTAATACCTCAAGGTACCCTACTAGGACCTATACTATACTTGAATATCTTGATTCGCAATGCTTTCTTTTATTGCCATCAGATCCAAAGGGAGCTATTATTGCGAAACTTAGATGCCATTGTATGTAACACCTCAAGGTAACCTACTAGGCACTATACTATTCTCTCATTAACTCACCTTGAATCTCTTGTCTTGTAATACTTTCTTTATTGCCACCAGATCACTGGTATCGACCATCCTGGCCTGATATACCACACCAAACGAGCCATTGCCTATAACTCTTGTGTCTGTGTAGGAGATTTCTTTTGTCCTGTCTGGTGGAGGTCCTTCTGTTGCTGTGACTGATGTGATTTTACTGCTATCTTTGTCCCCTAATAATTAAAAAAAAAGGGAATGAGAAAACAATCACATGGTCAATTGACATTGTACAAAAAATATGTAAATGTAAATATTCCGACAAGAGTTTTACTGAATAAAAACACATGACTATAAAAGTTACATTGACTGGAATATTCATACATGTACATCCGACTTCTCATATTTCTATATTAAAGTAAAATTTAAAAACTAAAATGTTGCTGCTATAATAATGAAAACCAAGAACCACAACTTGGTGCAATATCTTTTACTGCGAGCTCTTGCTTCATTTCATGGGACGACCCACAGATTAGCTGAAGGCTTTACTTAAATTTTCCCTCCAGAACTCTTTGGGACTACATGTATGTTGCATATGTAAATTAAAGCCAAATCATTAACATGACCATGTGCGTCCATATATTTACAGTCCACAAAGATGTTCTGCATGTACATGTATGAAAGAAATATGTGGTGATTCACAGCAGTCATCTACATATATATGTATAAAGTGTTCCATTTCTCTTTGCTTGAGTTAACAAGCAAACTGCCGTTGTCATGAGTGGGATAGTAGATAAGACCTTTAAAACTTTGCCCCCCTTTTCAGGGGCTGTAGTGGAAGTTGTAATTGACAAGGGTCTCAATATAAATTGACTGAATCACTAATCAGATCAGGAGGTCCCTTGACACAAGAATAGCACAGTTAGATGAAGGGTCTATTCACACAAGTAAGAGGAAACGCATAAAACTGTCATTAAGAAACACATATTGTCTACTACGCTATAACCATTACAAAGCAATATTGATTAATACACATCAATGGGATAAGTATTGTTTAAAAAAAAACATACAGAAACTGGTTTTGGGATGGAAAAGCACGTCAGGGTACAGTTCTCATAAAGTTCACAAAACATTCACAAGGCAAACCCTGATTATTCATTGAGTTCTAATACAGAATGATGCCCTGCATAGTACAACCTTCATCTTGCTATGCGTTTCACTGAACAATGTTTCTCTACAACAAATTTACACATGAAAAATTCAATCATTTTAATACTGTATTGCTATGGATTAGAGAATGCATCGATTTCCTTGTCAGAACGAAGATCACGACATCTTTTTTTGGACCTGCGATGAGTATCAGCTAAATTTGGTTCACCACTTTTCTATTTCAGCATGTCACGGAACCCTGTGACATACAATGCAAGTCTGCTTTGGCTGGCCTTACAAGGGTGAGTTGCAACACAGAAAATGAAGGTCTGTTGAACATAATGAATGGAAATCCACAAATGTGCCAAGGCCTTTTGGTTGGAACTTTGCTAAGTTTGGAAACGGTATTGCAATGACAAGCATTTAAGGGGATCAGGAGAATTGGTCTCATTGAAATGGAGGAACCCAACCATTTAATATAAATCTGCCTTATAAACACCTTCTGAAGTGTTTTGTTAGAGATACATGGAAAGAAACCAAAGGAATAACAAGGTCTATATCTCCCAATCAGGTTATCTTTGAAACAGAATTGTTTTCCTTGATAGCACTTGAGTATAAGGGTACTACAATTCATCAGTGTTCATGTACAGCCACACCTGTTTTAATGGCCACTTCTCTGTAGAGGCCACCAGTCTGTGGCAGTCCATTTCTTATGTTTTTCCTCTGGTGGCTTTTACAGACATACTGTACATGTACTCCCTTAACCCTCTCATTACAAGAATAAAATACTAGTCACTTTGTACATAGTGTTGTTGACTTTGGTCCTGACAGGGTTAATTCCATCATACAAAGAGTCTTCATGGATGACAATTTGAAAAAAGGGAATTTTTTTATGGTTTGTGGGACTGGTTTTTATTCAAGAAGCCTACTGTAAAGTCTTGGTTGTCCATTTATGAGAGAATTATATTCATGAGAAGAGAATTATATTCATGAGAAGAGAATAAATGAAACTTAAAAGCTTGATTTATGTACACTGATTGTACATGTCGTATGCTGCGAGCTACAGTACATGAAGAAGGGGTTTACTTTTACACAGAGACAGTCAATGCCATTCTGGCTCTCACCGGACAAGGCAGAGGACTGGAAATATCTTCTGCAGAAGAGAGTGGCTATCGATTTGAACATCAATGTGTCCTCTGCATTCAACATACATTTTGATTATGGATTGACGTCAGTCAAATTGGGTCATTGATCTTGCAATGCTGCTACATTAACTGCGGACCCAGTCGTTTGCAAATCCCATAAATTTGGCTGCAAGCCCCCTGGAATCAATCTACGATAAATTGGGAAAATAGACGACATTGGCTCATAGAATGTTCAGAGACTACATAGCACATGTTTTAATGTAGCTTCTGTAGGCTGGAATACTGGGGAGTGTTTCATCAAGTGTTTTGTCAGTGATTTTTACCGACAAATTTGCTCTCAGCCAATCAGATGCAAGGATTTCAGTAGCTTATAACAGTTGTCGGTAAAAATCACTGACAAAACGCTTGATGAAACGCTCCCCAGAGCTTTCATAAGCTGCTGCAATGAATGGAGAGGCTTTGTACAAGTAAACCATGGACTGAAGGACCAATTTACCATGGGTGGCCAAAAATGCCAAAACTTAAAAACAGACCCAAAAATTGTTTAAAATAGGAATATTAATGCAAATAAAAAGATTTGTTGTTTGTTTTTCAAGAGTAAAGTTAACGGGAGAAAAGGGTGATTTTCTTTGCTATGCATATATTTGAACTGTTTTTGCTACTTTGAAAGTTCTAATTTTCCCCCATTCGGCTGCTCATATAGTAAGCTACATGTACAGTGAGACCGGTATAGATCGAACCATGAAAACAGTGTGAGCTGTAACACTGCAGAGCTTAACTGCAGTGTCCATCACCATCTTCTTTCTCTTGAGATTGGCATAAGATTTCCTGCAAGAAGGTTTTCAAAATACCACACCTGCTGAGAAAAATATGGATCCAGAGGCCAGGGCAAGGATAGACCTCCAAGAATGAGGATTGCAAGAGGAAAACCCATTACCTCTTCTTTCTATTTTCTCTCTCTCTCTCTCTCTTTACCTTAGAGGTACATTACAGGTAGTAATCAAGTCAGAGATTCCCATGACAACGCAAGTGAAGACGATCAGGAAGGTTTGTCAGATAAAAACTCACAAACTTTCACATCTTTCTCCAACTTGATTGAGAGTGGATTGTCTCTCAATCCCTCACGGGATCAAAATTTCACAATTGCGCCCTACACCCCATGCCAATTTACTGGTTGAAACATGAAACAATCATTTGCACAGGATAAAAAAGATTGACATTTGGTCTCCATGAATCAGTGGACAAAGCCAATGCATTATGCGCTCAGTCAGGCTTTAAACCTGGAATATATTTAGTATGCTTTTTAAATTCTGGCCTTTAGGTACATGTAGCCCTGTCACTCTAGAGTCTCGAGATCCTCCCCCCCCCCCAATCTACAATTCATCTCACAATCTCCCATTCTCTGTTCGTCTCAGGTTGCCACGACGATGCCAGTCACAAAGCTGGAACAGAATAGATGATAGCACACCTAGCTATGCCAAGATGGGCAATTGTGCAGCCCTAACAGAGCATGCAGTGACCTTGAATATTGAGCAATCACAACAGTTGTGCATATCAATAGCTATCTATTGTTTAACAAGTTCCATATCATTTGGAAGGTTCAATACACAAAGGACAGATCTATTAATAAATTGTACACGTACATTAGGCCTACATGTAAAATGTAATCCACACATATTGCCCGAGGCTTCTCTAACCAAGCAGCGATCATGTTTGTAAACAGTGTTTACATGTATATCATTAGTGCAAACAGCCAATTAACACCAATTCAATCACTCTAAAAATAAACACTGATCAAGAGAGAGAAAATGATTTAGAAAGCACTCTGAAATGAACAAAAGCACAAACTAACCTAATATGTAGTGCATTTACATGTACATGTACATGAAATTCAAGGAAATTAAAAAATAACTTTTGAAGGTTAAAAAGCACACAGAAAATATGAAAATTATATTGATAGGAAATCTGACTTTTTACACTTTTGAAATCATACTCCTGTCCACGGAACACCCTTGAATAAGGTTCTCCTTACGCTGCTAATGCATCATGAATGATACAGAACTTAAGACGTATAATCGAGTGGGTATTGAAGTCGAGAATCTCTACCCTTTTCTAGCCCCTCCCTCCTTAGAATGAATCTTCCAGGGCAATCAATAACACCCTTTTACCACAGAACGTATGCTGAGTGCCAGAAGGACATTCACTCTGTGTAATAGTGTATGAGTTAATGCCCTCCTGGCTCTGAAAGGAGGACATCTTTCTTTTGCTTTCACTCTTACAAAGCTGAATATCTCGCACTCTATCTTATCATGGAACTACACTATCCAGAGTACATACATGTACACTGTGTTATAATACATGTGGAGAAAATGGTGTGCCTGGATTCATAAAACATTGCGCCACAGAAAATATCCTCAAGTCTGTCAGAGTGTAGAAACTCATGCTTGGGACTGTCAGGCTTGTTGTGACAAGATAATATCTTTCATTTTGCCTCTTCAAGTGTAAATATGACCCTTGATTTATACTCTACATGTCAATACTAGGTCATATATTTGTGTCAACAATATGGCTCCACATAAACGCCATAGTGGCATGTGCATGTCATGTGCACATTGTAAAAAGCCGAGATTTCAGATTTGAGCCTGTTTAATCTGCATTTCAAAGTTTTATGCAAGGGGTCTCCTACATGTACGTTTCCTTCAATCAATTGAAGTTAGTGACTGAAGCTAAAATAGAATCTATGCCCCTTTCTTTCCCCTCTTCCTCATACGGTTCTATTCCCATTTTCATCTCTCCTTATCAAAGTAATTTGTGACAAAAATATTCTGCCCACAGTCTGTAGCTGCGTCTCCATTAGACCGCGCTGGGTCCACGCCCAAGATTCTAGACCGATCAGAGAAAAAAAAGGCGAGTTTGAAAAATTCAAGTTTCTGTCAGCCTGGGTGGGGCGATAGTTTTAAGCTACAGAGCATGCACATTCCGTTTGCCGTAATTCTATAAAGTACATGAATAAATTGACCCCGAGTCAAAATTCTGGAGTGTGTCTTCACCTGCGAATCATTGGGCTGATTTACCAAATCGTGCACTATTTCACACACAAAATCAGAGTTGACTTTTGGGTTTATAAACTCGAGCTTAAACCCATGAAATAAGTCGTTATTTGCATTTTCATTTCAAATTAGCTCGAGCTAGTTCTGATTACTTGGGTTAGTTTTCCGGCATGGGAGTCTTCTGATCAGAATTAGAGGGATATTTTGAAAACTGGGGCTGATGAAGTGGGCCTACTGAGGGGGAAAAGTAGAGAGACTACTGGTACATGTATGTGTATTCAACTCTGGGATGTACTACTCAAGTTACAGCAAATCAGATGAATTGCAGTTGGAATGTCAGAACAGCTGTTTGTGACGTTTGCCACTGACAGGAAAGAGGAGAGTAAAAAAATATGCTATTTTCATTCATATTAGGGCAGGGTCAAATGCATGTAGTATTGGAATCTTATGTACACACACACACACAGAGTATTAAGTCAAGGGCAAGTGTATGCACGGTAGTATGTACAACCTCAAAAGGAAAATTTGCTTCACTAACATACATATTCATTTCTGTAATAATTTAATCGGTGATAATTCCGATTATTACCTATATATAAGGCATTTTAAACGCATATTTTTGTCCGCTTAATTTGCGCATGCAAACTCATCAAAAACTAGTATCTAAAAAAAAACAACCTCAAAGCTGAAAACCATGGGAAAAAAAAGAGGTTTAACTGTCGACAATAACCAGAAAAGATTACCGTCTGTCAGACAAGAATCAAATGTCAAATAAAGAACAATGTCTCATTAGAAGCCAATAATGCAATAACAAGAACCAATTTCACATCCTACATATAGCTAATGTTTCCTGGCATTTGTTATTACAATGGTACAACTTCACTACAAGCACTGTGACCCAAAAGCACTTTGACACACATGTTCACTAGTGAACCATCCCTAATCCTGGGCTCTGTGGGGTTACATGTAAGGTTTGATGGTTTATTTTGCCAAACTGCTAGTAAACCATGTGTACGCTTGTAATTAAAGTGAGCAACCATGGGACAGACAGCTTTGAGTCCTCTCCGAGGGACTTGTTAATGAGGATTAATGCCTTATCATAAATACCAAAGGGACTAGTGCATCCACCCGTGTCACCCAGTTACGAGACCACGGCTCTACCACTGAGCCATCGTGCCTCCTCCAACTAAGGAGGTACTCGGCAACCTCCTTGCTCCAACATGTCCATGGACATGAACACTACAAAATGTGTCTTCAAAAGTAAATGTAAGGCAACTATGACCCCATTTCCATCTTATGAACATGTAAATAGGACAGAATACCAAAGAAGTGTGTGCAGGCATGTGCAGGCATTCAAACCAAGACAATGAAGTTTACTTGATAAGTTTTTATCTTTCCAACATGAATGTCCTGTATTTTTATCAGCAGAATGTCTCTGGAGAGAATAGATGGTTTACACATGTCCAAGCATGTTACAGGTAACACTCAAATTCAAAAGAAAAGAGGGAGCATGGATTATAAACAGATAAAACCACCATTAAAGAGTTCACAGCCTATTAAGCAAGCAGAACTTTGGGTTTGATAATTGCACATCACATGTTTATCTACCAAATTAAAGATAAAGTGGAGTTCTGGTCATGCAATTACGTTGTGAAAGAAATTGCCTCAATTTCCGATGTTGGGAAAGGTTAATCATGTCTACATGTACATATTAAACAATGAGTGCATACTGCCAAGTTTTGGAACTATCACAATAAGAAATTGACCCAATCTCACTGAAAAGCCATGCACTGCACACAAAAATGGGTATATGGGACTGCACACACAAGGTGGTATGAATGCTTGGCCCATTATATTTTGAATGTGAGGGCACTTGACGAGCAATCCTTTTCAGGGTACATTTCTACTACATGTATGATGTTCTTCCAAGCTGACATTTTAACAGGAATGAGAAAACTCAAAATTATTTTTCACCTTTCCCAGAACTCAACCTTCTCTTTAACACATGTATAACCTGGCATCAGTGCACGATTTCTGGTTTATGGGTCACTGAATATAGAGCGGTTTTAAAGGGATACTCAACCGCAGATTGTGGACGTTTTTATGCCGCGAGACGGCACCGTGATCGTTACCTGATCATGCCGCTGCCCGGTTCGACAGAAGTTGCTGTGCAACATGCACGCTCCGCCTGAGTTTGAGCTCTCGTGCGAGATTCGGTCGGCTTCGTGCAGTCCGAAATATAATCCCAGTAGTCCAACGGACGCATTCGACGCACAAACTTTGTGTACGAGTGAATAGGGCTTAATACGCAATCCCGACTTTCCCCCACAGCCGCCTTGTAGCGTATACCTTTAACAGTCCGTCAATGATTTTACTGGCATTAGGGTGCTTCAGATCCAGGATGAAACATCTCAAGAGCGCCCCGACTTTCTTTTCACCCTTTTTTAAACTAAGTTACATACATGTACATGTAGGGGGCCTTTGAATCGCCTGTCCTAGCTCCCAGTGTAAATGGGGTATTTGTACATGTAGGTAAGGCTATAGCCACGAAGAAAGCAGATCTTAATCACGATAAGGATGAAGGATACGGACTGACAGCCACATGCATTACACATGATATGTCTCTAATAGGCTGAATCATATGGCATTTCCTCCAGTTATGGTTTCAATGAGACACAGGGGCTCCATGGGCTCAGGCTTGTTCACACTCGATAGTAAAAACTTCCAGAATATATTTCGTATACATGTAGTATATAAGCTAATTTTTTCGCGTACAGATATTTTTTGGCGAATGAGAGACTCCAAGACATATTCGCACGTCATTTCTTTCGCGAATGGCCGACCTAGGCCCAGGCCTGCAATCCGTCTATCTAGCGATAATCAATACACATCTGCACCGCCACTCTCGTCAGTCACAGCGCTGCATGCGAACTACTTCACACTGCTACTATACCAGTAAATCATACGCACCCATGCTGATGTGGCATTATATTCGCGAGGTGTTAAAAATTCGTGATCTGCAGGTTACTCGCGAAATTCGCAAAAATTTCAGCTTATACAGTCAGACAATCTCTTTATCTGCATTCATGTAGTTTGCCAGAAGAGTAAACGCGAAATGTTTGCGATATTTTAACAACCATTTTTCGTAGCAGCAAACTTTCGTGAATCTCAAACAAAATTTGTTAAAGTATTAATTTAACAGGAATTTAAAAAGCAAAATATTTTGAGAGGCTTGCTACATGTACATGTATCTCTAAAATGCACGTGTAGAGATATATTTTTTTGTAGCCTACTTACATGTATCTACAAGATTGGTTTTCATATCGGCAAGCCGGAGACAGGAATATGCAAGGCTTAATCCACGTTTAAATCCCTATTAATCCCTTTTGAGGTCACATCAATACCTCCATGAAATCCACTATATCTCGATAAAATTTACAACACCACTATGCAATTAACAAGGCTTTCATGCAATTAATTAATACTGCCACAAACAATACCTCTAGATGCAATTACTCATACTTTTACAATTCACTATTACACTGGTATTTGAATCAAGTGAACCGCATGTATGTAAGCCGATATACGCTTGATGTTTTCAAAACCAATAATGAATTACAATCAAAGCAATCATCTCCTTGATAAAAAATAATTCAATCCGTCTCTTTAGAAATTGTACCTTGGCTTAGAATGCTCTGATATCGACTCAATTTACATTTTTATATCCCATTTAAAAAAAATAAATAAGCAGACAATTATGCAAAAATTTTGAGAATAATGTTCAAGGGAGTTAAATTCAGATCAGATTTTCAAAGCCACTTAAAACTACTTAATAAAAAATGGAATATTTCAGGCCTCCTAATCTACAATTCTAATGAAGATTTATAAATTAATTAGCACTGCTACATGTACCTGGATATGAATTAGTGAACCTTGCAGTGATAAGGCAATGTATAATACAGTGAAACCTGTATATGAAGACCACCCAAGGGAGACCAGAAAATCGGTCTTTACGAGCAGGTGGTTTTATGTACTAGTTCCCTATATACGTTGTATATTTCAATGAGAAACACTTTAATGGGAAACAAAAATTGGGGTCTTTTATAGACAGATGGTCACTAAAGCAGGCTTGACATAACTACTCTTGCAGCTATTTCAAAAGGTGAGAGGACACGATGGACATTAAACGCATAATTTACAAAATGACATACTCATGGATTTGGAAGAGCTGGAGGGAGGCAAGATTTTAGTGGACGATATCCGCGGCATGACGATCTTGCTGTAGGCCGTCGAAACTGGACGACGGTGGGTTGACCACTCCCCGCTAGCTGGCCGTTCCACAGTGCACATTATGGAATCACTGTACAGCAAATGGAACTTCTCTCCAAATCAATCCAGAAAATAGACTCAACTGATATCATACCATAGAAACAGTCCGATCTGGAAGGAAACTCCTGTCTCTTCTTAATACAAACTCTTGAAATGTTCAAGTTGCCGAAACACCTCATATAGTAGATAGTGAGATCTGCTCACATACTGGGCACAGCATTCAGGCTCAGAACACACTTCTTCTAGCACAGGACTTGGATAAGGAATGGCAAGATCTTGTTGCTTGAATCTCTCATTAAAATAGGTTGTCCCATAAATATCCTGCACATTTAGTAAGAGCACAGACTGGATGACTTTAATAATCAAAAGGAAGAGAGTCAGACATTCTATTCCACAAGCCTCGATTCTTGCATAAGAGTCCCTGCTAAGAGCTGCGTGATTTGAAAGGCAGGTACTTTGAGCTTGGCTTTCTAAACAGTGTAACCAGACACCACACCATGAACAGTACTGTAAACGCTCAGCTGTGCAAGCGCACAAGCCTGTACCTCATAAGGATCCAAAGTTTTATGACATCCAATGCTCACATCCAAATGCAAAGATGGCAAATCTAAAAATCAATCACCATCCCTCCTGTCATAACAAAAGAATGGGGAGGAAGAATCACTGAACTTTCCTCTTTAACACTGGTTGGTCAATAGGTTTTTTAAAAAGACAATGCACAATGCCTTTGTTATTATTGTGGGGAGTCACACAATGAGAGGAAGAGATCTGTGTCCCTGACTATTAAATCTGTCTGGACTGATCCCTAATGTACACAAGCTTTGAGATAGCAGCAGCAGAGTCCGTGCAGAGTTGCATGTGAACACTTGGAGGGTAGGCAAATGAAGGAAGCTGTGCAAACACACACACATCCATGTATGTAGCATGTCCATTCCACCACTACAGGCAAGGGAATGTGAAATGAACTCGGGATCATGTGTGTGTCTGTGTGTACTTGAGGCGATTGGCATTGGGAATGTTGCCAATTTGGGGATGAATGCCCTAGTTCAATGATTCATTCAGACACACAGCTGTCAAGACGGTGGCATACCTGGGGTGCCTGTTACATGATCAAGGGAAAAGAAACAATGCTTCATCCTATCACTGGCTGACATCATTCACATTCCCCTTGCATACCTTCAAATGTCACTTTACACAATCACACATAATTTATAATACAATCTCAATACAAGGCTACATGTATACTAAAATACATATGTCATGTAATCAACAATACACTAATTTGCAACACAATGTTATCAAAATTGTGAAAGCTTGTGTAATCATGCTGAAATATTACACACACTTACAGGAAGGCAATTTGTGGACACAGAACAAAAAAATTCCCACTCAAAAGAGCTGGGGGACTACACTACATGTAATGTAGATAATTAAAACACAATAGTAGGCCTACATGTACATGTATAAAAGTATATAGGAAAACAAAAATCCCTTTTGAGTTCAACATTCTTTTATTTTTCTATATTGAACTTCTACATGCCCCTCAAATGGCCAATAGTTAATTTAGAACTTTCTATAAAATCCATCTTCTCATTTTGGGGGCATTTAGCAGTTATTCACGTTCAAGTGCACGTGAGAACTTCTACATATATATATAACTGCACAATGACCATGCCCATAAGTTTAGCCACAAGCGCTTTAAATAGCTTGTTCACACTGCGTTCTCATCCATGCAATTCATTCATAGAACCCCCCATTACAACAATAGAACATAGTATTGAGCTGTGGCTCTATTGTGATGCACCCCTAAATCACTGCGAAGGGGGTCACAGTTACCCCCTTCTTAATGATTTTGGGGGGTAAGCTGACCATTTCCACAAACTGCTGTAGCTTGGGACAATAGATAACCTTCCATGGACTAAATGCAATCAGGTCATTCTTATGTCATGTACTGCTCATGTGACTGGCATGTTGTTGCTTTGTATGTTACACTGTAAATGTAGAGTGGGACTGAGGGGGCGTGGCCTTATGGTGACTATAGCAACGGTATTGAACTATTAGACAGAGAGGGTTCCTGTCCGTGTGGCTTTGACCATGCTCTAGTATTTATATACCCTTGAACTTTGGCGAACTGTAGCCATAAATACCATTACATGTATTCAAGCCATTGGAAATATGTGTTTCAAGAGCAATGATAAGTGTACATGTAGCTTGCACTATTTAGCTACCTACATGTACCACTAGAAGCAACTAGGGAAAGATTTGGGACGTTATAAGCAACATTTGGAATGCGCTTTAGCATGGTTTGAGTAAATTTTTCATGAAAGTCCTCATCAATTGAACAGAGCAATATCGTTCTTAATAATACCCAACAAATTTAGATGTAAAACCTGCCTAGATTTGTATGAAGACCATGGTATGAATCTACTGATTGAACATGGACACGAGCACATTTGGTAGAAAAATGAATTCACCATTCATATGTGTGTGTGTGTACACTGTACGTAGTACAGTACGACAACGGTAATGTATTATACTTACATACATGTACCATATCTACATATGTATAGATCAATTGATGGCAATTTCAAGCAAATTTCAGTGACCCTGTACTATTACGCTACATGTGTATACAACTTCCATGTAAAACATTACAAAACATTACAAAAAATACAATGTACAGCACTCGGTCTGTATGCCTACATGTACAGTACAGCCTTACGGTTTAATGAAAGTAAAAGAAAAGAAAAAAGTCCCATGAAAACCACACTGTCATGCAACAGCTGTGATAGCCTGTATGAAAGTTGGAATGCATTGTCTAATTTGACACAATTCTGAACCTGACTCTGCTCTCTTTACAAGGTCCCTAAGCCTGTTCACATTGCCCGGCCAAACTTTGTAATTAGTCCAATCAGCAACTTGAGTGAATTATGAACGACTGCAGTGTTCAAGGTGAGGATGCACATTGGAGAAATGTGATGTTTCAATGGAAATTTAATCATTTTGGGGCATAAAACATTTACGAATCCCAACCAATCGCAATATTTGTGAAAGAGTTATGGTCTTACAACTTACATGTAGATGTACATTGACATACATGCAGACATTTACATTTATGTACATGTACATGGATCCATGTTAACCCTTTAGGGACAATTGAACCACATTTTGTGGTTTGGCTCAATAACTTTTGATTCAGAGCTCTAAAAAATAGACCAGATGCATGAGTAGAAAGAGCAAAGATTTCTGCACACACTGTGTCCATTTCTGTTGCTTGACCATATTGCGTTTGATGCCAGGAATTAAAAAAAAACACGAAAATAAGCTTTAAAATCCTTAAATTGGCACCACATTGAGATGTTCAAAATCATTGTTTTTCATTAAAATTGGCAATTTATTCAACTTTTCGAAAAAATTCCTAACCTTGTTGTTTTCAAAGAAATTACACCTTATCCGAACCATGTAGTACTGAAAGAAAAATATTGTTGCCAATTTCAAGAACAAAAATGTGATCAATTTAGCCCTTAAATAATTCCTGTCCTGAAAGGGTTAATATCTCAAGTCAGTGGGTAACAAATTAACCCACAGACCAGGGGAGCATTTCATCAAGTGTTTTGTCAGTGATTTTTACTGATAAACTGATATAAGCTACTGAAATCCTTACATCCGATTGGCTGAGAGCAAATTTGTCAGTAAAAATCACCGACAAAACGTTTGATGAAACGCTTCCCAGAGCTGAGAGCTAAATGGACTTGCTTCCAAAATCAACAAAGAAGGCCAGAAAATAAATCAACTGCATTTTTATCACTGAACAGGATAGGGATGAATGGAAATTTGATCTTTTTTTGGTATAGGGCATATGGCATATGACCTCGCAAGTCGCAAGATACATCATGGACTTTCTTATTTCATATATCGGACTTTCTTATTTCATATATCAGATTTTTACGCATACTTTCATTAATCTGTTTCTACAATTGTCCAGCTTCTTTTAAGATCTACCAGCTTCTTTTAAGATCTACCGGATATCAGGGTGGACTTGCCCTCTAAACATAAAACAGCCCCCCCCCCCCCGAACCCCCCATCCATAACATTTTCATTTTCATCCAGCCCAAAGCAGCACCAGTGAGGAAGCACCCGTGATACTGCACCAGCAAGAAGATGTGCCTACATGTACATCAGAGGAAGTCACTCTAAAGGGGGTATACCCTGGAGTAATAGACCGGGAATGAGGTTGCACATTTATTAAACTCGACGAACATGATGTAATCCTTGAGGGTGTCGCATAGTATCTGTCCTATTCTTTAATGAGGTATACTGGACATGTCACTGCACTACACATCAGCGGGTCTGGGTTAAAATCCCAGCCGTTTATTAGAACCGTGTAGTATTAAAAGAGAAAAGTATTATTGTTGCCAATTTGAAGAACGTAAATGTGATCAATTTAGCCCTTAAATTATTCCCGTCCTGAAAGGATTATTTTCACACAACTTTAATGCCAAGCGAAATGCATAAAATTTCCGCACCGCGACACATTCCACGTTTACAGTAACGGTATGAATGAAAATAACGATGCTAATATAAATAAAGAAGCAAATTTTACCACACATGTACGATAAATAAATATCTACTTTTGTCACTCTTTATCCTGGTGCAGTACAATATATGTAAATTGGGATCAAGTACATGTACCTATGGAAGATATTCCTCGAATGCTTGAGCACTATATTATGGCAGTTCAATGCTTTGTCAAGTTTGTATCCTCGGGGCAAAAGGTCTTTATTCTAAATCCAATCATAATCCTTACACGTGACTACAGAAACAGATTTTGAGTAGGAAAACAGTTTTTAGTTCATGTTTCTTTGTCATTGTTATAGTGTTGGTAAATGCTAATCCATCACGGTGACATGTACATTCACGATTCAACAATAAGTTAAATGATACACACAACTATTATGAGAAGAATATAGAATATATATTTGGGCATATGAAGAAGATTGCTTTAATGTGAACAATCAAAGATTGTCACAAAGCACTAAATCATTTTTTTTTAAAACTCAATCTATCCTGTACAGAGTATAACACAAGAGCAAGTGGGGAAATACATATATATATATTTACTTTATTTTATTTCCTTCAACATATTTTAACTGATGCATTGATACATGTGTTCCAGTCTAAAAAGGGCTACTTAACATGTAGAATTCCACCTATTGTGTTCAGAGCTTTTAAGCACAACGACCCATGGGCAGAAATAGTTTTGGGGGCTAATCGCCCTTAGCCCCCGCTCATTTTTTTCACTGATGTGTTCACAATTATTGCAGTCCTCCCGAGCAGGTGGGTAATTCCATAAATAAGGGAGCCAATTTGTGACATTTTTGGTGTCCCTTTTACATATGAAACCCACATGTTTTTATGGCTCATAATGAAAACACCAATAGTGGAGTGAGATTGTAAAGTGATCTCCAAGCATTATGTTGCATTGTCATGCTTAGAATCACCTTACAATCGTACTGCACTATTTGAGTCTTTACTCAGAGCCACACAAACATTTGGGTTTCATATGTAAAAGGGACACCAAAAATGTCACAAATTGGCTCCCTTATTTATGGAATTACCCAGGTACATGTACATGTATGGGTTTTTTTTCTCTCTCTCTCTCCCTGCCGTTATAAAAAGCACTGCTTTTATGGTAACAAACAATAACAAAATAAAGGAAAATGAAGTGAAAAGCCAAGGCAATATAACACAAAAAACCATACACCCGATATAAAAAGGAGAAAAATATCCCATCCAAGATCCCACATTACTTTCATTTTTCCCCCTAATTTTAGAGAGCTATGTATACATGTACATGCTGTATGTAGGGCATCTAAGCTTTTCAAATTTTCAAATACATACACATGTATGCAGATATAGGTAGAATGCCACTTTCTAGCCTTTTTTTTTTTTTTGAGGGGGGGGGGGGCGATGGCTTAATGAAAATTACACTATAGGTCTACATTACTATCCGTCGTACACATGTGTACACTGTGCTACAAGATCTACAGTTATCTTCCAAATCAAATCAGACAACTATTCAGTCCACGTTCACATGCTGGAGGCCATGATGAACCGAGTCTGAAACATTATTATTAGCATGCTGATTGACATAGTTCTCGTCAACAGAGGGAGCTTCTAATATTCTCTACCTGCAATACATGTATATCATGATGTACACTGTACATTTATTGATGTACATGAATGTATGGCTCAAAATAAAAGTGAGACTCTTCATTATAAGGCAGTTTCTTGGTAGGCAGTACTCTGCATTAAACTTCACGTACATGTACATGTAGCTTCCATGTACTGTATATACTGTACAACATGTAATGTATTTAGTGCAAACGTGCATACACATAGACCTGTAAAAAGGAAAAGTGTAAAAATACATACATACTGTACTGTACACTGAAAACAGTATAACCTGGGGGGTGTTTCATATAGCTGTTCGTAAAGTTACGCATGACTTTACGAACGACTTGAATATGAAGTGCCAGATAGGATGCCCAACAGTGCCCAAAGTTTTTCCTGATGTTTTAACAAAGTGTGACTGTATTTCCAATAACCTCAATTAAATTATTGTAAAAAATATACCTTTGCATTAAAAATATTGGTCATAATAACAGTGAATATATATGCCTCTCATTAAATTTGAATGTTACATGGAATAGCACAGCATTAAATAACTGAATATGATAGATTTACAAACAACAACACACACAGAGAAAGCACCCAGAAGGTAGACACTCATCCAGCTAAATTTCATCGCCTTGGTTACACGATGCTCTGGCCCCTGTGAACGCCACGGTACATGTTGACACGCACACACAGTCACACGACATTCGGACTCTACTTCCTCCTTCAGGCACAGCGCTTGACAAGGGATGTATTGATTTCTTTCAAAGAATCAATATTACACGACTGTGAGATTTGGGGATGACTTTCATCATCATACAATGTAATGTGCATTATGAATGATGCACAAGTTCATATGTCTCAAGTGTAGACTGCCACATCACTCCATAAAGTACATGTACTGTATTCCAGCGTGCATACATGTAAATGTATACATTACAGCATCATCCCCATAAATTACAGCTTAATGTACATGTGCAATTTGAAACTGAATGAATTTCAATTGTCTCAGTCAAGAGATTAGATCTCCCTATCACCACTTTGAAATCTGATATAATGCTCCTGAAAGTATACATTCGGCTTCTCAAGATAAATGAAAAGACACAAATACACTGCGCTTGCAATGCACAAGTACTGTACAATTTGCAAAATTACATGTATGTGAAGTCGTACAAGATCATAGATCATACAAACTTTCATTGGCAGGACTTGACGTATTGCGTGAGCATGTATATTTCAGCCCCAATTGCTTATTTGCTGGTGCAGGGAACACTCTCTTAACAACTTTAACTTACTAATGGCACAAACATGTACATGTACTCAACGATATACACTTTGTTGCAAGAAAGTTGCGATTGATTGCAAGTTGCAACTGGTCGGTACTGACCAATCAAAATCATTGTTGCAAGCGCATCTTCTTGAATGGGCAGACCCTGAACCATTCAGAATGGTTGTTCTAATTTGCTGTACAATTTGCAATTGATTGGAACTTTCTTGCAACACCCCATAAGATACAACAATGTATGCTACAGTTTTCATAAAATTTGGAAAATTGAAGAAAACATATCCATGCAGGAGCTTTGGTCAGGTACATGCCATTTTTCAAGTCACGATGTTATTTTCTTTTAATATCAAGCCATTGAAACTACTTTAAAGCAATGTGTTGAAGCCATGATTTAGCAGTTTATGTGCTTTGCTTTTCAGGAACAAAAAAAATCCTGAGATAGATATGAAGCTATCTATGCTGAATTTCTGACTGAAAAAAAGGCAATTTTTTTTTAGTAGAGGCATGGAAATGAGTGGAGGAGGGAAGGGCATGCAAAACAACATTAAACATTCATGATAGTTGAAGATCATACTGTACAGTACATGCATGTACATCCAAAAGTATTCTGAAATATTGTATCATATCAGCAGGCTTTAAATCAAAAGTTTCCTTCAGGCAAAATTCGCTAAATACATGTACATACACACACAATGTTTTGATGCACTCATTTTTAAATTACATGTATTAATACTGTTTTTGCACATTTTAATGATATGTTTTATTTTGTCTTACAATGATCTTGTTGTTTGTGTGAATTGTAGAGAATAGGGCTTTGGAAAACTCGGGGCTTGACACTAACTGGTGCCACGGACACAAGGGCGCGCAAAATCTAAGTACGTGTATGGACCCCCCCCCCAAAAAAAAAAAAAACCCATAGAAATGTCCATCTGGGCCCCGTTTCATAAAACTTGTTATCAATAGCAAGTTGCAATAACTACTGAAATCCTTGAATCTGATTGGCTGAGAGCAAATTTGTCATAGAAATGTGGCAGTTGTTTAATACTGATTACAATACTCTCCAGGGAGCGGAGAATGTGCATAGATTGTGTGCGGAGAATGTGCATAGATTGTGTGCGGGCATGCCAGTATCCGATGACCGGGGTAATAATGCATGTATCTCCTTTGTAGGCGCCTGAGCATCCTCTGGGATGGCTACGTGCGCAATATAAATGTAGCTATTATTATTATTATTATTACAATTTTTAAAGAAACGGGGCCATGGACTCCCTACAAAACAAGTTTATAGCGTGGAGCCCAGTATTCTAATTTGAAAAGTGAAATGTCCGCCGTGTGTCATATTCTATGAAGGACATTTGCTTGTAATGCTGCGCACTTTCCAAATATTGATTCAACACCACCCCCTCCAAGTTTGTACAGCATGGCATCTATTAATGTACATGTCCAAAGTCAATGCACTTCCAAGCTACCTTAATTTTTTTTTCAGCATACAGAGCTATGTGTGTATGCTTCCAGATTCATGTAAAAATCCGGTAGCAAGTGAATCACAGAGCACACTCAGAGCTGCAAAAAAAATTCTTACATTCAATTTGTTTCCTATTTTTTGTTCTAATACAAAAAATATAGGAAAACCTGTATGTAAAGACCGCTCAAGGGATACAAGAAAAGTGGTCTTTATGAGCAGGTGGTCTATATGTACATGATCCTTTAATACACATTTCAATGAGAAACACTGTTCAAGGGAAACAAAAGTTGCATCTTTATAAACAGGTGGTCTTTTTATACAGGAGGTCGCTATTAAAGACAGGTTTAACAGTATAATAATTTGGACACCTTTTCCCCATTATTTACATACATGTACATTAAAGTATGAAGATGAAGCCATAATCAAAGCTTTTTGGGGATAAATTTGTCTAGTTCTAGTCATAACCCGGTATCCTATGGCCATGTCAGTCATATTAAAGTCCATTGTTAACTCCACATCATGAAAGAAAGTGCAAAAGGGAAGCCTTAAATACCAATCCCATCACTAAGTATTGTATTTTTAAAAGTACCTGGGAATGTTTCATCAAGTGTCTTGGCAGTGACTTTTACTGACAAATTTGCTCTCAGCCAATCAGATACAAGGATTTCAGTAGCTTATGATACTTTGGCAACTTGTCATTGATAAGAAGTGTTATGAAACAGGCCCCTGGATGTACCTGTCAAAACAATTGGTATCAGAGTGGACATTGTCCTCAAAATGGAAATGGATCATTGTGAAATATCCTGTATTGTGAAACTCTGTCCCCAAGATTTGGAGAAATTCACCAGTCTTTCCTGTTACGACAGACAGAGTAATGGTGTATTGTGTGAATTTGTCCAGCATTCATTCAAACATTCCCAAGACAAGATATTTACAATCACAGCAGATCATGCTATATGAGAAGCAAATGTGAAATACATGTAGTTTAAGCTTGAGACAAGCAAACCATTAATTAGGGGGTGGGGGGTGTAGACAAGAGAAACTAAAAAAGGATGCATAGGGAAGAAAGAAGAGAGGCAGAGGAGAAAGTAAAACAGAAGATGGGAGGGGATGAAGGAGAGAATGTGAAGGAGAGAATGTGGAGGGGAGGGGAGGGGAGAAGAGAGCAAACACGGAGAGAGCGAAAGATCACGGATTCAGAATAGGAGAGGAAAGGGGGGGGGGTGAGGGGAGGAGAAAGATATGAAGGATGAAATATGAGGAAAGGAAGGTAAGAGCCAAGGCGAGATGAAGGGAGACAGTGAAAGAATGATAGATGGGAGGAAACGAAAGGTGAAAAAAAGATGAAGCAAAGGAGAGGGTGGATGAACAAAGGGCCCGCAGGAAAAAGAAGAAAGAGGATGAGGAAGAGGAGGAGGAGGAGGAAGAGGAGGAAGAGGAGGAGGAGGAGGAAGAGGAGGAAGAGGAGGAAGAGGAGGAAGAGGAGGAAGAGGAGGAAGAGGAGGAAGAGGAGGAAGAGGAGGAAGAGGAGGAAGAGGAGGAGGGGGAAAAGGAGGAAGAGGAGGAGGAGGGGGAGGAGGGGGGAGGAGGGGGAGAAGGTGGAGGGGGAGAAGGGGGAGGGGGAGAAGGGGGAGGGGGAGAAGGGGGAGGGGGAGGAGGAGGGGAGAAGGGGAGGAGGGGAGAAGAGGAGGAGGGGAGAAGGGGAGGAGGAGGGGAGAAGGGGAGGAGGAGGAGAGAAGGGGAGGAGGAGGGGAGAAGGGGAGGAGGAGGGGAGAAGGGGAGGAGAAAGGGAGGAGAAGGAGAAGGAGGAGGAGAAGGAGGAGGAGGAGGAGAAAGAAGAGGAGGAGAAGGAAGAGGAGGAGGAGAAAGAGGAGGAGAAAGAGGAGAAAGAGGAGGAGAAAGAGGAGAAGGAAGAGGAGGAGGAGGAGGAGGAGAAAGAGAAGGAGGAGGAGGGGAGAAGGAGGAAGAGGAGATGGATGCATATTAAAGAGCTGGAGGCGCGAAGATGACAGAATATCATTCAAGCAAAAACAAAATGGGAATATATTCATGGAATGTGAAAGCAATGTTTGTAATACTTTGCATCAATTGCTTTCTTTAGCATGCAAATGATGCAAGTTGGAAGGAGGAAAGAACTTCTCCATACAGCATATGGAAGCAAGTCTATACACAGACTGCACAGATGCAATGGATAGCAGCGAGTGAGGAGTGCCAAATCACATAATGAAGCTTGCTCGAAAGAAGTGCATTCACACTGATGGACAGTTTAGTACAACATTGAAACTCCAAGCAAAGATGCCATGCAAGCTTTCAAGGTTAATAAGTGCCAAAAAGAAATGATCACACACAAAAAGGGTCGGTAGGAGAGGGGGTTTACGAACCGTGTTGGGAACGCCGCTGGTGGGATACATGCATGGCTGCCATTGCAGTAACATTAATTAGTGGGCAGGGCAGGGGTGTGGTGTGGGTGTATGCCTCCACTCAGCCAATCAGCTGCCTCCAAATCATAAATCCAATGGGCACTGACCAATCAGCTTGGTGGCAAAAACTCAAAGTCTACTTCTCTTGCCTTGAAGCAAGCTTGCGTGCGATATTTAGTTGCTTTAGTTGTTATAGTTTTTTTTGCCTTTTTGACCCCTTTTTTTTCACAAGTTTATATGGAACCCAGCCACCAATAGAGAGCTTCTCATGTCAAACGTCATGAACCTGTATTGTAGAGGTGGAACAATAAAAGAGTGAATGGGTTTGCAATTTAACATGAGTTTTGCAAGTTTATACATGTACTCTCTAATTTGATAATTTGATAAAGTGATGTTACAGTCAGCAAAAAAAAATACACGGGAGCAGTGAGCCATTTAGCTCTGGATAGCTCTAAAAGAACTCTGGTAAAGTGAAAAAGAGCTCTGGTGAAAATACAATAAAAAACATAAAAATTGCAGTGAGAAATTGGCAATTTTATAACATTGAAACCATAGAGATCCTGTGGATAGAAAAGCACTTTTCAAACTGAAGTCTAGGTATATGTACGTACTCAAGCACTGAACAGTTAATGGGGAAGTCCACCTTGATAGCAAGATGCTCTAAAGGAAAGAAAAACAATCTAAGAAACAAATGGTTGCAACTGAAAGCTTGAACTAAGTTAGGATGCTGTTTTATTTCTATTCAAGATCACTATACATGTTTATGGAAATTATGTCAAACCTGAAAACGTCACTGTATTGTTATGTCCAACAAATCTCTCATTTCTTCCCAGACATGTACATAAAAATTCATTGCTGAGCAGGATTTTTAAATATAATTATTTATAGAGGACTTAACTTGCTATCCATAATACATCTTGAATACCACCACCCCAAGAAAAGAATTACTTAACAGAGAACTAGAAATTCATTAGTAAATGAAGAAGCTTAATGGGAGGAATTTTTTCTGACTTGTGATTTTCATTACAGATCGAGCATACTGTACGATCTTTAACACTGGGAGTAATGCCTAAAAATTTGTTTACAAATTAGAAATTCAATGTTCATAAGTCAGTATACAGCAAATAGGAGAGTTGTAAATTTAACAGGTATGAAAGAATGACCAAAACCAATTTGAGATTCAAACAGATGTAGTGATCTCAGCTTTCACACATTCAAAACTTAGTAATAAGTAATTTTGAACTTAAGCTACATATATATACATTCCTCAAATTTTTCTCCTTTCAACTAATTCAACTAGCAATAGGCCTACTACCCTTTAATAATGTAAACTCAAACATCTGTCCAATAAGACAGAAGTCCAACACTAGTAACGAGAAATCTTTTTTTTTTAATAAGATGCAAATTAAAACTCAAACTCAAATTTGTGATATATTTTGTTTGTTTTTAAAGTGGTGGGATGTATACATGTAATAATGGTGACTGAGCATAATATAGATACCATAATTGGAGATATGATAAAAACAAAACAAAAACAAACAAAAACAGAACAAACAACCCAAACAAAACCTGACAGGAAAAAATGAAAAGCTCTTGAAGGCTCACAAAGAGCTCAAATACATCTTATTTTTACTGCACGGCTAATACTCCGCACACAAAAATAAATTATTAATACCTCCTACAGTACAAGTAGTACTACAAACTCAAATTCATGTTAAATGGTACTACCAGTAATCACAACTGTAATCACCACTGTACTCAGGGAGTACATGACTGTATACAAACAGTGTCAACTTTGTAATGGTCACTTTCATGTATATTATAATATTACAATGAAGTTGTTAAGCGAGATCATGTGCACATTAAAAAAACTCATTGCTAATGAGGTTCTATTCTTCTAGTACATGTATACCGGTACATTGCACATACAATGTGTATATATTGTAGCTCTATACTTATGTAGGAAATGCACTAGGGTCTTTGAAGACTTTTTAAAGATAGATCTAACCGTAATGGCAAGGCGTTCTGAAAGAAAGAGGAAAAATCAGAGAAACAGATTGATGAAAGTGTATGACAAACGGGAAAGTTGACCGCCACTACATGTAAACACGTCACAATCGACTCACCACATTGCCAATTTGAGATTTGCATAGATTTAGTTATCTCATTTTTTAAACATCCATAACTTTTTTATTCCTTGTCCGACTTCTTTCAAACTTTCACCATCCCGTTTTTTCTAATTTTTCTGCTTTCACACAAATCATCTTATTACCAACAGGGAGTATATTAGATCATCGTCAGTGTCATCCCTAGTAAAATCTTTAATACATAGATGTACACTGTACACGTGCAGTGTACATACATGTACACATACATAATACATTATAAAGCATGTGTACTTCACACTTTCAGTTAAATACCACAGAGAGCAGATAGCAAACATACACTTTGCTAGGGACATGTAGAGTGTACATTCTGGGTCACATATACTGTGTGATAGTATGCATAGCCGTAGGCCATCAATTTCATTACACGTAATAAATTGAAATAATTATGCGTTTGTTTCACGTTATCACGCAGCACTGCAGGCACCAAACAGAGAAGGAAAGGCTCACTTAGTCGCACCATCACTGGCCGGGCTCAGCTTGAAAACTATTCCTCATCATACACTGTACATTGCTGCATTACAGTACATGTACTGTGCAGGCATGTGTCGCTAAGCGCAATGCATCAATGTTGTACAAGGTCAAATGAACATAATAGAAACAGTATTTTGTATGAACACATAAGTTTCAGGTCTGCTGAAGTTCAAATGTACTCAAGTGATTTGTTTCACAATCTAAGACCTTGCATTACAAAATGACTTCAAAGGGATAAATTTGTAATTAGAAGTCTTTTGGGAGAGAGTGTTGTTTTACAATGAACGGATGATTTACATTTTGTAATTACAACAAGAGTAACACGTCTACACCTCTATTGGAATACTATTTGACACAAGATTTGAAAAAATGCTGGCACCAACAAAACCAGAGGGGTAAAGTTAAAAAATCTTCCTCTAAGCTGAATCTAAAAACATTGGCATACTGTGTAAAGGAAGAAAAGTGATTGTACATATGTATACCATGTCAGCAACTAAAGCTAATTCTACCAGGGGTGTGTTTCAAAAAGCTGTAAGTTACGCAGAACTTTACGCACGACTGGTGATCAGTTCTTGTGCTAAATGATTGACAATCTGATTAGTATACATGTAGCACCCAAGAACATGTTCCAGACGTTCGTAAAGTCATTCGTAACTTTATGAACAGCTTTATGAAACGCCCCCCAGTACCACCAAATGTCCCTACTCTTGCTAACTTCATCACCCACCATTTACATTAATAATAAAGACAAAAGATCTTACTGCGTTCAATGTCAATGTAGATTATATGTGCATGTAGATTATATGTGCATGTACATGTAAATCAGGTCGACTTACCAGTTTGGGCTAGTAATAGACCTACATGTAAAATGTACATGTAGGCCTACAAAGGTACATGTACATGGTATAGTACATGAAGAAAATGTTGCATGTATTTGCCCATTTGAAGCTTTTGGGGCAAGTAATTTTGAAGTAGCCTGCAGTCATCCCTCCAGTGGTTATGTTCATTTGTTGGCTGAAAATTGGCCATCAAACTAATTAAGGGTAATACCCCCTGCTGTAGGCTTTGTATGTCCAATGCTTTGTACTATGCAAACTATAAATCAATTTAATCACCCTGTGTGACTCATGCTTGCAGCCAGTACTAATACATGTATATGAAGCTAATAAGCTTGGTCCACATATTCATCTACCAGTACTTTAAAGTGGACATAAAAATGTATGTACTGTACATGCAGATATACTGTACTCTGGAGGTTGTACATACAGTGTAACTCTAATGTACTTGAAGAAATGTCATTCAATCAGATGTAAAAGCTGTTGACCTAGGCCCTAAATGTACTGTACATCACATGTACTGTATACGTGTCCATTTGGTATACGTGTCCATTTGGCATATGACAAGATTCGTAAGTATTCATTTACTTCAAACAGTATTTCAAAAGATAAATTTCTTAGCCCTTCTAAAATGTAAATCAGCCCCCCCCAAAAAAAAAAATTAAACCTATGATCGGTTTCCATGGTGCTCCCACAGCATGATTCACGTACATTGCAGGACTTGTACAGTACTTAATTACAGCATGACCTTTTCAAGTAAATGTAGGTCATTATTCTCAAAAGGAAAGACTTTTACAAAATGTAGGCCTGCATGGCTACATCTCTTCATTTTGAGTTTCCCCCATTTAATATTTTGAGAAAGAAAATGGAAAAAATTTAGAACTTGTAATTATAAGATGTGTAGGCCTAAATGAGGTAATTTATTGTCTTCTTGGTAAATTGGTTAACCTGGTAAGTGATATCATTTACTCTAAATCAACCACGGGCTACAAAAACAAATATTTTAGCCATTTGTGATCCATATACATGTGATAAGAGTGAAATTTTAAAGGGAAGCTTGAGTTCTGAGCATTATCATTCCTTTTATGTCAGTTTGGAAGAACATCATACAGTAGTAGAAATGTCCCCTGAAAAGGATTGCTCTTCAAATACCCTCTTATTCTAAATATGACGAGAAACAGCTGAAGTAGTCCCATATGTACATTTCTGTGTGCAGTGCATGTGACTCTCAGCAGGATTGAGTCAATTTCTTCTCGTTTTGGCGATTCCAATACCTTAAAGCATACACCAATTCTCATGTACTATAATCAACCTTTCCCAATTGATTTGAGACAGTTTTTTTCACGGTGTCATGCATGACCATAACTTTTTCTTTACAATCAAGAAAATTTTTGCTTTTATTTTTAAATTAAAAAAAGGGAAATAGTTTTATTAATCTGCTATATGTGCTCATACATGTACATGTTTGTACCATGCACATGTGTATTATTGTGTTGCGAAGGGACATAAAAAACTGTGTTGGGTAGACTGGTTATCACTACCCCCCCCCCCCCCCCCAAATCTTTCCATGTTTTTGATAGAGCTGTGTTAAATTCCTAAACTTGTGATAATCATAAGGGTTTATATTGCATATCACTACATCTGCATGTACATGGAGACTGGATAGGTATTACTCAACTTTCTATTCCAAAACACATTTTGTTTTCATAACTACATTCATTAATATATGCTAAAAGCACAATGTCATCTTGGTCAGACATGCATGGGTTTGCATATCTGTGACCCATATTGTTCATGATACTATACAGGGTGGCCTAGAGAGAACGCAACACCTATAAAGATCTGCAATTTCAACGACATCATTGACACAGTATCATTAGTTTTATTTTATTGAATAGACCATTCTTTTCCGAGTAAAATGACACCAACATCATCAATTTGGTGTAAGGTGTTTTGATTCTACAGCTATTTATGTGAGGCAATATCATTTTCAAAAATTGCTACTTTTGCTACCAATGCCATGCTTGAAGCAGCAAGAAATTTGCATATGACGGCACTGCATACAGTCAGCTTGGCTGACAAATGCAAGACTGCTCTCGCTTTGAAAATGAAGACTACACAACGAAATGGAGATTGTATGGGAAGCCGTCACACGCAAATTTAATGCTGTTCTCAGTCTCCTTCTCAGTCTGGCTATTAGCTACATTTGTACATGTAGGATATATTCCAAAGACACTGTGGAGTGGACCCTATTCATAAAAACAATGCAAATCTTAAAAATCAACACAAATAGTATAACAATTACGTGATTCATATAAAAACCCTAGCATATCGTAGAATAGGGGTTTCGCAAAGTGTTTAAAAAGTAAAACCAGACATTTTGAGAAGAATGTTTATTGTGACTTGTACGTAGTAACATAACGTGTCATACAATGCAATTACAACCACATTCTACATGTCTGGGTCTGAAGAGAAGATGAAGAAAAATTTAACAAAAAGAAATGAAAAAGGTAGATATGGCAGATCACTACAGTAGGATGGTGATGACGACGATGACGATGATGATGATGATGACGATGATGATGATGATGATGATGATGATGATGGGGTGTGTACCGCAATATCTTAAGTTTTAACAGAAAGAAATTGAAAAGGCAGAAATAAGGGATCACAAAAACAGGATGGAGATGATGACGATGGAGAGAGAGCCTAGGGAAGTATTGGGAACATGATATTTATGTTTCACGACCCGAGTCTGTTTTCGTAAATGTTTTATTTTTTGAGCTGTATATTTACAAAACGGAAACTCTAATTCTGATACATCAGGGGTAAATAGTTCACATGTACCTCACATGGGATGGATCATGGAGGGTAGAGTGGAAACAAGCCCAGAGCATGTCATCAATAAATTGGTAGTTATAATGCAATTGTCTTGCATATATATCTGCTTATAAAAAACGAAAAATATGATGTCTTCAAGTGACTAGCAAAACAGAAAAATCTGAGAGTAATAACATCAGGGAAACATACATGATGTCGAGGAGCCAAGATAGAAAAACTGATGCAGCCAAAACGATCCAGTATAGTTAGACATCTAACAGTTGCGAGTTAGAATGCAGATCTTTTTAACTTTAAGAGGAGCATGGAAACAATCATGACCATATCTGAGCGACTCCAAGCTCCAAAATCACTATCATCACAGCAGTCAAGAGACCTTATAAATGCCCGTCTGCCTATCTGTGAGGTGCCCTTGTCAGCAAACGTGCATAACCCTACCATTCCAATTTTGCAAAAGAACAATAGATCTAACAGTGGAGTTCAGGCAGAGTCTACATTATGTACATGTATGATGGAGAGTCCTATATCAGCGCACCTTAGATTGGACTTGAAAGTGAACTTCTTTATTACTTTAATGCCTAATGATACTTTATTCCTGATATTCTAACAAGTATTTGAGTAAAAAAAATTTCATCTAATTTTGAGGAGCAACAGTGCCATTTTCACACAGAAATGCGGCTGTGTCAATTTGTTGTTGCAAAAACAATGGTGCCCATGCCATGTCTGCGCACTCATTCATTTTACACACTGTTTGGTATTTTTTACATGAAAGAGACAATATTTCAAGGCTTGTGATTAAAACAATGGAAATAAGACCGAAAAGATGTTTGGTACTACAGAATCGGAAAATGGAGTTGAAGAGAGACATACTGAAGCTTTTCGTCGTGCACTCATCAGAGCATACCGCAAGAATGAACAGAAAGCCGAAATTGAACAAATTAACTGGAAACTAAAGGAACAAAGCGCGCGAAATATATAATGGGTTTTGATTGGCTGCCTGAAAATAACGGAAAAATTAGGCTTGTTGCCAGCTGGTTTTGTAATAACAGGAGCTAAAATAATATGTGCATCCTCACAAACTCTTTCTGTCAGCACGAATAGGGTCAGTGTCTCAATGAGCTAAATGTATGTGGCTTCGAGCGTACGAAGACGTGTAACAAGACCATTTTTCCCTATATTCTGGCTCCATGCATGATGATGATCATGTGGATAATAAATTAAAAAACGGCACTTTCCCACATAGTGATGGTTCCATGAGGGGCAAAGGGTCAAAGTTTTAGACTCGAGTCTAGATCTAACTTAGAATTTAGATCTATCCCAACTGATTCAGAAAGTGGTGAAGTCTGATTTTAGTGATAGTAGCAACTGTACTTTCATTTTAGCCATGGAATGTCATCTGCCATTTAAAGAAATTCCCAAACTGCAGTTCAAAAATGGGACATTCAACTTTAAAACAACTTTTTTACAACGTCAAAAATGGAATTAAATGGCAGTCATCCTGGGCAATGTTTCATCAACCGTCATAATTACAAGTTTGCTGAGATCCCAATGAAATGTGTGTTATTCTTAATACACGTGTTTCAACGGCATGTCGGCGTACAGTACTTCTAAGGCTAGAGTGCCCAAGTCTGCTCTAGTATGCGCACCTACGCCATTCTAATCATACAAAACGTGCAATAAACACAACTTTTTTTATCTTTATCAATCATACTCATAGCGATATTAAAGCAGTCATGCAAAAAAGTCAAAATATTGAAAAATGGTCTTATTTTATTCACAAGACTCAAAATGTTGTCTTTCACATCAAAACTCCTTACATGTACATGTACATGTAAGTGCTGGTAAAATGAACGAGTGTGTACATGTAGATATCGGCACCATTGTTTTTTCAATGTTGAAAAGACGCGGCCGCTGTTTCTTGTGAAAATGGCATTGTTCTTGCTCTTAAGATCAGGAATATGTTTCATCATTGTTCATTTTCATGTTAAATCTTCAGGTGCGCAGACACAGGGCTCCCCATCACAGTTCTACTGGACGGTTTTATGAAACATAGCCCTGTCGTCATGCCTGTGGCTGTAGCGTTGTGAAAACGACATTGATTAGAATAGCTAGAGTGCCCAAGTCTGCGCAGTGCCCATGTCTGCGCACACGCGTAACTGCGCAATTCTAATAATACAAACAACGCACACAAACTTTTCATCTTTATCATAGCGATAACTATTCATGCAAAACAAGAGCCAAGGTGTTATTAAATGCATTTCATTCACAAGCCTCAAAATGTTGTCGTTCACGTCAAGACTCCCTAACTGCGTGTAAAATGAATGAGTGCGCAGACATGGCTGGGCACCATTGTTTTTTCAATGTTAATTTGACACGGCCGCCGTTTCTTGTGTAAATGGCATTGTTCTTGCTCTAATTTTGATGAGAATTTTGATTAGAATATCAGGAATTATACAAAATTAAGGCTTTTTAAGCTTTAACGGAATATTAAGAAATTTGTGTGAATTGTGTGAATTTCATGTCAAAACCTTAGGTGCGCAGACATAGGGCTCCCGATCATATGTTACTCCTTAAGGCTTAAATTCCGCCATGGTATGGTTTTCTTGAACACTTACATGCTTATTCATGTCACATTTACATGTACATGTGATGTCATGCATGTAAACTCAAACTTGTTAGCCTAGATCTAGAGTTTTTTAGAATAGCAGTTTAGCATTAGGCCTAGACTTTTAACAGAAATTTCTACAAGTCCAATCACTGAGACCAGTGAAAACCAGTATGGCAGTGTGTCCAAACTTCGCGGATGTCCATACTTCGCGTATCAGTACTAAATACGCGATAAAAAGTACATTATACGCGCTACTGTATGTGGGACTGTGGAAAATCGTTCTACAATACGGAAACAACCCAAAAGAGGCAAAATGCGACGAAAAAACATTACCATTACGATCCATAAGCTTATCCACGTAAAGTCATTCACTTGAAAAGGAAATTGCGACAGCTCTAAAGGTTTTTACAAATATTTTTGAACAACTAATAGCACAAATGACTTTTAATAATTCTTGGTCATTCCACAAAATTCTGACGTCTTATTTATTATTTATCGTAATTAATATGCACAAATAGGGCCAAAAGAGGGCGCCAAACATAATCCGCGAAGTATGGACTCCTCTGTGGTGAGCAAAAGCTGATGGTAAGCGACTGGATTTCGCCTTAAAATGAGAGTTTATAAGATAAAATTTTCAAACATTTTTGTATGACATTATTTTACAGTATATTCTGCTTCATTTGATATTACATTTTTAATGTATATCTATCAAATTGTGTTGAAACGTCATAAAAGACAAAAATGTCCGCGAAGTTTGGACACCCCACCATATAACCGGGGCGTTGTCATGGTCATGATGGTTGTGGCGTGCGCCTGTAATCCAGCTACCAGTGGAAGTTATAAACTGATTCAGCGGATCCAGGTTCGAGACCGAGTCACGTCTTTCGGATGGTGACGTTAAAGGTCGGTCCCAGACGTAAATAATCATATCTGATTGATACACGTCTGTAAAAACCCAACTACCGACTACGCACACTGCACACACATGACACACACATATCAAAGCATTTTTGGTGCAACATCAAATTTATCATTTTATGTTCCATGGAGTGCTCCCTATTCAGAAGACAGAATCATACATGTAGTTCGCCCACTTTGCCATTGCCCATCTTGAAGTTGAACATAACTTGAAAACTTGAACTTGAAAAGTTGACTTGAAGTTGAACATAACTTGAAAACTTGAACTTGAAAAGTTGACTTAAGTTGAACTTAGTTTGAAGGGGCATGTCCAAAATATTTTTCCTCAAATTTATGATATGAATTATGATAATCTAGATCCACACCCTAGATTATTTCTTAAAAGCATTGCCATTAGGGCCTAGGCCTACGGAATGTTATCATCACATGAAGGAATGAAACAATGTTTATAACTTAAAATTACCATACAGATGGCATAATAAGTGAAGGGTTAGTAGAGGTTTAAATCACATAAATTTCCAATACGACAGCTGCACAAAATTCGATAGAAAAATGAACAGATGCATGAATCTGGAATTTACTTACGAGAAACTTTCAGTCCACCATAACTGCTAGTACTACCTCTGTTGGCATCAGCAAATGATGTCGTTCTAGGCCTTCCACTTCCACTCATGCTAAATATATATTATTTGTCTATTTTACAATATTCTTACAATTTTTACAGGAGAATTAAAACATGTTTTACATGGTAGGCAAGCAAGGAGGGCGTTTGCCTGTGCTGAAAAGATGCGAGTCAAACCCTTTTCGGGGCGACGAGAAGGGGTCAATTTTTTAGGACCTAGTCTATATTTTATCTTCAGTTTTGACCCGTCATGTAATTCCAATTGCATAGAAGATTCCGGTTGATTTTCGATTCAAAATTTTGCGATCATGGCCTCATTTTTGATGATTTCTGGCAAGAACACTGCGTTTATCATACGCTGTTTGTTATACCGCACAATCTCTCGTTGCCACTATTTTCTGCCATACATACAATACACAGTTTCGATCGCAAAACACGGCAACCATCGGCTCTTCAGTAGTCAACCGTAAGCCAATGGGAAAGCTTAGATTTTGCAGTTCGGTTATTGCCGTACTTTGTCGTTACTTTCCGTAATTGGTCGGCAATTGTAACTCGAACTCATTTTTCATAAAAGAAATTCAGAGACGGTTTTTAATAGTTTCTAGCATTTACTGATTATCGAAAAGTTATTTCCATTCGAATTCCACATTATAATTTGTTTCTTTCACTCTCCAAATTGAATTTATTTATATGACGTAATCAGCCATCGAGGTCACGGGAGCGAGGGGTCATGTCATTTGGCCATACGTATGCGGAGCTTGAATTTGCTTATCATGTAGGCTACTTGAATTGAACTGTGCATGGCTTGTCAAATATTTATGCTGACGTCGCTTCGGTCCCATACCCCTATTTCCGTGTGAGTATTTAACCAAAAATATGGGTATGGAAAATATGGGCTTTTATAAACAATTTTTAGTTTGGTATAGCTCAGTCTTGACCAAAATGTGTTAAATATTGAGTCTGGACCTGGTTAAACCTAATATCATAGCACTAAAACTAAAGTATCCGGTCAAAATTTTAAATCTAAGAAATTTGTAACAGACTAAATATGTTAACACTAAAAGTTAACAGTTAAACAAAACAGTAACAACACTCATAGCTACATTCCTATACTTCGTGTGTATAATTTAGGCAGTCATACACCTCAACTTTTTAAAACACCACTGCACAAAAGTCACAAACATTCACTCAAAATCGGCATTTAATTTACAAAAACCGACAACAAAATATCCAAGAAATACAATAAATTCAACTCACCGATGTTGGAAAAGATATTTCCAAAAATCAAATCCGTAATTTACTGTTGATTCTCGCGAAACGAGCTATCGGAGTCAATGTGTACATTTCCTGGTCGCCGCGGGCGCTGACATCTCCCCAAAAGAGTTTTGTCCTTAAAAATTCGGTCCCTGTGGCATATACGGAAAAGTCCCGATTTTCTGTGTGCGCGATCGTAAAGATCGACGTGCGCTTGCGATCCCGAGTTTTTTCGTGGACAAAAATTTTATTGCCCGATTTTAGTCTAAGACATCGGCAGTATGTAAACAACGCGCGATCGCGAAACAAATCTCCGGTTTTGGATAAGATTTTGACTGTGGAGTTTGCTGAAAAGGCCAAAGTCGTTATTATGCCCAGCCGCCATTAAATCCGCCTGAACAAGTGAATAATTAGTCAAGTTTCTTGGTTTTCATTGTTGAAATTCAGTTATTTATAATGGAATGAACGCTATCGTTATATAACTGAAAAAAATATCAGCAAGAAAGAGCGGGATTCGAACTCGGGACCTTAAACGTAGCCAGGATTAGCTTCGTGAATGTAAAAAAAAAAAAAAAAATGGCTATACGCCTTCTACATCACGAAGCCAGGCGTTATTACCCAGCAATCAGATTCCGCACGGGGTAGTACGACATGACAAATGCCCTGAAATCACACTTTTCTGATAATTTCCGCGACCCACAGGCCCTTCCCCACAGCGTTTCCTCCTAGGGAAACATTTGGAATGACAATTTTTTTTTGATTGAGT
This sequence comes from Heliocidaris erythrogramma, assembly GCA_025617745.1. NCBI lineage: Eukaryota > Metazoa > Echinodermata > Echinoidea > Camarodonta > Echinometridae > Heliocidaris > Heliocidaris erythrogramma. The sequence goes on along the minus strand of CM046854.1, from coordinate 41,164,144 downwards.
ATAATTTTGGAAATATATCCATAAAAAGATGATAAAAATTTCAGAAAACTCACCAGCGTTTGCGTATCCATGCCTCCGAGGTCATGCAGATCAAAATGGCGGCACGATCGCCGTAATCGAAATCATGAAAACTATTAGGCGCCGTTTGTAAATTTATTATTTAGCTCAATTATTTACATATAATTCACTATTTAGCTCTTTTCTACGATTATTATACGATAAAATGACATAAAGGATACAATGTTTTATAAATAATGAATTTTGCAATTTCCATTTTTTTTAAATAATGATTTTACAATATTCATCATATATAAATAATGAATTTTGTAGTTTCCATTATTTATAAATAATGATTTCACAAATTCATTATATATATATTTTTCACACTAGCTTCGTGAGTGTGAAAAAAAAAAAATTGGCTATAGGGGCCTACGCCTTTTACATCAGCAATCTAATTCAGTAATTGCACCCGGGGGGGGGTGGGGGGCACTCAACCTGTTTTTGGATGTGGGTGTGCCGCTGCCAATCTCGCAACAAGGGGCTAAGGAGCTAAATGGTTAATTGAGGAAGCTCATTTTTGAGGGTCTAAGGAGCTAAATGGTTAATCGAGGAAGCTCATTTTTGTGGGTCTAAGGAGCGAAAGGGCTCATGGGCAGAGCTAATTTTAGCTGCTCGCGATCTCACTACTCTGGTACACATATGGTGCATGAGCTGAGTCAGCGGCCGCAGCGCTGTTTCTAACGCTGTACATGCCGCGCCACTGCACTGACTCGATGTCGGATGCAGATTGATCTCGCTGAGTCGCCGCTAGCACTAGTAATACCGCGTTCATTTAGGGGGCACTAGGCCGCCCAGCTGCGCTGGCCTGGGAGGCTAGGGAGCAACCGTTCCCGGACAATGGGCTGTGCACATTGTTTTCTCATATTCTAGGGAGCGAGTCGGAAGCCAATCGAGGTGCGGTTAGTGAAAATCTGAAAATCGCATATCATGGGAGCGACCCGAGAAGGTTGAAAATGGGGGACGTCACAGCGGCACATACATGTGTGACATATATATGTGAGTGCCCCCCCCCCCCCGGGGGCATGACCAGTGATGACGGGTGAGCAGGACATAGAAAATGCCCTGAAATAACACTTTCCTGATAACTCCTGCGACCGACAGGTCCTTCGCCACAGCGTTTCCTCCTGGAGTCCTACTACTAGGGAAACTTTTGGAATTAGTATAGTAGCCACTGCCACAAAAAAATAAAATTAAAAACGGCACTCACACAGTCACAAATCGTGCCGTAATTTAATGCTTAATATTCCAATTATCACATAGATGGCTCAAAACTTACCTGAAAATCTCATAAATAGTGAAAAATGAGGGCTAAATAGTCCATATCATGTGCTGAAAAATACGTTGACATATGCTTCGTTGCTATGTTAGGCAAATCGATAGTCAAAACCCAAAATCGAAGGGCTGACTGCATGACAAGCCCATTTCTATGCCTCTCACAGGCATAGGCAATTCACTGCGGCACGGTTATTCAATGACGCATCGATAGATAACGAACTCAACTGCCATAAAATACAAAGATTCTGACACATTTCACAAAATCAACCACTCAAACTATACAAGAACAAGGTAAGTAGTGATAAAAATGCCTAAAATTGCATACATACCGCCACTTCTTAGCTCCTTCAGGGAAAAAATCCTGGGTTTGGTTAGTCGCACCCACGGAGGCTAGATGGCGCTATCGCGCAAGTAGACAGATAGATAACGTGATTCGGCCCGCTATGCACACACTTCCGATATACCACTGCCGATACCACAGGCATAGGCGAATGAATCTGAGATTTTTTCTTTCTGTGATTGGTCCCCCTATGTTTATCAATGACGTATTCTGCATGTCTGTGTGTTCATCGACCCAGGATGCCCTTTGCATGCCACCAAACCCAGGATTTTTTCCCTGAAGGAGCTAAGAAGTAGCGGTATGTATGCAATTTTAGGCATTTTTATCGCACAACATGCGATCGCGAAACATATCGGCGGGGATTTCTTGGGTTTGGGACATGACTTGGATTTTGGATTTTGCTGGAAATATCAAGAGTTCTTCCTAACGGCCATTTGAGGTAGGAGAGAGATTTTTCAGGGCTGAATTTGAAAGGAAGTATTTAAAATATTTATCTTGTTTTTCCCCCGTACCTTTAAAACATGTGACCTTTAGTACATGCGACAGAAAATACCAAGCATTTTTGCATTCATATCTCATAGTTGTCAATTTGACCACTATTTGGGGTGTGTTTCAAATGGCCGATGAAATTATCACAAATACCACATCTCATAAAATCACCAACTCTACTCATATTTAGCTGTACGAGCTCCTTGGCTTATCAATCTGGTACTGGCCTACGGAGACGTATGTGGGATGCATATACCGTGTGTGGAGGGAGATATCAAAAAAAAGAAATAGATCTAAATATCACCATTTCTCACATACTGTAAGCCATGCCATCCTCCCTCAGAGTTTGCTAAAGGGGTTACCTTCCAGGATCAACTAAGATTGTAAAACTTGAATGAAAATGAAAGAAAAATCCAAAATCGGCAGGTGTTGGATCAGGTTTTTTTTTTGGGGGGGGGGGGGGGGGGGGGGGGGGTTGTTACCAGTAAACAAAAGAATAAGAATTGTCATTTATAGAAGCTATCTTCCATACATCTATGAAGATGTTGCAGTTGATACAAGACCCAGTAGAAACAGTTTTTTCCCTCCGAGATTCAAATAAATTGACATATACTGTAACTCTCCCATGCCATGGATACTTGGTAAGTTGATAACTACATGTAGCAACCATTTTATGTCATAATCGGTCTCCTCATAGCATCACAGAGGTGGAAGCGAAATGTCCTGAACTGTTGCTTACGACATATGTCTTTTTTTCCACATATTTCATCCAGAAATGGGAAATTTCTCAATATAACCATTGACTAACGGTGCTTTCTGGGGAGCATTTCATCAAGTGTCTTGTCAGTGATTTTTACTGAAAAATTAGCTCTCCGCCAATCAGATGCAAGGATTTCAGTAGCTTATAACAGTTGTCGGTAAATATCACTGACAAAACGCTTGATGAAACGCTCCCCTGGTATCACCACCTATAGACATGGTCTATCAAGAGATTTTTCATTCAAAGATGAGATACAGTCAACCTCGCTTTAGTCAACGTCGCATGTGTCGAATAGTTGCTCAAGTCGATGAAAATAAAAAGGCGCAATTTATCCTCATAGACTTAAGTGTGTTAATCCTTTGTACAAGTCGATTATTGTAGCTCGAATACTCGCCTAAATCGATCAAATTTTAACAACAATACCATGAAAAAACATGTAATTTACACCGCGCAAGTGGAACAATACGGCGATGTGCAATCAATCATTGTCGAAACTGCCACACGCTGATTTTGTGTACAAAAATTCCCTGATTTGCTGGCATGATCTCTGCACCCTCTCTCGCGCACTCTCTCGCGCTCTCATGTGAAGAACAAAATGTCACGTGTTAAGTCATGTTTGCACCATAAGTTTGCACAGCAGGTCAGCGGGCGGGCCGGCCGGACGGATGCCGCGTACCTGTACTGCACGCAGTTTTAATGCATATAAATGGATGTAAGGGAGGATTTAATACGTTGGAATTAATCACTGGACGTGTCTGGTTTTATTCTTTATTGCCCAACTTGTAACAGGAGTGTGAAGTAATATACTGGGTACATGAAAGGTACAGTACATGTATGTTCAGTTTGTAAACAAATTTTTAGGCATTACTCCCAGTGTTAAAGATCGTATGCTCGATCTGTAATGAAAATCACAAGTCAGAAAAAATCGGAACCAGCGGGATTCGAACCTGTCATCTACTCTTGCCGGGCAGCGACTTAACCACCAGGCTATTCTGGTTCCACGGCCAAGTCACGATGAACTGGAATCAAATACCCAAAGATCCTCTTCTTTCTGAATCATTTGTAAAATTTGTTTACAAATTGAAATTCCTCCCATTAAGCTTCTTCATTTACTGTTGTCCACGGCGGACCGTTGAATATTAATGATCAACTTAGGCGAGGTTGACTGTATATGGATAAATGTCATATGTCATACAGGACACTGTGCATGGAATAGCAACCAAAAAGCTCTAGTAAATCCCCCAAAATGCTCTAGTAAAATACAAGATAATACAAAGAAATTGGCAAAAGGGAGTCACACTTTATCACAGATTACCAGAGTTTTTTTGTGAGCATTCCAGAGCTGATTTGCTCATTGCTACCTTTTATCACTTTTGCTGACGTAGACACTATTTTTTAAAACTTTGCTTTTGATGTCAGGTCTCTTGAAGGACAGCCCTGCCTGTAACATGGATTCAAGTCCACAGGCGGAAGACGCGGAAGACTCGAAAACGAGGACGAAGAGAATCTACGTAAAGCGTGTTAGAGATAGTAAGATGATATCATTTTTTATTCCTTTATGGGTATAAGCTAGGCTGATTATTGGAGTAGAAAAGCTCCAAAAGAGTTCTTACATATAGATATCAAGAGGTAAAAAAGTCATTCTCTTAAAATCTAAACAATGTTCTTGGGAATTCAGGGTTTTCCATTTTAGTATTTTCCTCAAAGAAGAATTCGAGAACCAGAAAGCGACTCTTGCTGTGGAGTAAAGTAGTGCAATACACTGATGCTTTCAGAGTGTTCTGGACCATTATTGCAACGGTCTCTGTAATGTTCAGAAATGATCAGAAAATAGGGACCAACAATGCAATATTTTATGTGCTCTATAATTGGCTTTTTTGTACAAAGGAGTATTTTTTCATAAGATATGCATATAATTGATACTCTTTTCAAAGTATAATACTTGTCTTACTATTAATTCAATGTCTGCATATAATAATGGAAGAAAACAAATTACGTTAAAATACGGGGGAAAGTGAAACCAGTGTATCAAGCAAAATTTATAAATGCGGAATAATATTAAAGGTATTGGTGCCTGTTAGAGAAGAATGCGGGTCCCCCTTCCACAGGTGCAATTCAAATTTATACAATTATTAACGATTGTTATAATCATTCCATAAAGAACATCCATTAATTTCAGGCAAATTGATACATGCAATTACTCAATAACCTGGAGAGCGTTTCATCAAGCGTTTTGTCAGTGATTTTTACTGACAAATTTGCTCTCAGCCAATCAGATGCAAGGATTTCAGTAGCTTATAACAGTTGTCGGTAAAAATCACTGACAAAACGCTTGATGAAACGCTCCCCTGGTATTTCCGCAGATGACAGGGATACAAACATTCTATAGACGTTGTTTTTGATTAACCCATAGACTACGGGAACCGGTTGGTTCCTGTATTAAGCCTATGAGAGTTAAGGAATTCAGTAGTCAACGGGTTAATAACAACAGACTGCTTATAGTATACGTGTGAACATGCATTGCCAAGTACCAACTCATTTTTTTTGTCTTGTTAGATATATGCGACCATACAACATCCACAAAATTCAAGAAAATAGAACCATTACAAAACTAACAGCTTATAGAACAACAGCTTATAGAACGTTTCATATCATGTTTTCTCAAATTTTTATGAAACCCTCTAAAATCTCTCTTGTTTAAAGGTACAAATGTGCGGCGATCCAGCAGGGTACAAGTTCAGAGGACGGGCCAGGACCCCACGTCGGACTCTGAACGATTGGACGGAAGAAAAAGGGGTATAAGATGGTCGACCCTAGAGAAACAGCTTCTCCTGAGGTCACTCAAAGAGTAAGACTTCTCTTTACAACCATATATATATATTATTTCTAAGGAGAATGAAACCCCCAAATAAATGCACTTTAATAGAAGCAGAAAAATCAAAGAAGCTTATCAGTGAAAGGTTGAGGAAAAACAGACATCTGATAAAAAAGTTATGAATATTTGAAATCCTAAAATCGCTAAATGAATGGAGATCTGAAATTGGCAATGTCCTCATTATGGTAATGAGATGCTGTGATGTAAATGTGCTATACTTTCCAATTGCCTTATGCAAATAAGGTTGTAAAATTCCACTTCCCTTGAATATGTCTTAGAAATTTGATTGCTGTATTATAGGTGGCGTTCATAAATTTATTCCTCACAATATATTTCAAGCACTATGTTGATAATTCAATTTTCTTTGTTTAAAAGCTGTAATCTGATAATTTTCTTATTTATTATGTATTATGAGCACAAAAACGTCATAGCATCTTATTAGCATGATGAGTATGTCAGCAATTTCATTTAGCGATTTTAGGTTTTTAAAATCTTCATCCATTTTTTTTCTTCAAACTGTCAGCGATAAGATTTTAAGATTTTTCTGCTTCTGTTAATAAAGTGCATACAAGTTTTGGGTTTCATTCTCCTTTAAAAGGTTATTTTATATAGGACCAATCACAATTTTCACAGCAAGAAACTTTTACGATTTACACAAAATTTAGTGTCAGGGCAATTCTCGCTACCCAAAATACGCAATTTCGCCAACAGATGGCGTTTGTCATGCAAACCACGCATGCGCAGTGCTGACAATATCCCGATTGTGTCGACAAGTGTTTGTCTTTTTGCATTGAAAATGTACACAGGTATTACAAAAATCCTCGAGTTTGAGTATAAATTAACCGACATGTTTGAAAAGATACCATGATTTATTGAGAAAATTGGTTGCATTTTCAAAATTTGAGTGGTTTATGTCATGCGATCCAAAAATTAAGCATTGTAGCACTCATTTTATTCATAAGCCGTAGTATTTCAATACGGACCGGAAGTGAAGTTGACGAAGATGCGGACCATTTGCATGCATAATATTGCCCTCTACGTCGAAAATTGCATATTTGAGGTAGCGAGAATGAATGATTCAATGATTTTGTGGCATGAAACTTTCTTGAATCTTAACCACTCGCGAAATTAGCGAACATTAAATGCACGCGAAAGTTTCTGGCTTTACACTACTTATAAACATAATTTTCTATTTGATACTCGATATTTTTTTTTCTGATTTTAATATTTTCTCTCCACAAGAAATGTAAACTATACAAACACTGTATTTTCTTTTAATATTTGTGAATACAAGATGAAATTAAAATGTTGATATAAAGAAAATAATAAAGCAAAGCATCTTGCCAAAAGAATAGAACTAGGCTTGACAAGCACTTGTGCTAACTTCTAGTTCCAATTAGCAACTGTATCTTAGTATAAATAGTGCAATTGTATGACATTCAGTTAAGTGTAATCACGTACTTGATTATTCATTGATCTGCAAACATGACTACATATTATTGCAAATCCATTTATATTCATTTCATGTAGATAAGTCCTTTTTGATGTATATGTATTCATGTAACATTATTACTCATTATATTAATTATTACACTGTCATTCATGTGATGTGTTGTTAATAAACTCAAACTCAAACTCATTTGTAGGAAATCGGCTGTCTCCCAGTTTAACACCCTGGCAATAAAAAGAATTGTGAAGACTAAGAAGAAAAGCGATGTGGACATGTTTATCAAAAACCTCAGGAGAAGGGCAGTGAGTAAGTACAACAATATATGTCTGTTTAGCGCCAGAAGAACGTTAACTCTTATGTAAAAGTACATCAGTTAAGATCCTTTTGACTCTAAGCTGGCCATCTCTTCTCTTTTGTAACCCATTTATGTTGCTTTCTCTGTCCATGTGTTGTGTGTACATGTCCTTTTTTTGTTTTTCTCGTCTTATTCTTTCTTTCTTTTTTATTAGTTAGATTTATTCTTTCTTTCTTTTTTATTAGTAAGATTCATCTTATATTCTAGCATATTTGTTACATCCTACCCATGGCACTGACATATTGCATTTATTGTGCCATTTATCTAGTAGAGGTGTCATACCCGGGGTCCGAACCCCGGCGCGGCACTAGTGTTCTTTAGCAAGACATTAATCTACATTTGCCACTCTCAACCCAGGTGTTAAATAGGTACCGGTAGGAAGGAATTCCTTGAATGCTGTGAGCACTGAATTCGGTAGCCTAGCTAGAGCCGGGGTAATATTGGAGCGCCTTAAGCACCTTATTACGAGGTGGATATGAGCACTATGAAAATACCCATTATTATTATTATTATCATCTATTTATAGGTTTTAACAAGTAGTACTATTAACAAGGAGTGTCTGCCAAATGGGTACTCTTTGCCTCATCTGGGTTGAATGGCAAATGCTGATATTATAGGGAGAGGAATATTTGTCATTTTTGTCATTTTAGAATGCTATTTTCTTTTGCGCTAGAACGCATGTGAAGCTGGCTAACAAGTGTATTGGAATTTGTTCCTGTCATGATATATTTGATAGCATCAGCCAATACATCGTGAAAAGAATTATTAACACTTGCAGATATGTTTAAAGGAGTTATATCTTTAAGAGTGAATATTTATTTTGTACCATGTATATTTCCCCCTCCCACTCCCGTTCATTCTCTATTTGTATCTCCATTTTTCAGAGGCTAAGATTGAATCCATGAGAATAAAGTCCCCTATTGAGGTGAGTAGCAATTAAGAAATGAAATGTAATATAATAAAAGCTGGAGTGGCAATGTGTTTCAGGATTGAGAAAGCATATATATCACAGTTCATTGATAGTATTGCCGGGGGTCCTGAAGCTACTCGGGTCGCTATGCGACATATTCAGTTGGCAAAATGTCTGCTCTGACTGAGCAATGATAATATCCTTGAGGTTTGCCAAAAAGAATTAGTACCAGTAAGTTTCCTTTATTGTTGTGATATTATCGTTATTTGTCATCAAGTAGAAAAGTTGAAAGTCTCTGTTTTTCTGTATAAATTGGCAGTTTCTGAACTTTTCTTTATAATTGCTGTCCATATGAATTTTTCTTCAAATACATGATTTTATTTTAAAGAATGTACGAATTGAAACAATACCAAGGTTGCCAATTTCATGATGAAAAGCAGTTGAGTTCTTATAAAGGTGAAAATAATTTGTGAGCTTTTTCATTTGTTATGTCAGTTTGGAAGAATATACATATAGAAGAAATATCCCCTAAAAGGGGTTACCATTCGAATTTCCTCATTTTCAAAATGATGAGAACTAGCTGGAAAGTATAGACCAAACTCTCATGCCAAATGTGTATGTAGTCCCATATACCCATTTCTGTGTGCAGTCCATTTGATTTCCAGCAAGATTGAGACAATTTCTTATTATTTTAATGACTCCAAAACCTTACAGTATACACAAATTCATATGTACTTCATAATCACCCTTTCCTAATCGCTTCCAGACAATCAGCTTCTTTCACAATGATCGGGGGGGGCCTGGGGTGGGGGGGGGGGGGGGGGGTTCATCAAGTGTCTTCTCAGTGATTTCTACCGACAAATTTGCTCTCAGCCAATCAGATGCAAGGATTTCAGTAACTTATAACAGTTACTGCAACTTGTCATGGATGACACGTTTTATGAAACAGGGTTCAGAATGCAACTTTATCTTTCAAAATGTCCTGTCCGATATATGTTATCCAGGCAGTGTACTGGGTTATCACCAAATTGAGCTACATTGTAATATAAAGATGTAAAGGCATCAGCTAGCAGTCAATGTTTACCTGAATATCAGTGCATTTGGATTCTAATATGAGATTTAGCATTAGGGCAGCTATAGCTTAATGCCACTTGTGCACTGTTAGACCAGAAATGTTTGCGTTCATCAATTTCTTGCGAATTTGGTTTGTGGTTCAGAGTCGCAAACATACCATCTGTAGATCTTACTGTGTATCTACATTGTATCCCTTGCTTGTACATGTAGATCTGGCAAGACTTGATGAATCACTTTGGGGATCGAGACGGAGAATCGTTGAGAGTCATGAGTAAGGTATGTCTAATCAAATCAGATCATGTAATATTCTTGTTATTGTTGTAGTAAATCATGTTCAATTCATTTAAAAACAGAGAACAATAAGCCTAGGCTACCTGTTCTTTAACCAAAAAGAGTACAGGGCAAATATATATATATACAGTCAAACCTGCTTTAGCAACCACCTGTATAGAAAGACCACAATTTTTGTTTCCCTTGAAAAGTGTTTCTCATTGAAACGTGTATTAAAGGAACCTGTCTGTAAAGACCACCTGCTCATAAAGACCGCTTTTCTTGTCTCCCTTGAGTGGTCTTTATAGACAGGTTTCACTGTATATGACAGCAAATCTGCACTGACCAAATGATTGGGGCATTAGAGGTACAATGTCTTGTAAAGTTGGTTGTACAACACATGCTATGGCAGCAATTGTTCTGCAGTCACAATCCTACAGGAACCCAGTTCATAATGTCACCCTAGACAACACGCTATACCTAATCCTAAGCCTAATACTAAGCCTAATCCTAAGCCTAAACCCAAATCTAACCTTAAGACTAAATGCAACCCTAACTACAATCCTGTATCTTGATGAGAGAAAGCCTGGGGAGCGTTTCATCAAGCGTTTTGTCAGTGATTTTTACTGACAAATTTGCTCTCAGCCAATCAGATGCAAGGATTTCAGTAGCTTATAACAGTTGTCAGTAAAAATTACTGACAAAATGCTTGATGAAATGCTCCCCTGGAGCAATTGTTGCTGGAGCACTGTAAAGTTGTATGGTATGCCAGGGCCCTGTTTCATAAAATTTGTCATCATTGACAGATTGCAATAACTGTTATAAGCTACTGAAATCCTTGCATCTGATTGGCTGAGAGTGAATTTGTCAGTAAAAATCACTGACAAGACACTTGAAATGAAATTCCCCCCAGTTTGTCCCAAAGCAAAGTTCACTTTATGACTGCTAAAAGATATTTATTCATAGGTTTTAAAGTGCAGTAGTGGTGGCCTAGCTTAACGGTAAAATTCACTTTCCTGCTGTCAATGGAAATGCATGGTTGTACCGAGTCCGGACTATGTATTCTCACTATCTGGAAAGTTATATATTGATATGGCTGTATGTTTCTGTCAAAACACTTTCAGAGACTTCTCTTATTTTTTTTTCATTTATAGGGGTTTATATGCTGCCATATTTTTGTTCCAACACATTCAATGAATTCCTTCCTTTTTTTATTGTTTATTTGAAGTAATAGTATGCAGTCCTATTTCTATTATACAACACATACAAAAGTTAGCCTGGTTCTCATTGGTTAATTTCATGCGGTAATAAGATGCTTTATTTCTGTGACAATACATTTAAAGAGTTCTTTATATAGAAAAATATTTCATTTCAGGCTACCACAGAAGTTAAAAAGAACCTAGATGCTTTAAGCAAAACAGATGTTATCAGGCATATCATTCTATTTAGAGAACTTATTCTCACTAGGCCTTTGCACTTTTTTCAAGTTCTCTGTTCATTCGATACTAATTTCTAGCAAAGGCAGATTTCATTTATTTATAAGATTATGATGTAAATGATTTTGTATGCATTGTATTCATTGTATGTACCGGTATATATTTTTATCTGAAATGAATGAATGAAGAAACGAAACGAAACGAAACGAAATTTCTATCTCTCCCTGTAGGTAATGGTGATGGCATCATTGGAAAGGACCAAGAATGCTGAGGAAGTAACATGCGATGACTTCAAACCGTTTCGTATCTACCGTTATCTAGCAGCTCTGTTCAAGTCGAAGGAACTACCTGTGCTAACCCCTCTAGGTAAGCCATGTTAGCCGTCAGGGCAGGTTCCATATCATCATAAATGATGACTAAAACTGTAGAGTTGGTCCCCCAAAGTTTATGTGGATAAGGTATTGGACCTGTGAAATATCCGTGTCGGAGGCACATTAGCCTAAGCTTTGAGCAAAAGCGATATCCAGCTGGGTCGTGTCTTATAAAGAGTTTGAATTGAGCGCAAGTCCTCCAATCAATCGCAAATTTCCAATCTGCGTTATCTTTTAAGTTGCAATTGATTTGAATCGATCGCAAGTCCTCCAATCAATCGCAAAATTTCCAATCTGCTATAGCTCTTAAGTTGCGATTGATTTGAATCGATCGCAAGTCTTCCAATCATTCCCAAATTTCCAATCTGCTATAGCTCTTAAGTTGCGATTGATTTAAATCAATCGCAAGTCCTCCAATCATTCCCAAATTTCCAATCTGCGTTATCTTTTAAGTTGCGATTGATTTGAATCGATCGCAAGTCCTCCAATCAATCGCAAAATTTCCAATCTGCTATAGCTCTTAAGTTGCGATTGATTTGAATCGATCGCAAGTCTTCCAATCATTCCCAAATTTCCAATCTGCTATAGCTCTTAAGTTGCGATTGATTTGAATCTATCGCAGGTCCTCCAATCAATCGGTATCAATGACAAATTATTTGCAATCAATCGCAACTCTTTATCAGACAGTGCCCAGTACCTTTTCCTTGTAAACTTGAGGAGACCAATTTTATTATCATTATTGTCATCATTATCAGTGGTATAGGACTGGTCCCACCTACTACTGGAAGGAAAGACCAAAGGGTACTCTTCCTGTCACAGGCATCAGTGATGGCAGAGCATTAATAATAATTGATGTGTCAGGTGTGTAATCTCAACCCTTTCAAGACGATTGACGACATTTTGTGGTTTGGCTCAAAAACTTTTGATTAAGAGCTCTAAAAATTATACCGGATGCATGAGTAGAAAGTGCAAACCTTTCTGCACACACTATGTCCATTTTTGTGGCATGACCATATTGCTTTTAATGCAGAGAACTTTAAAAAGGAGAATAAGCTTTAAAATCCTTAAATTGGCAACTCATTGAGAGATTCAAAATCATTGTGGATTGTAGATGTGGCAAACGTATTAACTTAAAGATCATTTCGATGTTTGTATCTTCCATGACATGTACCTAAGCACTTTGTTTAGGTCCCAGAAAGTACCTTATTTAAACCCGGTAGTTAAGCTGCAATTGTGGCAGGTGTGTAATCTTAGATTTGATATTCATAACTGCTCTTACATTTGTATAATTCCAAGGACTTTCCTTCTCTAATCCTTGTAATCAGGACAGATTACGAAAAATGATAATGAGAAATATGCTATAGGGCCATTCTTTGTAAATTGAAACAAACGGTCACTCACATGACCATCTAATTTTGCTTTATTGCTGGAATATCAGATTGCATTTGATTGCTTTTTGATATCACTAGTTTCTTACATGAAAAATCTTTCCCTTTTCTTTGACCAGAAAAAGTAATTTCCCAACCATGTCTTTACAGAGACATTTAAAAACATGCCCTATTTTGAGTGGTCACACATGTGACCGACCATATTTTGACCTCTAAAAGGAAAGAATATTCAATAATTTATGGAAAATTGATTTCAAAATGTTCAGAGCAATCCCACCACACAGCAATAAAAAGTGGAAATTTGCACTCCAAGGGAAATACGAGAAAAGTAGGTTTGAATAGCAACAAGTAAGACCCTTTTACGTACGAGGTCACACACGTGACCGACCTAATTTTGACCTCTGAAAGAAAATGGTGTACTCTCATTTAGAATGATTATGCTCCATCTGTTGGGGGTAAGATTGTTATTAAAATATCAAAATAAGAGACTTCTACTGCAAGGCAATTACTGAAAAATTAGGTTTAAATGTTCTTTTTTTCAGAAATTTGATCATACACGTGACTGAGAATGGTCCTCTTTTGAAGAATAATATTGACACCTTTTAACTAAGGATAAGGAACAAGAAAGCCTGCAGAAACTTCCTTGGTTTTTTATTTCCCTTATGTCTCATTTCCTTTATTAGAATCGCAAGTCATCCTGGATTGCTTTGAGAACATGCTGGAGGTTCTCAAAGGAAGTGAGGTCAGAGATAAAGCCGCCTTCTTACGCTCTCAGTACTTCACCCTCTACAACCGAGCATATGCTGGCGGGAATGAATACAGCCTTGAAGACAACCTCAGTCTGGTCTTCAAAGAGGCAGAGGCCGAGAAAGAGGCGGAGCCTAACCAATCTCATTCAAGCACAGCCTCTTTACAGCCCAGGACTGATGTGAAAACCAATGGAGAAAACCCTGGGACAAATAGAACAGGACCAGGCACCATTGAGTCCGCTCCTGGTACTGGCCCAACATCGAGTGTCACAAACCCAGGGACAAGCGGAACAGGACCAGGCACCATTGAGTCCGCACCTGGTACTGACCCAGCATCAGGTGTCACAAACGCAGGGACAAGCGGAACAGAACCAGGCACCACTGAGTCCATTCATGGTCCTCACCAAACAAGCGGTTCCGCAAACCCAGGGACAAGCAGAACAGAACCAGGTACCAGTGAGTCGGTCCCTGGGACCAGCGGCACAGTTCCTAAGACCAGTGGTGCCGTACCAAATGGCCCGAGGAAGAGGGCCTCTTGGCAAGGAGGAGTGGACAGATCAACGGAAGTAAGAATCTTGAACCCTCTAGGCATACCGGTGGAGATGCTGGAGTTTAAACCACGGGATGACAAGAACCATAGAAAGAAACGTTGGACATATGAGTATGAGACAGATTCCTCAGACAGTGATGACACTTATGGTAATGATGGAAATGACAGTGGTGATATAGACAGAAGAATGAGTCAAGTCAAGAGGAAAAGAGGTAGGCCACGTACAAGGGACAGGGCTGTCGCAAGTGAGGATGATGCTCAGGACTGTACAGGGTCTAGCCCAGGAGAGGCCAATGGACTCCAGGAGATGGCTGAACTGCTAAATACAGATCAGTATGCTCTAGTGACTGAAGAGGAGTTTGCCAGGAATGGTAAGATCTATCTTCAAGCAATGGCAGAGGCTCAATCAGAGTCTGATGGAAACCTGGACTTCAATGAAGTGGTTGCTTCTGAACAGTATATCTTTGTGGCCAAAGATGATGTGGCCAGAGAAGGGGAAAATTTTGTTCAAGGTTTGGAAGAGACAGAAGGAGGGAAGGATGATGAATCCCATGAGACAAGGGAACTAGATGATACAGGTCATTCTAAACCCACTGGTAAAGACTTTTTGGGTTCAGATGGAGAATCCAGTAGAGCAGAGCAATCCAGTGCTCTGTTTGGAAGTGAAATTGATGATCAGGCGGAAAATGATCAAAGCAGTGAGAATGAGGGTACAGAATCTGAGATTGACCAATCAGAGGTCATTGATGACAGCATCGACCAATCGGAATTCATGGGTGAAAACATAGGCCAATCAGATGCTGACATTAGTGCAAACCATCCGGATGAGCTTGGAGCTGAGATGAGTGTAGTGGATGATGAAGATGGGGGCACACACCCTTCTGAAAACATACTGCCTACATCTTCTCCCGCAATCTCTCACAAATGTCCCCCTTTAGAGCCTCCAGAGAGTGATGATTTAATTAATTTAGTACATGTACCATTATTACCAGCTGGTTCTGTGGCTGAGCAGCCATCAAGTAGGACAGTAGTACCGTATATACCACAGCCAGACTGCAGTTGGTTTGAAAGGCCATCTGAAGCTATATCCCCACAATCATTGCCAATGATAACCTCTAGACCAACAGCGGCTGTTGATGCAATTTGCCAATCAGAGTTAAGATCAAGGTGCGAAGATATCAGAGAAACATTAACTGCTGTGTCTCTACCAAGTAACCAAACTACAGTATCAAATCCAGTCCAAACAAACGTTACTCAAGTACTGCCTGATCAGCACTTACATGTAGCATCTGAGTCTTTGAGGACGGATGATGCAGATATTCCCAGTACAAATACACCTAAAGTTCATCCAGATAGGCCTGAGTCACAAGGAAATGTGAAAAGCAGACCAGTCCGGTTTCTTCTTCCAGAAAAGAAGAGCCAGCCTAATGAGAGCTCTCTAGAAGAGACACTGGGTGACCCAACTCCAAACACCATCCCTCTTGTAAGTGCTCTCAATAGAGGGATGGTACGCAGTGACCAATCTGATGATCAGCTCTTGACCATTGATGTCTCCCAGCTTGGACCGGACTCCAACATTGTGATTCCGTCATACTTGTTACCTGGAGGGATACTCACCATCCGATCACCAGAGGTATCCCACATGAGATCTGGCCTTTCATCTTTGATTCAAACAGGAACCAGTTCTGCAATTACAAATGATCATTTGGATTTAAGTAAGCAATCGCAGGCTGGGATATCTCCTGCAAGGCAATCCCAGGATGGCATTTCAGCTCACATTGAACCTGGAAGTGATGTGGAGTCCAGCAGTGAATATGATATTTCTCAAACTGAGTATGTCGTAGCTTCCGACCAACTGTCCAAAGAGAGCCATGATCTGTGTGAAGTGCATGTCATTGCCAATCGCATCGTGAAACCTAGCAACCAAGCAGAAGTGCCTCTCAAGACTGCTCCAAAGGCACTGCCATTTGCCAAGAAACCAGAAGCTTCTCCAAAGAAACTGCAAATTTCCAAGAAATCAGAAGCTTCCGATATACTGGATGGCATACAGTCTGAAGTTGTCCAACCAGAAATAGAAGAAAGGTCATTTCTAGAGTTTCTTAGCTCCCAGAAATCTGCTTGGAATCAAAGAGAAAGGTCTACAACGCCAAGTGGTCTTTCGCAAAAAGAAAATGATGTGGCAAATTCTGAACTGGAAGGGCTAAATATGGATGTTCAAGCAGTACATAATGTCAATATACCTATAAGCAAATCGTGGCAGGATAAAATGATAAACTGCCAGTTTGCAGCTAGCAAAAGTTTGACTGGAGTTGGTAAAACAAATGGATGTCAACCACAGAATATTTCTAAGCATACAACATCAGCCGAACTTGAAAGCATGAAGCAGAAAGATGAAAGTTTTCCAAATACAAGAAGTCAGCCAAGAGACCAGATGTCTCTCAGCCAAGTAGGACTGGATATTCTCAGTCATTTGCACTCTGGGGAAAAGCGTAAGAGAGGATGTCCTCCAAAGTATAAACCTCCTATTACTGAGAGATCACCTTTGGCTTCTGAGATACAGCAAGATGGCAGTGCTGGTTTGAGTTCAGAAGGCAAGAGGAAGAGTGGTCGTCCAAGGAAAACTGATCAGAGTGTGGATCTTGACCTTGTGATGGAGAGTGATGAGATACTAGGGCACCCTGCAGGGGGCCTTGATGAGCAAGGAGTTATTGTAACTCCTGCGGGAAGTAATCACGCTACTGAGAGGGTTGTAGGAGAAAAGAGAAAACATGGGCGACCTCCAAAGTATGCTGGAATAAACTCTGGAATAAATCTGCAGGAGGAAAGGAAAACAGAGAGTCATGTAGAGATGGAAATCAGTGCGGTCACCCATTCATTATCGATGTCTAGTTCGAGGTCTCAAGGGAGAATGGGAAGCGTTAGTAATCCCCAGGAAGATATTACAAGGGATGTCCAGAAAACATCAACTTACATCAAGGAATTGATGAATGATTCAGGAGATGCTATTCGGGGAAAACTGCACAACGAAAAGCAGGAGAGAGGGAGACCACCAAAAGTGCAAAATGTTGATGCCTCTCGGCAATCACACGACCCCCAAATTTCAGCAATGGCACTGCATGAGAAGTCTATAGCAAAAGAAAGAAAGGACAAAGGAGTACCCAATACTGCTTCTTTTGATTTACAGAGGAAAGTGCCCACTAGACAGCCTAAAGGTTCTGGATGGATTGCTAGTCACTCTGATACAGATTCTTCAGCAGGAAGTCCACAGAAAAGAAAAAAAGAAAGACCCCCCAAAGGATCAAAATCAAATTCACTTGACAATTTGCAGAGCAGTATTGGCTTTAGCCAGTTAACAGAGATGGAGACAGATATAAAAGAGTTGGGAGCAGACTCTGAAACAAACTCTGGCACTGAGAAAAGAAAGAGAGGAAGACCCCGCAAAGGATCAAGACCAAATTCAGTTGACAATTTGCAAAGCAGTAATGGCCTTAGCCAGTCAACAGAGATGCAGACAGATATTAGACAGTTAGGATCAGACTCTGAAACGGACTCTGGCACCGAGAAAAGAAAGAGAGGAAGACCCCGCAAAGGATCAAGACCAAATTCAACTGACAATTTGCAAAGCAGTAATGGCCTTAACCTGTCAACGGAGAGGGAGGCAGATATTGGACAGTTGGGAACAGACTCTGAACCAGACTCTGCCACAGAGAAAAGAAAGAGAGGAAGACCCCACAAAGGATCAAGATCAAATTCAGTTCACAAAAGCAGTAATGGGCTTAACCTGTCAACGGAGAGGGAGGCAGATATTGGACAGTTGGGAACAGACTCTGAAACAGACTCTGGCACAAAGAAAAGAAAAAGAGGAAGATCCCGCAAAGGATCAAGACCAAATTCAGTTGACAATTTGCAAAGCAGTAATGGGCTTAGCCAGTCAACAGAGATACAGACGGATATTAGACAGTTAGGAACAGATTCTGAAACGGATTCTGGCACCGAGAAAAGAAAGAGAGGAAGACCCCACAAAGGGTCAAGACCAAATTCAGTTGACAATTTGCAAAGCAGTAATGGCCTTAGCCTGTCAACGGAGAGGGAGGCAGATATTGGACAGTTGGGAACAGACTCAGAACCAGACTCTGGCACAGAGAAAAGAAAGAGAGGAAGACCCCGCAAAGGATCAAGATCAAATTCAGTTGACAATTTGCAAAGCAGTAATGGCCTTAGCCAGTCAACGAAGATACAGGCAGATATTAGACAGTTAGGAGCAGACTCTACAACGGACTCTGGCACCGAGAAAGGGAAGAGAGGAAGACCCCGCAAAGGATCAAGGCGAAATTCAGTTGACAATTTGCCAAGCAGTAATGGCCTTAGCCTGTCAATTGAGAGGGAGGCAAATATTGGACAGTTGGGAACAGACTCTGAAACAGACTCTGGCACAGAGAAAAGAAAGAGAGGAAGACCCCGCAAAGAATCAAGACCAGATTCCCATGATGATTTGCTTGATAAGGCAATTGCTTGTCAGGCAGGTACTGGACTATTTGAAACTTATGTAGGGTCAGAGAGAGAAAAGGAAGGAAAGACTGCAAGTCCTCGCAAAGTATTCAGCCCATACAAGCGAAATAATGGAAACACCGCAAAAGCTGGGTCAGAAAGGGTGGCAGAAATAAGAGGAGGGCCTCCCAAAGATGTAATTAAAGACCAAACAGAAACACACATCTTGGAAACTGATGAAAGAATGCATGGAGAGGAGAAGCGAAAGAGAGGAAGGCCTCCCAAAGGACCACGAACAGAATCTCTGGTTTGTTTGGGGAATACAATGATGACAAACCAATCACCAGAGAGTCACATTAACATTGGCGAGTTGGGAGCTGTCTCACAGACAGAAATTGAAGTGAAACGAAAGAGAGGAAGGCCTCGCAAAGAATCGAGATCAGATTCCTGCTATGTTTTCTCGGATAGCGATATATCTGGTCAAGTGACAGAAAATGTGAAAGGTATTGCACAATGTGAAAGTGACTCAAGGAAAGGGAGAGAAGAGAGAGAAAGGCCTTCCTCCGAATTCATCACCAACCATCCTAATCAATCGACAGATGTCAGGACAAGTTCTGACCAGTTGGAAGCCGTCGCCGAGATGGAAAAGAGGAATAGAGGCAGACCTCCCATAAGACGTAAACCACGCAAAGAGTTAGCATCAACTCCCAGCAACAGTTTGCCACACCCTGTAGCCATGTCCCAGTCAGTAATGAGTGACTACTTTGACAGTGTTGGACAGTCAGAAACTGTTTTGCGGACAGAAACGGGAGATGATGAAAAGAAAGGGGGGTGTCACAGAGAAATAAGACCAGCACCCCCTAAAATTTTGCACGACAGAGTGGACATCAACCAATCAAGAGCAGAGAATAAAAAGAAAGGGAGACGTTCCAAAGAAAAACGACCAGCTCCTATCACCAGAGAAATAAGACCACCTCCCACCAATATTTTACTAAACAGAGTGACCACCAACCCATCAATTGAGCACAAGAGAAGTATTAGCCCCTTAAGAAGTGGAGCAGACAGTAGTATAGATAGGCAAAGAAAAGGAAATTCATGTGAAAATATCAGAACAGATCAGATTCCAGCCTCCACATCAGATACTGCGTCGAAGTTAGAGGAAGGTACAAAAAAGAGAGGGAGAGGAAGGCCTCGCAGAGAATTTCAAGTGAATTCTTCCAATGATCCTCAAAGTACAGAACTGCAAGGCCAGCCTAGAGGGCACCACACAAGCAGTAGCCACTTAGAACAACAAGAGAAACAGAAGATAGGTAACCCTCAGAAAGGCTCTGGTAATGAAATGCTTTCCAAAGAAACCAAAACACATTCAGAAGAGAATGAGACAAGTGTTAGCCCCTCAGAGAATCAGACAGGAAGAGAGGAGAAACGAAAGCGAGGTAGACCACGTAAAACAGGTAAACCAGATGCTGATTTGGGGTCAGAAAGTCCACAGGAGCATAAGAGAGGAAGACCATCCAAAACTGTAGACATGGGCTCCTCTAAAATTGATGTGGAGAGCAGTGTGACTAAGAGTCGGTCACCAAACAAAGAAGCAATTAAAAACCAAGCACAAACTGCCTCTCGGACAGAAGGATCTGACCAACAAGAGAGAGCCCCTTATAATGTTTTGCCTCATGGATTAGACATACAGCAGTCAACCAACAGTGAGACTAACATCACCAATTCTGTAAGTGATTCTGGGCGAGAAGTAGAAGAGAATGAACCAAGACCCCATTGGAGACGAGGGTTGGCAAGTGCCACTCAACAAACTTCTGTGAAGAAGACTCTTCCAACAAGAGAGCTTAGCATAGATCAAACACCATCTGAAGTGGCGAAGCATGTGTCTTTCAGTAATGATCCTCCGTCAGTGGAATCAGGAACACAACAATCACCAGGAAAGATTACTCGAAGCATCCTCAAGAAGCGAAGGAAGCGAAGCCCTCTAAAGGTGAACGTCGGGAGAGCACTTGCCGACAAACGACAAAAGAGTTTAGATAGCACGAGGCAATTAGAAGCCAGTTCTGTTGGTGGCAAGTCTACGCCATTTGCAAAACCCTTCACCAGTATGTTCCATGAGAGTGACTTGGTGTTTGGCAAGCCAAAGAAGCGGGTCAGCTTTGAAGATGCCATAGACATGATGAATACTCTTGATGAGGGTGAGGTGTTGGGGAAAAACTTGTTTATGACTGATGTCGTCAGCCAGACGGCCATGAAGGAAGTCATAAAGATAGTCGAACAGGTCGGGGTTGAAAGAGAATCGATTGTAGCACCGCAGCCTCAGAAGAAGACATCCGTTTTCTTCTCAATCAAGAAATCTTGAGGTTGTATCCTCAGTAGGGGAGGGATCAACTTGCAAATACTATTCAGCTACCCAAACTCAAAGGAGACTATTGAACACAAGTTTGCAAAGTGTTACATCTGTGTTACACCTGTCTGTCGACTATCCAAATTGTCCAATGATGCAAGATATTTTTTATACTTCTCTCAGATTTTCGTACAGTAACCCCTTATTCCTTTCAATTTTGATATAGTTCAAGCAAATGAAATTTTACTTTTATATTCTAGTTCTTTCTGGAAACAACTCTTTCATCCCTTGTCTGGCATCGTATTGAAATTACATGGGTAGTAAAAAAAAACATGGTTTAGGCAAGATGAGATCAAAGGAGTTGGTTGTAGACCAAGTAGTGATATGCCACCCTAACCAGCTGATCGAATTGAAAACCACTTTTTTTCATTTCAGGCTATGAACTTTTATTCTGTTTAAAATGATTTCTATATAACCATGGCAACCGTGATCAAGAGTCTGAAATTTGTTTTGTTTTGAACCGTGTTTGACATGAATTTAAGATTTCTAACTAGCAAAGTCCTGTTTTAAAGAACAATCATTGGTTGGTGTTATTGATCATCCCAAATTCATGTATTAGCCAAAGCATTCAAAGAGCTCAAATTCCAGAATGCGTTTGTGATGTTAAAGCATTCTTTTTTCTTCTTTTTTTTGTGCAAATTGTTCAAATTTTGCAAAGATTTACACACACTCTTATCAAAGTTGATGAATTTGTGTTTGGTGAAAATATTATTGTAGATTCCAGGACAACCCAACTCCTGGACAATTACCCCGGGGACAACAACCCCAGAGGACAATTATCCCCCAGGAAAGTCCCCCCCCCCCCCCGGACAATTACCGGTTTGGGGGGGGGGTTAAATTCCTGGGAGTAATTGTCCGTGGGTAATTGTCCACAGGGTAGTTGTCCGGATACGATTATTGTCAATTCATTGAGTGGCCCACAACTTTTGAAGTAGATGATTTTAAACAGCTGCTAGTCTCTGGCTATTGTACAACCTGAAACTTAGTCACGCATAAAACATTTGCCGAATTTTGCAAGTGGTTCAAATTCTCAAAAGTTTCATGCCGCAAAATAATTGAATCACAAATGACAAAACACTGAATTTTTGCAGGGTTTTTTTTTATATAAAAAATTGCAGTTGTTTACTAATAGCAAAAGTTTTATGTGACAGAAGTTACTTGTCTTACTGTAAACACTGAAATTTCCAGTGAAAGAAGGCTCTCACACCATATAAGCCAGTTCGGGGTTAGCGCATGGTACAAATGACCCCAAATATCCAGAGATATTTTACACATGGAGGGTCCCTATATGTGCACTTCAGAAAAATAACTCTGGGAGTGAAAGAGGTGTCTCATGAATAGCTTTTGTTTCCCCCTTTAAAAAGAATACTTCCACCTGGATATCATGGAATGCACCATTAGTGTATACTTGAATAATGATTACATGACATTCATGAGCACATATAGAATATTAGTGTCAGTGGGTTTTAGAATTTGGTACAGATGACCTTTATCTGCTCATGCTCAGATTGCATCTCCGAAGTGGCTTATTATCTGATGTTGGCAGTATTAGGTGTTAAACTACTAGCACCAGCCATAAATGCCAAATATGAAATCCTTAATGATGCTCAGTATATTGTCATTGTTTATGGAAAGATATTCTAGATACTTTTACAGTATATGAACTTAGACTTTGATAAAACAGAGAGAAGATTTCATGCTTCGCTGATTGACCATTGAAACATATGATTGAAACATACACCGACACACCCACATGCACACACACATACAAAAGTTAACTTATAACATCAGGAAACGACTCCAGTTCGACACAAAAAGTTACAGCATTTCTATTCAAGAAAAGTTGAATTTTTTTTTTTTACCTATTCCTTTTCCTTTGTAATATTCCACTCCTAACTTGTATATATGTATATATTTAATGAACAAGCATTTACATTTTGTTTCTTAAAAATGTATTATTTCCTGTACAAATGAATTAGCAGTATATCGTGTTGAGATAGAGCCAGAACGGCGTTGACTCTCTTGGTAAAGTATAGGAGTTAAAGGGCAATCCAACCTTGTTAATAAGTTGATTTGTATGAAAGCAGAAAAATAAGAAATAGAGGATGGTCAAAGTTTGAAAGAAATCGGACAAGGAGTAAGAAAGTTATGGATGTTTGAAAAATGAGATCACTGCATCTATGCAAATCTCAAATTGGCAAGTTTGTGAGTCGATTGTAACATTCTTGTGGACAACTCTCCTGTTTGCCGTACACAAAAATATCGTTAATTTGCGGTTTTCTCCGAAGTGCATTTACCCTCGGGGCAGTACTCACAATATATTGGAGATAGCATATTGTTATAGGTCCTCATTAAAGAAAAAAAGTCCTCATTACCGAGTAATACATTTGAGAAAAAATGATATTTTAGTCATTTTGTGTGTTGGAGCAAATGGGGTAGTTGTCCACAACTTCTTCAGAGGGACATTACCTATATTCAGCCAGTTTGAAATTCCCATAGGTATAGTGATTACAACATTTAAAAATTCTTAACTTTCTTATTGCTTGTCCGATTTCGTTCAAACTTTCAACAATCTGCTTTTCTTATTTTTCCTCTTTCTTTCAGAGCAACTTGCCATTAAGGTTGGATTTCCCTTTAAGGCCCTTCTGGATCTCAAACAGGCGATATGAACTTTGACTGATGGTGATATCAAGTCTCACAAGCTTATGTTGCCCATGTGTACAACCTGTCTTGTTCTCGAGCATTCTTGAAGCATGGTCGATGAGATTGCTATTGTAAATTAGCCTAAAATCAAAACAAAATCTTGTAGTATTGCAGCTTTATGTTGAGCAAGGTCATTGCTTATTCTGCACCTTCAGTATTCGGTATTCAACCTGCATTTCATTATTTAAATACTTGAAGATGAAGATACATGTTATCACAAAAATTATCGTAACCATGTGAAAACCTGCCTAATTTTGTCAGCTTCCAAAGTTATGAACTTAGTTAGAACTGAATGTAGATAGGATGCTATACACCGGTACATATCTTACAACTTCACAAGCAATTTATATGGATTCTAAGGCGGTGGTTGTTCCAAATAATGAATTTTTCAAGACTTTACTGATGGAGGTATTGAGTTCTGTTATTCCATTCAATAGGAATTCTTTCTACCCCCCCCCCCCCCCCCTCTCTCTCTCTCTCTCTCTCTCTCTCTCTCTCTCTCTCTGTCACTCTCTCTCTCTCTCACTCTCTCTCTCACTCTCACTCTCACGCACTCTCCTTTTGTGTTTCCTAAAACTACTGATTGAACACTTGGAACCCCGGCCAACATTGTCATCTCTTTTATGCCAGTATCCTGCAGTAACTATGCTTTGTTGTACATACATGTAAATTAGCTGTCATAGACCTGTACTTTTATTTGAATCTATGTCATGTTTGAGTTGTGAGTTTTATATAAACTGCAAAATATTATTTTCAAGCAGTTCACCTGGTGTGCCTTTTCTCATTCTTTATTGTTTGCAGGAGGTGGGGGATGTTGGATTATGTAAGATTTGAGGTCAACATGCAGTTTAACATTTGCACCTTAGCAAATTAGCACTGCCTTTTCTATTGCATGTACGGTACTTATGGAGTGCTGGGGTCTTCGCAAGACCATATTGAACTAAGGGGCGGGGGGGATACTTTAACCATATTGCTGTCAGTGTAATTAGAAGTTACCCACCACACTTCAAATTTTGTTGTACAAAGAAAATTCAGTGTTTGTTGTACCTTCATGCAGTCTTTAATGATCCAAACTAAAAGGGAAATAACTGCTTCTTTCACCGAGTTCATGGACATGGTGTCGGTGCAGGCAATGTCGATGCTACACGTTACAGGATAGAGTACTGTATCATCAAGTTTCAGTTACATTGGAGACGTTATTAAACATGCCATTTTATTTACATCAGGCAGGGGGGGGGAAGAGAATGCAAGAGAAGATGAGGAATGATGAAGGGTGAGATGAAGCAGAAAGGGAGAGGAAAGCGAAAGTGCAGATAGGGAGGGGTGAAGGAGAGAAAAGGGGATAAGGTAGGTCGGTGAAACTTTGTGTGCAAAAACGCAGGAAAGACGCATATGACAATATTATTCAAAATCAAAATTTTAGTCTTAGAGGCAGAACCAAACTACATGTATTGGGATGTAGAATTGGTATTTATACCGTTGAATACTTTTAAGCAAAATAATATTTTTATTCAGATGTGTCTGATTGTCATTTTAGAAGCATAGACAAAAGTTGCAAATTTCTTCTGCATCTTTCCTGCATATGTATGCGCCGTTGTGTTTCGCGAAGCTACCTAATGGAAATGGCAGGTTGGGGGAGGAATAAAGTAAGTGGAGAATTCAAATTAAAAACATGGTTACACGTCTTTCTGGGGTCCGCTCACTATTCATTAGGAGTTATGAATAGTGGTCCTTATAAATGAAGATCCTTATGAGTTGCGAGGTAATTTGTCTATGGCTTGCTATTTAGAAGGACCGCTATTCACACTGTTCATTTAGTCGCGCATTGTGGATAGCGGTCCTTATGACTAGCGAGGTTACCTCATCTTTCTCACACCTACATGTAAGTAGACTTTCACATTGGAACAGATTAAAAGCTTCCATGTATGTGTAGATTTAACCCTTTCCATGCCACCAGATTTTTGACAATTGCTCAAAAATGAACTTTCAATGCAAACCAGGGGAGCGTTTCATCAAGCGATTTGTCCGATTTTTACTGACAAATTTGCTCTCAGCCAATCGGATGCAAGGATTTCAGTAGCTTATAACAGTGGTTGGTAAAAATCACTGACAAAATGCTTGATGAAATGCTCCCCAGGCAGAGATGTACATGTAATTACCCAGGAATAAACATATTGTACAGGTTTCTGTACGAGAAAGAATTTTCAAGCCATTCCGAGCTTGAACGAAATGTTCAACACTTGAATTTTGTGGCGGGATTTGGTAGGGGTTACCTGTGAATATTTTCCTCTCATATATGCCCTTCTTCTCTGTCTTTTGGGTGAATCATTAATCTCCCGTATCCTTAAGTCCCTTTCTAGTTTATCGCCGGGACAAAATAGGCGTAATGCCCTCAACGTTTCTCTATCTTAACGTGCAGGTAAACGAGTATGTGTAGGGTTTTTTTGACAAAACAACTCTTTTCATCTCCACTTGCTATTCACCAGGGATGCCACTTAGAATTGATAAAAAAGTAAGAAAAATCATCTAGAATGGGCCCTTGTGTACATAAAAAGTGGTTTTCTGTGGCTAAAAATGTTGAAAAAGTAGGAATTCCTACTTTTGTCTGAAAAGAGGCATCCCTGATTCACTTACGCGTAAATATAAACCATGCGGTTTTCCACATCATTTAGTCATGCAGAATTGGTTTTATCACCATACGCAATCTACTGTAAACCAGAAACCTTCGCGAATTGTTAATGACGGCCAATTTTGCAGCAAGAAAATTTCGCAAATTGCAATAATTTTATGTTTTTTCAGTTGTGATTTTATTATTTCGTGGCATGAAGCTTTCACGAATCTCGACCCCTCGCAAAATCTGCGAAAGTTTCAATTTCAATTTCTGGTTTTACATACAGTATTTCATTTCTAACTCTTTGCTCTTCCACTCCTCACAATTCATTCAAACTAAACAAGGTTTTCAAGATCAAATTTTCACATTTCTTTAATTCTTTGCCACTGAAACATTTGCAAATTTCATTGTTTTTTTTTCACAGCCATACGAAAATCGCAGCAACATTTCAAACATAAATACATATACAAATATGGTATAAAACAAGTATTTGGAAATGCAAATAAACATACAACTAACTGAAACACTATACAATATAAAAAAGGAAAGTGCAAAATAAATTACAATACTGACTAAAATTCAATTATGGTCCATTTTTTTCAATGTATTTACAAAATCAAACCACTCCTCTCTTCTGGGCAGTAAAAAGCCGAGGTATATCATTTTTCTTCCTTTAAAACATACACATCTATAAAACTACAAGGCAATAGAAGTAGTAACATTTCAAAAAGGTTAGAGAGCATTTAGAAAAGCATATTTGATTATCAGGGGAGCGTTTCATCAAGCTTTTTGTCAGTGATTCTTACCGACAACTGTTATAAGCTACTGAAATCCTTGCATCTGATTGGCTGAGAGCAAATTTGTCAGTAAATATCACTGACAAAACGCTTGATGAAACGCTCCCCTGTTGTATTTTGTTTTGGTGTGACTAGGAAATCATATACAACATGCAAAGCACTAAGTTAATACCACAGTCACACTGCCAAACTGGAACGCACACCGACTCCAAACCGATCCAACTCTTGGCCATTGGTGGCAATGTAATTTTTGGTTCAGTCTGTTGTCAGTCTGGTGTTGTTTCTGTTGGTGTGACTGTGGTAGAAGACATTACAGGAAGCAGTTACATCATCAGCTTTCAACCAGACCTGATATTGGTTATCAGAAGTGATTACAGACCACAGCCCTGTAACATAAAGAAGTACCATCGGTTGTATCTCCCCAACAATAATCATATCTCCTTTAATCAATCTTATCTCTACAACCAGTAGTACATGTACCTTAAAGACAAGGTTGAGTTCTGGGAAAGGTGAAACATAACTTGTGAGCTTTCTCATTCCTTTGATGTCAGTTTGGAAGAGCATCACAGAAGATATGTCCCTGGAAAAGGATTGCTCCTCAAATGCCCTCATATTCGAAACATGACGAGAAACAGCTGAAGTGGTCAGGCCAAACATTCAAGCCACATGTGTGTGTAGTCCCGTATAATCATTTCTCTGTGTGTAGTCCCGTATAACCATTTCTGTGTGCATCATGTGCTTTTCAGCGAGATTGGGTCAATTTCTTTATCATTTTGATGATTCCCAAACCTCACAGTTACAACAATCCTTATGTAAACAAGATCAACCTTTCCCAATTGCTTTGAGACGGTTTCTTTCACAATGCACATGTAATTTCTTGACCAGAAACTCAACTTATCTTTAAACTTTGAGGTTATGCACAATGTGCACTCAAGGACACATGTACTTCCACTTTTAACAAAGACTGCTCACATGACTTGAATATTAGAGCTTCTGGCAGTTTTTGTTTCAGTCCTGTGTGAAGCCTCGTCGTTGGGAGTAGGTCACCGTTTACAAGTTTGAGGTATGGCTACCTTAACCTTTAAAACTGACGATCCTGTGCAAACATAGCCACAGTAAACTACAGTCCCATGTAACAAGACAATAAAGATAAAGGGCCCTGTCTTATGAACAGTTGCAATTGATTGCGAATAATTTGCAATCAATTGCAACTCTTTAATTAAAAAGAGAGGGCCCTTTATCTTCAACTGTATCGTAACTGTATCGTAACTCTACCGCAACTCTGTACTTAACCCCTTTGAGACAATTGACCAAATTTTGTGGTTGGCTCAATAACTATGGATTCAAAGCCTAAAAAGATACCAGTTACACGAGGAGAAAGAGCAACAATTTTTGCACACACTATGTTCAGTTTTGTTGCATGACCATACTGCGTGTGATGCCAGGAATTTTAATAACAAGAATAAGCTTTAAAATCTTTAAATCGGCAACACATTGCGAGGTTCCAAATCATTGTTTTTCCATCAAAATTAGCAATTTTTCAATATATTTCTAACCATGTACATTACAGCTTATTAGAAACATGTAGCACTAAAAGAAAAAAAATGTTGCCAATTTGATCAATTTAGCCCTTAAATAATTCCTGTCCTGAAAGGGTTAAGAGATAGGAGATTGGAAATTTGCAATTGATTGGAGGACTTGCGATCGATTCAAATCAATCATAAGACGGGGTCCTGCTGGTCATGCAATTACCGTGTGAAAGAAACTGTCTCAAAGCAATTGGGAAAGGTTGACTGTATCTACATGAGAATTGTTTGATACTGTGTTGTTTTGGAATCATCAAAATAGAGGCAGTTTGA
Organism: Heliocidaris erythrogramma; assembly: GCA_025617745.1. NCBI lineage: Eukaryota > Metazoa > Echinodermata > Echinoidea > Camarodonta > Echinometridae > Heliocidaris > Heliocidaris erythrogramma. The sequence goes on along the minus strand of CM046854.1, from coordinate 41,134,930 downwards.
GTCATTTTGATGCTTAAAATGTTTAAGCTATGCATAATTTCTATAATTCTCAACAGTAATCAGCTTTTCCTTTCAAAAATACTTTATTATATAACTCTCCCTTTTTTTGGGGGGGGGGGATGATTCGCAAATGTTCTTTCACAATGCAACATTGCAGAATAGTAACTCATTACATAAATAATTATAATTTCACTCTCTCAAACAAAAGATTTGATATAATTTTTAAAAATCATCAAATGCATATAACATCAAAGGCATATTACCAAAAGTACTTTAACAGCATGTTCTTACATGGATAGGTTTCTATTTCAGATTAGAATAAGACGTCTCATTGAACAAAACTTAGCATTAACAGAACAATCTACAGTCTTTGGATCAACATCAATTCAATTTCTTAATACAATTGATAAGATTTTGTGCTTTTCAATGTTAAACTCATTATCAATGTTACATCTGCATCAACAATTATTAATCTGAACTTTAAAATTGTATCATATAAAGCCAACGTTCTATATCTACCAAACAGATGAATCTGCCTATCCTTGGCATTTCAACGTTAGTCGTCTCCCTCAATCCAGGAGTGGTGTATGGGTACAGGGTAGAAAGTGATTGCTTCAAGCAACATATTTTCGGAGCTATATCTAGGATAGGAATATCCGTTTTTACAAACACAGAACTGTAATTAATTTGGTTTAGAAAGCTTTGTCTTGAATTGATAAATTTTGGATTGAAATTCTTTTACAATTCAGTTGGAAGGCGAAAAGTAAGACTTTATCAATGCAACATACAGAAATCTTGAGCCTTTTGGGTGAAGTTAACAAGCATACCAACAAATGTATCCTGTCAATGATTCAGGAAAACAAAAATACCTTAAAGGATGATTGCAAACTTAACTAAGAAAAAACAACAGGGGGTAATGAATGTCATAAGAAATCATGATTATGATCAACTGAAAGGATGCGGATACAAGGACTACGTCTACGACAACATGATACGCGATTTGATGATGGACACAGCCTCTTGAAAATGTATCGTCTATTGAGAGCAAGAAGGAAGTGAACTATGTATTCATGGTCATATGTGAGTTCACCCCTTCTGGCTTTCAGCCTAATGATAATTGAATTTGAATGGCTGTTGGTATGATCATGTAGGAATAACTGCTCTCAGATTTATTTCGTCCGAGACATAGTGTTAGGGCTCGAGTTGCAATAGGGTTTGAATTGAGGTTTTGGGTGACTGTTAAGGCTGGTTATCAGTGTTGGTTCAAGAGCTGAAGCTGTAAGTTTGGGAAGTGCTGCTGCAAGTTGATTGTGGAGCGATTGTCTCTACAGCATGAGTTAACCCTTTGCCTATGGGAACCGAGTGATCACTGTATCAAGCCTATATGAATTACAGAATTCAGTGGTCATCGAGTTAATATTAAACCTTGAACTTTGATGGAGACATCATTAAGTTACATCGGGGAAACAAACGATGGAGAAAGATATGGATTCAATCAGCACAGATGGTGCTGCTGCATGGTTTCAAAGAAGAGTAGAAACTTTGTGCTTTGAGTAGAAAGAAATCAAATCGACCGATATGCAGGCAAACATTCATGAACCAAACACAGTAAATTGATATCAGCTTTGGCAAAGGGGATCTATCGTACCACCCGATGATGCTACTGGATGTTCACCCTTACTGGCCCATCTCTCACAAATTGAGAACAGAAAACCATACTGTCTTACATCAATCCCTGCCACACAAGTCTTCAGTACATTTGATATAACCAACAAAGAGGGCTTGTCTTATATAGACATCTACTGTTCATTCAGATTCAATGCAGACAGTATCATAGATGGCCACATGTAAAACTTAATAATATGTCCAGGAAGAGAAGCCATTACTCCTATTGGCATCAGTCTAAACCAAGTGCCCGGAACTACTTCAGCCCTTTGACGGTGTTCCACTCGATACTGAAATGGTATTTGCTGCCGATAGAGAGGCCAGTTGATTAGCTGTTTGCATCAATGTTGGTGTAACAGTAGTCGGTGTCGCTGTGTTGCCCGTTCCTGCCTTTTGCGAGACGGCAGCAGCTAAAATAGCCTTGTGGGTCGCTGCATGGACAAGGGACATCTGCGGCTGGCCAGACGTGGACGGAGTAACAGCTGTAAGTGCGATGGGTGTAACTGTCGTTGCGGGAGTAGCTGCCACTTGACCATTCGTTGCAGAGACCAAGTTGACCGCAATAGTTCTCCCCGATGACTGTATAGCCACAGTCTTTGGTTGCATGGGGGTGGCGTTCTGTCCGTTTGTGGTTGCAGCAGAAGCGCCAATGCTGCTGATAATTCTTGAGGAAACGGGTGTGGACGGTGTGACTGGGGTACCAGGGGTGGACACCTGGATCTGTGTGACTCCTGGTGACAGGTTCAAGGTTGATATGGAGTGCGAGGTATGGTGCGCCATCAGGTTCTGCAGGTTCAGACTCGACACCGGCGGATTGATACGCTTCTCCTTCTGCCGACGATTACAAAACCACACCCTTACCACCTCCTTCTCCATGCCCAGCTGCTCCCCAAGGATGGCGATCTCTTCTGACGTGGGCTTCGGCTGCTGGAGGAAGCTCTTTTCTAAGGATACCCTAATATTGGTCTCAATGCTTGTCCGCTTTTTCCGACGGCGGTTGATGCCTTCTGGACTACTGTGGGGGCCCAGGAGTGCAGGGTTGGATACGGTGGTGTCAGCATCATCCAGCCATTTCTGAAGAAGAGGTTTCAGCTTACACATGTTCTTGAAGCTCAGATTGAGAGCTTCAAAGCGAGAAATGGTTGTCTGGCTGAAGTCGTTGCCATACAGCTTGCCCATGGCCAAACCGACATCACCCTGTATCAACATTTTAAAGAATAGAAAATCAATTAGGTTTGTGGTAAGACAACATCAACCTTTCAAGCATACCAGTGTCTCATGCATTTAAAGATATTAATCCTGCCTTGTGACTGTCAACTATTAACTTGGGTTGAAATTTTAAAGGGACAAGTGTATATATAGAATGCCTTACCTTGGAACATAAACAACAGTTAAAAATTCAAACTGTAAACCTTGATTGAAAAACAGGTGAAGGAATTAACCACTACACCAAGATTCTTTCTTGGCACTGTCTTTCACAGAGTTGTGATTGATCAGAATCAATCTCCAAATCAACTCGAATTTGACATCAATAGCAACTTGATGCATAAGAAATAGACGATTCTAACAGCAATCAATTGAAGACTTGCGATCAACTCGGATCGATTGCAACTCTTCAGAAGATGGGGCCCAGGTTTACAAAGTATTGCTACAATGACTTGCCTGAGTGAAGCCAAGCTTGATACGCCTCTGCTTGAAGGTCCTTGCAAACTGTTCCAGCTCCTCAAGATCCGTCTGCTCCTCTACATGACTGTGAGGGATACTAGGGATGGGTGGGGTAGATACGGTGGTTACTCCTCCCCCTTGCTTCTGGGCTTGCTGAAGCTGGAGCTGCTGTTGGGCAGTCACGCTCTGGGCCTGTTAGAGGTTAACAGGCAACATATTCAATCATTAACATAGGGACACAGGACTGTTTAGGTTACTGGATATGGGTTGGATTGACACTGGGGTTATTCCTTCCCCTTGCTGAAGCTGGAGCAGCTGTTTTGAGCCTGTCAGAGAATAAACATAGTTGTTTACATAGGGACATAGGACTGTGTGGGTAACTGGGTATGGGTGGGGTTGACACGAGGTTTACTCCTCCTCCTTGCTTCTAGGCTTGCTTATAATCGGAGCTGCTGCTGGGCAGTCCAATTTGAGCCTGCTAATATATCAGGAGACATGGCCGGGTCTTTATAAAGTGATACAAATCACAACAAACAGCAATTTACAAGTTTTCAAGGAAATACAAAGGAGAGCCATTTATGTTTTGCTTTCTCGATTGCTACTTACCAACACATGGATGACACAGATGTTTTGTGTTTTGGGTCTTTTACGTACGTTCTTAAAAGGTATTTGGTGTTTCAGAGGGCAAACATCACCAAAAAAAATATTTTTCTCAAATTAAGTCTTTGAATGACCGACGCTTACAAATATTATTGCTTCACAATTCAAATGTAACTAGAGTTAGAAAGCCCGTCCGTGCCTGCAAATCTGAAATGCACGCTAACAGACCAAAGATAGCCAAATGCGATTCAGCGATTGGTCTCCACTTGCTGAACAATCCAGCTTGCGCACAAAGCTATGCCGACGATCAATTCTCAATTATGTCCCAGGCCAGAAGCTCAGCGCATTTACGCTTTCTGGAAGCTGCTTATATCCAATCGCAAGAACCTCTTCTGTGCAGACAAAAGGAGTTCGTCCAAGCTTTGCGATTGTTCTGAAATTACGGCGTCTAGGTCGCGTCCGGGTTCACCGAGTATAATATAGTTGATTTCAAGTAATTTGTTATATACCTGCGTGATAACCTGATGAGTGCAGGTCGAAAAGCTTCGTTATCATGTCTCTTTTTCGTGCCATATTGAAAAAAATTAGAAAGAAATGTTATGTTGTATTCTGATAAACCATCAGTTAATATTTCACAAACAACCCAAATATATTCATGTCCATGCAGCCTTCTCAGCAGAAAATCGTTTATACATGGTTCACATTGAAAGAAGCTTTCTGGAATCCCATGAGGATGATTCAAGAGGACCATAGCAATTTTGCAGGTTGAAAATATGAATTGATACAATTATTGGTCCACACTGAGTGAAATATGGCCTTGTGTCATATCAGACAGGTAATTTGGGAGTATGAAAACAATTCTAGAGGCTAAAATTATGCATCGAAATAGTTATTACCCTTGTTGAAGAGTATTCACACTTGGTTTCATTTTCTTCTGAGATAACTCATGCTTGGTATTGGCACCATGGGAGTTAAACACCGCATAAATACTGCATAAATACTGCATTCATGTAGGTCCGTATAACACTCAATATTACTTTGACGTGTATGGTAGTTACTTACATTTGTTGTAGCAACTGCTGTTGCTGCAGAAACAGCTTGGATTCCTGCTGCATTCAGAGCTTGTTGCTGCAACTGCTGTGCATTGATGGCTTGTGCTTGGATGAGAGATTGCTGTAAAGATACAGTAAAGAAGGGAAAAAGTAATTTAAAGATGTCAATCTGTGTAACGATAATGATTTGAGTATAGAAAGAGTCTGCAGTTGGAGAGAGTCTGAAATTAAAAGGCTGGCCAGACTAGTCCGATAATGATAAGAATACTGTATGCGCATATAAAATGTACTTAAAACAACAATGATATAAGTGGTCACATGTGACTGATCACATTGGTGGGTTTTTCTCAATCAAGCACGACGAACACTGCCCAAATGATCCTTCTCAACTAACATCCATCTTCTCGAAGGAGAAAAAAAAAATGATTGGCTCTTAGAAATATGTCCTGAAAAACATTGGTGGCTGAGCGATTCCGACTGGTGAGGGAGGCTTGTTATCATACTGTACAACATCGACGTCTGACCTACCGCAATGATTTCCTAATCATTTTCCACATGAATAACGTTTGAACAATTTGGCGACGATTTACACATATAGTTATCGTTATCGGTATTGGACAAGTCTGAATAATCAATAATAATGACTGATATTACATGTTGGTTCTTTGAACCAGTACAAAGTTAACAAAGTAGTGAAAATGTTCTAAAAATCACACAGACTGAAGAGTAACATAAAATATGTACATTAATGTCATATACTGTACAAGTTTAAAGATGAACTAATTAATATTGCATTGGAAGAATGGGGTAGTAATAGGCGAGCTTCTCAAAAATGTATGTGAATAAATTAGTTGTTGTAGATATATATATTGACAAATTGGTACAATTATGGACATTCTTCTTGTAATCTACACATCAACTGCAAATTCACATGCCAATTAGCGTGAGCAATACATGACAAATTAACATGGAGACATGCTAAGCATGCAGCATGTGGGACAAGAAATGTGAATTTTTTACGTACACTGTACATGTATAAAACAATTAATAGGGCCATCTCACTTGCAAAAATCGTGATATTTCACCTCACGATTCACACTGAGTTCCAAATTCCTGGAGTTAGAAACTCTGCAGAGTAAGGGATTGTAATGCGCTTGCGCAAGTTTTGTTCCCAGCTTGCTGTACGATCTGATGCCGCACAAACCAACAATGTCAATTGTTCGCATACAGATCAACTTTTAGCGCGACCTAACAAGAAGTGCCAGAAGTCACATCATGACAAACTCAGTGGAGCTGTAATTCACTCGCGAAGTTCTAAAAATCGCCTATTACTTTCTGTTCTCGATATGAAAACCAACCTTCAAGGAGTTTTGCTGCAAGTGAGAATAGCCCTATTGACACACAAGTTTATATTACACCATAAATTGAAGTGTAAGTTGGTATATATGGCAAAATCCCTCACATAATATAACTAATAGTTTTATCTCAAGTATGAAATGTTAAGGCTTGGAATGTAAACTTACAAAAATTGACTCGTTTGTTTTAAATTTGATTAAAAATGCGTATTACATTCCCAGATTTGAACACAGGATCCTAACTATCAACACAAAAAAAGACTATGTTTTCAAAAAATTGGTGAAAGGTACTTTGTAGAACCTTTCCAGCAAAAATAATTGAGAGTAAAAACATGCGGAATAAAGCTAGTGAATTGTCGTAAACAAAAAAACTAATAAAAAATACAAAGGATATTAACTATCAACAAAAAAAAAAAAGTTTTGTTTTCAAAAAGTTGGTGAAATATACTTTGTAGAACCTTTCTAGCAAAAAAAAATTGGGAGTAAAAACGTGAGGAATAAAGCTAGTAAATTGTCCTAACTGGTTAGACCAAGAACTAATCAAAAATACAGTACAAAACACAGGAGTAATGTCGTACAAAAAAACAACATAGAAAGGTTAAAAGGTAGTGATAGGTACTACAGAAACTACCTGGGGAAGCATGCCGACATGCGACTGTTGCAACAACCCTTGTTGCTGGGCCAGATTCTGCTGCTGTTGTTGTTGCTGTTGTTGCTGCTGTTGCAGCAAGAGTTGTTGGGCTTGCTGCATGTTTGCGGGAACCTAGAAGGGGTGATGGTGGTGGCGGTGGTAGTCCGCATGATGAAAGGTTGGGGAGAGCGAATAAAGCCATGCTATTAGCACAATGCAATGGTTGGGTATGGATGAGAGACTACTACTAAGATTACTACTACATTTTACTTCTACTGCATTAAACATGGAGTGTATATACAGTAGGTGGCAAAATTTAGAATTTAAAATGAACATACTGCCCTTTCTCTTTCAATATGAACATAAATGAGCTTGGAACATAAATTGGACATGATGGCCTGTAAATAAATGCTTCCATCTAATTCTTCATCATTTTCATCAAGAGTGAAAAACAATTTTTTAAATTGACAGTAAATTTCTTCTTATAAAATATCAATATAAAATCTCTAACTCATCTTTTACTGTCTAAAACATATCCCAAAAACTGTAGCTGAAATATGGTCATTTAGAAAAAGAGAACATTCACAAAAATGTTCTGTGTATGTAGTAATTCATACCTTGGCTAAAAGATTTTTGTTCTTTGTGTTGTTCACCAGTCACAAAAGATAACTTCATGTAATATTCACACAATTAAGCATTCTATTTGTTTTCTTTTACCGTGCAATTAAATATAATTCCATATTTCTTAAGATCACCTTAAAATGACATAATGAAAAAATTATTATGGACAATCAAACATGCATGTATGACAATATATATGCACATACATAGACATAAAAAGGCATGCTATGAATATAAAATACACCTGTTTTTTTCTCTCTCTCTCTCTGCCCATCTATCTCAGTCTCTGTCTTATACGCTTACTCTCTCTCCCTCCCCATCTCTTTTTCTTATTGTCTATTTCATCTATTCTTCTGATCTCCCATCTACAGGAATAATCATTTATTAAGATGAATTTAATAAGTTCACTAGCATGCAATGACGCTCCGTCTACATAATACATGCACCCATAGTTCCAATCTACAGAAAGCACAACCTGGGCTCTGTTTTACAAAAACTTGTTATTGATAACAAGTAACACAAATCTACGATAAATTTGCTCTCAGCCAATCAGATTCATTGATTTCAGTAGTTTATAACAGTCATAAGCTTTATGAAACAGGGTCCCGGATGAACCCAAGATATATCCCCTTTTACAGTGCTTTGAAAATTTCAATATGGCATGAAAAAGAGACATGATAACGAAGATTTTCGAACTGGTATGTAACAAAATACTCGAAATCAACTATATTATACTCGATGAACCCGGACGCAACCCGGACGCCGTAATTTCAGAACAACTATTCTCCTTGACAATGTTACCCTGAGCATGTTGTATCTCGCACCATAACACCGACGCTGGAGGCACGATCCAAATCTGACACCAGATTTGGACCTGCCAAATGCCCCGTGTATCTCAAACTACCCTGGAGGGGTAAGGTATCTGACAAATACGCCAGTCAGATCAAACACGCAGTGTCACGTTGCTATTACACAGTTTCGACACGCATTGTGTTTTCTACAAATAGGATGCTACCGTCAACTAGCAAGGATGTACTACCCACCTCGCACTTGAGTAATGTTATGTGGCCCGTTTCACGGTTAGGCGCCACTTTTCGTTTTTTGTAGGTTTGGGTCTCCTACACAGAATATGAGCGGATTAATGAAATGATTTGATATGCATATATTAGGCCCCTATGGGGTCTACCTCCCATAGCATAACGAAAATCTAACTCCCAAGCATTTGCGCACAGTAGGGTGAGATGTGCCCAAATTGGACCTACCTGATGTCAACCTGGCAAACATACCTTTTTTGAAAACTGTGCCACTCCTAAACACACTCAGCTCTCACCTAACTGAACCAATATATGTTTGGTTGATGAGTGGTTGTAATAAATCATATTAGTGTTAAAACATTTTGATTCCTTTTTTATACATTTTTTTCACTCCAAAATTCCCTTGGTGGATGTGACAGTGTCCGTTCACATTTAAGCATCTACTTATAAGGGTCATGCACATTAGATATTTAAGGGATGTTTCATAAAAATGTTGTCTGAGTACATTTTTGGTTTGGTTGAATAACTGTAGAAAGTTTGGCTGTACCTCACTTTAATCTAATACTATGTCGATAATTTGAAAAAAGAAATTAAATGTCCGTTCACAATTTTGTCACATCCACCAAAATTTGGGAATGCTATTACTTTTTTATGGTTTAGGTGACTTCAGATTTTTTTACATAGATTTAGGAGAAAAGGTGAGCTACATATCCAATGAAGACAATTAGGCATTTCAAACTCAAGTTTTTCTTTTATGTCACAATACATGGTGTCCGTTCACACCAGTCACATCCACCAGTCTATTTTTCCAGAATCACATCAGGATATATATCTCAGTACTTGCAAATGTGATCGACTTTAAATCACAGGAAATTTCAGATTCTATATTGAGCTGGCAGTTACAATACAAAAAGAGATTGCTGCCTAATTATAAATTTACAAAAAAGTGAAAATGCTTAAAGTGGTGTGGTGGATGTGACACTTCCAGATGTGAACGGACATTTCGTACATTTCACCAAATTTTTGGGACAGTTCGGTTTTTCTTTACACCTAATGGCATCTAAATTAAACATTTCTGGTCTTTACCATGTAATAGGAGTGTAATCAGTTTGTTTAACTATACCTATCCCTTTATTTTACATAATAATATTTTCACACAGTAAGGGTGTAAGATACATTTTTCGTCATATCAGATAAAGGCAATATTCAATGTATTTTACTTCACTTGATACATATATGACATCTAAAAAGCTATAAATTTATTATTATATTTAACATACTACCATTTCACCTCTCTCTTATAAGATGCTTTGAATACTATGCTGTTGAAATTTGTGGTGGATGTGACATTTTTCCATGTGAACAGACACATTGTGTATTCTCCATTTGCTACACTAGGTCCCCCAACGACAAGACTTTGAAAAGTGCCAACTAATTAAAAAAACAAATTTGGAATTCTCCTTTCCGGGCATCCGGGATCTTTCGTCGTCATTGCAGCCGCTGGGTGAAAACAATAGATTGGCAATGCATAGCAACACATTTGACTTTCACACACTTTGACTCTCTAAAAATGTTTTTTTTCTTTTCTTCATCAAAATGCCGAAAATTTGCTGTGCCATAGGTTGTCACAACCACAATATGGTGCAGGGATATTCTTTCATTTTGTATTTTTCCTTATCGCGTTAAATAGCGCGAAGATGGGGAAAATGGGTAAACTCGATCAAAATCTGCAAGAAAAATCCAGACAACAAACGCTGGGAACCGATGTAATACGTTCGGCTCATTTGTTCGGATCATTTCATAATAGATACATATCCTGCTGATATTTAGCTTCAGTCATAATATGTACATATATTTTCAAATAGAGCAATATGGATTTCAAAGACAGAAAATGTGCTATGGGAACCAAAAACAATAACTCGCTCATGCAGCTGTTCACTACTCCATATCATCACGGTATGGGACTTTCTACAGTCCCACTTACTAAGTTTTTTTTTTATATATTTTTTAATTCCCTGAATACGTCATCAACCACTCCGACCAGTATGAGGTTATCCTGCCAGGAGTGAATTTCCGATGATGTTCATTGTGCGAGAGTCCTTCTATGTGCATACAAATAATATGCAATGGATTTATTGCATGCAAATTCTATGTGTGGGACCGAAGACGAAGTCAACTAATTGAGACGCTCAAACGAGCCTTGTTTCCACCCACTGAGGCGTTACTAGTTAAGAAAGTAGTTAAGAAAGTGACGTCACGGTGGAAAGCAGAATTGTCTTTTTGAAATAAATATTCATAAGTACTTTTAATCACTATCAATGAAAGAAAATAAGCAAACCAGATAACAGGAATACATTTAAACAAACTGCAATGAACATTATCACTGTGTGACTTAGAAAATTATGGAGCAAACAAATGAAACATTCTGCCTTTACCTCTGACTACATGTATATCATGAGTAGAATCCAGGAAAGTGATGGGTGAGTGAAAGGTTTCATGTAAGAGCTTTTTGTACAGGGTCTACATGTACATGTATACTGTACCAGTGCAGTACATTCAGAATGCATAGCTGCATGGTTGTACATGTAAGTGCAATTTCTAGCTAAGCAGCATTTGTATGATTAACATTGGAAATATCTATTAGAATCGTATTGGGCAATACACTTATTAAAGCATTTAGGTATTTCTAGCTTTTGCTACATGTACATGTATGTACATACATGTACAGATACTGTTATATACTTTATGGTACTTTTACCACATACCAGTTTGTGTATTAAGCATCTGGAAAAACAAATTAGTGTTCTGTTATTCACAATTAATTTGCTTCTTGATAAAATATTAAATGTTTGAATTATTTAACTTTGCGATTGTTGAAAGTTGACATTTGTATTCACATGTCATTTTTAAACACCTGCCAGAAGGATTTCAGTAATTCATACTAAAATTTGAAGAATTCAGAACTTATGGGCAGTGACCTGTGATCGGGGAATTATGAGTATTCTGAAGGATTTTGCTGAACATATTACTACTGGTTTATAATTAATTACATGTACATGTATGAGTAAAAGAAACACTGAACTAGCGAGTCTGTTCACTACAGTGTGTCCAAGAAAAAAGTTAACAGTTGGAAAATTCTCCCACAATAAATGTTTCAAAATATGTTAAAGAAATTTTCATACCTGTGGATAGCCTAAGGTCTCTTCTATCAAATGACACCAAAATATCCCACAATACTTTACGTCTGAGAGAGCAAAAGCCAATTTTGTGAAAGGGTGCAAAATCCAGTCTTGACAAGTATTGATATTGGCTCTGGCTGGTATCAGCTGAGCTGAGACTATGTACATTTAAAGGCTTAAAATTTCCATATTCGGATCAATAAAAGAAAATTTATGAAATAACAGGCTATGTTCTCTGTATATCATTACACATCCATCAACATGTCATGCTTGGGTGAGCAATTTACTATTTTGCTGAGTGTTTCAAAATGTTACTTTTGGTGAGTTTTTTAATTTCATCTGACTCGCTCACTTAACCAAAAAGTATTGATGGGATATATCAGGAAATGCATTGAACAAAGTCTGTTCTTTCACAAATAGACTTTCAATGACAAAAATATAAAATCTTGATGTTACAGTGTATTTCATGACTCTCAACTTGGCTCATACCAGCTAGAACAATAGACATTTTGTCAAGATTGGAATTTGCACCAATTCACAGAAGTGACTTTTGCTTACTTATGCGTAAAAATATTGTGAGACATTTTAGTGTCATTTGGTAGAAGAAATTCTAAGCAAACCACATGTTGAAATTTTACTGAAAATATTTTGAAATATTTCATTGGGGAGACTATTTTCCGACTGTCAATTTCAAACAGTTTTCAACCTTTTTTATACCAGTCTGAACAAACACCAATTCTTGTCAAGTCTGAATTTTGCACCCTTTCACAAAAGTGGTTTTAAATCATTCAAGCGTAATAACTAGTCAGATTTTTTGGTGTTATTGTATAGGAGGGACCCTAATCTATCTACAAGAATTAAAATTTATTGAAAATATTCAAAAATAATTATTTGGGGAGACTATTTCCATCTGTTAACTTTTTTCGGGGGATGCACTGTATTGTAATGTCACATCCACCATGTTTGATGTCAGTCGTTTACTATGAGAAATTAACACTGCTACCAACAGAAATGCCATTTGTTGAATTCCCAGTACATATGTAACACCGCTGCTTGATCAATATTCTTGTCTAAAGGTTTGTATCAAGTAGTAATTGATTAAGGTATAAAATGTCCGTTCACATTTGATTTTGTCACATCCGCCACAAGGAGTTTTTCAGGCAGTCTACTTTTTAAAATAGAAAATCTTGTGAGCAGTGACTTGTATTCTAGAAATATGAGTATTCTTAGTGATTTTGCTAAAGATAAGTACTGGTTTAAATCTACTTCTCAGTAAATTAAATCAACCTATAACCGGTAAGTCTGTTCACTATTATAATGTCACATCCACCATATTTGAATTCATTTACTCCGACAAAAAGTTACTCTGCGTACCAACAGATTATTGCTGTGAATTCTCAGTATATATTAAACTCTGCTATGCTTGATTAATATCACTGTCTCAGTTATTTGCATTATCATTAAGTATTAATTGATAAAGGTGGAAAGTGTCTGTTCACATCTGATTTTGTCACATCCACAAGTAACTTCATAACTTTACAGAATGCATAACCTTGTGAGCAGTGACTTGTCTTCTGCAAATATTGGTATTCTTGGGAGTATTGCTAGACATTATTATTGTGATTGCAACGTAAAACTTTGAAGAAAACAAGGAAGATAATGTTCCGTTCACATGCATAATGTCACATCCGCCATGCCAGTTACCACATACTGTGAAAAATACAATCTATTTAAGTAATAAATCCCCATTGTGATTGAAAATTGAATTTGCAGAATGTTTAATAACTAATGAGGTGCTCATATCTGTGTATTATTGGTGAATGTTTGAAATGTCCGTTCACATCTGGTTTTGTCACATCCGCACCACCCTGTGGCTAAAATTCTAAAGTTAAAAGACGAACATTAGCAATGTTACTATTAAGGATGTAGATGTCCCCCACCACAATCATCATCTCCATGGAGTAATACATATCCTCAGTGAGGAAGTGTAAAATGAGAGAAACTTTTCAGAGTCAAAACCTTGTTATAATGCATATTTTTTCTTCACATTGCTATATTTTAACACCAAATGTACAGAAAGGCACAATTTTTGGAACAAAGTTTGCTTGAATACCACTTCATCATGTGAACATGTGATAATATTATTTGTACATATGGACCTATAGTTATGTGACTGTGTGATATTTAAATGTTGTTTTTTATTCAAATGTCCTTAAACTTCAAAGTGGCCATTACAGAGCCAGGTGTTATGGCATTAATTAAGCTCTGGCACCACATTTGCTGTTAAATTCACATTCCCAGGATTGAAAAATCATACTTCTCTACATTTCAACTAAAACTTGAAATTTTGATACCTAGGTTGACAAAAAGTGGCGCCTAACTGTGAAACGGGCCATTTACCAATTCCAGTGCCGGTGCGATGCCAGGTACGTGGGCCGTACTTCTCAGCGGTTGGCTGATCGCATTAAACAACATGTCCCCTCGACTATTCGGAACCGTACAACCAATCAGCGCACGCAGCCCGTCCGTGCCTGCAAATCTGAAACGCACGCTAACAGACCAAAGACAGCCAAATGCAATTCAGCGATTGGTCTCCATTTACGCTTTCTGGAAGCCGCCTACATTCAATCGCACGAACCCCTTTTGTGTAGACAAAAGGAGTTCGTCCAAGCTTTCCGATTGTTCTGAAATTACGGTGTCCGGGTTCATCGAGTATAATATAGTTGATTTCGAGTAATTTGTTACATACCTGCATGATAACCTGATGAGTGCAGGTCGAAAAGCTTCGTTATCATGTCTCTTTTTCGTGCCATATTGAAATTTTGTAGTACCAGGAAATTATTTGTGGTTTGAAAATGGAAATGCAAGTTTTTTACATGTACATAGAATTAAAAAATATATAAAACAATTTCAAGTCTATCATCACAGAACAGCTTTACAGGCCATTCATGCAGCCAATGAAGTTTTGAGAACCTATCATGCAGGTCACATGGTACAAATCTCATTCCTACATAACAACACTTAATTGTATGGAAACGTTTCAGTTTGAAGCCATTTTATCCTCACAAAGAATGATTTCCAGTGTTCAGAGAGACGTAGGTGATTACAAAAGCAAACACTCAACAGCCCTCAAGCAAACTTGAGTACATTACACTTTGCATGCATTTCTCAGGCAGTCGGCTGTAGTCCCACCAACATACATTCATGTTCTGTCTTCATGCAAAGACAACCTAAGTCCCACTATACATTCACATAGTCCCTACCTGAGAAGGAGCCTGTAAGAAGACATATTGTTGCAGGTTCGGGTTCTGTTGCTGGAGTTGCTGTAACTGTTGCAGGTCTTGAGCAGAGATCTGTTGCAGCTGACCTGGCAGCTGGGGCGCAATCTGCAATCGTCAACAACAAAAATAGCAAGCTACGTTACAAGAGAATGCATGATAAAAAGATACCACCATCATATGAGGGTGTCCACTCACTAGTCATAAGGACCGCTATTACTGACAGCGAATAATGAATGAATAGCGATCCTTATGAACAGTGGTCCTTATGGCTTTATGAATAGTGACCCCCTTTCCGTTCTATGAATAGCGGAACTTCGGGTATAGGAACTGTCCTTATGAATAGCGGTCATTATGACTAGCGAGGTTAGCCCCATATGAGACCACCCTACAACATACAGATAGGGGTGTAATTACAATGTACGCATTTTGCCTTTGCACTGCAGAATTGCGTGTTGTCTGGAACTATAGGTAGCTCCTTCCATCATTATCAGGAACTCCTACACCCATAGGCTCCACATATGGGGATGGTTTCAAATTTGCTCTCAGCCAATCAGACGCAAGGATTTCAGTAGCTTATAACCGCTATTGCAACTTGTCATTGATGAAAAGTTTTATGAAACATGGCCCTGAAAGAAACATTTATAGTCGATGGTCAGATCAAGAGAATTTCAGTCATGAATGAATTCAAAAAGCATGTCATATAGGACACGTTACATGGAATCACCATTAGCATAACAAGATAACTGTGATGATGGATATCTCAATTCTGTTTTCTAATAGATTTGTTCACCTTTTCCTCCACGACAATTTACAATTGATGCCAATATGGATCATAAATTTCAGGGAAATACAAATGACCATCAGCTTTATTGTGTTACAGCGGGGTATGAGGATATATATATACCACTATCAAGTATATCAATAAAATATGTTTCATTGTACATAAATAAATAATAATAATTAATATTGGGTAGTTTTATAGCACTCATATCCACCACGTATAAGGTGCTCAAGGCGCTCCAACATTACCCCGGCTCTAGCTAGGCTACCGAATTCGGTGCTCACAGCATTCAAGGAATTCCTTCCTACCGGTACCCATTTAACACCTGGGTGGAGAGTGGCAAATGTAGATTAATGTCTTGCCAAAGATCATTAGTGTTGTTATTGTGTACTGTACTGATGCAACTTCATTCAGTGTACATTGTGTATATACAGAACATGCACAATTCACAATTAGAACTTGAATGGTCACATAACATGTTATGCCTCATTAATTTCACACTTTTTCCCCCCTAATACATGCATTCAATATCAAGGAACAAAGGATAGATTTAGTGAGTTATTACCACAGTAAGAGTTAGTAATGCCATATTCACAAAGTATAAAAGCAATTGGCCTATCATCAGAGAATGATAGCAAAACCCTTGATTCTGATTGGCTGATGCAAGGAATGCTGCTTTTGGTTTGAACTTACTTTTGATTACATATTTTCAAGCAACAGGCTATCAAAATCTTATGAAAAGGTATTCGCAGATTATTACTGCAATACTAGCACCTAGTCCACGAAAATCTGATTAAGCAATTTATTAATGAATCCACAGAAATAAGACAGTAACACATATCCAAATTTTTTTTTGCCGGAGAAACAGAATACTGTCTGAGAGAACCAGAGTGATACGCTAGGTAAAATTGATTGAGTGCTTGAAAGTATCGCCTACATCAAAATAATTTGTGATTGATCTGTGAAGGATCCACAGAACATTTCTCTGATGCAACCAAACAGAATCAGCCTTTGATAAAGTCACAGGCAAAGTTTTGACGCATTAGCCAATGAAAAGGAAGAAGAGAGATGTGTTAGTAGTTTAAATGCAGTGCAAGGGAAATTTTAGTAGGAAGAGTGTTGCACAATAAGAACACAGACAATACCCCATAACACAGCACGGGGAGAGGGAGGGTTAGGACAGGGGTGTTGGAGTTAAAGCCATGGGGACCTTTTGTTGTTGTATGCCTTCCTGCTGCTGCTGCTGCTGCCGTTGCTGTTGCTGCTGAGGAAGTGTTTGCTGCTGTTGCTGGGCCATCGGTTGTTGGTTTTGTTGCTGGAATTGCTGGTTTTGTTGCTGCTGTTGTGGCTGTTGTTGCGTCTGTTGCTGATTGGCCCACATCTTGGTGATGTCGGTCAAAGGCTGCAGGGTAGAATGAGAGGGGAGGTGTACAAGCAAAGCAGGGGGCACCATGCAGAGGATCATTCACACACACACACACACAATGCAGCTTGGGAAATAGCAAAGACAGAGGCAATCACTATGCAGACCTGTGGTTACTTCTTCCCATGCATGTAACAAGAAAAATGAGATGCTGGATGTAACATAACTGTGTTCTTTTATTATAACAGGCATGGGAGCAAGAAAATGTGAAAAGTAGCAGAAGATCAATACCTTTATATTATATTGTTTCTTTGCATTGTTAAACCTGTAATATTAGACCATAATTTCTGTTCCCACTCTTTATTAGCTTTTGTTAAGGACAGCCGTTTTTCGCACCACAAAACTTTCCTGAATCCAGACCCCTTGCAAATTTGCAAAGATCATATGTTAAGTTTCTGGTTAAGTTTAACCCTATTCCTACTGGGGGGGGGTCAATTTGACCCCCCCCTCGACATTTTGCGCGATAATTCTGCAACGCGCAAAGATTTTGCCCCGCTATTTCATGACTTTTTTCTTTGAAGTCTCCCGCATATTTTGAGACCAAATTTGCGATGTCCGGGTAGACCGTTCCGAAATTACATAATGTTTTGTACATGCACGTCGGCCCCAAAACGGCTCAAATTTGTGATTTTGTGTGCAAATCCAATGCAAATTCTGTTTTGGGGTTAAATTGATATTAATTAGATTATTTCAAATTTAAATCATTGAAATTAATTTATTCTAATGTAAATAAGCTTGAAAAACTGTCCCCAACAAATTTCGGCAAAAAAACAATAGAAAACAAAAGATCGAAAAAACAATAAAATACATAAGAAATTAGCAAAACAATAAAAAACATAAGAAATGAATTTTGATTGTGGATTTTTTTTTGCAAGGAAATTGTTCAATGTGTCTTGAGGAATACTGACACAAAAAATTAGCGTTCTTTCAGCCTTTTTTATGGAGTTACAGGCAAAAACATAAATTCATGCATAAATTTGCATAATTAATTAATTAAAACTAGAAAATCAATAATTTTCTTAAATTTAACTTTATAATCTTGTAGCTTACATCCGGCTCTATGTTCAGGCAAAATTTCGCGGCAATCGCGCGATCAGCGGCCGAGATCTGAAGGGGGGGTCAAATTGACCCCCCCCAGTAAAAACAGGGGGTCAAATAGCCCAGTTAGAATAGGGTTAAAAAAGAAAAAAATAGGGATATACCGCATCAGCTAAATTGAACTAATCATAGTTTTCTCATGCCTGCTTTAATTAGAGCTCAGCGGTGAAAGAGAGATGTACTTTTAAGGTAGTATTCTTTTGTACAGGTTTTTGATAGCTCTTAAAGCCAAGTAAAGCTCATCGCTATATTTTCAAACAAGTTTGGAGTCAAGTTCAAGTTCTTGTGATGACATACATGGACATAC
Source organism: Heliocidaris erythrogramma (assembly GCA_025617745.1). Taxonomy (NCBI): domain Eukaryota; kingdom Metazoa; phylum Echinodermata; class Echinoidea; order Camarodonta; family Echinometridae; genus Heliocidaris; species Heliocidaris erythrogramma. Next base: position 41,116,238 of record CM046854.1, on the reverse strand, counting down.
TTTTCTGTGCTTTATGTTCGTTCTCTAACAGGTCTTTCAACGTTTCGCTTACATCAATGACCATGAAAGATAAAAGCATTTAAGTACATTCCCAGCAGATAGCAGTAGTATCACTACAAGAATTTAAGTTGAGTTCTGGTCATGAGATTGAATTGTGAAAGAAAATGTCGCAAAGCATTTGGGAATGGTTGATTATATACATGTAGCACATAAGAACTGGAAGCACCGAAATGATAAGAACTTGACTCGATCCTACTGAGAGTCACATGCACTGCACACAGAAATGTGTAAATCGGACTAAAAATGGGACTACACACAAATGTTCGGCCCGAACATTTCAGCTATTTCTTGTCATATTTTGAATGTGAGAGCATTTGAAGAGCAATCCTTCTCAGGGTCATATGATAATCTTCCAAACTAACATAAAAAGAATAAGAAAGCTCACAATATTTTATTTTACCTTTCCCTGAACTCAAGCTTCCATTTAATCCCACTTCCCATTGCCAACCACCAAAATACACCGAAGGACACGCACATTTAAAGTAAACGTATCTAAAATATAGTGAGTTAATGAACTAAATATATACTATATGAGGCATAAAACATTATATTAATTCCTGTGTACCTAGTATATATGTGGAATAACAATGCTATGTAGATGTATAAGTAAATCAGTATGCTTTCATAAATTTTGCATGCTGTCAAAGAATGATGATTATTTTTGGGGTCAGTTTAGAATGACAATGAAACTTAGCCAGAGTTTGTTAACCGTATCTCACTCAATTAATTTTGTTTCTGAACAAGTATTATTCAATCACTTCACCTTCCACTGTCGATATGTAAAACTAAAACTTTTGCGAATTGTTAACTGATCTGGGGAGCGTTTCACCAAGCGTTTTGTCAGTGATTTTTACCGACAAATTTGCTCTCAGCCAGTCAGATGCAAGGATTTCAGTAGCTTATAACAACTGTCGATAAAAATCACTGACAAAACACTAGATGAAACACTCCCCAGCACCACCTTTGGTTACATAAGCTACCAGTTTCTTTAAAAAACGTTTTAAAAACCTGATTGCTAAAATAACATAATGTAATATAATAATAGGTAGTTTTTATATAGCGCATTTCATAACCGAAGGTTATATCAATGCGCTTTACAAAGGAGATATTATTACCCCGGTGATCAGATACTGGCATGCCCGCACACAATGTATGCACATTCTCCGCTCCCTGAGGAGTATTACAGCAATGGGGCAGTACAGTGACGCTCAAATTGCTAAACAAACGACATTAACTTTCGCATCCTACCGGGTACCCATTTAACACCTGGGTGGAGAGTTAACACCTGGGTGGAGAGTTAACACCTGGGTGGAGAGTGGCAAATGTAGATTAACGTCTTGCCAAAGGACGCTAGTGCTGCGGTGGGATTCGAACCCCGGACCTCGTGGTTCACAGTCCGGGGACTTATCCACTGATCCACAACACCTGTACAAAAATATCCTTGCTTCCTACCAACACATTCTGTCGGCAAGGATCTACAACAGGTGCACGTGTGTTCAACTATAAGGGATTGAGGGGAAATTCATCTCTATCAAATGCTGAAAACAATCACACTGTATTTCTTCATCAATACCGAGATTCTAGTCATCCCTATACATGGAGACATAAATTGGGAACATATCCAGCCCCTTTTCCACACACAAAGTGGCTAACTGCCTCGAAAACTACCACAGCAAAAGACTTTGCATGCATATGAACATCAAAGAGGCAACGTTGCCTGGTTGCTGCATGCAACAAAGGTTAATGTGTTACTCTCTGGGCCCCGTTTCATAAAACTTGTTAACAATAACAACTGCCCCATTACTCTGACTAATTTGCTGTCAACCAATCAGATTCAAGGATTTCAGTAGCTTAGAACAATTATTGTAACTGTTTTATGAAACGGGGCCCAGATCTGTATAAGGTGACACATGCTATGCTTTTCTCGCTGTATTTCGCTGTGGTATTTTTTGTTTAATCAAAGCAATTTTGCACCTCGTGTGGGAAAGGGGGCTTCGGTGAGTTGATCATTTGAATACTCACGCTGATGACTTGGACTTGCTGCTGTTGTAAGAGTTGCAGCTGTTGCGGTGTCAGCGCTGTTGTGATGGTCTGAATGGGTGTTGCCAGCTGGGCGGCTGCTGCTGCCACTGCCTGGGAGGTCCCCGTGGTGGTTTGGGTAGTCTGGGCCTGGCTGGTGGATGCAGCGGCTGCTGCCTGTAGTTGTTGGGCAGCACTCTGCATGTTAGCTATCTTGAGTTGGTTCTAGAATATCAGGGTAAATAGGTTAGAACTAGCCTGACGGAGTGATGATGATGATAATGATAATATGGAGGATAGTGATCCTGGTGATAATGATAATGATGGTGATGATAATGATGGTGATGATGATGATGATGGTGGTGCTAATAATGATGATTGTGATAATGATGATGATGATGATGATGATAATGGTGATGATGATGATGATGATGATGGTGGTGATAATGATGGTAATAATGATGATGATAATGATGGTATAGATGATGCCAACGATGATGATAATCAATAACAGCAAAAACAACAACAATAATAATAATAATAATAAATAGTAATTATTATTATCACTATAACTGGGCCCTCGGTGCACTTTTAATTTCAGTTTCTAGCCAAACCACTTAACCAGTTGTTTAGGTCGCAAAGTCAACTTTAGGTGGTTATGTAATGTGGATTGGACAAAACTCCCACAAAAAAATTAAAATGATGATTTTGTGCAACGTACCAACAACGACAAAACTGTTAAGTCACCTGACATGATTTATATGGTGGTCAACAGTACCCGGGCAACCATTAATTCTGATCTATGTTAAAATATTAGTTTTTCAATGTTCCACATTGCATTTTAAATCAAGATCTATGATCTTTGACTCAACAGTCAATCACGACTTGGGGGGGGGGCATTTCATCAAGTGTCTTGTCATTGATTTATACTGACAAATTTGCTCTCAGCCAATCAGATGCAAGGATTTCAGTAGCTATTAACAAGTTTTAGGAAACAGGGCACTGAACTCATAACTTACCGTGGGTGACTTAAGCATCTGAGCAGCAGAGGTAGCCAGTGCAACCTGTTGAGCACCCTGAAGGTTAGCCAGAGCTATGGGGGTGGCACCGGCCTGTGCAAAGGGTAGAGTCTGCAGAAGCACTTGACCTGCTCCAGGCTGTCAATGCAACAATACAGTGAAGAAAAAAAAATTATCAAAGTTATAAAAGGGGGATGTAATAAAGATGATCCAATGTGAATGCAACGACACGATGACAGATTACTTTTTTATCGCACTTATGAGTGAGGTGAGATTTTCTCAGAAGCAATTTTCATATATTGCTTTCTAGAGTTTATCTTAGCGGTACTCGGCTCCACTATATTTACATAGTTCATTTTTTTTTTAATTCCCTTGATATGGCCATTAACTGATGTTTCTTTCCGGCATCACTAAATAATGACAACAAAAGAACATTTCATTAATCCTAAATGTACTGGGCTATTTTGAGCTCGCCCCTGACTGGGCGGGAATCTCCTCTAATCTCGCGTCGACACGACCAATCGCCACTAAAATTTGCACAGACCTCGAGTATTGCGTAAAGAACACACATCAATTGTTATATTTTGGTAAAATCTTTATTCTTTTTCATATAACATTATGATTTATGCAAATGATATGCATAAACATACATTTCTATTGATTTTCAAGTAAAGAAAGGTTTTGACCAAGTTTTATTCATTTGAGTGGTCATCAGGCTAGAAAATGTTGTTCAAATGTCCGCTTCCTCTATACGGAATAGCCCTGTTAGACTACACACATCCATTGTCACGAAAGAATATTTCTTCTTTTCTCTCTTGTCATCCTTTCTCGTCTATCCATTTCTAATTTCCTCTTTTCCCTTTCCTCCTACCAACACACATGGTGAACCGTAAACCTTCCCCACGTTACACACATCCAGTACTCACATTAACCAGAAACTGCTGTGGTTGTTGGAGATGTCCTGCAATAGCCTGTAGCTGGGCTGCCTGTGGCTGGAAAGCTGCAAGACCTTGGGCAGCCAAACCCTGGGCAGCTAGACCCTGTGCGGTCATGACGGTGGTTGGGTGAACCAGCGTAGGCTGGCCAGACGAACTGGAAGCAACAACCTGTATACATCCAAGGGAAAGGGGTACAGGACAGGAAAAAAATGAGATTTCTTTATACCCTTTTCACCAACCCTACAGTGTGCATGAGGGGAGCACTTCATCACTAACCCTTTCAGGGACAGGAATTAGTTAAGAGCTAAATTGATCACATTTTGTTGTTCAAATTGGCAACAATATTATTTTTATTCTAGTGCTACATGGTTCTAGTAAGGTGTAATGTCTTTAAAATATGGTTAGGAATTTTGTCGAAAAGTGGGAAACATTGGCAATTTTGATAATGACAACGATTTTGAACCTCTCAATGTGTTGCCAATTTAAGGATTTTAAAGCTTATTCTCTTTTTTTAGAATTCCTGGCATCAAGCACAATATGGACATGTAACAAAAATGGACATAGTGTGTGCAGAAATTTTTGGTCTTTCTACTCATTAATGCACCTAGTAAATTTTTATAGCTCTGCATTGTGGTCAATTGTCTTGAAAGGGTTAATAGCAATTCATATGAGTCTGGCATTTCCGGTCACTTGCATATGTTTACTTTTGTGAAGCACATGATGATTTTTGAAGTGCTTTTTTTTTTCCTGGGCTTCATATTTATACCATATTACATACACTGATAGCATTGTAAGGCCAGGCAGCTCAGATTTTATCAAGTTGCTACAAAGTTTAAAAGGATTTCTCTTCAAATGCCCTCTATATGAGGTATAATTTGACTGTACTACACTTCTATTACAGACTGTATTCTCACCTGTACCATCTGAGCTGGTGTGATGCTGACAGGGATGGGTGAAGCCGTCACTCCTGCTGCTGAGGCTGTGGAGGATGTCTGAGGGCGTGTCTGCTGGTTGGCGTCACCTCCTGCTTGTATCATCACAACATCTTTGCCTAATGTACAAATCAAGAAAATTACATTGATTATGTTTGTGTACTGTAGTAATGGCGCAATAGTCACAAGAGATATGAATATGCATGACGTCCTTGTGATAAATATTCATGTGGACATGATATGCATGATGTCCTTGTGATAAATATTCATGTGGACATGATATGCATGATGTCCTTGTGATATATATTCATGTGTACAGAGAGATGAGGAGGATGTCCGGGGAGTGTTTCATCAAGTGTTTGGTCAGTGATTTTACTGACAAATTTGCTCTCAGCCAATCCGATGCAAGGATTTCAGTAGCTTATAACAGTTGACAGTAAAAATCACTGACAAAGCGCTTGATGAAACGCTCCCCTGGGGATGTGTCTGTTGACGGCCATCAACTCTTCCTGCTTGTATCATCACGACATCCTAGCCTAATGTACATGTATACAGTACAAGATCTTATCAATTAGAGGCCATGTACTATTATGATGGCAATGGTCACAATAAAGGGTTTTGCATAATGATCTTGTAATTATTCAAAGTGATTTGCATGTTCAAGCATGATAAAATACTCATGTTTACAATGATATGTGGGGGATGTCTGGGACATGTTTGCTGATTGGTGTCATCTCCTCCTGTTTGTATCATAACATCCATGCCCAATGTAAAAATATACCATATTATAATATTTCACTTAGTGTTGTTTAGAGGGTAGAAAAAAAAAAAGAGTTGTTCTGATTGATTAGAACTCCATTTACTACTTGTATTTAAACATTGAACAGAATTTCCACTGTCTTTTCAGGGGGAGGAGGTAATCCTTAGTATTAAAGTTCTCCTTAAAAGCATATTAAAGTTTGGTCTATAAAGATTATTTATCTTGTTTACTTGGTTTTCTTGGTCTGCTTTGTCCAAAGTACTTCAAACAGAGGTCAAAGGACAAAGGTTTTTAAAATAATTTTAATAGTAATTTGGACTTACTTTTCTTGGCAGGGGAGCTTTCAGCTGAATCAGTGCTCATGATGAGGACACCTGCAATCAAAAAAGATAAAGAAGTTAGGGCATATAATCTCATTTTGAAATGGAAAATAAGACAAACTATGAATCTATGTGATGTTTATTTGAAGAACACAAGTGGTACATGATCCATCAGCTGTGGATACCTTAAGAGGGAGAGTAAGAGTAAGAGAAAGAAGGAGAAAGAAGAAAGCAGAAAGCAGAAAGAAGAAAAGGAGAGAAGAAGAAGAAGAAGACGATGACAACAACGACGACGATGAGGAGGAGGAGGAGGAAGGAGGAAGGAGAAAGGAGAAAGGAAGAGGGATAAAAAGGGAGAAAATAAGAAAAGGAAGTCAATAAACAGTACAGGAAGGAGGAAAAAAAAGAAAGAAGAAATTTAGAAAATATAAAATATAAAAAACAAGGAAAATATTACAAGGAGGAGGATAAGAAAGTCTACATTTTATAAAGAGAGATAATGTTTATGTGCGAGAAAGAGAAATCAAAGAAAAAAAGAAATACTAACATTAAGTGAGAATGGAAATCAAAAAGAAAAACAGAGACTACTAAAAGCAGCATATACATGTACCTAATTTTGAACTGCAATCTTGAGAGAAAACACTGGATAAAAGGCAACAATGACTTGTCCAGCTTCAAACAAATGCAGTAATCAAGATCCCTGATGCATAAATACCTTCTTAATGCATACTCTCGCAAACACACACAACAGCAAGTACTATGAACCTCTCTCCGTCGTCTTCAAAAACTTTCTCCAAGAGCCTACTGTTCCGACTGTAACTATACTCTTCAGCAAAATGGGCTTCACCCACAAGCCACTTGTTTTATATAAAGTGCTCTGCCAGGGCGATTTCTCATTCCAATAAATATTTATGACTAGTTACCAATGCACATGTTATGCATTTTTAAAAGGTCTTTCAAAGGTTCATTTGCAATTTCCTACTGCTGGAGAAGGGCCGATAAAAACATGCGCTGTATAATTTTCCCCATTATATGCATTAAGTGTGGGGGAAATGGTAATTGAAATGCATTAGCTCGGGGAGAAATTACCATTTGTATTGAATTTTTTGCGTTTGGTTTTCATCTTGTGATACTATTATTAGTTGTTTTGGAATAAGTTTGAATAACAATTAAAAGATAATGCTGCGCACAAATTAGATTTTTGCTTTTAAGTATTTCATATCTAAAAGGATATAATCAGATTTTCTTCAGGGTTATCAAACAGTGCATTTACTGTAATAGCGTGCAGGTAAATGAAAATGATACAGCTTATATTAAATTGATACAATTTGTGTTAGTCTCAGTACTTGACTGGTCCTTCTATAATATTTTTAGATGCCAGAGGCATCATATAATCAAGAATATTATCAAACTAAACATATCATCTCAAGCTACTGGTTATTACTGTTGAAACTCTCTAATTCATAATCTCTCTTTCTCTCTCTCTCTCTCTCTCTCCCTTTCTATTTCCCACTTTCTCTCTCTCTCTCTCCCTCCCTCCCTCTCTCATGTACTACCTTTCTATCCTTCTATCTCTCTCTCTCTCTTTCTCCCTCGCTCTCATTCTTTCATCTTTCATTCTCTCCTTGAAGTCAACACTTTGAAGCCAATAATTTTTTGACTTTGTATACATTAACAATATTGAATATGCATGTATGTTGCTACATGTAGGTGATAACAAGTGAGGAGTCTGTTGTCTCTTAAAATGAGCAGCAGTGTAACAGAGGGAGAAAAGATCTTAAAGGTTCTGGAATACTGTAAAAGTGTAGAAATTTTCACGCGATTAATTTTTCGCGCTCGGCCGAGTAAGGTGAATATCACCGACACATTAGGCTTATAGCCAAATGAATACATGAACACAAATATTTGTGTGTTTTATTTTTGCACAAATTTCTTGCTGCACGAATTGCGCGAAAATGTCCACACCGCGAAATATTCCACGTTTACAGTACATCCTTTCAATCTACCCTGGGTAGATCGCATGTTCGGGTAATTCACATTTTAACAATTTGTCCACTGAAAATGAGAGAGCAATTAAATTGTGCAAACTATGTAACTCTATCCAATCAAAATAATTCTAAATAGCTAAATACATACCTGTAGTTGCTTTGTTTGTACTTCTTTGATTTCAAATGTATTTATTCAGTTCTTGAATAGCGAATCATTACATATTTATCAATGTCTCTATGTGCTTCTAAAGAGATTTGAACCCTGTACCTTGTGATCTTCAGTCCAGTGACTTATCCACTAGACCACAACACCTCTATTCATTTTTTAAAACACAACTTAACCTAATGGCAGCTCTCACAAAGTGTTAGGTTACAAAAGTTCATTTTCATATTCTGTATTTGTTTCATTTCCTTCTGGTCTAATTTTCCTACCTACAAATTAATACAACATAATGAATACTTTCAGCTTGATAAGCAAACAAGTCCCGATATAATGAAGCAAGAGACAGGAATTTTAAAAATGCCCCATCCCCTCATCCCTCTCAAATTAAATCGCATGACAGCTGTTATGAAATAAGAAAAAAACAATTCTTATTTGGGCTGCGTTCATAATATATGTTTTCAGCCCAGAATGATGCATTTGAAAGATGAATTATCATCATCTCAATAGACCTGTTTACTAATTTTATGCATACTTTTTGAACAAAAGTTTCTCTTGACGACTCAAAAGCTTGCCAGAGGCTTGCCCGACATAGCAACAACTAATGTATGCAAAGTGGATTCCACCCATAGAGATGCCATTATGCATAGCAGGTGCACCAAATAGTTGGTAACTAAGCATTTTGGAGAGAACCATGCATAAATTTTAATACATTAGTAAACAGGTCTATTGCATTCATAAGAATTTTAGACAGTCATACATTTAATTCAAAACATGTTTGTGTACTAGCATACAAGTACAGTCTGCACTACAGACTAATCACACAACCAAACTAGAAAGGCCGTCAAAGGCGGCAGACCCACGCCTTAACCCAATAGGTTTTGTTTTGTTGCGATTATTTTTGTAAGCAGTAGCCATTCAAAGGGGATAACAAGAGGCACATCTCCCCCCCCCCCCAATAAATTTTGCCATATCCAGGTCATAGCTTTGTGTGTCCCCACCCTTGAAAAAATTCTTCTGAAAAAGGTATTTTATTATTGAAACATCCCTCCCCTAAAAGTAATTGATTAGACATGTCAGAGAGCGTGGCGTGGTGAGAAAAAAAATGTTAGCAATTTGTATTCAGTGTTCAGTCCAAGGCCGTACGCAGAAATTTTTTTCCTGGGGGGGGGCAAGATGATCGCTTTCAAAGGAACCCATAACTTGAAGTCTAAAACCCGATTAAAAAAAAGTATGATTTTGAAATTTCTGGGGGGGGGCAACTGCCCCCCCCCCCTCCCCGCTGCGTACGGCCTTGGTTCAGTCATATCAGTGTTAGTAAATGTATTCATGTTCTATCTTTACATTGCAATTCGGGTTGTTGTTTTTTTTTTCATCGGGCTTGGATAAAATAAATATGACGACAAAAGAAGTTGGATCTCGACTTGAAAATGACGTGCATGCGAGGCACAGAGCTTACTCACTCAGTACTACAGTAACGGTCAGCCGGCCCCAGGCAATTCGCGACAGTGCTGTGTATAGTTATGTACGTACACTACAGCTACTCAGCCACTCACTCAGATCAACACGCGCGAACACTCGCGAGTGCGATAGACTCACTCACGTCGAACAAACGCACCAGATTTTCACCGAAAACAATTAAAATCACGTACTACACGTCCACCATGATAAAATAAATCACAAAAACTTCCACAACAAAGTGGAAAGAACCGGGGAAAATAAACAGAAATGCACAGAAGATAAGAAATAGGAGAAATTAGACGTGCTAGGCTATACGTATACCGTATACCTAGCCGCTTTCGATTTCGCAACGAGAGTACAGTTCAAGCGAGAAAAATCCCTTGTTGCTGGGATACGTTGGCTTTGAATATTCATTGCAGGCTCGTACGGATTTGAAGTGAAATAGCAAATAATGGGACGTGCTGTAGCTCGGAACGCAAAACTCGGATCGTTTTGGTCCGGCGAAGTATTTCTTTAATCTCGACCGGACCGGTCTGGTCCGGGAACTCGGAATTGAGTTACGGCTGATTTTATGAAAGAAAAAAGCTTACACCTCCCGAGTCAGTTATTGTTAGTGACCTTGACCTTATAGTAAGAACAGTGGACCGTTACATTCTTATCTCACGGTCTGCGGTCCAGACATGCCACGTGCCACAACTCAGTTGTGAAAGTTATTGTCTCTAACCGACTGCCCACATGTCAGTCAACCCGATCATATTCACGCCACTCCTGTAATGAGCTATATATAGAGCATAAATTTAAGTTCATACACATGAGTGGGCGTGTCTCAATTTACCAAAGCTGAGTCCTAGCTCCGCCTTGCAAGCTAATGGCAAACGGGATTTTGCTGTTTAACAAGGCTGGTGCCCAGTTATAATACGATTGGTCCATTTGCCTGGCTAAAAAAAGTGTGGCACGTGACTCCATGGAGGTGGGAGTAATGCGGCCAACCGGCATGAATTTATTTGCATAACATCGTGGAATGTGCTTGCCGCTCAAACCACGCACTCTCTGTAAAAAGACCGCGGTGTAACATGACACCCAAGCTGGGCGTCAGCTGTCTGACATGATGGCAAGCTGAAATCTTTGCTCAAATAATTCCCATAAGCTTTGATAAGGAATACTATTGTTTTGATTCTCCATGAAAACGGAAGTCGGCAGGATAGCGAACGAGAAAAAAGGAGAAAATATTGGAAGAGGAATAAGGATAACGAGAGTATCAGAAAGAAGATCGTATGATGGGGTGACCATATTTCGCGCAAATTCAATTTTTTTTTAGAAATGTGATATTCGATACTTGATTTCTCATAATCTACATTAATTTATTTATAAAGTTTTATACCAAACGGAAAGCGAAATTCTGGACTAAAACTTGATTCAACAAGAACATTAATCGATGAAGAATTTTTGAAATATCGCGATCTCGAAACCAAGTGTCGGATCGCGCAACACACTGAAAAAAAAAATGGCATAAAAACCACGAGACCTAAGTTCGCGCACGTAAATTAACATCTAAGTTATCCAACGTAGCGGTCCAGCAAAGGGAAGATAATTGCATCATTTGTAAGACAAAATATCATACAATCATTTGGTATCACGTTTTACCTACAACTTTGATGACATCTTCTATCAAAATGAGGATTTTTGGACCGTTGTCGGTAACTTCATATTTTTCGGAAACTGACGCAAAAAGTAGCAAAATTGCCGATATTTTGTCAATATCTTCATAATTTCTCACCCAACTTAAAAGAAAATATAGTCCATATGTAATTTTAGCTTCCTCTATCTAATAGCGCTATCAGATTTTCGAAATCTTTTGTAGTTTTTTAGATATTGCCCTGTGCGCGAACTTAGGTCATGCGCGAAATATGGTCACACCACCATACCATGGATAGAGTGTAGGTCCATGATGGAATACACTCCTCTCACATCGATAAGCATAATATGAATAATGATGAGTTCACCAGTGATGATACTCGCTTGGGCTAACGCCCTCGCCCATTGTCCGTACCGTCTCCATAACGCGATTAGTAAAAGCAGGGAAAGTCTCTCTAACACTTCCCTGGTTTAAGTAACGCGATTAGTATTCATGTAGGTATACATGTAGATCGACTTGCCAGAAAGCCCGACGCATATTGTATAGGCTAGCGTGAAAAAAAAATCTCAGCAGGTCATAAATCATTAACTGGGTCAATGACATTGAGAGACTCTTGGGAGCCATTGTCTGGCAGCTTGTTGATATCGCGGTTATTTATAAATAGTACGCGCGCGCGCGGTAGATCAAACAATCCTATATGCAATTTGTAAAAAGTACTAAGAGAGAGAAAGAGAAAGAGATGGGGGAGTTACATGAAGTCTGTGTTGTATCGACGAATTGATGGTTCGAGAAAAGGGGTAACAATGAGCTAGGAAAGAGGGGATCATGAAAAAGCAACGAGAGAAATATCGTTAAAATGAGTTAAGTTAATTCATTTACTTTTTAGGAATTTGTCGATGGCCGGTGCCTCTTTTTATTCTGTCAGCTTTTCATTCACCTTCTCCGATGTTTCTCTTTAATTTGTCATTTTCTTCTTCTATCTATCACATTGACACCATTCCATTTTCCATGTATTGATCATTCTCATCAGTGAATTTATTTAAAGGCAACAAAAATATACATCGGCCGTCATTTATTCATCTGTCTAATACTCTAGTAATATAAATATTATTTCTTTGGGCGATCGTAAATCTGTATCATTTAGCGAGTGCAATTTAATTTCATCTGACGATTATTACTTTATTTCATATGATGAGCGTCAATTTCTTTCACCGTTAAACCTCCGCATAATTATTGCGATCCATACATTTCATTAAAAAAAAATCAGCTATTTTTTGCATCTTAATATCGGAAGAAATAATGCGTATTTGGGGCTCAAAACTCAATAATCGTCGACAGTCCTTCGTTCAATCTGGCAATCGTATTCTTTTTTTTTTCATCGAACGGTCGACGCTGTATTTTATCTGGCGACCGTCGCTTTACAGTATTCATAAATAAAGCAAATTCACTATAGTATATGGCATCACCATAATCTTCAAAAATAATTCTTCCGATCCTTACAGTCAAAGAAAGGGAAATACTTAACGAGATTATATATTTATCATGCCGGCATGATCGATATCGCAATAAATGAAGCACCTTCGATTGCGCTGCGAGTTTCTGACAAAACATCATCAACATAATACAAACACGTTGCCTTACTCTCTGGGAATTGTTGACAGTTTTTACAGGTCAACAAACTTTATCAACTGAACGCCCTTTTCACCCGGTACCCTTTCCCAATATATCCCCCTAGCCCTGCTCCGATCACATCCCACATCTCGACTGGGTGCGTGCGCGCGCACGCAAAATCATCGGCAATGCAAGTGGACCAAGCTAGCTGCCAGGCACTTGGGTCACCGGTCACCAAAGTTTGCCGAACTTTCATTTATGTTAATTTCAACATCTCACTCCTGATTGGTCACTAGGTTTCACAACTTGAGCTTTTTACAGTGAGCTGTGTGCACAGCGCAGAACAGCGATCTTGCGTACGTACGTTTGTGTATGCAGTGTATGGATAATGCAAGCATGGACCCTACCACATGCCATGCATAATGCAACGGTACGGCAGGTCAAAACAAGGAGTTATCACACCGTATCTGTGGTCAAAATAGCTGTGGATTTAAGCAGCACTTCCCTGATTTAAGCAAGACACGTATGCGTAGGTGGGAGTAATGCGGCCAACCGGCATGAATTTATTTGCATAACATCGTGGAATGTGCTTGCCGCTCAAACCACGCACTCTCTGTAAAAAGACCGCGGTGTAACATGACACCCAAGCTGGGCGTCAGCTGTCTGACATGATGGCAAGCTGAAATCTTTGCTCAAATAATTCCCATAAGCTTTGATAAGGAATACTATTGTTTTGATTCTCCATGAAAACGGAAGTCGGCAGGATAGCGAACGAGAAAAAAGGAGAAAATATTGGAAGAGGAATAAGGATAACGAGAGTATCAGAAAGAAGATCGTATGATGGGGTGACCATATTTCGCGCAAATTCAATTTTTTTTTAGAAATGTGATATTCGATACTTGATTTCTCATAATCTACATTAATTTATTTATAAAGTTTTATACCAAACGGAAAGCGAAATTCTGGACTAAAACTTGATTCAACAAGAACATTAATCGATGAAGAATTTTTGAAATATCGCGATCTCGAAACCAAGTGTCGGATCGCGCAACACACTGAAAAAAAAAATGGCATAAAAACTACGAGACCTAAGTTCGCGCACGTAAATTAACATCTAAGTTATCCAACGTAGCGGTCCAGCAAAGGGAAGATAATTGCATCATTTGTAAGACAAAATATCATACAATCATTTGGTATCACGTTTTACCTACAACTTTGATGACATCTTCTATCAAAATGAGGATTTTTGGACCGTTGTCGGTAACTTCATATTTTTCGGAAACTGACGCAAAAAGTAGCAAAATTGCCGATATTTTGTCAATATCTTCATAATTTCTCACCCAACTTAAAAGAAAATATAGTCCATATGTAATTTTAGCTTCCTCTATCTAATAGCGCTATCAGATTTTCGAAATCTTTTGTAGTTTTTTAGATATTGCCCTGTGCGCGAACTTAGGTCATGCGCGAAATATGGTCACACCACCATACCATGGATAGAGTGTAGGTCCATGATGGAATACACTCCTCTCACATCGATAAGCATAATATGAATAATGATGAGTTCACCAGTGATGATACTCGCTTGGGCTAACGCCCTCGCCCATTGTCCGTACCGTCTCCATAACGCGATTAGTAAAAGCAGGGAAAGTCTCTCTAACACTTCCCTGGTTTAAGTAACGCGATTAGTATTCATGTAGGTATACATGTAGATCGACTTGCCAGAAAGCCCGACGCATATTGTATAGGCTAGCGTGAAAAAAAATCTCAGCAGGTCATAAATCATTAACTGGGTCAATGACATTGAGAGACTCTTGGGAGCCATTGTCTGGCAGCTTGTTGATATCGCGGTTATTTATAAATAGTACGCGCGCGCGCGGTAGATCAAACAATCCTATATGCAATTTGTAAAAAGTACTAAGAGAGAGAAAGAGAAAGAGATGGGGGGAGTTACATGAAGTCTGTGTTGTATCGACGAATTGATGGTTCGAGAAAAGGGGTAACAATGAGCTAGGAAAGAGGGGATCATGAAAAAGCAACGAGAGAAATATCGTTAAAATGAGTTAAGTTAATTCATTTACTTTTTAGGAATTTGTCGATGGCCGGTGCCTCTTTTTATTCTGTCAGCTTTTCATTCACCTTCTCCGATGTTTCTCTTTAATTTGTCATTTTCTTCTTCTATCTATCACATTGACACCATTCCATTTTCCATGTATTGATCATTCTCATCAGTGAATTTATTTAAAGGCAACAAAAATATACATCGGCCGTCATTTATTCATCTGTCTAATACTCTAGTAATATAAATATTATTTCTTTGGGCGATCGTAAATCTGTATCATTTAGCGAGTGCAATTTAATTTCATCTGACGATTATTACTTTATTTCATATGATGAGCGTCAATTTCTTTCACCGTTAAACCTCCGCATAATTATTGCGATCCATACATTTCATTAAAAAAAAATCAGCTATTTTTTGCATCTTAATATCGGAAGAAATAATGCGTATTTGGGGCTCAAAACTCAATAATCGTCGACAGTCCTTCGTTCAATCTGGCAATCGTATTCTTTTTTTTTTCATCGAACGGTCGACGCTGTATTTTATCTGGCGACCGTCGCTTTACAGTATTCATAAATAAAGCAAATTCACTATAGTATATGGCATCACCATAATCTTCAAAAATAATTCTTCCGATCCTTACAGTCAAAGAAAGGGAAATACTTAACGAGATTATATATTTATCATGCCGGCATGATCGATATCGCAATAAATGAAGCACCTTCGATTGCGCTGCGAGTTTCTGACAAAACATCATCAACATAATACAAACACGTTGCCTTACTCTCTGGGAATTGTTGACAGTTTTTACAGGTCAACAAACTTTATCAACTGAACGCCCTTTTCACCCGGTACCCTTTCCCAATATATCCCCCTAGCCCTGCTCCGATCACATCCCACATCTCGACTGGGTGCGTGCGCGCGCACGCAAAATCATCGGCAATGCAAGTGGACCAAGCTAGCTGCCAGGCACTTGGGTCACCGGTCACCAAAGTTTGCCGAACTTTCATTTATGTTAATTTCAACATCTCACTCCTGATTGGTCACTAGGTTTCACAACTTGAGCTTTTTACAGTGAGCTGTGTGCACAGCGCAGAACAGCGATCTTGCGTACGTACGTTTGTGTATGCAGTGTATGGATAATGCAAGCATGGACCCTACCACATGCCATGCATAATGCAACGGTACGGCAGGTCAAAACAAGGAGTTATCACACCGTATCTGTGGTCAAAATAGCTGTGGATTTAAGCAGCACTTCCCTGATTTAAGCAAGACACGTATGCGTATGCGCTCGTGGCATGATGATAAACGGCGACGATTAATGACCTTTTTACAACCGGTCTCTGTTACCGAGCTGACCCAACTCTTGCCTCAGCCCGGATCGGAAGCAGTCCGGCTCGGAATGCTTTGTCCGCCGGACCAAAGACCGGAAAACGGTCCGAGCTACAGCACTATATGGGTCTAAAAGTCTTCTAAAATTCATAAACCTGAAATAGATTTTTGGTGAGACGAAGTAATGAGTGTTTTGATTGACCAAAATATTTCTGCATCGGCAGGCGAAGTTTGGGGTCATCAAACTTTCTAGTTTCTATCCTGTCACTCTCTGAACTGAAGTTCCTATACTTTACTACAGGGTCAAAAGTTCAAGGTCACACAGAATTTGCAGGGGTCAACCAATCATCACCAAAATCTAATCGATTCTTTCCTGTCACTTTCTGAACATTCCCTGAAAATTTGGTGCAAATCCGTTCACCCGTTCTCTTGTTATCTTGTACACAAACAAACAAACAAACAAAAAAAAAAAAACAAAAAAACAAACATACGGAGCCCTTTACATAACCCTGCCGATTTCATCGGCGTGGGTAAAAATATGTGAATACACAGTATGAACACGATGACAAAAGAGAGCGGACAAAATATACAGCTCCTCATTGTAGCCTCCACAATTGTTCTGGTAGACAAAGGAACATCCCTTCATTGTTATTATGTAAAATAAGTAGAACAGGTGAATATGCATGCGACACCTGTTTTCATAATTTAGCAATGAAGAGATGTTCTTTTGTCTACCAGAACCAGTGTGGAAGGTACAATGAGGAGCTGTATATTTTGTCCGCTTCTTTGTTTGCCATGTTCATAGTGACAGAACCTGATTTCACCTACCCCCCCCCCCCCCCCCCAAGGTTTTAAAATTTGGTGACTTCAAGCAGTATCTAAGAGTAGGAATACAATTTAAAAAAGAGAAATTGCGCACAGCTACAGTATCAAGTACAAAATCAACCTCAAAGAAGTTTACTTGGCACTTTATAGGTCAACAGTTCAAGAGAAGGTCGGAGTTCTGGGAAAGGTGAAAATTAATTTATATGATTTCTCATTCCTTGTATATTTTGGAAGAACACCATAGTAGAAATGTCCCCTGAAAAAATGTTGCTCTTCAAAATACGACTAGAAGAAGATGGCGTGTTCGGGCCGAACATTCATATCACAAGTGTGTGCAGTCCCACATACCCATTTCTGAGTGCAGTGCATGTGCTTTTCAGCAAGATTGGGTCAACATCTTATTATTTTTATGGTTCCAAAACCTCACAATATACACCAATTTATTATGTAGACATGATCAACCTTTCCCAATATATATGCATATTACATTCACCTGTAAATACCTATTCTTTTTTAATAGTTAGAATGTGAATTGCATACATGTATTAGGCATTGTTAGGTTGGACAAACATTTTGGCTTGCCCAACCTAGCAACACTTAATGACATGTATATGCAATCTGCATTCTGCCTATTGCAACAGGTGGATGCAGTGGCGGGTCCAGGAATTTGAAAATAGGGAGGGAGGGAGGAGACAGCAGGGACCGAGCGGAGTATATGGGAGGGGGTATCCCCCTCCCACGGTAATAATCACAAAACAGACAAATTAAAAGGGGGGCATGCTCTTGGTGCACCTGCCCGGATCTGCCACTGTGGATGTTAGTTTGTTTTAGTAGGAGTTTGACAAAGAGGTAAGCATTAAATTTGAAAATGGCCTATTGTTTGAAGATAGTTCCTATCAGAATGTAATTGCACAACCAGGGGAGCGTTTCATCAAGCGTTTTGTCAGTGATTTATACCGACAACTGTTATACATGTAAGCTACTGAAATCCTTGCATCTGATTGGCTGAGAGCAAATTTGTCAGTAAAAATCAATGACAAAATGCTTGATGAAACGCTCCCCTGAAGTCAACTTTATCTTTAAGGAGTATGAAGGAAATAAAGAATTACATGAAAATGCTCGCACAGAACCCAACTGAGTATTGGGTTTTGCATGGGCACTATTCTTTGTGAGCATATATGCATTGAATAGTCTACTCACAAGTCGTTTTAAGAGTTAACCTAAACTTGCAATATATCCCCTCTTAGAAGTATTCAAAACCCATATTTCAAATATACACTGTAGTATAACGACATGGAACATCTAACATACAGAGCAAAACATTTTTCAGTGATTGGTACCCTGTAATTTTCCGATTTTGGGCTCAGCTAAGAATGTACAACAGTGTACATTGTGTTTATAAAAGTCATTATCACAACCTAAATGTTGCTTTGACTGCAAATGACCAGTATGTACACAACACAATTTCTACTTTCTGTATATACGGTTCATAACAGCACATTCCTACTAAATTCTAAAATTTATAACATTCATCTTCACTTAGAAAAGAAAATACTTTACTTGAAATTATACGATATCTATATGAAATTTCTATGCATTTTATCAACTTTTCCCTTTGTGCATACATGTATCTAAAACGATCCATATTGGCGAAAAGTTTAGCTTTGTGCCAACGCAAGACTCCTGTTGCCTGCCTACCCCCCGAGGTGCGCCTCAACAGTTTTCCCAGTTCATGAATAAAGATGACCATGCCCACGAGCCCCGGGATCCTGCATCCATGAATAATTCAAAGCGCTGGCGGTTCGTGCTATGAATATACATCCATTCTGATTGCACGGCTCTGTCCACACTCCCACACGTTTCCATCCAATCAAACACAAGGGCACAGGCACTAGCTCACAATGCGCACGAACGTGTACGAACCTGTACGAACCTAATTTCTTGCACAACCACACTGTGCACAAGTCGATGGCAGTGCAAACAGCACCTTGTTTGCCTGCATGATGTTGAAATGACAGTGGGAAAGAGACAGGGATAGATAAAATTGATTGCTGCAGTATACTGCTTGGCTGCACCCAGAAAGAAATGGAAATTTCTCAACAACGGGAGGATGATAATGCAAAACTAGACAACACAGAGACATTGGCCCGTATTCTGAACTCCGGTTTAACTTAAACCATGGTTTAAAGCTGTGGTTTAACTATGGGTAGCCAAACATGTCAAAACTTTGTTTACACTGTATATTCCTTATGTTTACTGCATTCTGGTCTCGAGCTATTAATGGTCAAGAAAACTATTGTACTTATCATTCCCAGACAGTTAATGCTGATAAATTGAATATATCAACTGTTTAGACCATGGTTGAAGTTAAACCGGAGTTCAGAATACGGGCCAGTAGGTACAAAACTTTTGCGTTGAAATTTTCAAAAGAGCAAACTTTTATGTCATCCATTTGCTTTATTTATTGCTACTTGCTGTCTATAGACAGTGTAGGTACATGATTGCTCATGATGTGCATCCGTTACCTATCCCCCTCCTCCTGAATCAATGAAAGTATTTAGTATTTTTAAATAAATGATGAAAACCTTCCAACAGCCAAATATCCACGGTCTTTATGCCTTTATGACTCTAAAGAGGTAATAGCTACCTTTTAGGCATTATTATGTTTATTTGCGGCTCAGAGGATGAAGAATCATGAAATGTAAAACAATGCACTCCTTCATACAAGCACACAACTACTGTATACTGTAGGCCCAAATACAGAGTCACAAAAGCACATTTTTTTTTCCTCACAATATTAATGATTTACACGAAAAAGGAAGGGCTACAGAAAAAGTAGCCCCAAAAAAGATATATTTCCGAGGCTGGGAAGGGCAGAAGGGGTTTCTTGTCTGAGATTCACAAATGTCACCCATCCTAAGCAGTTAGTCAATAAACCTGCTTTGCAACCTTGGAAAAAAAATGCATTGTACCCTCCACAATTGTTGTGGTAGACAAAAGAACATCCCTTCATTGCTATTATGTAAAATAAGTAGAGCAGGTGAAAATGCATGCGACACCTGCTCTACATATTTGTACATAATAGCAATGAAGGGATGTTCTTTTGTCTACCAGAGCAAGTGTGGAAGGTACAATGAGAAGCTGTATATTTTGTCTGCTTCTTTGTTCGCCAGGTTCATAGTGATACATGTACACAAAAGTTTTACAAAGATATGTAAATATCTATTTACGCTTTTACCTTACATGATTCTTCATCCTCAGAACCACAAATTAACATAATAATGCCTAAAAGGTAGCTATTACAGGTACCTCTTTAGAGTCATAAAGGCATTAGCTCTTCGTGAACCAGTGGACAAGATTTTATTTGAATTCAAGATAACATGCTATTCCAGTGGGTTTATTCCTATTAAAGTTACATGAATGTCAGGCGTAGTATTAAACGGGTTAAACAAGAAGTGTTACCGGTAATAAGGCCCTTCCGGTTCTCTGCAGAAAATCGGCAAAAGTCAGAATTTATACAACAAAGATTCATATCGTCAGTGCAGAAGGGCACTAAATCATATCATTTAACAAAGTTAATGTCCTTCTGGTTCTCAAAACACTATATAATTGTTTAGAGTGAATTTTAGTAATATTTTCAACTTATTTCCCTCCCCCTTCTTTTCGAATGACATTTCAAAATGAGTCTGTGTTGTGTAGAAAACATATTTAGTCCGGTGCTCATCACAATACAGCTGTTTCATACCATCAAAGTTAATGTCCTTCTGGTTCTCAAAACACTATATAATTGTTTAGAGTGAATTTTAGTAATATTTTCAACTTATTTCCCTCCCCCTTCTTTTCGAATGACTTTTCAAAATGAGTCTGTGTTGTGTAGAAAACATATTTAGTCCGGTGCTCATCACAATACAGCTGTTTCATACCATCAAAGTTAATGTCCTACTGGTTCTCAAAACACTATATAATTGTTTAGAGTGAATTTTAGTAATATTTTCAACTTATTTCCCTCCCCCTTCTTTTCAAATGACTTTTCAAAATGAGTCTGTGTTGTGTACAAAACACATTTAGTCCGGTGCTCATTACAATATTATAGCTGTTTCATACCATTTAACAAATGTCCTTCTGGTTCTCAAAACACTATATAATTGTTTAGAATGAATTTTAGTAATATTTTCAACTTATTTCCCTCCCCCTTCTTTTCGAATGACTTTTCAAAATGAGTCTGTGTTGTGTACAAAACACATTTAGTCCGGTGCTCATTACAATATTATAGCTGTTTCATACCATTTAACAAATGTCCTTCTGGTTCTCAAAACACTATATAATTGTTTATAGTGAAGTTTAGTAATATTTTCAACTTATTTCCCTCCCCCTTATTTTTGAATGACTTTTGAAAATGAGTCTGTGTTGTGTACAAAACACATTTTTATAGTCTGGTGCTCATTACAATATATAGCTGTACATGTACAATGTAGTTTCTGGGTTTTTATCTATTCTTATTTTTCTTTTACTAAACCTCTGCAATTTCATACTATAATAGTGTGTGTGATGGTGTGTGTGTGTTTTGTCAAGATTCTATTTCCATTTTCTTGCCCTGTTACCATACAAAGCAAATGCAACTCTGTGCATGTTTGTGTGAGCCTCTGCTCTGTTTGGACATTGAATTATTCATGTATGGAAATAGAATTCAGCAAACATGCGACTTAAAATGAAGCAGGGCAATCAGCCTGAAAGACAAGGGAAAGAGAAAATACATGAATATTTCAGAAATGAAAAATTCATGATCACGGGAGACTGGTTTGGCTAAAGGGGCTTGCATGAAATTTCAACATTTGCTTTGCATGGCGCGTTCTGTCCGGAGGAAATGCCCTCCTTTCAATACCGAGGGAAAAAAGAACTACAACGTAAAAAGAGAAAAGATAGGAAAAGAAATATGTGCAGTATGCATAATTTTACAGCGGATGGAGAGCTTTGGAGGAAAAAGTTGAACAAGGTATATATTTTGTTTTAATGTCTCCCCCCCCCCCCCCCCTTCCCTCATTTGTACTGCGTGAGAATCACAATGTAGTGGTAACATCTTGAAACTACAGGTGAAGAATACATTAATTCTTAAGCCTTCAGGGGCATCTATTGGATTGCATGTAATACATGCATTTGGGTTTCGAATAAGAATCAAAACTTTTTTTGAATCTATTACATTTCACAGGGTTTACGGGTACAACCTTGTCATAGTACTAGCTTACGGCTTGTCTCGAATGGGTGGGGTGCGGGAGCGGGATGGGAGCGGGATGGGAGCGGGAACGGGCACACCCTTTCGAGACAAGCCCCCCGGTTATCTCGAATGGACGCGTTCCCAGCGAGAAGTTCAATGAACGCGCCACTTCGAGACAACCGGGGGGGCTTTCCTCGAATGAGTGTGTTGAGTAGACTTTTGTAATAGACGTTTTAGAATTTTTTTTGAAAAATGTACTCTTGCTGGTTTTTTTCGTTTTTCTTTTGTCTAAGATGTAGAAAATATAACCGGCAGTGGCGGCACCAGGATTTTTAAAGTGGGGTGGGGGGGGGGGGGGGGGGGCAAAAAGAAATTGTTGGGGGCAAGGGCGGACAAACAAAATTTTCCACCCTTTTATTTTTTTCACTCCGAAAATTATTGGGGCAACTGGGGGCAAAGCTTCTGACTGGGGGGCAAATGCCCCCCCCCCCCATGCCCCCCGGTGCCGTCACTGATAACCGGGGGTTGTCAAATGAATGTATGAGGTTGCATGAATTCATAATGGAATGTTCATTTAAAAGTCAAAGGTCTGGTCGGGCAGACAGTCCAGAATAGAATGTTAATTCACTGCGGCGTATTTTTTTACGGGGGGGGGGGGGAGGCACAAGATGGCCATGCCCCACCCCTTATTGGTGGGTGAGTAAGAAAATAGGAAGATGAATGAGGAAGATGAAAAAATATTCCCGGGAAAATGTAAATAGGGGTCAATTTTCGCAGACTCTGGTGGTTTCCTCCCCGGTGATAGGTGGGGGGGGGGGGTTAATTTCCTAAATTGCCTGGATAGGGGGTCCAATATCTCAGAAAATTTCCCGGGATAGGGGGTAAAACAAATTCCAACTTCTCCGGAATAGGGGGTCACTTTTGAAAAGGAGTATAGGCCTACCCCTGGTATGGGGACAAGGCCGTACGCAGAAATTTTTTCCTGGGGGGCAAGATGATCGCTTTCAAAGGAACCCATAACTTGAAGTCTAAAACCCAATTAAAAAAAAGTATGATTTTGAAATTTCTGGGGGGGCAACTGCCCCCCCTGCCCCCCCCCCCTGCCCCCCCCCCCCCCCCCCGCTGCGTACGGCCTTCTATGGGGAGTTGGGGGCCGGGTACAAACGACCTTTTGATATGAGTTTTGACTTTTGATAGTGGGTATTGATAGAATGATAGTGGCATTAAAAGGTGTTTCTAACTTTGGAAAGATGATAAACACACCTTGGCTTATGTCAGCACATGTCTGTAACACAATTTCACAATATTTAACAGGTCACGCCAAAAAAATAAAAATAAATTAACAATCCTAGCTACGCCACTTGCCCTTTCTTCCCCGTGTGTTTTAATGCATAATTATTCAATTCTCCGATTTATTTTGCACAAATAATGATTTCCTTGTCAAAAGCATTTTTAGATACCGTTTTTTTATATTTTCTACATCTTAGACAAAAGAAAAACGAAAAAACCAGCAAGAGTACATTTTTCAAAAAAAATTCTAAAACGTCTGTTACAAAAGTCTACTCAACACACTCATTCGAGGAAAGCCCCCCCGGTTGTCTCGAAGTGGCGCGTTCATTGAACTTCTCGCTGGGAACGCGTCCATTCGAGATAACCGGGGGGGCTTGTCTCGAAAGGGTGTGCCCGTTCCCGCTCCCATCCCGCTCCCATCCCGCTCCCGCACCCCACCCATTCGAGACAAGCCCTAGCTTACAGTGCTATTCTGGAACCTTGTTTCTACATTTAAAAGAAAAATGATTATAATAATGTATCATTTCAGATTTTTTTTAGTTTGATTTCCACATAATTCACTTCACTTCAATTCAAATCTTGTGAGGAACATATTACAGTCAAACCTGCTTTAGCGACAACCTGTATAGAAAGACCACCGGTCTATAAAGACCACAATTTTGGTTTCCCTTGAAAAGTGTTTCTCATTGAAAAGTGTATTAAAGGAACCTGTCCATAAAGACCACCTGCTCATAAAGACCGCTTTTCTCGTCTCCCTAGAGTGGTCTTTATACACAGGTTTCACTGTATAGTGTATATGTTAAAATGCAAATACAGTACCATGGCATCACAATACATGCAGGCATTAACAAAAGTGATAAGAGGTTTCGAGATAAAGGTCCAATTTGGGAGGCAATGGCAAAAACAATCCAGATTGTTCAGTAGTAGTAGTAAACCCTTTGGTTTATGTATGCTTGGGCTAAAATCACTTGGTCTAATTTCCAGATGGGCTACCTTCATTCGGGCTAAACCCTTTTGGTCCACTCTTCATTTGGTCTAATTTGCACTTGGTCTAATAACCAGAAGGTCTAATGACCACTTGGGCTAATTATCACTTGGTCTAATTACCATTTGGTCTCATTACCATTTCGTCTACTTTATTTTGTTGTCACTTGGTCTACTACCAGTTCGTCTAATGTCAGTTTGTCTAATTCCCATCCAGTCTAAAACTAGTTGGTCTACAGGCATTTCGTCTAAAATCCACTTGGTCCAGTATCCTTTTGGTCTACGTAGCATTTATATGGTCTAATGTGCAGTTGGTCTAACTTTCATTTAGTCCATTTTCCAGTTGGTCTAAATGCCAGTTTGTCTAAACATCACTTTGTCTAATTATCACTAAGGCTAATTGCCTGTTGGGCTATTCCCTTTTCGTCTACGCACCTACCAACACTATGCGTCACCTATAAGTACGATCTTTTGTAAAAAAATTGTTATGTTGATGATGAATAAAGGAACCCCGTGGAAGGGTAAAAAAATAAACAAATAAAAATTGCTGCTCGGTCGCTTCGCTTCCTTGCATAACATAATTTGACTCGGGGAGGGGGGGGGGGGCGCCAATTCACTGTTTGTCCAGGGCGTCATAATATCTAGATACGCCACTGCCTTAAAAGAAGAAAGCCTAAGGCAGTGAACAAGTATTAAAAGCGGCATTTTTGTGGGTAGCATGCAGGAGACACTTTTTGGGTGCTAAGGGGGGGGGGGGGGCATTGTGCCCCCCGCCAACGAGCGAGTTAATTTACGCTTTAGATGAACAAATAATAATAATAATAATAATAGTTGGATACTCTTCTTTCTTCTTCTTCTCTTCTGTCCTTCTCTCTCTCTATCTCTCTCTCAATCTCTCTCTTTGGTCACTTGGAAAATCATTGGGGAAATCGCGCCCTGTAGCGCCGCCCCTGAAAAAAGCAGTTTGCATAGCTCCAAAGAATCTGAGAAGCTTAATGGCAGAATATTTAGCTCTTGATATGACAACAGTGTGACACCTTTAAGCAGGAACTTATCGAGAGCTGGAGACACAGTGCCCAAATGTTTAATAATATTGCAGCAATTAAGATATCCCCGCCCGAAGCTTGCTCGGTACGCTCACTCGCACTCATCGTAACTCATGTCAGTAACATAAAGTCCTATCTATCTCATTTATTGAGAGACTGTGCTTGAAACGCTTTTGCGGCATCTTCGTCATGTATAATGCAAGCTTCATGCATGACCTTCCACAAGAACATAGTATTTTTGGTCGCTCGCTTGCAAGTTAGGAGTAGAGCAGAATTGCCTATTGTGCAAAGATTAGAAAATATATCCTTAAAATTTACACAAAATGTGTGTTAAATACAATGTAGGGGTTCAGCAACGTATCAAAACGCCAGTTTCCATTCTTGTATTCACCCTTTATAAATTCCCCCTTTTTCAAAAAAGGTACCCAGTTCGTTGAATCCCCAAGTCTGTGGGTCGTCTTGCCCCTCCTATGGAAATACCCTGGCACCGCCCCTAGCTTTTATTGACTACTTGCACAAACATTTGTACATCGGATATCAACTAAGAAACATTATTATCAACAGAAACACATTATCAATCAAACAAACATAATTTGAAGTGCAATACAAAATCAGGTTCTTCTATTCAAGTCATGAAAGGAAGAGGAGACCTATGAATGTTTTAATTACGAAAAAATAATACCAAATAATTGATTTTAATAAATTAAATCATTAATATAATGTCGGGATTTCGATTGATCTTGGTATAAGCAGCAACAAGGTGAATAACCCTTTTAATGCACATTTACTTAGATGACTTCTTTGAAGTCATCCCTGTTTCCCTGTCCTTTCTCAACTTGCTACTAAATGGCCAGAAGAATATAGACCAAATCGCCATTAGACTATATGAAAATTAGACCAAATGATAAGTAGCCTAACTGGTTATTAGACGAATTGGATATTAGACCAAATGGTCATTAGACCATATGACAGTTAGACTGAATGATAAGTAGCCCAACTGGTTATTAGACTAAATGGAATTGGACCAAATGATAAGTAGACCATATGGTATTAGCCAAGTGTAGCCCAAATGGATATTAGACTATGTGGCTTGTAGACAAAATGATTGATAGACTATTTGGAAA
Source organism: Heliocidaris erythrogramma (assembly GCA_025617745.1). NCBI lineage: Eukaryota > Metazoa > Echinodermata > Echinoidea > Camarodonta > Echinometridae > Heliocidaris > Heliocidaris erythrogramma. Next base: position 41,089,465 of record CM046854.1, on the reverse strand, counting down.
TAGACGAAGTGAAAATTAGCCGAAGTGAAAATTAGCCCAAATGGGTTTTTAGACTAAATGGGATTAGCCAAACTGAGTATTAGGCGAATTGGTATTTAGGCCAAATGGAAATTAGACGAAATGGTAAGTAGACAAACTGCAGAGTTGCCAACTGTTCCGGAATATGTATGAGGTGGATTTCAAGGCTTTCATGACAAGTGAATAGCGGAGAGCATGGTTATTGTTGTCATGTTTTCTCTCACAAGCATTCAACCGTTGCGTAATTCACATTTTAATTTTGACCTCATGCATATTCCGGAACGGTTGGCATCTCTGAAACTGGTTGGAGACAAAATGAAGTTAGACCATGTGGAGTTCGACGAACTGGTAATTGGACCAAGTGGTGGTAGACCAAGCGACGGTGTAGCAAACCCTTTCAGGGCAGAAATTATTTAAGGGCTAAATTGATCCCATTTTGTTATTCAAATTGGCAACAATAGTATTTTTCTTTGGTGCTCCATGGTTCTAATAAGGTTGTGTATTTGATAATATACATTGTTAGAAACTTTGCCGATTTTGATAAAAAGCAATGATTTTGAACCACTCAATGTGTGGCCAATTTAAGGATTTTAATGTTTATTCCCCTTTTTAAAATTCCTGGCATCAAACGCAATATGGTCATGCAAAAGATGGACATGGTGTGTGCAGAAATTTGTGCTCTTTCTTACTCGTTCATGTGGTATATTACTTAGAGTTCTGAATCAAAAGTTATTGAGCCAAACCACAAAATGTGGTCAATTGTCTTGAAATGATTAAAGAACAAAGTGAAATATTTCTATTTCATGAAGATTTCATAGCCTTCTATTTCTTGCTGGTTGAATAAATACAGTAATGTTTTTCCAGCAAAACATCTTCTTTTTTTTCATTCTAAACTTGTCAATGTTTTAATGTTCAATTAAAATACCAATTAAAAAAGCCAAAGTGAACTTAATCTTACCTAGATAACAGTCATAACAGTCATAACTTATCTTTATTCAAGAAAAAACCTTCTTCACCAAAAATCAAATTAATGTGCCCAAGTCTTAAAAATGTAAATGTATAGGCCTAGATGCTATAGTGTATATGCGACCGGGCCTAAGGTCATGATATAATTTGCACAGCGCCCCCCCCCCTTTCAATGGGCAATTTCTTCAGTTATACCAGTGCAGTACAATTAAAGGGATACTCAATCGCAGATTGTGGACGTTTTTATGCCGCAAGAGGGCACCGTGTTCGTTTCCTGATCATGCCGTTGTCCCGTGGCGTACAATCTTTGGACAGATTTAGTCGCGGTGCAACATGCACGCTCCGCCTGAGCTCGAGCGAGATTCGGTAGGCTTCGTGCAGTCCGGAATATAATCCCAATAGTCCAACGGATGCGTTCGACGCACAAACTTTGTGTACGAGTGAATGGGGCTTACGCAATCCCGACTTTCCCCACAGCCGCCCGGTTGCGTATCCCTTTAATGTAATGAATGTACAATGTAATGAAGAGTCATAAATAGCTTTTCTTTTATACTAAATAATCTTCCCTGTTTGCATGTGAAATAAATGTAAGCCCTATGTTTATAACATGCCCTACATTGTCATTACAGGCATGGGTAGAGATGGATGGAATAGTTTTAAATAACAACTACTGCAACAAGGGAAACAGCCAGGGCAGTCTCCCCTGCATTGCACAATTATCAGGGGAAAATGTTCACATGGTGAAAAAATCAAAGGTTGGGGCACTTAAAATTTGGGTATTCATTTGAAAGAAGGTGACATAAAGACAATACCTACCAAGAATGACGCCAAGTTTCAGGGAATTTGAACAAATACTTTTGAAATAAAGTTAAAATTTCAAAAACTTAACCTCAGGTTTTTGGAACACAATTGACCTCAACCTTGACTTTTGACCTGAATTTTGTTCCACATTATTTGTGATACTCTACAACCCTTGTGGGCAAGTTTCATGGAAACTAAACACATTTTTTGAATGCAAATTTCATGTGCGCAAAATGCTCGAAAATTTCCACAATGCACAATACATCACATTTACAGCAAGAGTAAGGCAAATACTCACAAATCCAAAGTAAACAATAAAATCAGGGGGGCTTTTCTTATCAGACCATAACCCTACCCTCGAAATATGATTACATTTCTTTGAGGGCTCTCTTTGATATTTTCAACAACAAAAAATTGTAATTTAGGAGCAACATGTAAGTATATCAGAATCGTGAGGTATATTATAAAGCAGATTTCATTAGCTGCGGGGTAATTACCCTGCGCCTCTTAAAGGCCAAGTCCACCCTAACAAAAAGTTGATTTGAATAAATAGAGAAAAATCCAACAAGCATAACACTGAAAATTTCATCAAAATAGGATGTAAAATAAGAAAGTTATGGTATTTTAAAGTTTCGCTTAATTTCGCAAAACAGTTATATATACATCCTGCTCAGTATGCAAATGAGGGAACCAGTGACATCACCCACTCACTATTTCTTTTGTATTTTATTATGTGAAATATAGAATATTTTAATTTCTGCAGATTTCACAATTAGGAAGCTCTCATTGAATTGTTTGTAGGTTGCAACAATGGCAATTACACATGTTCAGCGAGGAATCAAACCTTGTTTCACATTATAACAAGGAAAAATTAAAATATTTTGTATTTCATGTAATAAAATACAAAAGAAATAGTGAGTGGGTGACGTCAATAGTTCCCTCATTTGCATACTGAGCAGGATGTGCATATAACTGTTTTGCGAAATTAAGCGAAACTTTAAAATACCATAACTTTCTAATTTTGATGAAATTTTCAGTGTTATGCTTGTTGGATTTTTCTCTATTTATTCATATCAACTTTTTGTTAGGGTGGACTTGGCCTTTATATTTGGTACTAATGGACTTTTGCCCCCTCTATCTTCTATCATTTGCTGCTGCCACACAGATAATGTAGATTCTGACTGCATCTTCTTTCGTCTTTTTTTTTCCTTCATGGAACAAATGTATACTCTAAACAGCTGGATTTCAAGCCTAGACCCATTTATGCTAATAAGCCCATGTTTGTGTAGTCAGGCTGATGATGTAGGGTTGTGTGTGTGTGTGTGTGTGGATAGACACACTGTACTACTCTATATTCTGAATAAATGCATACACAGCATGTAGGGGGCACACAAAAGGGCAGGCTCCCAATACATTTCCAGCATAGCGAGTGTGGGATTGTGCATGTTGTATGCACACTGAGTGTGTGTGTGTGTTTGTGTGAGTGTGTGTTTGCATGCCTTTGTCAAACAAGACAGCCTTGCCTCCTCTATATACTGTATAGCAGTAGTACTGTGCGTGGGTGATTTCATGCATAATGCATAATGTATACCAGTAGTGTGCAGCTGCATAATGGCAGACTGCCTTCTTTATGCATTTATGCATAGACTGAGGAGGCTCATGCATACACAAGTATACACAGAGCAGCAGTGAGTGGTGGAAAGTATTGAGCTCTTTTGTGCAGTATATTCAGTATGCCAGGTGCAATGGAGAACCACAAGAGCATGTTGGCTACCGGTTTCTCCAAGTATGCATATTATGTCGATCAAGTTTCACTGAAGAAAGTTAAAATGGAAAACCAACTGAGCACTATACATGTACATGGAGGGCCAAGGGTTCTTCAACAATAATACAATCTTAGTTTCAAGACAATACCAGTTATCAAAACTAAAAATTTATGACTTTGGCACAATCTGAGAAAATGCACCATATTCATCCTTCTATTTACATGTAGAGAGTCGAGATGGCGAGGATAAACCTTAGTGATTCTCCTCCCCCCCCCCCCCCCCAAACACACACACCTCCCATGATTGGATTGCTACTTCATTTGCAAGTAAAGTACATGTACAGTGCGTATAAAAAAAAACGCAACAAGATTTGATTTCAAATTTGTGAAGACACCAAAGCGAGTAGCAACATCTTAAAACCACATATCTCCTCTTTCCAATGATATCTTATTTATTCATACACGGTCATGGATGGCTGAGTAATCATTCTTTTTGGACAATGGGTCAAATTGGACTTGGGACCAAGTTTAGACACTGCAAGAATCAATGCCTCCTTATCAGAAATTAACTTAACAAATGGAATAATGAAATTAATAATCGCAACTTACCATTGTCTTCTTTCGGATATCTCTTTTTAACATTACATCCCATGCCCCTCAACATGGCCCCCAATCCTTTCCACACAGAGATTAGCTCTTTTCTCCATCTCACGCACAGCCCTGCGAATCATTGGGGCTTGGTGGCGTAGAGCTTCAAACTCATCAGTGATTCTTTGTCTCAGAGTTGCAATGTCAGGTAGAGGGGTAATGAACACTTTGAACACCTCCACCTGACATTATTTGTTAGATTATTTGTAGATCTGCAGTCTAGAGGGTGGAGGAAGGGTGGCACTTTGCTTTAAAATTCACATGAAAAATAAACACACCTTTTTCCTTTCAAAACAGCAATTTTCAGGGCAGTTTTTTTTTTTTTCTTTTTTGCAGCAGATTTGGTCTGCATTTCTGAAATATGAATTCATGCAAAGGTAAATCACATCTACACATTTGACATAAATACGTACTCCGGAATGGACAGCCACTGTATGAGACATTATATTATTTTTGACTGCAGAGGGTGAACTCATGAATGTTCAACAACCAGCCCAGCATATACCTACAAATTCATGAGTCTGTACCGCGAGGTTTGAATTTTCCCTTGCATCCCGCATTGCTCTCGTTAAAAATGTAATTTTATTTTCTTATGAATCAGAGCGTTTTATTCAATTTAAATACAATATATTATATTTTGAATCAGGATGGTTGGTGACTGGGCAGTCACCATCTCAAGTTTTGCTGAATTTTAGGTGAATGGACATTTTTGGGTGGTGACGATATACATGTATTGCCATATTGGCGATACTGAAGTTGACAATTATCGAATAACCCAAAATGCGATATCATGCTGCTCTAATACCAATGTTACACAGACATTGTCATAATTTTCTGCCCTTAAATACAGTCAAATAATTAATCTAAGATTCATTTGTCAGTGAATTTACCTTTCAAACACTTGAAACTTTCTTACTATTTGACGGATTTTGTTCAAACGTTCACCTTCGTGTTTCTCTGATTTTTCTGTTTTCACCTAACCCAAAGTCGCGTACATGTAAGTCGAATCAGTTTTTTACACCAAACTATGCAAAATGTGTTATTTTCATTTCCTAAGTTGAGTTTTGCTTAAGTTGAACTACATTTTGCTGTCCCAACAAATTCAACTTACGCAAAGTACTAGGTATGGATAACTAAAAAAGTAACATTTTTTGCAATGTAGATGTCAATATTCTCTTTTTCTACACCTTAATGTGCAAATTTAGAAAGAAATACTTCATTTGCCCAAAAGGTTAAGTTTAATTCTCATAATTTGCATGTCTACCAAAATATTTTGATTGCCTCTCGCAAGTGGGTTCATAGGGTAAATTGCCATTTGGTCCACAAACAATTTCTCTCATAATGCCACTTCTAAATGCTCCACTTGAGAAGCATTTTCATTTCACCCAACTGTCAAATCTCATAGTCCCGCTGCTCTGGCCAATCCATTTGGTCCAGTATGGAAAAAAAAAGATGAAGAAGAAAGGGATGGGGAGGGCCACAAGTGGCTTTCTCTAACCTTGATAAACCTTGGTAACAGTTACTGCAATACCCCTGCACTGTTTTCTTTTTAGCCTTCGATTTTGGAAGAAATCGGCCCAAATTCACAAAGGAGGTTTAAACCTAAACCATGGTTAAAACCTCTATACATGTAAGTGTACTAAAATAAGTGTAAATGAGTGCCCATGCACACGCTTATAAAAGAAAATACAACTGGGTTGGATTCCGTGCGCACATACATTTAAAAAACACAGGAGAGGTTTTAAACCATGGTTTAAAATAAACATCCTTAGTGAATTTAGGCCATAGAGTCTACAGTCTACAGAGCTTCTGAACCCCACCCCCCCCCCCTTAAAAAAAAATAATCTAAAAAACACTGTATGAATGACCTATGCCCAGCCTTGGGGTCAAGAACCTTATTAAAGGGAAATCCAACCTTAATGGCAAGTTGCTCTGAAAGAAAGAAAAATAAAAAAGATTGGTGAAAGATTAAATTAAATGAAAAGCAATATGAAAGTTATGAGTTTTTGAAGGGAAAATCTTGAGTTCTGGAAAAGATAAAGAATAATTTGTGAGCTTTCTCATTCCTTTGATGTCAGTTTGGAAGAACATCATAGCAGAAACATCCCCTGAAAAGGATTGCTCTTCAAATGCTCTTATATTCGAAATATGACTAAAAATAGCTGACATGTTCGGGTCGAACATTCATGCCACTAGTGTTTTCAGCGAAATTGGGTTAATTTCTTATCTACATGTATTTTGATGATTCCAAAACAACACAGTATAAAACAATTCTTATCTGGACATGGTCAACCTTTCCCAATTCCTTTGAGAAATTTTCTTTCACAATGTAATTGCATGACCAGAACTCCACTTTATCTTCAAGCAAACTTGGGCAAGTTTAACAATTTACAGTGTGTATTTGTTACTTACGGGTCTAGACTAAGACCAAGTAAATTGATTCCTAGTTTCTCATTCAGACTTTCTGAAAATGAGGTGGTTCCCCATTATTAACTAGAAATGTGCATTCCTCGTGACGCGCAATGCGAAATGTATCCCCTGGCGCTGGCAGCGATTTGAAGGAGGGACAAAGACCCTCCCCCATCCCCTCCCCCTCCCTCAAACAAAAGGATGGTGTAGAAATTGCCGCCAGTGGCCCGGAATATTGTCAACACCAGGAGCAGCATTACCAAAACGATTTGTGTAGATTAGAGTATAATGCATTTTTATAGAAAATTCGGAAGAAATATGACCTCAGAGCGCACATAAGACATCCACTAAAATATGACCTTTGATCCTATGAAAGACGGAACACTAGAGGCAGCATCACCAAAAACTGTAGAGGTGTAATCTATAATGGACCTACATACAAAATTTGAATGAAATCCGTCAAGAAATGCAGAAGTAAGAGTGCACAAAAGGGACAAATGAGCTTTGACCCTATAAAGGACGGAACAATGAGGGCAGCATCACCAAACAGTAAAGATGTGTAGATTATACCAAGATACATCTCCATACAAAATTTGAAAGAAATCCATCAAGAAATGTGGCCTGCAGAGTGAACTCACGCCATCCCTTGAAGTATGACCTTTGACCCTATAAAAGACGGGACACTGGTGGCAGCATCACCAAAAACTACAGGTTTTTAGATTACACCAAGGGACACCTTCATGCAAAATTTGAACGCAATCCGTCAAGAAATGCAGAAGTAAGAGTGCAAGAAATGGAAAAATGACCTTTGACCCTATAAAGGACGGAACAATGAGGGCAGCATCACCAAAAATTAAATATGTGTAGATTATACCAAGATACATCTCCATACAAAATTTGAATGAAATCCGTCAAGAAATGCAGAAGTAAGAGTGCACAAAAGGGACAAATGAGCTTTGACCCTATAAAGGACGGAAGAATGAGGGCAGCATCACCAAACAGTAAAAATGTGTAGATTATACCAAGATACATCTCCATACAAAATTTGAAAGAAATCCATCAAGAAATGTGGCCTGCAGAGTGAACTCACGCCATCCCTTGAAGTATGACCTTTGACCCTATAAAAGACGGGACACTGGTGGCAGCATCACCAAAAACTACAGGTTTTTAGATTACACCAAGGGACACCTTCATGCAAAATTTGAACGAAATCCATCAAGAAATGCAGAAGTAAGAGTGCAAGAAATGGAAAAATGACCTTTGACCCTATAAAGGACGGAACAATGAGGGCAGCATCACCAAAAATTAAATATGTGTAGATTATACCAAGATACATCTCCATACAAAATTTGAATGAAATCCGTCAAGAAATGCAGAAGTAAGAGTGCACAAAAGGGACAAATGAGCTTTGACCCTATAAAGGACGGAACAATGAGGGCAGCATCACCAAACAGTAAAGATGTGTAGATTATACCAAGATACATCTCCATACAAAATTTTAACAAAATCCATTGAGAAATGTGGCCTGCAGAGTGCACTCACATGTCCTGAAGTATGACCTTTGACCCTATAAAAGACGGGACACTGGGGGCAGCATCACCAAACACTATAGGTTTTTAAATTACACCAAGAGACACCTTCATGTAAAATTTGAACAAAATCCGTTGAGAAATGTGACCGCCAGAGCGCACACAAGAGTACACACAAGACATCTATCAAAATATGACCTTTGACCCTATAAAAGACGGAACACTGGGGGCAGCATCACCAAAATCTATAGGGTTCCAGATTTTACCAAGAGACACCTTCATACAAAATTTGAACAAAATCCGTTGAGAAATGTGACCGCTAGAGCGCACACAAACTTTCCCAAAAAATATGGCCTTTTACCCTATAAAAGACGGAACACTGGGGGCAGCATCACCAGAAACTATAGGGGTCCAGATTTTACCAAGATACACGTCCATAGGAAGTCTGAAAGAAATTCGTCGAGAAATGTGACCGCTAGAGCGCACACAAGAATGTGACGCGGCGGCGGCGGCGAAACGCTGCTGAATCCAAAGTATCCTCCGGCATACTGCCGGGGATACAATAATAAAATCCCGACTATTTGACATTTTCCCCATACATAAAGATGCTAATGGGTCAAATTTAACACAATGTTTCAAATGATTAGATTTCATTTGTACATGCATGCACTTCACAAGCTCAAAAAACAAGGTAAATTGCATTGTTACTTAAATTGTCTAGACCTAGATGTACATGTAGGGTCCAGATCTACATCCACATTTAATCTAGATCCATTCTAGAGCTAGACCTACATGTAGATCTAGAATACTTATTTGATATTTCATTGCAAAACAAAACTATAAAGCTAGAGTTCCATATACATGTATAGTACCCCCACTAAACTTGAAACAAAATATGGAGAAGGTCTAGAAAGAATAAACACAATAGGCCTAGGGTTAGGGTCACGGTCACGGTCAGCCGGGTTATAGTTAGTGTTAGCTGGGGTCATACCATGGACCTACATACCAGGTCCATGGTTATACGTAACCCACACATTCAGTATCCAGACAGGTTGGTTATCCGCATAGATGATTTCCAACAGCAATTTGAACAAATTTGCATGCAGTATTTCATGAATCATAAATTTAATATGCTGGACACTATTACAAATGACAAATAAATTTTGTGGTAATTGCTACTTCATGCATATTTTATTTGTGAAATCCAACAGCAAATGTGACTTTATTTTGTTACATGAAAAGTAAGGGTCTTGGCACACAACCCTCGTCCTACATATGGAACTCTTTCCAAATGATATTGAATAACAAGAAAAATTGAGGAGGCCCCCCAAAAATGAGGGAGGAGACGATGCGAAAATAGGAATTAATTTTATTTAGCCAAAATAACTGATGATTGTTGATATTGAACAAGAATTTCTTTTACTTTCCTCTTATCTTATGTGTAATCTAATCATATTCTTGATATTATAAAAAGAGCAAGTGTGTCAAAACTCTTGTTAGAATTTTAGAAAGAACACTGTCACTTTCAACAAAAAAGGCACCCATGTCATTTTGGCAACTAAAAAGGTGCCCATGTCTGAATCCTCATTCATTTTAACGGGTCTTCAACTAAAACATAAAGTAGAGTTTTGGTCAAGCGATTGCATTTTGGAAGCAATAGGGAAAGGTTGATCGATGATTACATGAGAATTGGTGTGTACACTGAGGTTCTGGGGAGCGTTTCATGAAAGGAAGTTGTCGGATATTTTATACGACAACTGTTATAAGCTACTGAAATCCTTGAATCTGATTGGCTGACAGCACATTTGTCGGATAAAATATCTGACAAGTCCTTTCATGAAACGCCTCCCTGGAATCAAGCAATTGACCCAGTCTCGCTGAAAAGCACATGCACAGCACACAGAAAAGGGTACATGGGACTGCACACACAATGTGGATGAATGTTAGGCCTGAACTTTTCAGCTATTTCTCGTCATAAGGGCATTGCGAAGAAATCATTTTCAGGGGGACATTTCTAAAATGATTCTCTTTCAAACTGACATAAAAGGAATAAGAAAGCTCACAAATTATTTTCCACCTTTCCCAGAACTAAACCTTCTCTTTAAGCTACGCACCCTGAAAATACACGCAAGGTGTGACTGAGCAACAACAATATAATTTGTAAACAAATTTTTAGGCATTTTACTCCCAGTGTTAAAGATCGTATGCTCGATCTGTAATGAAAAACACAAGTCAGAAAAAATTGGAACCAGCGGGATTCGAACCTGTCATCTACTGCTTGCCGGGCAGCGACTTAACCACCAGGCTATTCTGGTTCACGGCCAAGTCACGATGAACTGGAATCAAATACCCAAGATCTTTAACACTGGGAGTAAAATGCCTAAAAATTTGTTTACAAAAAGAATATAATTGTTTGCCAAAAAGAATAAGTAGATCTACAGTAATTTCCCTTTATTTCTGTGACATTATCACTATTTGGAAACCGGGCTGAAATTCACATCAGTCAGCTTTAAAATCAAGATTTGCATTCATTTATTACATGTGATTAGCTTAAAGGGATAGTTCACCCTGATTACAAGTTGATTTTAAGAGAAGCAGAAAATTTAATAAAACAGATCAGTGAAGGTTTGAGCAAAATCCGAAAAGAAATGAGAAAGTTATTAATTTTTGAAGTGGTAATCAATCAGACACAAATTGGCAACTCCGTGACGCATCTTCCAAACTCTTCTCCCAATTGCCCTGTACCCCAAAAATCATCAATTTCCATTTTCTCTAAAGGAAATATTTAATCATACATGCACCTTAGATTAATTATGTTTTTACACAAAAGCTGTATGAAACAAAAACAAAGAAAATGAAAATTTATTAAATTTTCTGTACTGAGCAAATGGGACAGGAGCTGACAATATACGTCACGGAGTTGCCAATTTGTGTCTGATTGATTACAAATTCAAAAATTCAGCAATATATTAAATAGTGTTTTTGTTGTTTTTTTCATTGTTATGAGAAAACGGCAGTTACAAAGTCTATCAATACAAATTTCTATAGATCTATCATCAAAACTAGCACCACTTAATCTCTGGTAGAGGCCACTCCACCTAGACCTACTTCCGATTTGTCTAAAGTAGGAATAAGAACAAGAAACAATGATTATGTTGTTTTGATATTGAATAAGCATTTTTATTTTACCTCACAACACATTTCTGAAACTCTTAACATCATCTTTCACATACAAAAGATAAGAACACTTCATGAACATTTTTCCCAGGGAACTTTTTTCTTCCCTTTCCAGAAGTGATACACGTATAGTTATAATATTATTAAGCATGTTCAGCATTAGTTTCCTGTGAAGAATGAAAATAAATCATATCAGTCTTTCTTAAATTGGAAGTGAAAAGAACAAGACATAGTATTAGATAAAATACATCAATGTTCATTTCATCAGTGCAGGAGATAGCTGTACGAGCTCCTTGGCTTACAATCTGGTACTGGCCTACAGAGCTGTACATATTAACATTTCCCATGGCTCACATACTTTTTGGAGTTTGCTAAATGGGTTACCTTCCAGGATCAACTAATGGGGTGTTGCAAGAAAGTTGCAATTGATTTTGAAGTTGCAACTGATCGGTACTGACCAATCAAAATCATTCATGCAAACGCATCTTCTTGAATGGGCAGACCCTGAACCATTCAGAATGGTTGTTCTAATTTGCTTTACAATTTGCAATTGATTGCAACTTTCTTGCAACACCCCATAAGATTGTAAAAATTGAATGAATAAAAAAAAAAGACAAATCGGCAGGTTTTGTTTACTTTGACATGTAACTTGTAAATATGGGACTACACATGCAATGTAAGATCTGTGTAGTCCCATACATGTATATACAAGTTACACATGCAAGGTAAAAAAACCTGCCGATATTTTTTTTTTTATTCATTCAATTTTTACAATCTTAGTTGCTCCTGGAAGGTAACCCAGCAAACGCCGAGGGTGTTTTGCATCGCTCACAGTATGTAGGAAATGGTGATATTTAAATTTTTTTTTTTTTATTGATAGCTCTCTCCACATATGGATCCCATGTACAGCTCCGTAGGCCAGTACCAGATTGAAGCCAAGGAAGGAGCTCATACAGCTATGCGGGAAACAGCATTCCACTCCCATAGACAGTCTAGACATAACACGCAAGTGTGTGCGTACACACTGAATAAGCATGATGAGCGGAGACCTATTCCACGATATAGCCAAAAAGTCATTATTTAGTGGCATTTTGGGGGTCTATAATTTGAATTCGGAGAGGAGTTACAAGTATTTCTTGGTTCATGGCTTAAAATAATTTTGGACTGTAAACTGCAGTGTAAGTGAGCTCTTTCCAATGATATGTATTTTATATGGTAAATATCTGACAATGAAAAATTTATGCAAGTCCCTAAACATAAATAACCGCCTGTTATATTAACTTAGATCTAGGCCCCCTATGGGGAAATCTTGGCAAGAATTCCTTATGTCCCAGCCACCTTATTTTTTCCTTTTTTTTTTTTATTTTTTGCTACCGTATACGTAGTACGTTAGCAAAGTAGGCCTACTATTTTTTTTTTCACTGTTAAAAGAGGGTGAAATTTTGGTGGCTTGGACATATCATTCCCAGACCGTCGTTTAAATTTTAAATTAGTAAATAATAGCTTACCTTTAAGGTATAGAGCTCAGCGATATCTATCAAATAAGTCCTCCTGCCTGTGTGACTGTGAGCATGTTAGTTGAAGGCTCCACTTGTCCTGTGTGTGTGTGTTTGGCTTAACCGACACTTTACTTGCCACCACAAATTCTTAGTTGAATTAGTATTTGCACCAGTTGTGGGATCCACAAAATTATATGAGTGATTAACTGTCAGATGTTGGAAACCAGCTGCAGAATTAAGATAGTCTAACTCGTATGCCTTCCAAGTCAATAGATCGCGGACTAGTACAACGTACACAGCTGATGCGTAAGCGCATGCACACCATATGCACAATACACATATCGCGCGCACGTACGTATACAGAACATGTTTTCACCGCGGGTGCACTGGGTGTGTGTGTGTGTGTAGGTACAGACGTGTATCAATCAATCAGGGGGGGGGGGGGGGGGGGGGGGGGGGGGGGTCAGATAATGTTCTTTAATAGTCTTGCCTAACGGAACTTTATTTTTTTTTCAAGTGCAATGCTAATATTGAGAATCCTCAGTTTCGGAAATGGGAGTCCTAGGTTAAGGTCTACATAATCCAGAGTCTTTATAATTCTCAGTCCTAGCTAAGAG